>CM048745.1:470889257-471489257 GCA_026315105.1 Locusta migratoria | reverse complement strand
TAGAGGAAGCCTTCCTGGACACCAAAGTTTGGTATAGATTCATTGATGACATCTTCATGATCTGGACTCACAGTGAAGAAGAACTCAGAATTTCCTCTCCAACCTCAACTCCTTTGGTCCCATCAAATTCACCTGGTCCTATTCCATATCCCATGCCACTTTCCTTGATGTCAACCTCCATCTGTCCAACGGCCAACTTCACACATCCGTCCACATCAAACCTACCAACAAACAACAGTACCTCCATTATGACAGCTGCCATCCATTCCATATCAAACGTTCCCTTCCCTACAGCTTAGGTCTTTGTGGCAAAAGAGTCTGCTCCAGTCCCGAATCCCTGAACCAGTACACCAATAACCTAATAACAGCTTTCACATCTCGCAGCTATCCTCCTGATCTGGTTCAGAAGCAAATTACCAGAGCCACCTCCTCATTCCTCCAAATCCAGAACCTTCCACCGAAGAATCCCAGAAGTGCCCCTTTTGTCACCGGATACTTTCCGGGACTGGAGCGGACTCTGAATGTGGCTCTCTGGCAGGGATACGACTTCCTTAAATCCTGCCCCGAAATGAGATCCATCCTTAATGACATCCTTCCCACTCCACCAAGAGTGTCTTTCCGCCGCCCACCTAACCTTCGTAACCTCCTAGTCCATCCCTATGAAACCCCCAAACCACCTTCCCTACCCTCTGGCTCCTACCCATGCAACCGCCCCCGTTGTAAAACCTGCCCTATGCACCCTTTCACCACCACTTACTCCAGTCCAGTAACCCGGAAGGTGTACACGATCAAGGGCAGAGCCACTTGCGATAGCACCCACGTGATTTACCAACTAACATGCCTGCACTGTGAAGCGTTCTATGTGGGAATGACCAGCAACAAACTGTCCATTCCCATGAATGGACACAGGCAGACCGTGTTTGTTGGTCATGAGGATCACCCTGTGGCTAAACACGCCTGGGGCACGACCAGCACATCTTGGCACAGTGTTACACCGTCCGGGTTATCTGGATACTTCCCACCAACACCAGTCCTTCAGAACTCCGGAGATGGGAACTAGCCCTTCAGCATATTCTCTCTTCCCGTTGCCCACCTGGTCTCAACCTCTGCTAAATTCGAATTCCCACCCACCATCTTAACATCTTTGCCTCAGTTCCCTGGACAGAGCCTCTGCCTCAAGTGGCATATCTGTCTAACTTCTTTGCTTTCTACAGTATGTCTGCCTAAGTGTATTTGGTCTGTGTAAATGTGTGTGTGTGTGTGTGTGTGTGTGTGTGTGTGTGTGTGTGTGTATTTTTTTACCCTCCTTTTTCCCCCCCAAGGTAAGTCTTTCCTGTCCCGGGATTGGAATGGCTCCTTACCCACTCATTTAAACCCTCATCATTTCCTTTTCCCTCTCCTTACCTTCTGCCTGACGAAGCAGCTAGGCTGCGAAAGCTAGAGTTTGTGTGTGTGTGTGTGTGTGTGTGTGTGTGTGTGTGTGTTTATATAGACGAAGATTACTCACCAGGTGAAGGAGCACAGGTGTGACATCATCACAAATAAATACATGAATACACACACACACACACACACACACACACACACACAAACGCTAGCTTTTGCAGCCTTGCTGCTTCATCAGCCAGAAGGGAAGGAGAGGGAAAAGGAAATGATGAGGGTTTTAAGGAAGGGGGTAAGGAGCCATTCCAATCCTGTAAGAGGAAAGACTTACCTTGGGGGAAAAATGGAGGGTAAACAAATGCACACACACCCACACATTCACACAGACACAAGTACACCTAGGCAGACATACTGTAGAAAGCAGTGTGTGTATGTGTGGGTGTGTGTGCATTTGTGTACCCTCCATTTTTCCCCCCAAGGTAAGTCTTTCCTCTCTCGGGATTGGAATGGCTCCTTACCCCCTTCCTTAAAACCCTCATCATTTCCTTTTCCCTCTACTTCCCTTCTGCCTGACGAAGCAGCTAGGCTGCGAAAGCTTGCGTTTGTGTGTGTGTGTGTGTGTGTGTGTGTGTGTGTGTGTGTGTGTGTGTGTGTGTATTCATTTATTTATTTGTGATGCTGTCACACCTGTGCTCCTTCGCCTGGTGAGTAATCTTCATCTATATATATATATATATATATATATATATATATATATATATATATATAAAAGAGATGACTTACCAAAAGGACCGGGAACTGGAACGACTCCCCCTCCACCTTGCGTTTCGATGTGTCTGAGTGTGTGTGTATTTGTTTGTCTTCCTTTTTTTCCCCTGGGGTGGGTCCTTCCACTCCTGGGATTGGAGTGACTCCTTTTCCACTTCCTTGAAGCCCGTGTCCTTCCCTTTTTCCTCCCCTTTTTTCCTCTTTTTCCTGAGGAGGCTGCCGGTGGTGGTGAGGGCTTGTATGTGTGTTTGTGTGTGATTTTGTTTGTTTCTATCGATGAGCCGGTCCTTTTGGTGGGTCATCTCTTTTCTATTTTTTATTTTTGTTTATCCCACGGGGAAAGTTTCCCTCTATAATATATATATATATATAAAATAGAGGAGAGATGACTTGCCGGAGGGACCGGCTCGTCGATAGAAACAAGTAGGGTCACACACGGGCGCATATGTAGGCTTTCGCCACCACTGGCAGCTTCTTTGGGGGGGGGGGGAGGAAGGAAGGGGAGGAGGAAGGGAGGGGTGTGGGTTTTGGGGAGGTGGAGGGGGAGTTGTTCCAGTCCCGGGAGTGGGGGGGACTTGCCTTGGGGGACAGAGGGAAGGTGAACAGATACACACACACTCACACGTATCCACATGCAAACACACCTAGGCAGACATTTGTAGAAATGTAGGGTTTCTACAAATGTCTGCCTAGGTGTGTTTGCATGTGGATATGTGTGAGTGTGTGTGTATTTGTTTAACTTCCTTTTTGCCCCCTAAGGTAAGTCCTTCCACTCCTGGGATGGAATGGCTCCTTTTCCACTTCCTTAAAACCTGTATCCTTCCCTTTCTCCTCTCCTTCCTTCCTCTTTTTCCCGAAGAAGCCACCAGTGGTGGCGAAAGCTCGTATGTGTGTTTGTGTGTGATTTTATTTGTTTCTATCGACGAGGTAAGTCATCTCTTTTCTATTTTTTATTTTTGTTTATCCCCAGGGGAAAGATTCTCTCTATAATTTATATATAATTGATGAAACGAAAATTATAGAGGGAAACTTTCCTGGTGGGATAAATAAAAATAGAAAAGAGATGACTTACCAAGGACCGGCTCGTCGATAGATACGAATAACATCACACACATACAAGCTTTCGCCACCACTGGCAGCTTCTTCAGGATAAAGAGGAAAAAAGGGGAGGAGAAAGGGAAGGATATGGGTTTTAAGGAAGTGGAAAAGGAGTCATTCCAATCCCAGGAGTGGAAGGACTTACCTTAGGGGACAAAAAGGAAGGTAAACAAATACACACACACTCACACATATCCACATGCAAACACACCTAGACGGACATTTGTAAAATTTTTGCAAATGTCCGTCTAGGTGTGTTTGCGAGCCTGTGCTTTGGGTAAGTTATTTGATTTCTATTTTTTATACATCTTGATCCCACCAGGAAAGTTCCCTTCTATTATATATAGAAGGGGGCTTTCCTGGTGGCAAAAATATGTATAAAAATGAAGATTGTTTGACTTACCCAAAGCACAGGCTCGCCGATAGACACAAAAAACACATAATAAAAACACACACAAACATTCAAGCTTTCGCAACCGTTGGTTGCTTCGTCAGGAAAAGAGGAAGGAAGGAGGGGAAAAAGGAGAGGATGCGGGTTTTAAGGGAGTGGATGAGGCGTCATTCCAATCCCGTGAGTGGAAGGACTTACCTTAGGGGAAAAAAAGGAAGGTAAAGAAAGACACACACGCCCACACACATACACACGCAAACAAACCTAGGCAGAAATTTGTAGAAAGCAAAGAAGTTGGACAGAGATACCACTTGAGGCAGTGGTATATCTGTCCAAATTCTTTGCTTTCTACAAATTTCTGCCTAGGTGTGTTTGCATGTGTATATGTGTGGGCGTGTGTGTCTTTGTTTACCTTCCTTTTTTTCCCCTTTACTTACCAGGTGAGGGAGCACAGGTAGTGATAGTAACAAATAAAACACACACACACGTAAACACAATATTTTGCAACCCAGTTGCTCCTACAGGCAAAAGGGAAGGAGAGAGAAAAGGAAATGATGAGAGTTTTAAGGGAGTGGGTAAGGAGCCCTTCCAATCCTGGGAGAGGAAAAAGTTACCTTGGGGGGGAAAGGAAGGTAAACAAATACACACGCACCCACACAGGTGTGTTTGCGTTTGTGTATATGTGTGGGTGGGTGTGTATTTGTTTACCTTCTTTTTCTTCCCCCAAGGTAAGCATTTCCTTTCCTGGGATTGGAATGGCTCCTTACCCACTCCCTTAAAACCCTCATCATTTCCTTTTCTCTCTCCTTTCCTTCTGCCCGAAGGAGCAACTGGGTTGCGAAAGCTTGCGTTTGTGTCTGTGTGTGTTTTATTTATGTTACTATCACTACCTGTGCTCCTTCGTCTGGTAAGTAAACTTCATCTACTTTTTATATATATTTTTCCTGCTAGGAATTTTTCCTAATTCAAAAGAAAACAAATTCAGATTTTGAATTTTTTTAAATTTGATTGAATTATTATTATTATTGTTTTTTTTTTTTTTTAATTTACTGTCTTTGTGAATATAGTAAAGAAGCACATATATTGAAGCTTCTAAGAAACTAAATAAAATGGTATAAACTTGAGGACTGCAAGTAAAATAGTTTTTGAGACAGAGCCATTTGAATATTCCAAAAAGTGATAAAAATTGCAGAAATTTGAAAACTTCAAAAATTAATGCCCCAAAATTGAATTGTCAAAAAAAATTAATTTGGGATTCTTCATGTATCTAACTGCTACTACCAATACACAACAAATTATCATAATCTGAGATGTTTGGTAACAAAATTTCCTCTTTATACAGTATAACAACAGAAAGTAGGGTTTAGAATGTCAATAATATAATGAGGGTAAGTTGCAACTCATCATAAAGATGATAGCTGAGCCACTGACAGACCTGTAGAAAAGATAATCACATTCACCCAATAAAATTTTTGGCCTTAGCCTTCATCACTAAAAGAGCACACATACATTCAGTCAGGCACGGCTCATGCACACATCACGCTGTCTGACTGACAGCTGTGGTCTGCAACTCAGTGATCATCTTTACATTGAGTTGTTACATATATATTACAAAATAACTAGCTTATGCCTATTCAAATATTCACGTAAAAAATTGAAGTAAATCAATTGAGTATGTTTAATTTTTAATGAAAATTACCTTTATATGCTAGTAGAGTATCTAAAAGTTTTGTAAGACTTGCTATGTTTAAATTAATTAAGTAAGTAGCATGAAAGAGAGAGGACATATTTCTGTATCTTTCTTCCTGCTTGTGTTTAACATTTGCTTTTCTGGTTTATTTATAATATTTGAATACTGATAAACATTTGACTGTATTGTTTGTTATCACAGCTGTTGTGACTGTCAGTTCTGAATTGGCACATGAAGTGGCAGTACAGGTAACTCTGAGTCCTCCTGTCTTGGAGCTTCTTGTAAAACATTCACAGGCACCAGAGGGCAAACACAGTGTTCGAAGTTGTTTCATCCATTATTTATTGTCATTCTTCGTGAGTGGATCGGATTTTACTATTCGCCTGCTTCTTGATAAAAAAGGTGAGCAAAGTGAAATGGGAAACAGCTTATTTGTGTGTGTGTGTGTGTGTGTGTGTGTGTGTGTGTGTGTGTGTGTGTGTGTGTGTACAATACTTAGCTTTGTAGACATATCAAAAGTTTTAGCCTTAAAGATAAGTTTTTGCCACTTTTGAAAACCATTTTTACAAGAATTATTTTGTTTTGAGGTACTCAATCTATAATAAAGTAGAGTAGTCCCATATAAAATGAGGAGGAAAGGAGCAAAGCACATGTTGAGTTGTTTAATTAGTTCACAAGTAAGTATAAAATGATTGTAATATTTGTAAAAGGAATGTTGAAATAAGCACATTTGTTGTTAATGATAGACTCACCACATAACCCTGATCTAGACACTGATGCCATAGCCTTCCCCACATAATTTTCAAATCTGTTTGATACTTGAGGGTAAACATAAAACTTGGTGATGAGTGCTGTATCATTGTTTGTCTTACGTAGTGTACTGGATACCATAGTGTTTTATTCTTATTTTTTAATGTAAATTGTTTCTTGGACTTGAGCTGTGATCTTTAACTGTTATTTGCATCAAAAATATATGCTATCTGTTGCAGGATATATAAACAGCATAATTCCGGGCCTTATGTATGATAGTGCTGACATGGTAGTTCTAGTACTAGCTACATTACGTTCTAAAGTGCTAGAAAACCCATCAGTCTCAAAGACCAATAAACTGCGAACATTTAGTGTTCCTGTAATCCGATCTCTTATTGGCTTATATGAATGGAAAGGTCCTAAGAAATGGAAAGGAGATGCTGATATTCCAATACAACAGGTATGTTGTGAATTGGTTATAAGAGTTCCATTCTAAGATTATGTATAAACACTATGAAACCTTCCAATGTGTATGTAATACTTTTGCATTCTTGTTCTATAAATTTCAGTTAGATGTAATAAGATGAAACCCAGCTGAAAAATGCACCTGTTGGAGCTCAGGAAAGGCTAGTATGTTCCTATTTAAAAGACTGCCGCAAAAGTTAGTGGTCTAATGTGACAGCCATCTAGCGGCAGATCACATGGAAATACCACGTAACCATGATTATTAGCAGACACTTTATCCACGTACCAGAATAGAGACCAGTTCTAAACTCCCATGAATTTGTGCATGCACACAAGACAGCACTAATGTGCGCATGCACAGAAGGAAATACTGGAGTAAGCTTTCTGCTTGCTATTTGTATTTGACTTGATGTTGTTGTTGACGTTCCTAGTTACTACTGATATCAGATTTCGTTGCTAAGGATTTTCTGTTAGTAGATTTTCATAAATGCTATAATTAAACAAAAACAATATGTGTTTGCCAGCAGACTTTCTTTTATACTATGTGTTTATGAAAAGGAATTTTTATATTGGTTGCCTCATACTTTAGAAATGAATTGGAGCAGAGAGCCGTTGAATCTTAATTTATAATATAGTGAGGACAGTTTACTACTCACCGCAAAGACGTGGCGACGAGCTGCGACAGGCACATACAAAAGACACACACATACAACACATTCAGCTATCGGCCATGGCCTTCTTCAGAAATAGAGCACTCACGCAATCACACAGGCACACAACACAGTCATACAACCATCACCTCCGACTGCCACACTTCGAATCACGCTCTGCAGCGAATCAGGGACGGGAGGGGAGGGGAGGGGGAGGGGATAGAAAGGTTACGTCACGGTGGTGGGGATGTGTTAGATGGGAATAACGAGATGCAGCTTAGGAATGGAGTGGGGAGGCGGGTGAGGGGAGAAAATAAAATAAAATAAAGTAAAGTAAAATAAAGTAAAATAATTCATGTACACTGCAAGTGCACAAGACCACACACACACACACACACACACACACATACATATATATATATACATACACACACACACATACATATATATATATACATACACACACACACACACATACATATATATATATATACATACACACACACACACACACATATATACACATATATACAAACACACGATCACACATTCACACACCACTCAAAATAGGTGAGGTTTGGGATAGAGAGGTAGGAACTGTAAGGTATGGAAAAATATATATATATAGGAAAGTTATCGTAGGTTGAGGCCTGGTTGATTTCGGGATCGGAGAATGTATTGTAGGGATAACTCCCATCTGTGCAGTTCAGAAAAGCTGGTGGTGGATGGGAGGATCCAGATGGCCCGGGTTGTGAAGCAGCCATTGAAATCAAGCATGTGCTCCGCTGCATGCTGTGCCACAGGGTGGTCCACCTTGTTTTTGGCCACAGTTTGGCGGTGGCCATTCATCCTAATGGACAGCTGGTTGGTGGTCATGCCAATATAGAAAGCTGTACAGTGCTTGCAGCACAGTTGGTAAATTACGTGGCTGCTTTCACAAGTGGCCCGGCCTCTGATAGGGTAGGATAAGCCTGTGACAGGACTGGAATAGGAAGTGCTGGGTGGGTGGATTGGACAGGTCTTGCAGCGGGGTCTTCCACAAGGATATGATCCCTGTGGCAGTGAGCTGGGTTTCGGGGTGGCATAAGGATGAACTAGGATGTTGTGAAGGTTGGGAGGGCGACGGAACACCACTTTAGGAGGGGTGGGAAGGATCTTGGGCAGGATGTCTCTCATTTCAGGGCATGAGGATAGAAAATCAAAACCTTGGCGAAGGATGGAATTTAGTTGTTCGAGACCAGGGTAGTACTGGGTGACAAGGGGAGCGCTCTTTTGTGGATGGTTACTAGTGTTAGGAAGAGGATTTGGGGTGTGTGAGGATATGGCACGGGAGATTTGTTTGCGGACTAGGTCTGTGGGGTAGTTTCTGTTTGTGAAGGCCTTTGTGAGACCTTCAGCATATTCAGAAAGGGAATTCTTGTCACTGCAGATATGCCGTCCACGGGTGGCCAGGCTGTAAGGGAGGGATTTTTTGACGTGGAAGGGATGGCAACTGTCAAAATGTAGGTACTGTTGGTGGTTGGTAGGTTTAATATGGACGGAAGTGTGGATGGAGCCATCAGTGAGGTGGAGGTTGACATCCAGGAATGTGGCATGGTTGGTTGAGGAAGACCAGGTGAAGTGGATGGGAGAGAAGGAATTGAGGTTCTGAAGAAAGGAGGATAGGGTGTCCTGGCCGTGAGTCCAGATCATGAAAATATCATCAATGAACCGGAACCAGGCCAGAGGCTTGAGGTTTTGGGATGCTAGGAAGGATTCCTCCAGACGGCCCATGAACAGGTTGGCATAGGAGGGTGCCATGCGGGTGCCCATGGCTGTGCCTTGGATTTGATGGTAAACTTTCCCCTCAAAGGAAAAGTAGTTGTTAAGTAGGATGAAATTGGTAAGGGTTATGAGGAATGAGGTATCAGGCTTGCGTTCAGAGGGACGTTGGGAGAGGTAGTGTTCCAGAGCGGCAAGGCCATGGGCATGTGGGATGTTGGTGTATAGGGAGGTGGCATCCACTGTGACAAGTAAAGATCCAGGAGGCAAAGGGGTGGGAATGGTGGAGAGTCGGTGAAGGAAGTGGTTGGTATCCTTGATGTGGGAAGGTAGATTTTGGACAATAGGTTGGAGGTGTTGGTCAACTAGGGCTGAAATTCGTTCGGTAGGCGCACAGTAACCAGCCACAATAGGGCGTCCAGGATTATTAGGTTTGTGGATTTTGGGGAGCATGTAAAAGGTGGGTGTGCGGGGTGCTGCTGGGGTGAGGAGGGAGATGGATTCAGGGGAGAGTTTCTGGGAGGGGCCATAGGATTTTAGTAGGGATTGGAGATCTTGTTGGACTTTGGGGATGGGGTCAATCTGGCACAACTTGTAGGTGGAGGAGTCAGATAGTTGGCGGAGCCCTTCTGCCAGGTAGTCACTGTGATCCATAACTACAGTGGTGGAACCTTTATCAGCAGGGAGGATGATGATGTCAGGATTAGTTTTAAGGTTTTGGATGGCTCTTCTTTCTTCTGCTGAAAGGTTTGAGTTCTTGGGAAGGGACTTGGGAAAGGATGGTGAGGACAAGTTGGAGGTGAGAAACTCTTGGAGGGTAACCAGAGGGTGGAGAGCAAAGGATTCGATCTGGGAGATGGGATGTAGGTAGTTTTGGTACACAATAGTAATATCTTACGGAGGGAGAGAAGGTAGCTAAGGGATTTCTGAGCCATGGAGAGGTGATTTTGTAGGACTAGGTTCGTGAGGGATAAGGATTGGTGGAATTGCTCTCCAGCAACTGGAGGAGCATTCCAAACACCACCTCCACAAACTATCCAGCCTGCTGACATCATATTGCCGCCTTGGAGCACCCATATCCAATCCCTATCCGAACCACAGTGTTCCTCCTCGTGAGCCCCTCATAGGTCCCAGACCATGCTTAGCTGACCTCTTGAACCTACCTCATCCCTCCAAACTCCCTACCACCACTCCACAACATCCAATACCAAAACAACCCCAGAACACTGTGGTCAACCTATCCACAAAAAACCTAAACCCCACTGAAGTTTCCGTTCTATCCAAAGGTCTTACCTTTAGTCCTACACCCCAGTTTAATCATGTTGCTCTTGTCAAAGACCTACTCTCCTTTTCCCGATCCCTACGATGGAAACACTACTTTGCCACCAATCCCTCTGACCGCAATGTACCTAATCCCAATATTGAACCCTGCCTGACCCAATTCATACCACCATCCAACAAAGATCCCCCTGCACTCCCACCTAACCACCCTCTGGTTACCCTCCAAGAGTTTCTCACCTCCAACTTGTCCTCACCATCCTTTCCCAAGTCCCTTCCCAAGAACTCAAACCTTTCAGCAGAAGAAAGAAGAGCCATCCAAAACCTTAAAACTAATCCTGACATCATCATCCTCCCTGCTGATAAAGGTTCCACCACTGTAGTTATGGATCACAGTGACTACCTGGCAGAAGGGCTCCGCCAACTATCTGACTCCTCCACCTACAAGTTGTGCCAGATTGACCCCATCCCCAAAGTCCAACAAGATCTCCAATCCCTACTAAAATCCTATGGCCCCTCCCAGAAACTCTCCCCTGAATCCATCTCCCTCCTCACCCCAGCAGCACCCCGCACACCCACCTTTTACATGCTCCCCAAAATCCACAAACCTAATAATCCTGGACGCCCTATTGTGGCTGGTTACTGTGCGCCTACCGAACGAATTTCAGCCCTAGTTGACCAACACCTCCAACCTATTGTCCAAAATCTACCTTCCCACATCAAGGATACCAACCACTTCCTTCACCGACTCTCCACCATTCCCACCCCTTTGCCTCCTGGATCTTTACTTGTCACAGTGGATGCCACCTCCCTATACACCAACATCCCACATGCCCATGGCCTTGCCGCTCTGGAACACTACCTCTCCCAACGTCCCTCTGAACGCAAGCCTGATACCTCATTCCTCATAACCCTTACCAATTTCATCCTACTTAACAACTACTTTTCCTTTGAGGGGAAAGTTTACCATCAAATCCAAGGCACAGCCATGGGCACCCGCATGGCACCCTCCTATGCCAACCTGTTCATGGGCCGTCTGGAGGAATCCTTCCTAGCATCCCAAAACCTCAAGCCTCTGGCCTGGTTCCGGTTCATTGATGATATTTTCATGATCTGGACTCACGGCCAGGACACCCTATCCTCCTTTCTTCAGAACCTCAATTCCTTCTCTCCCATCCACTTCACCTGGTCTTCCTCAACCAACCATGCCACATTCCTGGATGTCAACCTCCACCTCACTGATGGCTCCATCCACACTTCCGTCCATATTAAACCTACCAACCACCAACAGTACCTACATTTTGACAGTTGCCATCCCTTCCACGTCAAAAAATCCCTCCCTTACAGCCTGGCCACCCGTGGACGGCATATCTGCAGTGACAAGAATTCCCTTTCTGAATATGCTGAAGGTCTCACAAAGGCCTTCACAAACAGAAACTACCCCACAGACCTAGTCCGCAAACAAATCTCCCGTGCCATATCCTCACACACCCCAAATCCTCTTCCTAACACTAGTAACCATCCACAAAAGAGCGCTCCCCTTGTCACCCAGTACTACCCTGGTCTCGAACAACTAAATTCCATCCTTCGCCAAGGTTTTGATTTTCTATCCTCATGCCCTGAAATGAGAGACATCCTGCCCAAGATCCTTCCCACCCCTCCTAAAGTGGTGTTCCGTCGCCCTCCCAACCTTCACAACATCCTAGTTCATCCTTATGCCACCCCGAAACCCAGCTCACTGCCACAGGGATCATATCCTTGTGGAAGACCCCGCTGCAAGACCTGTCCAATCCACCCACCCAGCACTTCCTATTCCAGTCCTGTCACAGGCTTATCCTACCCTATCAGAGGCCGGGCCACTTGTGAAAGCAGCCACGTAATTTACCAACTGTGCTGCAAGCACTGTACAGCTTTCTATATTGGCATGACCACCAACCAGCTGTCCATTAGGATGAATGGCCACCGCCAAACTGTGGCCAAAAACAAGGTGGACCACCCTGTGGCACAGCATGCAGCGGAGCACATGCTTGATTTCAATGGCTGCTTCACAACCCGGGCCATCTGGATCCTCCCATCCACCACCAGCTTTTCTGAACTGCACAGATGGGAGTTATCCCTACAATACATTCTCCGATCCCGAAATCAACCAGGCCTCAACCTACGATAACTTTCCTATATATATATATTTTTCCATACCTTACAGTTCCTACCTCTCTATCCCAAACCTCACCTATTTTGAGTGGTGTGTGAATGTGTGATCGTGTGTTTGTATATATGTGTATATATGTGTGTGTGTGTGTGTGTGTATGTATATATATATATATGTATGTGTGTGTGTGTGTGTATGTATATATATATATGTATGTGTGTGTGTGTATGTATATATATATATGTATGTGTGTGTGTGTGTGTGTGTGTGTGTGTGGTCTTGTGCACTTGCAGTGTACATGAATTATTTTACTTTATTTTACTTTACTTTATTTTATTTTATTTTCTCCCCTCACCCGCCTCCCCACTCCATTCCTAAGCTGCATCTCGTTATTCCCATCTAACACATCCCCACCACCGTGACGTAACCTTTCTATCCCCTCCCCCTCCCCTCCCCTCCCGTCCCTGATTCGCTGCAGAGCGTGATTCGAAGTGTGGCAGTCGGAGGTGATGGTTGTATGACTGTGTTGTGTGCCTGTGTGATTGCGTGAGTGCTCTATTTCTGAAGAAGGCCATGGCCGATAGCTGAATGTGTTGTATGTGTGTGTCTTTTGTATGTGCCTGTCGCAGCTCGTCGCCACGTCTTTGCGGTGAGTAGTAAACTGTCCTCACTATATTATTTATTCCAACCTGGACTTTCCATTATTGAATCTTAATTTAGGTGTATAGGGAGGTATTCGTTTAACCCAAACAACCCCTATACCATAGTAAGTAAGCAATAGTTTATTCCTCAGTAATATGCATACAACGTTACAGACAGCACCTCTCCTTAACAGGTCATGTCTTACCTCACGAAGTTCCAAAATTCTTGCGCATCTCTGGGACTTACTTCTTTTATTAGCTGTAAATATATTCCCCTGCAATCCTTCTTTCTTTCCACATTCAAACATAATGTGTCTAACTTTTTGTTATTTTCATGCCTAATCTGAAGATTTACTGTCACAACTCAAAGAAGTGGGTGCCTATGTGCAAAATGCTGTATAAATGTAAATTTAGATAGGCATGTCCACCCCCATGAACCACAGACATTGCCGAGGTGGGGTGGCTTGCGTGCCTCAATGATGCAGATAGCCGTACCGTAGGTGCAACCGCAGCGGAGGGGTATCTGTGGAGAGGCCAGACAAACGTGTGGTTCCTGAAGAGGGGCAGCAGCCTTTTCAGTAGTTACAGGGGCAACAGTCTGGATGATTGACTGAGCTGGCCTTGTAACATCAGCTAATGTGGCTTTGCCACACAGCTACTGCGAACAGCTGAAAGCAAGGGGAAACTACAGCCGTTATCTTTCCCGAGGACATGCAGCTCTACTGTATGAACATATGATGATGGCATCCTCTCGGGTAAAATATTCCGGAGGTAAAATAGTCCCCCATTCGGATCTCCGGGCGGGGACTACTCAGGAGGATGTTGTCATCAGGAAAGACAATACTGGCATTCTACGGATCGGAGCGTGGAATGTTAGATCCCTTAATCGAGTAGGAAAATTAGAAAATTTAATGGAATGCGGTCTTAGAAAATCAGGCGATGCTGAAGGAATTAGATTAGGTAACGAAACAATGAAGGTGGTAGATAAGTTTTGTTACTTCGGTAGTAAAATAACATGCGATGGTCGCAGTACAGAGGATATAAAATGCAGAATGGCAATGGGAAGAAAAGCATTTTTGAAAAAGAGAAATTTGCTAACATCGAATATTAATTTAAGGGTAAGGAAGTCTTTTCTGAAGGCATTTGTGTGGAGTGTTGCCTTGTATGGGAGTGAAACATGGACGATAAGCAGTGCTGACAGGAAGAGAATAGAGGCTTTTGAAATGTGGTGCTACAGAAGAATGCTGAAGATTAGGTGGGTAGATCACATAACTAATGAAGAGGTACGGAACAGAATTGGTGAGCGAAGGAATTTTTGGCATACCCTGACTAAAAGAAGGGATCGCTTGGTAGGACACATTCTTAGACATCGGGGAATCGTAAATTTAGCATTGGAGGGAAGTGTGTGGGGTAAAAATCGCAGAGGGAGACCAAGAGACGCGTATAGTAAGCAGATTCAAGTGGATGTGGGTTGCTGTTCTTATGAGGAGATGAAAAGGCTTGCTCAGGATAGAGTAGGGTGGAGAGCTGCATCAAACCAGTCTCCGGACTGAAGACCATAACAACAGATAGGCATGTACCTGTGCAACCAAATGGTGTAATGTAAAATTGTCATGCCGTCTGAGGCTCAATTTCACAAAATGTGCAGCCGCTCCCACCAGAAGTTATTCCTCCCTTGAGTGTTTGTGAGCATGTTATCCTTAACATAAGATACTTTAAGTCTAGGAACCAATGACCTAAGCAGTTTGGTCCATTAGTTACACAAACTGTGAATTATAATATGAAACAAACTGTTAGGTCTGTAATTCAGAATAGTAGTGACTCAGTTCTGTGCTAACTACATAAGAGAAAAACTATTACTTAATAAAAAATTTAAAAAAAGACAACTCATCATTAAATAGGAACCTTGAGCTCACAGAAGTAATTTGAATGAATGACGTTGCAAAAAATCAGATTCTCTCGTGTTCTTGTGAGGTATGAATGAATGATTACAAGGGTTCAGGTTTCTTCGTGTTTCATTAGCGTTATTGCTGTCTAATGCACATGCGCCAATTCCCGCCAAAGAATATCCGTCATGCATCATGTTAATAGATCTGTGTGAAGCAGTATGCAGATCCAGATAATCATGCTTGAGCACTGCTGCATAGGTGTATGCCTTAGGTGCATCGTGTAATACATCTTTTATGTTGGTACTTATGGCCTCAAGTATCTTGTGCCTGCAAAACAAAAATGCAACAACAACCACAGTTATCATCACAGATCTCTATTACCAACAATCATATCCTTTTGAACACATCAGATTTGGAGAGAGGAAATCAAACAATGGAAAGTCTAGGATTACAATAATATTTTGAAAATGATAGATTGCTATTCACTACACAGACATCACAATGAGTCACAGGGAGACACACTTAAGAGACTTTCTAAGCTTTTGGCTTATTGAGCTATTGTCATAAACCTACACACACACACACACACACACACACACACACACACACACACACACACACTCTCTCTTTCTCAGTCAATTACACACACACACACACACACACACAAACACAAACAAACACACACACACACACACACACACACACACACACACACACACACACACACTACTGCTGTCTCCAGATACTGTGGCAGGACTGTTTCATATGATACTCTGTGGAGGCAGCACAGGGAGGGAAGTGGTAGGGAAGTGATTCACGGTATTGATAAGTGAATACACTAGTGCTTTCCTGTGGAGTGTGCTCAGACTACTCCAGCCATACCTTGCATCCCTCCTCTTCCACCCTCTTGCCCTGCTGCCTTCACCCACACCACTGATTGCTACATCTACAGGGCATCACACTCACAGCCTTGCCACAGTGACTGGAGACAGCAATTGTGTTTGTTTGTGTGAGAGAGTGTGTTTCTGACAAAAGCTCTATGAGTCAGAAGCTCAGTATGATTGAATGAAGCTTATATGGCTCAATTGGTAAGCTGCTGGTTGTGAAAAATAAATAAGGTCCAGTTCTCTTGCATGTCACAGTTTTAATTCTCAGAAGCTCAGTATGATTGAATGAAGCTTATATGGCTCAATTGGTAAGCTGCTGGTTGTGAAAAATAAATAAGGTCCAGTTCTCTTGCATGTCACAGTTTTAATTCTCATTTGTCAAACAAGAATTGTTCAGTTGAAGATATCTCCTTCCATTCCCTAGCCCCCCCCCCCTCCCCTACTCTCTCTTACACATACACACACAAGGCAGAGATGGGACATGTCTAGATAAATACATTTTCTCTTAATCACTCAGACTTCCATTATTGATTGATTACTCATAAACATTGTGGCATATTTCTTATATGATTCTTGTGAGTTTCTAAAATTTTGATCTTTCTCATATTTACAATTTATCCTTTATAATTTACAGGCAGATGAACAGGAAGGCAAAGCTGTGGTGTGTGAATCGGTGCACGAGTTCCTCACTGTACTATGTACTTCTAGAAAACATGGAATTGCATTCATAGATAAAACATTAGGTACATCTGGTAATAAACAAAATCCAGTGCTTTATGGTGTTGTACAGGTAATTCATTTAATTTTTGTTTCTTAGATATACAATTTACTTTGAAGTATTGTTGCTCTTTTAATTACCCTATAGTTACAGAATAATTTTCATTACACAGTCATTTAGTTGGTAATGTTTTTTTGTTCCTACATTGTTGCGATTTTATTATTTTTGCCTTATGACTTGACTTATGAAATGAAACGGTGTTGTATTTAGCAAAACAGATTCTTGTTTTGGTAAAGAGGGGCCGCCCGTTCATCTTAGAATGGGTACTTTATGTATAATTAAATTTGATACAGTTCATACATATTGTGTTTTGATACTTGAAAGAAGTGGAACTACATTTTAAAACCAATTGATTGTAGCAAATTTAATAGATAATACTAATAGAAAAAACGGCATTACATCTTATACATGCTAAATACAGCATTTTAGATAATATGAAAAATACTTTCACACAGATATTTAGTTCTGAACATACTGTATACTCAAGCAGCTAGTCTGAACATCTGCGAAGACTCTTCTCAAAGGAAGTTCTTGTAAAATATTTTAATATTTATTTCTCTCACTAATTTTGTCCTAGTACGAATGCCAAGCACGTTTTGGCACCGATAACATTATTCTAATGACACAAAGTGAACAGGCTCTTCTTAGTGCACTTACACTAGCACTTGTGATGGGCATTAGTTTTCGAAGTTTATTCACTGCCTGCATCACTTAGAATTACATTCACATCCACAGTACATTGTTGATGAGGATAATTGGTGTAAGATTTGTGTCATAACATGACTGGTGTCCAAATTATTGGATTTTTATTCTTGTTCAGTGCGAGCCTCCATTCTCATGAACTATGTCTTGCCAATTTACCACCACATTCACATGCTATCAGTATTGCCTGCTATGGCAATCAGAACAGCTATATATTATTTCCTTATTTGTCCATTATTTTTGTCCTGCTAATTACATCACCATTGAAACAGATAACAGCATTTATCATACCTATTTTGAGTAGTGTCCATCCAACAAACACAGTTTTGCCACAGCGAATTAGCCGCTCGTACTGGGGCGCCGTGCTGCAGTGCACACAGCCATTTGCCGCCGGGGGTTCCAGTCCCCTTCTCAGGCATGGGTCTTTGTGTTGTCCTAAGGTTAGTTTACCTTAGTTTATGTAGTTTGTAAGCTATGAACTAATGACCAAGCAGTTCAGTCCAATACATTTACAAACATTTTTGAACTGTTTTTGGTACTTGTTGCCACACACAGCCATTGAAATTCTCATTAGGATTTTGTGTACAGCCATGTAGACATTTGTTATGTAATTTTTTATCTGCAAGGTCCCTGTATATTGGCTTTATTGTTTCCGTGACTGTGACAGGCATAGAATGTTTATGGTGATATTCCTTGCCTGAAACATCAGCATATCCAATGTTCAGACATTTGTTCAAGAACATTTAAGACTATAAATAATAAACCATACATTTTTGGAAATGGGAGAAATTTGCCTTCAGATGGATGATTTTTTCAGCCATTTAACGTGCCTCCTGCAACTAAGTTCCAAGCTTCTGTTAGGGATGTTAACTTGCTCTGTCACTGATGATGCAGCCTCTGCTATCTCAGAAATTCATCAAAGAGTTGGAGTATTAGCCCAATCTTCTCACATGGTTGGAATTGGATTTCAGGATTCTCATGATACATGATGATCCTCTGAAACAAGCTTTTCTCCTCACTTATTTAGGTAGCCCTTCCAGTCACTCTTTTTGATGTCTCAAGCCTTATGCATGTCTTGCTTACTTGCCCTAGAGACCAATTCTTATTATGACACACTTCATGTTCCTGTGCACACACACCACATTGTGGCACCTGTCTCAATGCCAAATTTCCATGCTTGTTTGCACACTTCATTAGCTACATTTTACTCAGTTTCTTTCCTGGGCTTAGTGCCAGTCCTACCACCTTCAACCCTCACAGCCAGTCCAAAGACAGCGACCCACTTGTAGCTGGCTCTACTACACCTAGCCCCTTTGGCTTTTCAGCCTGTAACAGTGGCCGTAACGTCGGATTTATAAAATGGTGACGTGGTCTCATACCCTCAAGAATTTCATTGATAGGGACAATGGCCGTGGAAGCCTACGTTTGCATCCTCCATCAATAAATTAGCAATGATAGGTGACAAAGAGTTTCCCATCGCAACTCCATCTGTCTGTTCATAGTACTCATCATTGAATAAAAAGTAGGTGGAAGTCAAAACATCTCGCAATAAATTTGTTAAACCAGTACCAAACTTTGTTACAATTAGTTGTAACGAATTAGACAGAGGAAAGTGAGTGAAAAGAGAAACCACATCAGAGCTAACTAAACTATCCAAGTCAGCCAATTGCAAATCCTCCAGTCGATGTAGGAAATCCGTCGAGTTCTTAATGTGATGTTCACAACAGCGTATCGAGGGGCTCAATAAACGAGCAAGATGTTTTGCCACACGATATTTGGGAGCACCAATGTTTGACTCATTGGGCCTAAGAGGGCATCCATTTTTATGAACCTTAGGAAGGCCATATAATCTAAGAGGTACAGCACAATATGAATTAAGACTCTTGATAGTTTCCTGTGACAAAGAACTTTTCTTAAGAAGGTTATTGGTCTTCCTTACAACACTTTTTGTAGGGTCAGCTTAAATCCTGTGATATGCTGAATCAGAAAGTAAACACTGTGTTTTTATAAAGATAATCCTGCTTGTTTAAAACAACAGTAGCATTTCCCTTGTCCGCAGGTAAAATAACAACATCGTGATCCATCCTAAGTAAAATTAAAGCCGCTGTCTCAGCTGCTGTTATATTTCTCACAGGTGGACGTGCCCTAGTCAATACACTACAAGCTTCCCTCCTAACCTCCTCTTTAGTGTTAGAAGGTAGTTTAAAAACAGCCTGTTCAATAGAAGTAATAAAATAACAAGAGGTAAGCATTTAGGCATCGGTGCAAAATTCAAACCTGCCAGAACGGCTACAGCTGTGTCGTCAAAGATTTTCTCTGCAGACACTGAACGGGAAGTATCGTTCGTGAATGCTACACACAGCAAAACATGTGCAGAATTCATGGTGAGGGACGTTATTATTCGTTCTGCTGCTGACAAGGAAGTCTAACAATGACTGCTGCAGCTGGATGATCCCTCCCTCGAACAGGTTTTGGTGTTGGCACAGACTTATGAGGTTTACAAGTTGGCAGGACAACAACTTGACACATGGGTAGAAGTTTGGGGGTAAATACGCCGCATGATCAATGGCAGAGTTACCTCACATTGGACGACATGGAAATAGTGGCAGTTAAGCAAGTCTGTCAATACCCTCTGTCCCGCCTGCATCCACCCCTGGAAAACGGTCCCTTCCACGTCAATTTCCTTCTGCCCCACATGCTTTAAAGACATGCTGGAGATGACTGTCCTAATCCCTGGCCCATTTGTAACACCTACCATAAAACGGGGCACATTGCTGAAGTCTGCTGCTCTTCACAATCACATGCGAGGAGACAGCAAGAGGAGCCAGTGGACATAAACGTGAATCAGCAATTTCATATAAGCTGTTTATCATCTTTTCCATCGATGTACAACCGGTGTGGCTGCAGGAAGATACGGGAGCCGACACTTCCTTATTGAATGTGCAAACGTACCTGCAACTGGGATCCCCACAGCTCTCTGCAACATCACTTTATTTGTTGTACTATGATAAACAGACAACCCCTATAGTTGGACTGTTTACGGTGGAGGCCAAATATAAGAATATAGAACAGCAGTTAATTTTCTTAGTGGTGGACAATGATATGATGGAAAATCTTTTTGGGTTTTATGCCTTCAATGCTTTTGAGTTCTGGATTATATAGGAAGTGAACTTAGTGTCAGCCCTTGTGCCTTTCCCTGTTGTTGACACCCTGTGCTCCGAATTCACAGACATTTTTCGTCTGGTCTCAGCATCACAAAATCAGTGAAGGCTCATGTGACCCTGAAGGCTTTTGTAAAGCTCAACCCATTCTGCTGGCATTGTATGGCCAAGTTAAGGAAGAGCTCGATCACCTCACGGACTTGACAGTCACTGAACCCGTTTTGTCTAGTCAGTGAGCAACCCCTCTGGTGATCATCAAGTAGCCAAATGGGATTTTGCATCTCTGTGACAATCAAAGTGCAACGCAAATAGACACATATCCCTTCCACACCAGAATGAAATGTTAGCAAAATTGGTGTGAGGGGGGAGGGCAATATTTCTCAAAAACAGATCTGTCAGAGGCTTATCTGCAGCTACCTCTGGATGAAGAGACCCATCAGGTGATGGTGATAAACATTCCTCACAGCTTATTCTGGTACAAGAGGTTGGTTTTTGGAATAGTCAGCACACCAGCCATTTTCCAGTGATTTTTCGAGCAACAAACTAGGAAGATCCCTGGCTGTATAAACTATCTTTACAGGTCCCACCACTGATCAGCTCTTGGATAATCTGCACTTTATTTCAAAAATTGCGGGAGGAAGGCCTAAAGTGCAATCTTGAGAACTGTTGGTGTTTTCAGCCCTCCATGGAATATCTGGGACACATTTCAAAGGCAGGCATTACACCACTGACATTCCACATTGAAGTGATTGTTACCAAGGCCATGTAATGTGAAGGAATTGTCTTCTTTTGTGGAGGAAAATCACATATTACCACAAGTTTCTCCTCAAGGCAGCAGACATCACACATTTCTTAAATCAGCTCCACTGCAAGGGTGTGGACTTCCGATGGTCTCGTGACTGCAAAATGTCTTTTGAGACCCTAAAAAAGTAGTTGCACTCAGCCACCTGCCTCACTCCTTTTCAGCCAGGTGCTTTCATTGCAGTGGCTGTGGATGCATTAGTTTATGGAGTGGGAAAGTACTGGAACACGGTTATCCTGATGGCATAGAACGTCTGGTGGCTTATGCCTCAAAGACGCTGAAAGGAGCTCAAAATAACTATTCTCAAATCCAGAAAGACTTCTCTGGCAATTGTGTATGCCTTATAAATTATCACATTTATTTCTATGGCAAAAGATTTTAGTTTGCCATGGACCATAAGCCTTTGGTCGCCCTATACAATCCTTCGGCACATATCCCAGATAAGACCGCCCACAGATTGTAGTGGTGGGCAATGTTCCAGAGTCGATATCATTACCAAAATTCTCTACTGGTCCATAGATCAACATGCAAATGCGGAAGCCCTTTCCCGGCCTCCATCAGGCCCTGACCCAGCTTTTGACAAGGAAGAACTCCTGTGCTTTTACAGTGATAAGGAGGTACAACAGACATTGGACATTTTCTGAGTTTGTGAGGACCCAATCCTCCAGCTGGTTCACCATTTCATTGGACTATTATTTCCAGCTTTGACACCGCCTGCTGGTGGTGAATGTGGTTGTGCTTCTCTCAACTGACTACTCTTCTCATTGAGTTAACATTCCTTCAGTGTTTTAAAAGAAAGTCCTTCACCTCTTGCATGATGACCACTGGGACATCTCACACATGAAAACTCTTGCCCGGAGGTACATCTATTTGTCTGGACTGACTTCCCAAATTTAAAATCTCGGCAAGTCCTGTGAAAGATCCATAAAACAGCAGGCAGACCCAAAGAAAATGTTCTCCCCTTGGCCCACAGCTTACAGCCATAGGGCTGCGTACACCTATACTCTATGCGTCCTTTCTTGGGTACCTCTTGGCCTTTGCTATTTGATGCCTACTTTTGCTTTCCTTATTTGGTGAACCTTGGTACTACCTCCAGTGCATGTACAAAAAGGCATTATCAAAAATTTTTGTGGTAGAGTAGCTACCAAAACATGGGTGTTGGACAATGGTCCACAGTTTCTTTGAAAGTCCTTTAAGGAGTATTGCACTGCAAATGGTATTCAGCATATCAGGGCCCCTCCGTTTCACCTGCTGTCCAATGGTGAGGCTGAATGACTGGTGTGTACTTTTAAGTGACAGGTGCAGAAGTACGTGGAAGGCTTCCCAGCTGAGGCAACCCTCTTCAAGTTTCTGAGTTCATACCAGTGAATAACGAGAGGGGAGAAAAACCCTGCTGAGCTTTTACATTGGAAACATCCGAGGACCCTCCTTCACCTGCTCCTGCTTGCCCCACATTGTTCATCAACCCCACGATCGCTTAGTCTGGAACTCTGGTATGGGCATGAGGATAAGGCCAGCAGGTCCACCCAGTCAATGCTGGCCGTCATCCAACAACGAAGAGGGAAGAAAGTATTCTCGCTCTGGTTGGGGACCGCCTGGCCTCTCAGCTTCAGAATCAGTTGCAATTGCATGTGGAAGAAGCATCACTCCCCAGCACCTCAGACCTTTCTCCTCCTTGTTCCTACCCAGAGCCTTCCCCTCCAGTGTCTCCTCTGTTGTGTTTTCCTTCACCAAGCCTGCCTCCCCTCTCGACATCCCCTTTCCATACCAGTTCATCAGATTCTGAGTTATGGACACCTCCGACACCTTCAGCGGGCATCCCCGTGCTGCAGCTGTCTGGTACCCATGCTCCAGAGGATGTGTGCCCACAGTCGGCTATTTGGGCACTTGTGACTGCTCCACAGTGTGTGCAGGATCAGCTGTTTTTGTTGCTCATAGCACTATGCTGTGTTTATGACATTATTCTCCAACTGATATTTTATGTGAGTCTAATGTAATGTTTGTAAATAAATCTCTGGGACTTATATTGTTAGCAGTCTATGTGGTTCTAATCTCTCTTCTTGCTTCTAGGTCATTTTGTTTAGAATTTGCTCAAATGTTAAAGTTTTTATGGCTACTTATTTTCCTCATTATTTTTTCTTTTATTTACAGGGCTTGGATCAGCCATGGGACAATGCTTTTACATCAGAGTTGGTCGTGAAAATATTACAAATGTGTCCAGAGTTAGTGAAAAGTACTCTGGCAAACACAGAGTCTTTTCTTCCACCTAGACCATCTATAAAATGGGAGAAAACAATTTCATTTGTAGAAAAGGTATTTTGTGTCCAGTTGAATGTTTAAGTGCTTATTAAAAAAAATTATGTACTGATCACACATTTTACTTGGTCCCTGATTGCAGGATGCTGGCAACAGAAGCTTACATTCTGCTCCTAATGCATTGGCACAAGTCTTATCTCCTTCTTCCAGGGCAACCATCTTTCAAAGTACACTTTGAGTAACAGCCTTTTTTCACAAAGGAGTCACTGGAGTATTAATAGTTGATAGTGAACTTAGAGAAGTACCAGATACACCCTCTTCATTATTTTTTTCAAATAATATTGTCAATCACAACAAACAACACTGAATACATATCAATAGTATATTTACTGTGGCACAGGTACAAAATACTACTTCATGGCTGTTGTTGGTAAAGAGCAAAAATGTTCCGGAGCTGCACAAATGCAGCCATCTTCCACCTATCATAGAGGAGCCTAGGTAAAGTGTGTGACCAGTATAGTGTTGTTGTTAGTCATTGTTTTATTTATCAATTATTATTTATGATTTTTTTTATCTGGGAAGAACTTTACTTTAGCCCACTACTGCAGCAATAAAACATAAAAATGAGAGAATAACACCAAAATAAAATCCTAGTTGAAGAGAAAATTCTCAATTTTCAACAACAAAACACAGTGCACACTCAACAGCTGAAAATCTCAGAGGCTTTAGGACAATGTCTTCGCAATACTATGTAGTAAGAAAATTGTGAATAGTGATTTCTCAAAGTAAATGTGCTATGAATTTCTTAAATCACAAACCCTTTGACGCCAATTCAGAGCTTAACACTTTGTTGACTAGCCACTTCAAAATATTTATTCCATTTTTAAAATTTTAATGACTCTAAAAAAGAGCAGACTTCAAGTTCAGTTTAGCATATTTATTTTAGTTCTTTCATAGATTACAATTTAAAAATAACTATGCAAAAAGTGTAAATATCCTAAAAGAAATTAGGGTCATACTGTCACTCTGTTGCAAGGTTTGCATTTAAAAACATACTCAAAAATCATGACAAATTTGAAGAAAACAGCTAAATATTTTTGACAAGCAAGAGTGTAATTGTGATGGTGCAATTACAGCTGTCATATTGGGTTCCAACCTAACAACATGCTCGAAAATCACAATATTGATACAAAACAGCAAATTATTTTACAAAACATCTGTGTCATCAAAAAATATCAGGGAAGAAGTTTATTTCATCTGGAGAAAAGTATTTTTTTCAACTGGGATTATCTCCCCCCCCCCCCCCTCCCTCCCATTTTCTGTGCATATACACCCTGTATACTTCATTTTGTATGTTGATATTGTGTTTTTATTTCATATTCAATATCATTTTTATTTTAAGCAAACTGTGAAACTTTTTGCTAGTTTGCAATGCAGTGATTTATGTCTTTCTTGATAACAGCAGAAACTTCAGCATTGGTCTTTCTATATATTATTTATAACAGAAGAAACTTCAGCATTGGCCTTTCTATATATTATTTATAAATGTATAAATAACATGGGGGAATCAAGAAATTATTATATGAATATAATTTAAACAGATTATAATGTTTGTTAGTAAAACTTGATTTGACTTGTCGACTAGGCAGTGAAGTTCCAAAGATTTACTCTTGGATTAAATTAAATCAGGCCAGTAGTGTTAATACTTTGGTTATTACACTCATTAGCCAGAAAATTATGATCACCTACCTACTATTGATAAAAATCCATCAGGCGATAAGAGCATCATCTGATGAGGAATGACTACTAGTTAAACACACACATGTAGTATGTAGCATCAGTGAGGGTTTAGTCCGTGAGTAGAATAAGGAAGGCACACGATCTATCTGAGTTGGACCAAGAGCAGATTGTGACTTGGCATTAAGATTTCAGAAAGTTCATGAGATGTGGGGTGTTCGAAGAGTGCTGTGGTGTATTGAACAAGTGGCAAAACCAAGGTAAAACCACCTCCAAATATCAAGCAGTTGGGTAGCCACCCCCTCATTACAGACGTTGGTTGTTGCAGGTTGGGCCTACTACTATAGGTGACAAACTGTGATGGAACTCGCATCAGACTTTAATGCTGGGGAGAGCACTAGTGTATCAGAATATACAGTGCGCTGAACACTCTTTACAAAGGGCCCCCACAGCTGTCAATACATGCATGTGCCAGTGTTAACACCATGACAGGCTGCTATGACTGAAATGGGCATGTGACCATTGTCACTGGACATGACACAGTGGCAGAGCATTGTGTGGTCTGATGAATCCTGATAACTCTTCATCATTCCAATAGGAGGGTGTGATTCTATCATCTTCCAGGGAATCAGCGCCTTGATATCTTTTCTGTCAGATGATGAAAAGCCAGTAACAGATTAGTTGTGCTCTGGGGAATGTCATGTGAGCAACCATGGGTCTAGTGGAGTTGTGCAAGGCACCGCTATGGCCACAAAGTAATGTATACTACTTGTAGGCCATTTAACCCCTTTATGACAATCACAGTTGCCACGTCACAAGGCCAGGAGTGTGATGGCGTAGTTCAAGGAACACAGTGGTAAGTTGCATTTGACCTCACACCTCGTCAGACCTGAACTTGATTGAATACAAGTGGGGTGAGATTGTATGTGCCATCAGACCTCATCAGCTCCTCCCCAGAATTTACTGGAATCAGGGGTCTTTTGTGTGCAGATGTGGTGCCAACTCCCTCTATTCAGCTTTCCAAGGTCTTGTTGCTTCTGTGCCAGGACACATCATCTCTATTATTCATGCCAATGGTGGACGTGCTAGCTGTTAGGTAGTGAATGCTCAGGCCGATCAGTGTTTATCCTGTGTCACTGTTTCCAATGCTGAGGGGCCTTGGTTAGTATTCATTGAATGCAGCACCAAGTTAGGGGTTCACAGAAAACAAGATGTGCTCTTTTATTCTTTCACAACTCCTTTATTACCACTCCTCTCTTTTCCTTTACCTACCCCCTTCTCATCCTGTACCAAAATGTCTTTTTTGCTCTAGGTGGCTTCAGAAATGTGCATATCAGTATTCTTCTTTTGAGTGGTTGTGTTTCACTTATTTAATGTGTTTCTACATACAGCAGTTTCCATTATTGATATTCAAATTTGTTATCTCTATCAGGTGGATTAAATGAGTTCATAACTTGTTTCTCTATCCTGTGGATAAAGTGAATTGATAACTTGTTTTGTTTTTGTTTTAAACAGGTAGTAACATCTGTGGAGCCAGAGCATCTAAAATCATTTGCTGAATCTGTACGTAAAAATACAGATGACAACCGTTTGCTGAGTTTGGTATTTTCTCTTACTGTTCCTGCTGTCCCATTGCGTGTTGTGGGTGAAGCTGGTGTCACTCATCCTCATTTGGCTGTCAGACATCGGACTGTATTACTTTTAGTGACCCTACTTCTACGTCTGAAGCATTATCAGACAAAGTTGCTGCATTGGGGAGTGAATTTATCTGTAGATTCCTTGTCAGCATACCTTACAAAGGTAAAGATCCTAACTCTTACTTAAAGAGAATATATATTTAATGACATTACATCTAGTATTTATTTTCAAAATGAGTTTCTGAAAACAGTTTGTTCCATATATACGTTTTTGTGATCTTATCACTTCCATAGAATAATACTTTATGTCTTTATAAACATATCCTGTGATACTGCTCATTGTACCGTGCATGGTATTAATACATACATCAAAAAATGTGTTACATCACCATGATTCCAAGGTCACCTGAACACTGACGGTGAATGTTTATATGCATCAAGAAAACATTTCCTTAGATTGGCCATAGGTGACATTCAACCCTCACAAATGTGTAAACAAGCATAAATAAGCAGTGCCAATGCGACGGAGTGGTTAAGATGTCTGATCAGTTCCAGTCATAACACCAGGAAGGAAGTATACAGCTTGTGCTGATTGTAGTTCTTCCGTGCCTAGGCCAATTCTGAAGTTTTATCATATCTGCATGTTACTTTGTGTCAAGAGGGACTCTCATCAAGGGAAGTTTCTCGGAGTGAACCGAAGCAATGTTTATTGAATGTGGAGGAGGTCCAGAGATTCAGGTACCATCACTGACCTGCCTTACTCAGGCTGCCCAAATGCAACCACAGCAGTTGATGACCACTTATGGGTTTCAGCTCAGAGGAACCCTGTGAGGAATGCCACCATGCTAAATAATGATTTTCGTGTGGCCACAGGATGATGTGTTTCAACTGAAATTGTATGTAATAGGCTGCACGACATGCAACTTCACTGCCGAAATCCATGGCAACTTTGATGCCTACACACCATACTGTACTGTACTGTACACTTGGGTCCAATAGTATTCTATGGACTCAGACTTGGCATCAAGTGTCAGATGAGACTCACACCTTCAACCAGAGAATCATCAGAGCTGTTTTTGGAGGCAGCTTTGTTGGCCTGAACATCTTATACACACTATCCAGTAAGTGCAGCAAACTTGTGGTTCCCTGATGTTTTTGGGTGGCATTATAGTTGGGCCGAAATACAATGATCAATGGCACCACCTACTGGACCGGTAGACCACCGCGGTCGGAGAAACTGGATGAAACCATGTTGCCAAATAGTTTGTTCACTTCTGGTGAGTATAGCTAACGGTCACTCTTGTGTTGATAGAACTGTCAAAAGTGCACAGCGCAGCTGGATGCATGCATGCACAGAGCAAAGTTCGCATTTGACTTACTCCAATGGTCTGTGGGCACAGCCAGCACTCAGAGCCGATTGGCGCAAGCACCAGGGATCATTGTATTTTGGCTCAACTATAGGTGGGGCCACCATATTCCACTGGTTGTCATAGAAAACAATCAAATGACTGTATGGTACAGGGATGACATCCTCCGACATATAGTGCAACCGTATCAGCATTGTTTTGGTGAGGGATTGTTCTTAATGAATGACAATTCTCGCACTCATCATGCATGTGAATGCATTCCTTCATGATAACGACATCGCAAGATTAGAATGGCCAGCATGTTCTCCATATATAAACCCTATCAAACATGCCTGGGATACATAAGAAAGGGCTGTTTCTTGATGCGACAACTCACCAACCAGTCTGAGATATCTGTGCTGAATTGCCATTGAGAATTGGGACAATCTGGACCAACAGTCCCTTGGTGATCTTTATCCGGGTTAGAATCCCATTCTAACACACACAGTTAAGTTTCATGTCAGCACACACTCTGCTGCAGGGTAAAAATATCATTCTGTTATTAACACTTGTGTTGAAAGAGAATAAGAGAATAAGAGAAAGTGAAAACTTAAGAGGGTAAAGTTAATGTCCACTTTTAGTGTAAATAACGTAAAATAAAGTAGGCCAAAAAAGTGGAATAAATAAAAGACAGTGTCAATGGGAGAGAAAGAGAGAGCAGACAGCCAGGCAGGGAGACAGAGAGTGGCAGTAAAAAGATAAGTGGATTGAAATAGTAGCAGTGGGAGCAAACAAGAGAGGAAAAAGTGGAAATGAAAGAGAGGTGTCTGGAGACCATACATACAAGCTTTGCAGCATCTGGTTCTCCTAGACTTTGAACATTAACAGAACAGTTTTGTCCCCTTTCTCCCACCTCTTATACCCACATGTTCCTGGTTTTAAGCCTGAGCAAACTATACACAATGACATGTGTAGAGACCAAGTGAGGTGGCACAGTGCTAACATACCGGACTTGCATGCGGAGGGACAGCATTTCAAATCCACCTCTGGCACCTAGATTTATGTTTTCCATGGTTTACCGAAATTACTCTAGGTAAATGATGAGATGGTTCATTTCAAAGGCCATGGCAGATTTCCTTCCCCATTCCTGACACAAAATATGTGAGCATGCATTCCGTCTCATATGGCAGTGATTTCAGCAGCATGTTAAACCCTAATCTTCTTTCCTTTGACAGAAGCCTGTGAGGAAGAAAGATACTATAGCAATGTGTGAGAAGGAGAGTGGTACAAAGACAGAGACAGAAAAACGGTGAATGTGCAGAGAAGGAGAACAGTCATAAGGAAGACTGAGACAAAGAAATGAAGATAGTGACAATGGGAGAGACAGAGAGCAGAAAGTGTCAATGTGAAAAAAGGAGACAGTGAGGGAGAGACATACTGTATGTAGATGGTAATAGTGGGAGGTAGAGGAAGATGCTGTGTATGAAACCTTCACTATGAGGAGATACTGATTACAAGTTTGAAGCATGTTGTGTGTTAAAAAGAGTGAATATGTCAGCTTACCAAAATGTTTCTTGAGGAAGATGGAATGAGGATTAAGGCAGCTGGTTCGCCACTTTTCTGTCAGAGTTTTTTAAAATAGGAACATCTTTCCATTTTTTGTGCTCTGCCAGGGTGATTTAATACGCAAATATTATGCTGTATCCTTTTGAAGTTAGCAGACATTGTATTCTCGTTAAATTTATTCTTTAGTAACAGTTTTTGGTGATAATGAAAGCAAGTTTCTAAAAGATGGTGATATGCACAGCTACACAGCAGACTTAAACATAGAAAAGATATGACTTACCAAAAGGACCGGCTCGTCGATAGAAACAAATAAAATCACACACAAACACACATACAAGCTTTCGCCACCACTGGCAGCTTCTTCAGGAAAAAGAGGAAAAAAGGGGAGGAAAAAGGGAAGGATATGGGTTTTAAGGAAGTGGAAAACGAGTCATTCCAATCCCAGGAGTGGAAAGACTTACCTTAGGGGCAAAAAAGGAAGGTAAACAAATACACACACACTCCCCTAAGGTAAGTCCTTCCGCTCCTGGGATTGGAATGACTCCTTTTCCACTTCTTTAAAACCCATATCCTTCCCTTTTTCCTCCCCTTTTTTCCTCTTTTTCCTGAAGAAGCTGCCAGTGGTGGCGAAAGCTTGCATGTGTGTTTAAGTGTGATTTTATTTGTTTCTATAGACGAGCCGGTCCTTTTGGTACGTTATCTCTTTTCTATTTTTATTTTTGTTTATCCCACCGGGAAAGTTTACCTCTATAATTTTCGTTTCATCAGTTTGAATCTAACAATCACGATCGTTTGTTATTACTCTGTTACCTTTCGAAATCTTTTCTGTCGTCTTACTTTCTCCTTCTGTTTATGTTCTACATAGTATTTTCACTCTATTTTTACCTCCCCTCTTAGTTTACAATTCAATTTTCTCCAGGCAATTAGACTACATACAACAATCTGTACAACAATCAGTAATATTAACTTCCGAGCCTATCCAAACAAAACGACCAATGTCATTATTATTATTTTTTATTCATATTCTCGCAGATACCGCCTTCAAAACAGCATCTCGATAATATCCCCCTTTCATCTACATTTCTCATTTTACTGCATTAACATCATCTCAGAACTTCATTTACTATAACCTTTAATTGGCACTTCATAACAATTTTCGGCATTTAATAGCAACTTCGCGATTATTTCCATTCCGTTTTTCGATATTCCCGTTTGTTCTTCCGACATTTCCGATCTGTTTTCTACACGTTTACATTTCTTAACAATTTTCGGCATTTCGTAGCAACTTTGCGATTATTTCCATTCCCGTTTTTCGATATTTCCGTCTGTTCTTCCAACATTTCCAATCTTTTTTTCTACACGTTTTCATTTCATAACAATTTTCGGAATTTCGTAGCAACTTTGTGATTATTTCCATTCCCGTTTTTCGATATTTCCGTCTGTTTTTCCGACATTTCCGATCTTTTTTCTACACGTTTTCACTTCTATTCATTCGGTAGATTATTTTCACCCTTCAACCTTATTCTACCAACAGTTTTTTTTTCCCCTTCCTCCATACTATACATGTCACCCTACATTGACCCCATCAAATTTTATCTACATTCCCTCCGCCAGCATGACTTTGCCCTAGCCAGATTGAGGTCACACATTTTATTCATTCAGGCTTGCTTAACATTTGGCATCACCCCCAAGGGCCTCACACTGAAAGCTCCCATCTCTGGCTGTAACCCATCCTTTCATCCTGCCTTATACCAATTCCAAACAGAACAATCCACAGCCCTCACCCGCCTGATCCTTAACCTATACCTCAACTCCGCCAATGAACACACCTGTCAACTCCTATCCCTGATCAAAATCCTCAACCTTTCCACTCCCACATCCACACCTAGAGTTCAGAACATCATTTTACAGGCCAACCGCAAATTGGAACAGCATGCTAGCCTCCACCTCAAAAAACTATCCAAACTCCTGGTCACCCACCTCCAGAAAGGCAATACACTCTCCCTCAACAACCTCTCCAATAAACCACAAGCTCCTCTTATTGCACAGAAACCCAGTCTCTCCCATCTGCTCAATCTCCCACTTCCAGCTCCACTCTCCCCCAAACCTCACAATCCTGAACCACAACATCCCAATTCAGTAGTCAACCTCTCCTCTAAACCTCTCTCCCAATCTGAAACCTCCGTCCTATCCAAAGGCCTCACCTTTAGTCCCACTCCCAAATTCAACCAAACAGCCCTTGTCAAAGACCTACTATCCTATACTCGTAGCCTTGGCTGGAGATATCACTTTGCCACGAAGAAAAATAATCCTACTCCTGATGATCCAGTTCCCCAAGACATCATTCAAATTGAACCCTGCCTGGAACAGTTCCGTCCTCCATCACAGCGAGACCCACCCGCTCTCCCTCAAAATCACCCCCTTCAAACCTTCCAGGAATTCCTTACTTCCAACCTTGCCTCTCAGTCCTTCCTGAAAAACCTTAATCCCACTCCCAACATTACCGCAGCTGAATCCCGAGCTATCCGTGATCTGAAGGCTGACCATTCCATCATCATTCTCCCTGCCGACAAGGGATCCACGACCGTGGTACTTGATCGGCGGGAGTATGTGGCTGAGGGACTGCGCCAGCTTTCAGACAATACTACCTACAAAGTCTGTCAAGACGACCCCATTCCTGATGTCCAGGCAGAGATTCAGGGAATTCTCAGATCCTTAGGCCTCCTACAAAACCTTTCACCCGAGTCCATCAAACTCATGACCCCACACCCCTACCTTCTACCTACTTCCTAAGATTCACAAACCTAATCATCCTGGCCGGCCAATTGTGGCCGGTTACCAAGCCCCCACAGAACGAATCTCTGCCTACATAGACCAACACCTTCAACCCATCATGTGCAGTCTCCCATCCTTCATCAAAGACACCAACCACTTCCTCGATCGCCTGAAATCCTTACCCAGCCTGTTACCTCCTGAAACCATCCTTGTAACCATTGATGCCACCTCCTTATACACAAATATCCCACATGCCCAGGGCCTCGCTGCGATGGAGTATTTCCTTTCACGCCGACCACCCACTTCCCTACCTAAAACCTCTTTCCTTAATACCCTAGCCAGCTTCATCCTAACCCACAACTTCTTCACCTTTGAGGGCCAGACATACCAACAACTAAAGGGAACAGCCATGGAAAGCAGGATGGCCCCCTCGTATGCAAACTTATTTATGGGACGCTTAGAGGAAGCCTTCTTGGAAACCCAAGCCTGTCAACCCAAAGTTTGGTACAGATTCATTGACGACATCTTCATGATCTGGACCAACAGTGAAGAAGAACTCCAGAATTTCCTCTTCAACCTCAACTCCTTTGGTCCCATCAAATTCACCTGGTCCTATTCCAAATCCTATGCCACTTTCCTTGATGTCGACCTCCATCTGTCCAACGGCCAACTTCACACATCTGTCCACATCAAACCTACCAACAAACAACAGTACCTCCAATGACAGCTGCCATCCATTCCATATCAAACGTTCCCTTCCCTACAGCTTAGGTCTTCGTGGCAAAAGAGTCTGCTCCAGTCCCGAATCCCTGAACCAGTCCACCAATAACCTAATAACAGCTTTAACATCCTGCAGCTATCCTCCTGATCTGCTTCAGAAGCAAATTACCAGAGCCACCTCCTCATTCCTCCAAATCCAGAACCTTCCACCGAAGAATCCCAGAAGTGCCCCTTTTGTCACAGGATACTTTCCGGGACTGGAGCGGACTCTGAATGTGGCTCTCCGGCAGGGATACGACTTCCTTAAATCCTGCCCCGAAATGAGATCCATCCTTAATGACATCCTTCCCACTCCACCAAGAGTGTCTTTCCGCCGCCCACCTAACCTTCGTAACCTCCTAGTCCATCCCTATGAAACCCCCAAACCACCTTCCCTACCCTCTGGCTCCTACCCATGCAACCGCCCCCGTTGTAAAACCTGCCCTATGCACCCTTCCACCACCACTTACTCCAGTCCAGTAACCCGGAAGGTGTACACGATCAAGGGCAGAGCCACTTGCGATAGCACCCACGTGATTTACCAACTAACATGCCTGCACTGTGAAGCGTTCTATGTGGGAATGACCAGCAACAAACTGTCCATTCGCATGAACGGTCACAGACAGACAGTGTTTGTTGGTAATGAGGATCACCCTGTGGCTAAACATGCCTTGGTGCACGGCCAGCACATCTTGGCGCAGTGTTACACCGTCCGGGTTATCTGGATACTTCCTACCGACACCAACCTCTCAGAACTCCGGAGATGGGAACTTGCCCTTCAGCTTATTCTCTCCTCCCGTTGCCCACCTGGTCTCAATCTCCGCTAACTCAAATTCCCGCCCACCACTTTAGCATCTTTGCCTTGGTTCTGTGGACAGAGCCTCTGCCTCAATTGGTATCTCTGTCCAACTTCTTTGCTTTTTACAAATGTCTGTCTAGGTGTGTTGGGTTTCGATATGTCTGAGTGTGTGTGTATTTGTTTACCTTCCTTTTTTTCCCCTAAGGTAAGTCCTTCCACTCCTGGGATTGGAATGACTCCTTTTCCACTTCCTTAAAACCCATATCCTTCCCTTTTTCCTCCCCTTTTTTCCTCTTTTTTCCTGAAGAAGCTGCCAGTGGTGGCGAAAGCTTGCATGAGTGTTTGTGTGTGATTTTATTTGTTTCTATCGACGAGCTGGTCCTTTTGGTAAGTAATCTCTTTTCTATTTTTATTATATATATAGAGGGAAACTTTCCCGGTGGGATAAACAAAAATAAAACTAGAAAAGAGATGACTTACCAAAAGGACCGGCTCGTCGAGAGAAACAAATAAAATCACACACAAACACACATACAAGCTTTCGCCACCACTGGCAGCTTCTTCAGGAAAAAGAGGAAAAAAGGAGAGGAAAAGGGAAGAATATGGGTTTTAAGGAAGTGGAAAAGGAGTCATTCCAATCCCAGGAGTGGAAGGACTTACCTTAGGGGGAAAAAAGGAAGGTAAACAAATACACACACACTCAGACATATCGAAACGCAAACACACCTAGTAAATACTTAAACTTACAAAATTACTGAAGATGCTTGAATATAAAATAATAAAAATAATAAACAGTAAAGTCGTTCCTATAATGTTTGTCATATGTAAGTCAGTATGTATTCATGGGAGCTTGCACTAATAGCTGCACAGTGTTAACTGATTCAAATCATATTGATTCTCTGCCATAGAACACTGAATTCACAGAAAAACAGGGCTTCAACCGTATATATAGTAATGAATTATACCACCGGCAGCTGTATTCTCATTTTATTACTTATTGGTAACAAGTTTCAATGGATCAAGCCATCATCTTCAGGCCCTTATAATAATGTAATCTGCATTTTGTTGTGTTAGAAACAACAAAATAACTGGTGTCACACATTCATGCAATATTATCCTGTTGGTCCTCCTTGCTATAATGTTACATGAATGTGCGACACCAGTTATTTTGTTGTTCCTGTTGGTACTCCTTGTTATAATATTACTTGAATGTGTGACAACAGTAATTTTGTTGTTTCTAAGACAGTAAAATGCAGATTACTGTATTATTAGGGCCTGAATATAATGGCTTGATCCATAGAAACTGGATGCCAATATGTAATAAAATGAGAATACAGCTGATGGTGTTATTATTCATTACTTAACTAATAACGTCTTGCAAAAAGGGATACAGTGTCTTTTTCTTAACCGAATAACTGATAGAAGCTGCTCTTGCCATAGTTACAAGTCATGAAGATATTATTGGTGAATTTGAATCAGGCAAGTCATTTAGGATGTTTGTTAGATAGGATATCTGTGTGTCAGCTGATTCTGGTGGCTGTGCTGGAAATTTCACCTCATGACGGCAAGTACTATCCAACCATTCTTTCTCTCATTTATTTATTATTTAATTTTTTAATTATTAATGAACATTTATTGTTTTAACTTGACCAAAAAAAAGTATTAACTTCTTGTTGTGTTTTAGCATCTTCCAGATGCCCAACTAATTCTTCAGATCTGGGGAAAGCAGGATGAGAGTCTTGTTGGAGAAAATGATAATTATGATGGACCACCTGTACCAGAAGCTGGTGACTATGAATGTGCTTTGCTTCAATTGCTTCTGCTGTATCAACAAATGTGTCCACAGTTAATTGATATAGCTGTTATGACACAATGGATACGTACATTGTTGCCTAATCTGCTGGAGTTGGAGCCCAATAAGGATTTCCCACTTATGCTGGCAAGAGCTACTTTTATGTCGTTGTCCACAGACAGTTCCATTCTGATGCCTGATTCAGTAAGTTACATTTAATGCAGTGTATTGTTTCGTTTTATATTCTGTGACATAATTAAAGTGGAAATAGTTTTCTATGAAAAGAGAATGACAAATTTATGTTCAGAACATTTGTTGTTCAACATTTTGGAAATCATTTTAATTACAGTGCTGTACACCCATTTGTCTTCACCACATTTTCTGTTGCATTGGTTGCCATTCTTAATGAATAATGTTCCAGTTTAAACTACAGGCATGTAGTGTAATATGTTAATGAGAAGAAACAGAAGATTAAAATTTTTATATGACTGAATGTTTTAAATTATAATTTCAAAGAAAATATCAAGCACGATTCGTATGAAAATATTCTTGAATGTAGGAAACAAGAATTACATTCTGAAAAATCTTTTTCACTGTCATTAAAAATGAGATAAAAAGATTGAAGAATATAGTGTGATACTTCAAAATGTGTACCATATTAGGACTTAAACTAGATTGCACACTCATTGCAAGCAATAGCCTTAAACATTAAGTTTTCTGATCATCTTTTCATTCTTGACTCCCCTTCTCAAACTTTCAATGTCACTTTCAAGTGTAGGTAGAAACTCACCATAGAGACCATCACTAAGCCACAGACAGGCACATAGAATAGACAATCAATTTCACACTACTTAAATTTTCACCAGAAAAAATTCACATACATTCACAGAATCTGTCAAACATAACTCAAGAACACATGAGCACCATCTCTAGCTGCTCCGATGCAATCCCTCCACTCCCTTCCCATCCTAACTCACGGTCAATGTGCAGTTATGCCGGAGCAGCTGGAGTAGGTGATCATGTGTGTGTGAGTCACATCTGAGTGACTGTGTGAATGTGTGTGTATCTTTTCTGATGAAGGCTGTGGCCAAAAAGTACTATACTAAAACCTAACGAAAATTTCAGAAGTGTATAATTCCAGTATGTTGTTTTAGTCCAGTTATTGTATTGAATTATATAGTTTGTTTGCCTATATCTTGTACAAGTACTTGTCTTGAAAATTAAGTTTTTTTTATTGATTTCAACATTGAAAGCCCTGGCCTCACACACAAAATTTATAACTAATGATACAAACTACAGTAAAACCTCGTCTTTGCATTCTCGGTTTTTACGTTTTCCCGCCATTTACACCATTTTTTGTCAGTCCCCTCAAATTTCCTATGTTTGCAATGTTAATTCGCCCTCGTTTTTGTGTTAACTTATTTACGTTTCCCGCATTTTACGCTTTTTGAAAGCATGTTCGTGAAGAAAAATGATGTATTGTACATAAATTGACACTAACATGGCTTTCCCCATAAAGTAAAGCGCTTAAAAATTATTCTCAGTTGAGTTTCTTGACACTTTGCATTTATTCAAATGCATATTTCGCGTTTCATTGTTGACTTACGATGCGCCGATTTGTGGCGATGTAGTTCCTCTTTCCGCTAGCTTCTTTGCCAGAGCGTATGGCGTGTATTCAATCAATCAGAACCAGTTGCTTTGTTGAAGTGAGAATAAAATAAAGAGTTGCATTGTTTTTGTAATACATATTTCTGATTAATAAAGAACGTTATCTGTCAAAGTTGGATATCGTAATACCCACAACCTCAAAAAAGTGATAATAGTGATGCCAATCCTATGCAAATGTTACAAAAATACATATGCATATGTTTGTACTTGAGAACGCGAATAAATTCTCTAATATCGTCGTGTGAAACATCTAAAAATACAAAAAGAACGGAACTTTTTGAGTTTTACTACGTAAATAATTAATGCCGGTAAAAGGCAGTAATTTTGAAATGTTACATAGCTTGGCAGTGGCGTCCAAACGATATCTATCGAAGCGGTTCAGGTAATTTTGAAGATGTTCCATAGCCCAGCAGTGGCGTCCTTGATTATAATGAATGAAATTACGTCAAAAATTTCTACTTCCCATAAAAATCACCAGTTTTGCCTAGCGTTTAAAATAGTGGCGTCCTCGATTATAATGAATGAAATTATGTCAAAAATTTCTTCTTCCCATAAAATTACCAGTTCTACCTGGCGCTTAAAATAGCGGCGTCCTCGATTATAATGAATGAAATTATGTCAAAAATTTCTACTTCCCATAAAATTACATTTTGCCTGGCGCTTAGAATAGTAAAAATTTGAATAACCTTTATTGTATAATAAACTTCCTGGCGAGTATTTAGATGCCTATTATGTACATATATCACAAATAAACTATGAAAATGCAAGGCTGATCCAGTAAGCATATTTTACCATTTAAAACATTATTTCCTGCATTTTACATTTTCCTGCATTTTACACTATTTCACTGAATTCCCTTGAAAAGCGTAAAAACGAGGTTCTACTGTAATTGTAAGATTCATTGTAAACATATTTTTGAAAACAAGTCACTAGGACCAGCTGGGGGTACCAATATGGTTTTACAAAGAGTACTTGGCAGCATTGACCCCTTACATAGCTCGCTTTTATCCCAGATCTGTGATGCAGCATAAAGAACTAAAAGACAAAAAATGTGCAGGTAGCTCCCTTGTATAAGAAAGGCATAGAACAGACCCACAAAAGTACACCCTATATCATTAACATAAGTTTGCTGTAGAATTCTTAGTTCTAATGTAGTAAATTTGCTTGAGATGGAAAAGCTTCTGTCCATACATCAGCACAGACTTAGTAAGCATTGATCATGTGAAACCCAGCTTGCCCTTTTCTCTCATGACATCTTGCATGCTGTGGATGAAGGGCAACAGGCAGACTGCATATTTCTTGATTTTCGAATAGTTTTTACATGGTATCACACTAAGGACTGCTAATGAAGTTATGAGCTTATGGCAAAGATACTCAAATATGTCAGTGGCTCAAAGATTACTCAAGTAATAGAACCCAGAATGATGTCCTTGATGGCACGTGTTCATCAGAGACTTGGGTATTGTCAGGGCTGGCCCAGGGAAGTGTGATAGGACTGCTATTATTTTATATCTATATAAATGATCTGACAAACAGAGTGAGTTGCAATTTGCGGCTGTTTCTGATGATGCTGTGGTGTACAAGAGGGTGTCGTCATTGTAAGACTGCAATAGGATGCAGGATGAGTTGGACCAAATTTCTAAGTGATGTGAGGAATGGCAACTAGCGCTAAATGTATAAAAATGTAAGGTGATGCAGATGAGTATGAGAAACAATCCCCTCATGTTCAAATACAGCATTGGTAGCGTGCTGCTTGACAGAGTCTTGTCATTTAAATACCTAGGCATAACACTGCACAGCAATATGAAATGGAACTAGCATATAAGGACTGTCGTGGAGAAGGCAGATGGGTCGACTTTACTTTATTGGGAGAATTCATCCATAAAGGAGAGTGTATATAAAACCCTTGTATGACGCTGTCCTGAAAACTGCTCCAGTATTTGGGATTCCCACCAGATCATTTTAAAGGAGGGCATAGAGGCAGTTCAGAGGCGAGCTGTGATGTTGGTAATGGTAGATTTGATCATTGTGCGAGGTGTTACCGAAATGCTTCGAGAGCTCAACTGTGAGTTGCTGGAGAGGAAGCAACATTCTTTGGAGAAGCACTGTTGAAGAAATTTAGAGGGCCTGAATCTGAGGCAGACTGCTGAACAATTCTACTGCCACCAACCTATATTTCGCATAAAGATCACATGGATAAGATTAGTGAGATTAGGGCTCATACAGATGCATACAAGTATTCATTTTCCCCTTGTTCTATATGAGATGGAACAGGAAAGCAAGTAACTAGTAGTGGTATTGTGTACCCTCTGCCATGCACCTTTGGGTGGATTGTGGAGTATGTATGTAGATGGTTTTTTACTATGCTGTTTTTGTTTGCCCATCCATTTCTCTCTCTCTCTCTCTCTCTCTCTCTCTCTCTCTCTCTCTCTCTCTCTCTCTCACACACATACATACCTACTGTATGTAATTACACAATTGGGAAAGTAATGGCTAAATTGTCATTTCTCCTTCTAGTATTAAATGGTGTTTTATTGTTTCTTAGAAATTGTGATTGAGTGGTAAAAAAATCCATATTTGAGTAAATTTACTATTAGGCTGTTGTCAAGACATCTAATTATTAAAGTCCTGTGTACGAGAATTCTTAAGTGGACACCTGATTTATACATATTAAATGTTTCTGTACAATGATCACTGTTCTGAATGAACAGTTGCCCCAATATATATCGTTATACATTATAAATAAAAATTATTTTTCTTGTATTTTCATATCCAATATATGCTTTTATCTGTAATGCAAAAGTTTCAGAGGTTAGATGTTTAAGATGATCTTTTTTATTATTTTTTTTTATTAATTAATTTATTTATTTATTTGTGTGTGTGTGTGTGTGTGCGTGCATGCACTAAAGTTTATTAATATGGTAGTTAGGTTTTGAATGAGACGAAGAATTTTCTTCAGAAATATTTTATGTGTTTGACAAAACTAGAAAGGTATGTGCAAATACTGCTAAGCACAAACTGAAAGGCAGAAAAGGACTTACACTCAAAACAAGAACAACAACAATAATAATCATTGTAAAATAAAAGGAAGAAGAAGACAAAGTACACAGAGAAAGTGCTAATGTTGAGAGTTGGCAAAAGACAACTTACTTTTACATCAATGCAGCACAAAATGAACAGAAAATGATGATGAACAATTCATTTATTAACATCTCTAGTTTTCATCAAGGCTAACATTTCACTGATCATCTGAAGCTAATGAACAAATACCAAACAGCTAAATGAAATAACCAGACCTGGCTTTATGTAAGTGAATGCTGCTAGGTTCAGTGGCAGTCAGTGTTACATTTTTACATGTGACACTTAAAAGGGCCAAAACTCTCTTAATGCCTGGCCCTTGCCATTTGTCATAATTTAAACATAACTACAGTTCTTGACATAGGAATGTCACAACATTAAATTTCTGTAAATCCAATTTATGATGCTTTGAAAGAAAGATACATCAGTGATAGAAAAATAGCCCCTCAGAGGCTCAGCATTAATTTGCTGACTACAGGCTTGGTGAACCCGGGGTCCTGAGCTGGGGACTGGTAAGCGCTGCCAGTCCTCTAGACACTGTAACCTCTGGGCATGCTTCAGCCATGTGACACGGCATTGGAACGTTGGGTGTACCAAGGAATGGGGATCTTGGCTTGACTGCCTGATTTGCGAGGAAGGAAATAACTCTGTAAAAAAAAACTCAATCCCAAGGTGTACTACGTGCTGATGGAAAGCATAGCTGTTGAGGCGGAACAGTCGCTAGTGAGCAACCTCTGGGGATACTGCCGCACCTCAATTGTATAAGGCTTACCAGGCTTGTGGTGCTCTGTCCAGGTGGACTTTTTATTCCCTAGCTGCTTGTGGGACTGAGATGGATCCTTTGAGAAATTTGAAAGCTTCTGATGGGATGGGTGTATCACTGGGGATAACAACGCCCAACCTAATAAGAGGGTTCAGGTAGCCAGTCCTCCTGATTCAGGACCTCATTCAAAATGAGGCAGGAACAGTTACAGAACACAGAATGTGTTTTTGATTATCAGACGGAAAGAGGGTACCTTCAAAAAATTGTCACCATTTTACATTCAGAATGGTCTGGAAGGTATTGCCGGTGACCTGAAATCTGCCAAGCGCTTGCGAAATTGATCATTATTGGTGGAAACTAATACTTCGCAACAAGCAGCAAACTTGCAGCAATCCATAAGCCTTGCAGAATATCCCATTGAGACAGAGTTACATGGCACTCTGAACCACAGTGAAGGTGTAGTCCCTTGGAGGGATCTTGTGGATATGACAATTGCAGAACTGAAAGGTGATTGGGCTCCGGATGGGATTGTTGATCTACAGAATATTATGATGAGAATAGATGGGGAGTTAAAGAAATCTGACTCCTTTATCCTCACTTTCAATAGCCCAAAACTCCCTGATTACATCAAGGCAGCCTCCCTACGGTTAAGAGTACGTCCCTATGTCCCCAACCCGATGCGTTGTTTTAAGTGCCAATGGTTTTGGCATACCACCCTTGGTTGCACGGGGGAACCTACTTGTGGCAAATGTGGTAAGGCAGCTCATGACAGAATAGATTGTTCACCACCTCCAAAGTGTGTGAACTGCTCAAGTGAACATCCCGTTTGGAACAGGAACTGCAGTGTTTACTTGGATGAAAAGAAAGTGCAGGAAATAAAGATGACAAAGTGAATTCCCTATGGTGAGACCAAGAAGATCTTTGAGGCAATGCAGCCTCCTTTCTTTGTTACATCTTTTGCTGCAGTTGTTCAAAAGTCGGATACTACGCACACCGAGGTTGCGAATGCCGATACCAAACGTACCAACACCTGTACCTGCCAGTGCACTTGCCAGGCTGCAGCTGTTTCTGTGTCTGAAGTCTCGCACTGTTCATTTGATAAAGTTACTGTTGTCACTACTGAAGAGCTTTCAGTGCCGTCTTCAGTAGAGGTTGCTGCTCAGCCAACTCTACTTGTGCTGTCTCTACTGTAAAGGCTGCTAAGCTGAAGAAGACACCAGCAAAAAGTCAGACTTAGGTTAAGGCAGGTAATAAACCCTCAGATTACATAGAGGTCATTATACCTGGCCTCCCCCTGAATCCACCCCAGAGCTTATGGAACTGGATATCGCACAGGGGCAATCTTCTCGCCCCGATACTGACCCTCCACCTAGTTAAGTATCCCTGCCTCGGCGGAAAGAGAAGGTGAAAATACAACCCCTGTAATAGATGGCTCCCATACTTCAATGGAACTTACAGGCTTTCAGGACCCATATTGAGGAACTTCGTTTATTGACTAAGGACAAACCGCCATGTATATGTCTACAAGAGATGAATTTCGATCCCTCATCAAACCCTGAGATACGTGGCTATGACGTATATAGGAAGGACAAACTTAGTGGTGAGATTGCTAAAGGTGGAGTGGCTACTTTCGTAGACACAGCCTGCCACTCGTCCTTACTCCCCATTCAAACCCCCTTACAAGCAGTTGCAATGTGTGCTCAAATGCGTCATTGATTGACTGTCTGTGCCATTTATCAACCCCACATGCCACATTTCATTAGGAAGCCCTTCATGATCTTATCACACAGCTCCCCCACCCTTTCATCCTTTGTGGTGATTTTAGAGCACACAATGTACTTTGGGCATCTGAAATTACCTGCCCCAGGGGTCGAGCCATTGAGAGGCTTCTTCTGATGTCCTCTGTTATTTACTTAACACCTGACAGGCCACACACAGCTGTACAGCATCAGGGTTGTTCTCTGATATAGTCCTTACCCTTTGCTCTCCTGCCCTTGCTCCTATGATTCAATGGGAAGTGGACGCTGACCTTCATGGAAGTGATCACTTCCCAATATGGATCAACCAGCCAGATGGAATCGAGCCCGTTAGATGACCGCTATGATGGGTGCTTAGTAGAGCAGACTGGACCCTTTATGGCAGACTGGCTGAATTTGATTGTCATGTTAATGTACGGGAATGGGGGGATCATGTCACACAAACGATCCTCCATGCTGCTCGGCTTCTATTCTTTCTATTCCCCAGTTTTCAGGTCAACCGAGTTGGCACTCCATCCAATGGTGGAGTGACGAATGTCACTCTGCAATATGGGTGCGGCGAGCAGCTCTGCATAGGTTCAAAAGCCGGCCAACTGCAGAGAACCTTGCAGCCTTTCAGGTGGTGAGGTCAAGGTGTCGACACACGATTCAGGAGAGCAAGAAATGGTCATGGTAATGGTTCCTCAATACCATTACACATTCCACCAAAAGTTCACAAGTATGGGAGACCATCAGGAGAATATCCAGGAGAGGAGGAAGGTGCTCAATTGCTGCTGTAATGGGAAATGGCACTCTAAGATGAACCCATGAATGATTGCACAGACTATGGTGGAACACTTTGCTGCAATCACTTCTACTGCCAGTCAGACTCCTGCTTTCATACACCACAGGTTGTGTTTTGAGAGGGGTAGTGTGGACTTCAAGTCCACCAATGAAGATTACAATTGCCCCTTTTCTATGTGGGAACTCGATTCTGTACTATGTTCAACTTGAGACACATGCCCTGGTTATGACAGAATCCATTACAGCATGGTACAGCACCTTACCGCCTGAAATAAAGAAATTCTCCTTGCCCTTGTTAATGAAATTTGGCAGTTGGGGAACATTTCCGACTCATGGCATGAAGCACTTATGATTCTTCTTTTAAAGCCTGGAAAGGACTCTACATGCCCGAGTTGTTGCCCTCAGTAGTTGTGTGGATAAGACCTTGGAGTGGATGGTCAACTGCTGCCTCGTCTGGATGTTAGAATCCAGGCAGCTCCTTAGTTGCTTCCAGTGTGGTTTCAGGAGATATCATTCCACCTTTGATAACCTGGCCTTACTGGAGATGGTGATACAACAGGCTTTCCTACAAAGGCATCACCTTTTTTTTTTACCTTGAGAATTCATATATCACAACTTGGTGACATCTTATTCTCAGACTGCTCCAGAATTGGGTTTTTCATGGATGTCTTCCCACTTTCATCAAGTCCTTTCTTTTCCCATGCTATTTTAGATACAGAATCGGTGACACCCTTTCTGATTGTTTTGAACAGGAGAACGGAGTCCCTCAGGGCAGCGTTTTAAGTGTGACTTTGTTTGCCATAGCTATTAACAGTATTATGTCCATTGTTAAATGTCCTATTAAGTGTTTCTTATTTGTTGATGACTTCTCTCTCTTTTGCTCTTCATCCAACGTAGCAGCAACAAAACATCAGTTGCAACTCACTCTTCGACATATGGATGAATGGCCAGAGAAGACTGGTTTTAAGTTATCAACTGAGAATTCTGTATTTGTTCTTTTTAAATGTACTCATTCCATTTTTAATTTCCCTGAACTGCGAATTAGGGACACTGTTTAAAGACACAGTGAGGTTTCTGGGCCTCACACTTGGCAAGAAACTTTCATAGCTGCCATATCTGAAAGATTTGAAAAGATGATGCCTCAAAGCACTAAACATTTTAAAATGTATTAGCCATACGTCATGGGGCGCAGAGAGGACTTGACTGCTCCAATTTTATAAAGCCTTTGTGCAATCGTGGCTTGCTAATGGATGCACAATTTATGGGTCTGCACGGCCATCCTATTTGAAGATGCTGGATGCGGTTCACCATGCAGGGATTCTGCTGGCCACTGCGGCATTCAGAACAAGCCCCATACCAAGTTTCTGTGCTGAGGCTACCGAGGCATCGCTAAATATCAGAAGACAGCTGCTCATGGTGTGCCAGGCGTACAAAACCTTCACACCTGCATACCACACCATAGCCAATCCTCCCTTGGAAAGGCTTTTTCATAATCGGCAACGGGTTACGAGGCCTTTTGGGATCCACACAAGGGATTGCCTTTTAGAGATGGGAGTGACAGTTCTCAGTGTTTTACGTCAAGGTTGGGAAAGGTTTCCGCCTTGGCTTCTTCGGAGGCCCCAACTTGTTATAGATCTCATGACTTTTAAGGAGGGTGAAACTTAAGATTTTACTTTTCGGATAGTGTTTTTTAATATTTTGGATTTGCATCACATTTGTAAAGTGGTGTACACTGACGGTTCGAAACAGCATGATTCTGTTATTTTCCCTGACCATTTCATCCAGATTCATCTTCCTGAGAATATTTCTGTTTTTTATGTGATTCTGAAAGCACGGGAGCAGATCAGAAGAGATCGTGGTAAATGTTTTCTTCTCTACTGCCACTCTCTTAGTGTGCTGCAGGCATTATGCTATATTCAGTTGTGACGTTATTGCATGATATACAGAACGCACTGTCGCTTCTCCAACATCAGGGGAAAGAGATGAAGTTTTGTTAGGTGCTGGGACATGTTGGAATTCTTGAAAACAAGGAAGCCGATTGGGTTGCCAAAGAGGCCTGCTGAGACAGCGTAATGGCACGGTTCCCTATTCCTCTGCAGGATGCCACTTCCTTATTGCGGCTGTTGTCTCTGCAGTTGTAGGAGGAAGAATGTCAGTAACGGATAACAAGCTGCAGTTGCTGAATCTCACTACCTCCCCATGGCGATCCTCCTGCCAGCCCATTAGGAGGGATGAGGTCGCCATTACCCGCCTGCAAATGGAGCACTGTCCATTTAGCCACAGATTCCTCCTCTGATGAGAGGAGCCCCCGATATGTGAAGTCTGTGGCAAACAGATTACTGTATGCCACATTTTAATAGAATGGATCTTATACTGGGCACAGAGAACAGAGGCGGATCTTGGCTCAAACTTTAACATTTTCCAATATTTATGGACCCTGGCCTAAGGTTTTAGGCTGAAGGTTTTAGTGTACTGTAGTTTAGTGGGTTGATACCCTTTCTTCCTGCAGCCAGTCAGCTTTCATTCTCTGCTCTGTCATTTTAACTTCTTCATCCATGTTCTATGGTTTCAACAAAGTTACGATGTTGGCGCTTGACTTATCTACCTTGTTTCAAGCTGTATGCAGGTTTTGTCTCCAGTTGTTGAATTCTGAATTTTGTATTGTTTACTTCATCTTGAAAAGAACCTTGCTAACACTCGCCTCAGCTACGTTATGCCCAGGTGCTGAAAATCCCTCTGTTGAACACCCTCCATTCATCTTCATCATCATCAGAAAAATGAGTGCATGCTACAATTTATCAAGAATCATTATATAATAAGCTACATTTCTAGCTGAAATGAAATTCATTTGTCATTTAGAAGATTTGAAAAAAAAAAAAAAAACATGTTATACACTATGAAAGTACACTTATTCTTACCTCATCTGTACTGAAAATATGCTCTACTATTTTTTATCATTGCAAATTTATGTTACCTGTTGATTAAAGTTTGTGATATTCATCAAAAGATCTCTATCAATGGAAAGCATTACCAAGGCTGACAGTATTTCCCTGAGCATAGATTTTTGTAAGAATGATTGTCTTATTTTCAAAGTTGAAGAGCACCTTTCTGCTTTGACTGATGTCATGGTAATTATGAAAATTATTTATTTACATACCCATACTATTTACAGCGAAAATCCTGCCATCATCCATGGGTTTTGTATTTATGCTTTTATCATTAAGCTATTGTACACTGCATAATGTTTGTTGCCTTTTTTTGCAGCTTACAGCATGTCGTATTAGTTTGGATGGTTCTTTTGATGGACTTGATGGATATTATTGTGTTGCAAAAATACATATACCACTTATGGTAGTAGTTTGAAACTTACACTATTTTTGCATCAAGGCGGATCCACAAACCCACATTTGTAATGCAAACAAGGACTAGCAGAAGAGATTGAAATCACAATGATGATGAAAGTTACCTTCAACACTTCAGGAGTAGTCAGTGAAGGTCTTCCTTAGGTTTTTGATTAGTATAAACTCTGATAGGCTACCAGCATCTGATAATAGTCTAAATAGGTAGGTAATTTGCGAATGAAACAAAATTATTGTAACTGCTGTTGAAATGTCAGTATTTGGTGGCACAGTGACATACATGTGAAGAAAGAATCCTCGGAGAAGGGAAGCATGGGAGAAATGTCATCTGTAGAGTGTTGGCACCTGGTGAAGTGCTTGCAACTGTTTCTGGCCAGTGGATTTGCAAGCAGTCTGCAACCCCCAGTGACGATACTGGCGAGCATGCTACAAGGTGGCATGGTTAGGCCTGAACTCACTGCTCCCACAGGTATAATAGGCCAAGCTCTCTGCCAGGGAGTTGCAACAGGAATGTAAACCCACTGAGCTTGTTATGAGTACAGTAGTGTTTTTCAGTGCATTAAGGGGCAATGGGGCATTGTAGTACTAAAAGTACTCGATTTAATATATTTCATGGTATAGTTAGGTTTCTTAAATGAAAATATATATAAGAAAAGAGGACATAGATAGTTTTAAAAATTGGGAATTGTGCAACAATACCACACACTGCCAATGGTTATAAGGGAAGATAATTCTACCACACTTGCCTAAAAGCCACCATCCTACCCCAAAATATTTTCACTGTAATAGGAAAAATTTTCCTATCTTGCCAATTGTCACACAGCAAGAATTTTAGTGTAAACAGACAGTGATCTACTCAACATAACCAAACTGTCATGTGTCAGGATTTTATTATGTTTAAGGCTGTGTTGGGATCATGTGTAGAAGTTGATGACACACTACTTGCATGTCACTTGGCAATGACAATATTAGTTAATGAATTAACATGGGAATTTCCATTCAGAGGGCTTTAATTATTATGTTGATATTACCCACGGCAAAATATAAGGAGTAGTGAGTTGAAACTTATGTACATTGCTGAAAAGTGTAAATAAACTTTAGTGATCAAACAACTTACGGGTATGCTGCCGGGTGACGTCGTCGACAACCGCCGATATTTCGGCAGGAGAACACCCTGCCATTCTCAAGGCACAACTGCACTATGTGCCTTGAGAATGGCAGGATGTTCTCCTGCCGAAATATCGGCGGTTGTCGACGACGTCACCCGGCAGCATACCCGTAAGTCGTTTGAACATTCCTTACGCCGGGAAAAGTTAAAGTCTCAAACTTTAGTGAAATTATTGATGCAATGAAATAAAAATAACAAAAAATATACCAAAATAGTCTTTTTTATGAAATGAGGGCAAAAGTTTCATCACAAACAGATGTCTCTGTTTATAACACATGTTACTTCTTGTTCACTGTATTATCAGTGTAAACTGCTAAAATTTTAAAATATTATGTTCCATGTACTGATTTACAGACCTGCATCATTTCTAACAGTGTGGAAATGTCTATTGCACTATGAATTTGTATATGTTGTTTTTTATTTACCAGTCCTTTTGTAGAGGATTAGTTATTAATTGCCAAAAAAATTTCGTTTATTTTTGCAGGAAATCTTCAGAAAAGTATCACTAGTTCTTTTCAGTTTAGTAAGTCGTGACTCTAAACCAGCTATGCAAGCACTGTGTGCATTGCTTGAGGCATCAGGACAGCTGGAAGGTGCACAAAGAGAGTTGTCAATTTGGCTACACAGCTACAATACAATGTCACCTGACAGTCAGCAAGAAATTGCTTTGTTCATTGTGGATACAATACAGGATCTAGCACAAAACTCCACTACTTATCTAGAAATGTTACAAGGTGCAGAAGAAGGAGCTTCAACTTCTCAGACAGATGCCTTGCACCATGTTGCCTTTGGATCCTTTCAGGAGCTCTTGGATGGTCAGTAATATTGAAAATTAGTTTTATTGTTGAAGAAATTCTCAGGTGGACATCTTGCGGTGCATCTTTAACTTCACAATGCTTGTTAAGAGTACTTGCTCTTCATTGCCCAATGCTCTGTGAAAGTGTTTTGGAATTTCAGTCATAATTTGAGAAAAGACCCTACATCATTTATAGCAATAGTAAAGTCTCTTGACTACTCAGCAATTTAGTTATTAAACAAAAATATATTTTATTACTAACAAACCATTGTTTATGTCATGTTTTAGCATGAAAGTTCAAAATATGCTAAGGCATTCATTTCTCCATTATCTATTCTTTTTCATTTTGAATGCAACATACAAAATTCTTTTCCAGTTTTGTATTAATTGTGCAATTGTCCATGAAGGACAGCCTTACACAACCTCAAGAAAGATCCCAACTTAAAGATTTAACCCAAACATTTAACCATCATTGTGATGAATTACTGTGATTTCGTGGCAGAAGGCCTACATCAGTTGTCTGATTCCTCCATCTACAAGTTTTGCCAGTAAGACCTCATCCCAAAAGTCTAGCATGACCTACAATCCCTGTTAAAATCTCATGGCCCTTTCCAGGAGCAGCCTTAGGCATGTGCGAATGGTGTAGTCACACAGGGCCCGTGCAAAACATTATAATGTAATTTTAAGACTGTCATCAAATAATTTTGTTTCTGAAACTACTTTTAATGTAGTGTAATCCAAATGTATATCCATTGTGTGATTTGACTATGGCCACTGGAGTATGTCTCATTACTCCTTATATTTTCCTTTGAGAGGAAAGTTCACCATCAAATCTGGTGTACAGCCATGGGCACCAGCATGGCATCCTCCTTATGCCAACCTGTGTATGAGCCGTCTGGAGGAATCCTTCCTAGCATCCCAAAACCCCAAACCTATGGCCTGGTTCAGATTTATTGATGATATAATTTTCATGATCAGGACTTGGGGCCAGGACACCCTATCCTCCTTCCTTCAGAACCTCAACTTCTTTAGATCCCATCCACTTCACCTGGTCTTCTTCAATCCATCATGCCACTTTCAGGGATGTCAACCTCCCCCTCACAGATGGCTCCATCAACACTTCCGTCCATATTAAACCTACCATTCACCAACAGTACTTACACTTTGATAGTTGCCATCCCTTCCATATCAAAAAATCCCTCCCTTACAGTCTGGCCACCCATGGATGGTGTATCTGCAGTGACAAGAACTCCCTTTCTGAATATGCTGAGAGTCTCACAAAGGCCTTCGTAGACAGAAACTACCTCACTCACCTAGTCCGCAAACAGATCTCCTGTACTATATCCCCATACATCCCAAATCCTCCCTCCACCACCAGTAACCAGCCACAAAAGTGCATTCCCCTTGTCACCCAGTACTACCCTAGTCTTGAACAACTAAACTCCGTCCTTCGCCATGTTGATTTTCTGTCCTCATGCCCAAAAGTGAGAGACATCCTGCCCAAGATCCTTCTGACCCCTCCTAAAGTGCTGTTCCGTCGCCCTCCCAACCTCCATAACATCCTAGTCCATCCCTATGCTACACCGAAACCCAGCCTACTGCCACAGGGATCATATCCTTGTGGAGAACTCCACTGCAAGACCTGTCCATTCCGCCCACCCAGAAGTTCATATTCCAGTCCTGTTCTGTGCCGCAATCACTGTGCAGCTTTCTATATTGGCATGACCAAACTGTGGCCAAAAAAAAAAGTGGACCATCCTGTGGCACAGCATGCAGCAGAGCACATGCTTGATTTCAATGGTTGCTTCACAATCTGGGCCATCTGGATCCTCCCATCCACCACCAGCTTTTCTGAACTGCACAGATGGGAGTTATCAGTACATTCTCTGATCTCAAAATCATCCAGGCCTCAACCTATGATAACTTCCTTTTTTCCACACCTTACATTCCTACCTCTACCCTAAACCTCTTGTATTTTGAGTGGTGTGCGAGTGTCTGTGTGTGTGTGTGTGTGTGTGTGTGTGTGTGTGTGTGTGTGTGTGTGAACACACGCACGTGTGTACATGTGGCATGTGTGCTTTTTATTTTATTTTTTTAATACACATATATATATATATATATATATATATATATATTGTTTATTTTACTTTCTTTTCCCTCCTCGCCTGCCTCCCCACTCCATTCACTAAGCTGCAACTCGTTATTCCCATCTAGGCCGTGCTGTACCCATTCCCCCATTCCCACCACCATGACACAACCTTCCTATCTCCACTCCCCTCCCCAATTTACACACCGCAGAGCGTAATTTGAAGTGCGGCAGTCGGAGGTGACGGTTGTATGACTGAGATGTGTGAATGTTCTGCTTTCTGAAGAAGCCCATGGTAGATAGCTGAAAGTGTTGTACGTGTGTGTCTTTTTTATGTGCCTGTCACAGCTTGTCGTCACGTCTATGCGGTGAGTTGTAAACTGTCCTTATTACTATATTATCAGATTTAGAAAATTATTCCTGCATCAGAGTTGTAGAAACCAGGGTTATGATTCTGATGTGCTATACTAATATCCAGTGTCAACAGATGACTATTAATCATGGTTAAATTAAAAGATACATGCCCCCTTGTACACATCGTTGTGTCTGATAATCAGGCACTACACAAGACAGTCTGTTCTGTCTTAAGCTCCCTGCTTTGCTCGATGGGACGGTGAGGCACAAGACCTTAGCTGGTTGCGGTGAGTTTTCTCGCCTGTCTGCTGTACTTTATATAAACGTCAAATTCCTGCCAGTAGCTACTGTGACATAGCGACATGCTACCTCAAGAAAATAGGAAATGAAATAATGATCATATGGCTTTTATTGGCCATGTAATGTGAGTCTTGTGATTAACGACACTGCAGTTACTTGCGTGTCGATGATAATAAAAGTGGTGATTATGACAAACACACAACACCCAGTCCCCTGCTAGCAATCAAACCTGGGGCTCTTGCATTGGTGGTCAGTGACACTGTCACTAAGGCAGGGAGGTGGACAGGGGAAGATGAAAATTAATTGCATACATTTATTTATTGGCCTTCTGAAATTTAAGATTTGCAGCCGTAATGCAGTGGTGGCAAACCAGAATATCTGATCGGAGCTGCACTCGCAGAAGGGTGCCAAGGCAAGGTGACATGTTTTGGTTAATTATTTTCCTATCATAACACTAGGTATCCTGTAATATCATTTGATATATTGGCAGTATGTCAATGACAAAACTTGGAATTCTTTTGAACATGACGAAGGTGTGTAACTTCTGCTGGAGGGGGCAGGAAGGGGAGAATGTGGGAGAGCCCCACCTGGAAGCTTTGCACAGGGCCCCATGCAAGCTAGGGCCGGCTTTAGCTCTTTTGAGAACCTCCCCCAAGAATCCGTCTCCCTTGTCACTCCACCTACCTTTTAGATGCTCCCAAAAACCTGTAAAGCTAACAATCCTGGTTGCCCTGTGGTGGCTGGTTACTGTACTCCCAATTCAGCCCTTGTTGGCCAGCATCTCCAACCATTTCCTTTATCGACTCTCCACCATCCCCGCCCCTTTACCTACTAGATCCTTAATTATCACTGTTGATGCCACTTCACTATACACCAATATCCCCCGTGTCCATGGTCTTGCTGCTCTCAAACACTACCTTTGTCAGTGTCTTTCAGAATCCAAGCCCAATAAATCATCCCATATAACCCTTACCAATTATGTTCTAACAAACACTGGAAATTCCAGGAAGGATTCAACAATATTTTTGAGGAGGATAGGTTGCTTACTTATCACAGAGACATCCAATGAGATGCAGAAAGGCACAAAAAACAGACAGCAACATTATATCTTTCAGCCGTTTAGGCTTTCATCAGTTAGAGACACAAGCGTACACACACATTCACACAGACACGACCGCCTTCTCCGCACAATGTGGCCGATCTGTGCTACCCAGCATGGCCTAGGCGAGAGCAACCAGTGGTGGACGTGAGGAGGTGCAAGGAGAGGGAAGCAGGAGGGAGGAGGGGAGGGGGCATGTGTGGCAAGGGTGGGGGAATACGCCAGTAATGTCTGTGCAGGGAGAGTTCCCATCTGCGCAAATCTGAAAAGCTGGTATTTGTAGGAAGAATCCATATGGCACAGGCTGTGTAGTAGTCATTGAAGTGAGTCACACTATGCAGTGCTGCATGCTCTGAAACAGGATGGTCAAGCTATGCTGACGTCCATTCATTCGAATAGATAGCTAGGTGTTGGTCATGCCCACATAGAAAGCTGTACAGTGGTTGCAGCTCAATTTGTAGATAACATGACTGCTTCCACAGGTTGCCCTGCATTTTACGGGATAGGAAATGCCAGTGACAGGACTGGCGGTGCTGGGATGGTGGATAGGATGGATTTTGCATCTAGGTCTATTCCAGGGGTATGAGCCATGGGGTAAGAGTCCTGGGAGCAGGGATGGAGTAGGAATGGACAAGGATATTACATAGGTTTGGTGGACGATGGAATACCACTGTAGGGGGTGGGGGGGGGGAATATTTGGTAGGGTATTTCGCATTTCAGGACAGGTAGTGGAGAACTTGGTTTAACTACTCCAGTACTGGGTCACAAGAGGGGTGCTCCTTTGTGGCCAGACGGTGTGTGCGTTGTGGAGCTGGTGGGTGACTGGACAGACAGGGCCCGTGAGATCTGTTTCTGGACAAGGTTTGGAGGGTAATTGCGGTCAGTGAAGGCCTCAGTGAAGTGTGTGGTATATTTTGAGAGGGACTGCTTGTCACTGTTGATGAGATAACCACGGGTGGCTAGGCTGTATGGAAGGGACTTTTTGGTGTAGAATGGGTGGCAGCTGTCAAAATGGAGGTATTGTTGATGGTTGGTAGGTTTGATGTGGACAGAGGTACTGTAGCCAGGAGACAGCTAGACCGTCCTGTTGCAGAGCATGCAGCACTTCATAGTGTAACTCACATCAATGACTGCTACCAGCCTCTGCCATATGGATACTTCCCACAAACACCAGCTTTCCTGATTTGCACAGATGGGAACTCTTTCTACAATATATCCTATATTCCCTCAATCCTCCAGGCCTAAACCTTTGTTAGTCCCTGCCCCTCTCTATCCTTACATTTGTTTCCCTTCCATTCCCTTTCCCTTTCTTCCGCACTGTCCGTCAGACAGCACTGGCGTATTCCCCCACCCATGCCGCGTATCTGCCCCCCCCCCCCTCCTGATTCCCTCTCCTTGCCACCTCCTCACCCCCACCACTGGTTGCTCTCGCCTATACCATGCTGGGTACCACTTGTTTTGGAAATGTATGTAATCAAATCCACAGCACAGCCATGTGCACTCATATGGCACCCTCCTATACCAACCTATTTGTGGGCTATCTAGAGGAAACCTTCCTATCCTCCCCAAACCCCTGGCCTGGTTCAGGTTCATTGACAATATTTTCATAATTTGGACAGTGCCAGAACACCCTATCCTCATTCCTTCACAACCTCAACCCATTCTCTCTCATAAGTTTCACTTGGCCCTTCTCAATCCGGCATGTCACCTTCTTGGTTATTAACCCTTTCACTGCTACTGGCATACATGTATGCCTGGCAGTTAGAAGGCCCAGATGGCTATGGGCGTACATGTACACCTGGCAGGCAGGAGGCTCAGATGGCTACCAGCATTCATATATGCCCAGCAGGTAGAGCGGCCTGAAGGCTAAGGGCATTCATGTACACCCCGGGCCCGGGTGCACAATGGAGCGGTCGTGACTCGATTTTACCTGCGGCTCAACATTGCTGGTGGCACTGGCATTAACAGGCCTTCTTTGTTATGTCGGTAAGCACTACAGTTTTCACTTCTGGGCCTTCTTGCTCATACGCTCTCCATCAGGTCCATCCAGTATTTTTTGTTTGGCAAAAGAACAGCATTTCACTGTACTGTCGTTGCAATGTCGGAACATAGTTTATGAAACAAGGAAATAATGGACATCATGATGAATAGTAGTGATGATGACGATAGTGCTATTACAGACCTTTCTTTAGACACACAGCTGGGTGTGTATGGAACTAACGGTATTTATTCAACACAATGATGAACTTCTGCAGAAGATTCCTCTTCTTAAGAGGAAAAATAAGATGTGTTAAGTGAGATTTCAATACGGAAATGATTGTATGACTGGTCAGATAATCATCCTGCAACGAATCCCACAATTTCGCGAACACTTTTAGTAGTTTAAAGGTAGATTTCGGTGAATCAGCAACACATTTAGATTTAATTCTTTATTTATTTTGGTACTTTATCTCATTTGAATTTGTTTCGGCTATTTGTAGATATGAACAAGTATTACACATTTCTCACCGAAAAAATTATGACAGTGCTCAGCAGATTAACAAGATGGAAACCTATAAACGCTCCAGAATTTTATTGCTTTTTGGCTTGTTCCCTCCTTATGCCAAGGTCCAAACAGTTAGCAGTGAATGAATATTGGTCAAAAGATTCCTTGCTGCAAACAGCAGTATTTTCTGACATAATGGCCAGAGACTGTTACAAGGTGACACTGTGTTTGTTAAAATGTTTGTTAAGCTTATGGGACTTAACTGAAGTGTCATCAGTCCCTAAACTTACAAACTATTTATAAACTAACTTACACTAAAGACAGCACAAATATCCATGCCCGAAGAAGGATTCTAACCTCGCGCATCTAACATAGCACCTCCAGGCGCTAGGCCACTCGTTACTGCGTTTATTACACTTTAATGACAATTCATCCGCATCGTAAGATATTCTTGTGAAAATACGCATGATTGTGGATCATGCTAGAAAGAGATTCCGAAAGGCTGTAATCCCTTTTGAGAACTTAGTAACTGATGAATGTTGCTACTTTTCAGAGGAAGGCTACGGTTCAAACAGTATATTGCAAACAAACGTAGCTGTTCTGGGATTAGAATTTTCATGCTTTGTGTTGTTCAGACCAATTACATCCTGGATTATATTGTCTGCACTGGTGCTGTACTGAAGTAGAATCTGTAAATGCTGACTGGGGCAAATCAGGTGATGTTGTTGTCAGTTTGTTGTTACCATACCTCAACAAAGGTCATAGCATTTATTTAGACAATTGGTATTCAAGTCCTGAATTGTTCTTATGGCTCCATGCGAAGTGCACCAATGCCATTGGCACAGTGCGTAAAAACAGGGTACATTTACCACCTTTACCTGATAAACTGAAGAAAGGGAAATACAATTGAAGTCTGGGATGGACATGAAATAAGTGTGGATGCTTTGCATGTAAATGGACCAGAGTTTGTTCTGAGAGAAAAAAAAAGAATCATAAAATGGTAAAAAATAAAGTGAAACCCACTTGCGTAGTTAGTTACAATTAGTCAATTGGTGCGGTTGATAGAACTGACATCATGTTAAGTTCCGTACAATGCATACAAAAAACAGTGAAATTGTACAAGAAAGTATTCTTTCATTTAACTGACTCGAGTATGCTCAATGCAAAAACTATTTTTGAAATGCAAAATAAACAGAAGAAGCCACTAGTGAAATTCTATTTGCAACTAATCCATCAGACATCTAAAACCTAGATGCTACAGACACCAAAAAAGAGAGCCCTTTTCGACTTGAAAATAAAAAAATAACATTATCCCAGGTTCTTCGGAGCAACGGAGAGAAAGGAGATACCGCAGAGTCGTTGTGTAGTGTGTACTGCCCATTCAAAACGGAAAATGACACAAGTCAGATGTAAATGTTGCTCTCTGTATGGTGCCATGTTTTGAGACATACCACAAAGGAAGTATTAGTTTCTTCAGGTACCTTGAATGTTGAAAGAAAAGAAAATGAAAAAAATAGAAAAGAATAAAAGCAATAGAAGTAATAAAAAAAAAGTTTTTAACTCAGCCAGAGGCAATTTAATGCCTGCGTTAGAAATGGGAAACCATTCTCTGAGAACATCTGAAAAATAAATCTGCTAGGAGAAAGCATGTAGATGCTTATTATCAGATTATTTAGCATAGTGAATCGAATTTAGGCTTTAGTTTCAAATGAAGCAGTCGGCCTATCAAAATTTTTATTATTTCCATTTCATTATTACATCATTATTTTTCTTATGCTACATGACACAACATAAATTTCAATAAATATTTTTTATTTGCGATTATAGTTAGAACTGTCAGAGTTTTGCAGGTCTTCCCTACGAGCAACTCACTGTAAAACTAAATTTGCCAAACATACTCGATCGATGTTAATGAAACTTTAATACGTTGTAGTAACATATTTTGGTTATGTACATCTCAAGTTACAGTTTTTTTTCAATAACAAATCAAAAAGGTATTAGAATTTACTTAAGTCTTTTCATTCTCAGCCGAGGATAATCTTATAACAGTGTCGTTTAGATTTGAAAGGCCGTTTCGTATTATAAACTGCAACTGCTGTGGCAGAGCAGTGAGATACTGATTTTATAAACAGTGTTATTGGGACAGTTTGTGGTCACTGCAATGCATGACTAGCATGTAGTGGCCATAGCCCACAGCGGCCGTGGGGCCCAGTGAGCTGCCGCCGCTCAGGCCCAGAACTAGTTTCGCACCGTCAGCCAGGTGGGCAGCCAGGGTGCTTGCCCCTGCAGCCGTGAAAGGGTTAACGTCCACTTCCTTGACGGCTCCATCCACAACTCCATCCGCATTAAAGCTACTAATTTCTAATAGTACCTGCCCTTTGACAGCTGCCATTCCATATCAAGAAATCCCTTCCATGTAGCCTTGCCACTTGTGGATGGCAAACTTGCAGTGATGACCTGTCCCTTACCCAATATGCTGAAGGCCTCACAAACACCTTCAGAGACAGACATTATCCTCCTGACCTAGCCCACAAACAGATTTCCTGTACCATTTCCCCACACATCACCAATCCTCTCTCCACTCCTAACACCCTGTCATGAAGGAGTGTCCTTGTAATCCAGTACCATCCCGCACTGGAAAAATTACATCACTCCCTTCATCCGTGCTTTGATTATCTCTCATCATGCTCTGAAATGAGAAACATCCTACTCAAGGTTCATCTGATTCTTCCCAAAGTAGTATTTTGTCGCCCTCACCACCTCCACACCATCCTAATCCATCCCTATGCCACTCCTAATCCCAACCCTTTACCACAGGGATCATATTTGTTTTGACATGTCCCTGATGAGTGAAATAAATTTTATTGATAAGTATCTTACTTATTGTTACACTTTACACAAACAATACTGTATAATAATTATCATTTGTTCTACAACAACCACACATAGAATTTTCTACTGTTTCAGATCTAATGGAAGATCACCATACACCTACCTGCATGGCCAGATCATTGGAGAACCCTGAATCTCCAAGTCTTCTTCTTGTAGCAGCATTGTCTACAGGAAAAGAAGACACTGATGAGGATCGTGTAGGTGTTGTCCCATATTTTCTGTCACATGTTGTTGTGTGTCTCTTTCACCAGCAGACTTCTCCCTCATTGCTTTATTCCTTGGTACACAGGCCTCACTGTCGTTTGCCACCAGCTGTTGTGAGCTACATTGACAGCTGGTTCAACTCTCCAGTAGCACACCCACTAGGAAAGCCTTTTCCAGCTTCTTGTCCACTAAGAAAGCTCAGCAAAAAGCTACTGAAAAGTGATACACACATTGACGAGAAACCATTAGCTATTGTAGATGTGTTTGATTCACTTGAAATAAATGATAATCCAGAATTGATAGTGTCTTTATTTGATCAGACTATATTTTATGCTAGTCGTCTTGCTATGCATAACACACTTTCACTTGTAATGTATGAAAAATTCAGGTCTGTTCTTCAGCATCTTATGGAGTTAGCTAACAAACTAGAGCAACCAGAACAGTTAAATGCCTTGTCATCCATGGATTGTATTGTTTTTGAAACAGCCAGTGCAGCTCAAGAATTTGTTGTTGAGAAGTGTCTGAAATTAGTTTTGAAAAACAAGAATATAATTGAAATGTTTAATCCACTGTGCAGAGATCTGCAGATTTCTAATAAGTTAATTACAGATTTGATCTGTTTTTTAATTTCCTCTGCAAATTCTTTTGTGAGAAATAAATCAAACCTCCACAAAATTCTTGAGCCATTAAAAATGAAATTTATGGGTGAGATAGTGAGGCAAACATCAAGCCACAGAAAGCAGTCCACACAGTTTACAAGAGATTTGTCAGAAATACTGGTTTGTTTCACACTGGAACATCATGAAGTTGCTTCATTATTGGAGGCAGTAGCTCTTTCACCATTCCTTTGTCTCCCTCCATGGCACAAGTTGTTAGAATACCTTCTTAAGAAAGCTGCCCATCTGAAATGTGGTCAGGTGGCAAGTTCATCAATAACAGCAGTGGCTGACTTTTTAATGAATGCACCCGATGAAAAAGATACTTTTGGAATTCTGGACAGCCTCAGACTGCTTCTTTCAGAATGCCCTCATCTTATTGGATCCCTTTCACAATGTAAGTATAATCAATTTTTATAATACTTTTACTTTCATTTGTAAACAACTATCTTATCATCATTTTTTCGATTTCCGTCGTCCTTAGTTGCATATGAAATTCGTGGAGGTGTATTACCGTCTTTAGCAACTAAATGAAAGGCGTTTTGTGTGTGCCATACGCGTTTCGCTTCTTTATTTATGAAGCATCATCAGTGGCCTGTAATACATGTTATTTTTGTATAATATTGTAGTACAGTCATAATATTATAGGTATTTTTCACAGTATGGCAGTTAACAGTCTTGTTACAATTACTAAAGTTCGGATCTACTAGGTTAGAAACAACTTCTGTAGCACTAGCTTTTGGAAAGTTAATTTAATTATATAGTTTTTGGCCCTACTTACGGTTTTCTGTTTTATTCCATGTGTGTCTCCATGGAGATGTTTGTGAGGTCTTCAGTTGGCAACACTAAACATTGTAAACAAACGTTCAAAAACGAGTACACAGTGAAGTGGTGATGCAAGGGTTTTCATGAAGACCGAAAATACCACATCCAACTGAAGACCTCACAAACATCTCCATGGAGACACACATGGAATAAAACAGAAAACCATAAGTAGGACCAAAAACTATATAATTAAATTAACTTTCCAAAAGCTAGTGCTACAGAAGTTGTTTCTAACCTAGTAGATCCGAACTTTAGTAATTGTAACAAGACTGTTAACTGTCATACTGTGAAAAATACCTATAATATTATGACTGTACTACAATATTATACAAAAATAACATGTATTACAGGCCACTGATGATGCTTCATAAATAAAGAAGGGAAACGCGTATGGCACACACAAAACGCCTTTCATTTAGTTGCTAAAGACGGTAATACACCTCCACGAACTATCTTATCTCTTGGAGAAAGATTCTCTCTCTCTCTCTCTCTCTCTCTCTCTCTCTCTTGTCCTTTTTTCATTTTGCTTCCCCAGAGTAAATATCTGCATAAGTGGCCTTTTATTTATGCTAGGTAATGTGGCAACACGTGTAGGAATAATTTGTTGAAAACTGTGTTGAAAATTAAGTCATCTATGTTTGTGTCAAAATAATTCTTTTATTTCAGTCTTTGACAATAGCAACAAGTTGAACTTTATATTTATTGTTTATTGGTTTTGCTCTTAAAACAACAAGACCATTGTCAGTACGTTCAGTTTGAGTACAATAGTTTGATGTCAGTGTTGAAAAGGATTAAGTTTGACTTAACACTGTTTTCAAAGACTTAGTTTTCACTGACACTCTCCCTTGTAGACAATGCTTGATCTTGCTAAAATTGTTGCATTTATTATTTTTAGGCTCATTTATACCTTTGAATTGTGCATGCATAGTTGTGACTGACTAGAAAACTGTACCACAGTTAATAGATTTTAACTCATATTATATTACTCAGAGTCAGTTACTTAAAACTGGAATATTTCAATTCAAAATAAATTTTGATTAATGGAATAAAATTGAATTCATTGAAATTTAGTTGTATTATGAAGGTGCAATTCCGAACCCAACCGCAAGCTGCAGTTGACACTGACCCGTGACAGGCTGCACCACTGGTCCCCATTGCCCCCACTGAAGACCGGTTTTATTGACAACACCTCAGGAAACTGAGTTCTTCAGACTCTGATGAAAAGAAGTCCATAAACACAGTAGCAACATATTCTGTAGTAAATGATGCAGGAAATGACAAGTACAGAAATGTTTTAGTAAAAGATATCTGGAAAACTACAGTAGTTAAACACGACTAGTAAGTGTACAAAACTTGTTATTTATCAACGAATGGATTCAAGTGTGCGTTGTTTATAACCATTGAAGCACTAGGGGATAGGTCCTCAAGAAACTGTAAATTCAGATTTTGTTGGTTTTAATTTATTGAGACATAATTGCATTGAATGTAACTAAAAGCAGAATACATCATTGCCTTGTACCTTCTGCAGATTGGATTGAAACCTGCATTTGTTTGTTTGTAACTGGGAAGAAGAGTTGTAATGTTCCACAAATAAATGTATAATAGGCCGGAAACTGTGCTTAATCAGTCGGGGATATTTGTTGTAAATTCTGATTAACTATTTAATTATGACTACAGATGTGTGCTTGTAAATTTTTGACATGGCATATCAATGAAGTGAAGACTCAGAGGAAGCTACACTCATTAATATCTTGTAACATGTTTTTCTCCACTTTTGCAGGAACTTAGTGCAGTTTCCTCAACACTTGACTGTTAAAGTTAAAACTAAACAAAAACAGTGGTTTATGTTCAAAAGAATGAAGAAATTGTTAACTATCAGTAATTACATAAATGATATTGTTAAAATGATTATGTACAGTAATAATTCCTTTTTGTGTAAAAGTACATTCAGGACATGTTTATTTACTTCATGTTATACTAGAGATGACAATCGATTAATGTTACGTACCAGCACAGAAAAGAAAATGGAATAAAACTAATGATGATGCAATATTAAAAGTGTGAAAGGAAAGGGATGAAAAGAGGTAAATGTTACATAGGCCTTTATGGGGCGCAAATATGGTGATATTGAATTATTTTCTGGACATATCAGTACAGTTTATGGAGTTCATTTCCAATATATAAAAGCAGAACCGAAAAAAAAAGAAAAAAAAATAGTCGCATTATTTGGGGAAATGATCGCACTACAGTGCAACACAAATCAGCAATCAAGAGATAACAACACTCCTTCAACATACACATCGCTGGGACAGTATTCCATACCATTTGTTGAGCAGAATGTAAATAATGTACGATTTTTTGTGTACTTCTCAGAGTAAAATGTAATCTTTCTTCTTCAGTTATTGTGTTTCTTAGGCACTATGGTTTTTTGTCATCCAAAATTCAACTCATTACAATAATGGACTGTCTTTTATTTAAATGATAATAGCTCCTGAATAAATTTATCACTAAGCTTTTTTTAAATCAACGACAAGTAATTTCCATCGGTAGCTCTACTTTTACATGAAGGCATTGCCAGCTTTCGTCTTTTCTTATTATGAAACAAACCAGCATCATCGTCTTTCTCCTCCAACGACAGCGCAACAACCATGGCAATCACCAAACAAACACTTCGCCTCTCACCGACGACCTCGCTACTTGCCTGCTGCTGTGTTCCACTGCGGATCGACAGCAGACGGCAGCGTCGCTGTCGTCGGCAGCTGCGGTGGGTCGCTGTCGCCATGTTCGAACTCACACCTTAAAATGCCAAATTATTAAAATTCCAATTAATAACAATAGTATCTATGACAACACTGCTTAATTTATTAGGAATTGATTGTAAAACTGCATAAGCAAACAGACAGTACATTATCTTTAAAATATTTTCCTGTCTTTCTAAACAGAATATGAGAAATTGTACTGAAGTAAAGGACAACCATATTGTTGCAAATGAAGTGCTGAAAGGCAGTAGGAGTGTGATGTAGTGGGTGAGTGTTAGATACTGAGGCAATTGATCTTGGGTTTGAGGTCCACCCAGTCTGTACATTTCAATTTGAAGGTAATTTACTGGGAATTGTGTACATCAAAGTAATGACAGTGCAATTGATATACACCGCACATTCGACTCCACGCTCCAGGAGCAGTGACAGGAAACTAAGATGGTGGAATAGCTGACTTGTGTAGCTATTAACAATGATGATTCTTCACATGATAATTCTATAAAATTTCTTTGCCAATACAAATTGTCTGTGAAAGCCAAGATGGCAGAATAGCTTATTTGTTTGGCTAATACCAATTATGATTCTTCACTATTTAAGTGTGAAGTTTCATCAGGTTAATTCAAAATAATTTGCAGTCACAATTTTTGTATTTCAAAGTAATAGTATATTAACCAGAAAATTATTTTAGTTGTACCCTTTAAAAACACCCCATAAGTCATTATACAATTGTTTCTTGTTTGATATTGATTGTTATTGGAAATTTGTTTTCATTTACAGCATTCTTCAAATTCCTTTTGAAGCTTCATTCAGAGGACTCTGCAACGAGGCTCTCTGTTTTACTTCTCAGGCACAACCCAAATTTTCTGTCATCATTCAGAAAAACTGCAATGAAGAAGATGGACATTTTACAGAATGCAGCCCTTGTTTTCTCTTTGTTGGCATGTTCTAGTCAAGTCCAAGATGAAATGTCAAAAGATGATGAGTTTCTTAGAAAACTTTATGAGTTACATGGGCCTGAGATTCAGAAAAGCATAAAGAAGCCAAGTAAAGCTAAATCATGGATGCATACTAATGTTCCAGGCATAGCATTAGTGTTAGATAAATGTTTCGGTAAGATACTTTTTAAAATTATTTATTTATTTACTTTTCTGTGGTGAAGGTTTTCTTACTTTATATGGACAGAGATATATACATTACTGATTGTGTTGGACCAAAAATCATTGTTGTATATTTTTATAGTATTACTTAAAGTTAATATACATAATGAAAGTAAGTACATATTGTGTCTCTGTGTGTTGCCAAATATTGTCAATCAAAAATTCCGCAGCCTCCAGCCCCTAGCCTTGGAGGTGCTTTGTTTTGGAAATTCAGGGTTTAGTTAAGAATATATCATAATTTGATGTTTTATCTCAAGCTGTCACGTCTGTTAGTGTGCTTGAACATACTAAACTCTAGAACAACAACACAAATTTACATGGGGTTTTCACACACTTCAGATACCGAGAAAAATATTGTGATCAGAGTGATGGCATATTAATGGGATACCTGTTATCAGCAGACATATTCATGGAGCCTTAAAAACAATAGCACTTAGTTCCACCTCTTTGCAACCGTAATGCTGAATACAGAAAATTTGATTCAGAATATTCAGTTCACACTTGATGTAGAGAAGAATGATACAGTTCCATTCCCTGATTTGGAAGTATAAATAACAGTGCAGGCCACTCAAGGACACGGCATATACAGAAAGCCTACACATATGGCCCAGTATCTGAATACACACTACCTAACAACCACCCAGTGCAGAAGAACTGTCATCCATTCATTGGTCATTTGTGTGGCAACGTCTAGATAGTTTATTCTTGTCATTAGGAGGGGGATAAGGAACAAGTACAGTAGAACCTCATTTTTACGCTTTTCAGAGGACTTCAGTGAAATGGTGTAAAATGCAGGAAAATGTAAAATGCAGGAAATAATGTTTTAAATGGTAAAATATGCTTACTGGATCAGCCTTGCATTTTCGTAGTTTGTGTGTGATATATGTACATAATAGACATATAAATACTCGCCGGGGGAGTTCATTATACAATAAAGGTTATCGAAATTTTTACTATTTAAGTGCCAGGCAAAACTGGTAATTTTATGGGAGTGGAAATTTTTGACGTAATTTCAGTCATTATAATCAAGGACGCTGATATTTTAAGTGCCAGTCAGAACTGGTAATTTTATGGGAAGTGGAAATTTTTTACGTAATTTCATTCATTATAATTGAGGACACCACTGCTGTGCTGTAACACATCTTCAAAATTACCTGAACCACTTCGATAGCTATCGTTTGGACGCAGCTGCCAGGCTTTGTAACATCTTCAAAATTACTGCCTTTTACCGGAATTAATCATTTACGTAGTAAAACTCAAAAAGTTCCTTTCTTTTTGTATTTTTAGATGTTTCACATGACGATATTAGAGAATTTGTTCGCATTCTCGAGTACAAACATATGCATACCGATTTTTGTAACGTTTGCATAGGATTGGCATCTCTCACTATTATCGCTTTTTTTGAGGTTGTGGGTATTACGAACCCAACTTTGACAGATAACGTTCTTTATTAATCAGCAATATGTAATACAAAAACAATGCAACTCTTTATTTTATTCTCACTTCAACAAAGCAACTGGTTCTGATTGTTTGAGTGCACGCCAGCCTCTCTGGCAAAGAAGCTAGCGGAAAGACGAACTACACCGCCACAAATCAGCCTTATTCTCTCATTAACAAACCGTTCTGTTTGTCTGTGTACATGCCAGGTGCTCTGCCAAAGAAGCTGGTGAAAAAAAGAACTACATTGCCACAAATCGGCGCGTCTTTAAGTCAACAACGAAACGCAAAATATATGTTTGAATAAACGCAAAGTTTCAAGAAATTCGAATGTGAATAATTTTTAAGCACTATACTATAAGGGGAGAGCCATGCTAGTGTCAATTTATGTACATTATGTCATTTTTCTTCACGAACATGCTTTCAGAAAGTGTAAAACGCGGGAAAAGCATAAGTATGTTAGTGCAAAAACGAGGGTGAATTAACATTGTAAACATAGGAAATTTGATGGGACCGACAAAAAATTGTGTAAATGGCAGGAAAACGTAAAAACGGAGAATGTAGACACAAGGTTTTACTGTATTTCAATCAGATAAGTATCCAACAGATCCGCAGCTGAATGGGCAAGCCAATTCAATGTTTAAAATTGGAACACTTGTATCAATGTGAGCACCCCTGTTGTATGGATACCAAGATAATGAGAACTAAATAGCAGGCAACCATGAAAGGCTGGGAACAATGTTTCCATCCAATGGCTACAACTGTAAATTGAGCTAACTCAACTGTGGCAAAATAAAAGACAGCATAATAGTTAAGAAATAAATAAACTTAAGCCAGCAGAAAATTTGCCACATATAAAAATAGTTACAGACTGATTGGCAGTCGTCTCTGGTAGCTTGTCTTCCATATTAGTCCCAGGTTCCAGCATGCACTAGATTCCATGAAGAACAAGGTTGATGCTCTGCACCTTGCAGGCGTTTACTAGGCAGAAAGTGAGTATAGGGAAGTACATATTGGTGGGAAGCCGGAAGAAATACTCCAGGAATACACTGAGAAGGTTGCCTTGCAAATTTCTTTGGATAAAACACAATTTATGTGTACACTCTGAAACATACAGAATCTCACTATGAAATATGGACGGATAAACAGAGTTCCACATTTTACATACCTAGGGGAAATTTTGGAAGCCACTGGACTAGGAAAAAAAATCTCAAGAAACTCTAGCATATAAACTAAAGAGAACCTACAATCAAACACACCAACTTTACAACAAAAAGTGCATGTCCATGCATGCAAAAATCAGGCAATATGGCGCTGTCATTAAACCCAGGGTTGTATATGCAGCAGTAACCTTGTCACTCAATAACAAGATGCTACTACAAAATTTACAAAAAGAAGAATGATAGATCATTAGGAAAATCCTTGGACCACGAGAAACTGAAGCTGGATATAGACTGCAAACCAACAAAACTACAGAAAAATTTTCAAATATTGCTGTTGACATTAGAAAAAGATGCCTAAAATTCTATGGACACACGCCATAGACTCACACGTCAGATAATCAAAGTGACTGAAAACTTTAAAGGTATGACATGGGCCGAACAAATATGGAGAGGTTTGTTATAATTTGGGTTGATCTTTTAATCAATTTATTGAAGATGAGAGCCAACAACATAATATATATTATAAAAACCGATCTTGGCTCTTCTCTCCAATAAATATGAAGAGACCTTACTGATGCGCAACTCCCCATTCAGGACACTACAGACCCTAATATGTACAGAAGCGAAATAGACAAGTGGGAAGTCCAGCCAGAGACAATAGCCAAAAAAGTGGCACTAACTGGATGGATAAAAGAAAGAAAACCATGAGCAAGAAAATGAAGGTCTCATGGGCAAATTGCAGGAAAAACTGTAGAGGCTTCATGTGATTCACAAAGAATCTGCTATGTGTATAATAAATAATAATAATAATAATAATAATACTTATTATTATTTGTTAAATGGAAGGTTGGAAAGCAATAGAAAAGTTAAAACACCACAAAATATGGATAGAGAAGGTGGACTCAGGCTTGCATCATCCTGACTGCTAGCTATCAGATCAAAACAGGCCATACTTACAACATGAGATATAAGCATTACCACCAAGTAATTGCTGCTGTGCATCCAACAGGAGGGAAACAGCAGTCCACACCTTGTTCACTGATGAGCACCAATTGTGTCATGCAATATAATACCAACAGATGACTACTGATCCCCACTCCTTCCACCACAGTAGCCTATTGCAGTAAAGTTCCCGCTTCTGAAGACACCAATTAAATCAGCCATTATCCTCCTTAATCTGAAGATAAAGGGTGGACAAAATATGACTACCCCACAGTGTACTACTTCATGTTACTAGTTGGCGCCACTGTGTATATGTTAACACTGAGACGTAGCTGCAGTGCACAGTTGACATTCAAAGTCCTAGATGATTATGTACCGTATATCATACATTTTGTTCTGCAGTGACCAACTTAAATGATCGGACTAACGTGTGATCTCTCAGGCTTCCAAAGAGGCCAACTAGGTGGCACACAATTTGTGTGATCATCAGTGATGAAAACGGCTACACTCTTTATCATTTCACTACCGACAGCATCCTCGGTAATGACGGCAAACACAAAACATAGAAAACATCTTTGGGGCTTAATTGATTGATTGCTTTTGCCAGGGCAGCCAAAACAGTTTTGGTCCAACCCGCCACTGCCCACACCAAAACTGAAATTTTTGTGCGATATAGCTCCCTGTATATCTAGTAAAGCCAACCAATGCCCTTAAACAGTGCTAGAAGTCCCTTTACCTGTTCTTTATTAGACACAATCTCTTTGGGTCTGGTTGTCCCGAATGTTCTGTGCCTCTTGCTCTCCAATGCAATGCATTCGAAGATTAGGTGTGATGCAGTTTCATTGCTGTCATCACAGAGCCTACATTTAGGGTCCTCTTTTGTTATTCCCATTGTATGTATGTGTTTTTTGAAGTTCCCATGGCCTTTCATCAATCCAACAGTGAGTTTAATCTCCTTCCTGTACAAACCCAGGATTACAGGGATTCTTTTAAAACAAGGCTTTGGCATCATTACCTTATCTTGGTTTTGTTTTTTGACTTTGGTCCAATATTCTATGTGCTGTCTTCTGAACCAGTTATGTAACTCCAGTTTGATTGTTGCCTTGGTGATTGTCAGGACAGGTTCCAGTCCAATAAATAAAGTCTCTGCCCCCATCCTGGCTAATCTGTCAGCTTGTTCATTGCCACTGATCCCAGAACGGCCAGGGACCCACAGTAGGTTTACTCTATTGCTTTTCCCTAGCTCCACCCGAACCTTGTGACATTCTGCAACAATTTTAGATCTTGCTGTGGGAGCTGCCAGTGATTTCAGGGCTGCCTGGCTGTCTGAATATATGTAGATGCTACGGTCTTGGTAGCACCTACGCAAATTCTCCTCCACACATGCCCTGATTGCAGTGATTTTGCCTTGGAATACTGAGGCAAACTAAATGCAAAATTCAACACTCACTTGTGTAATACTGTTCCAATAAAGCAGTACAATTTTGAGTTCAACATTCATGAAAGGGGTGCAGTTACTAAACCCTTAATCATGGAAGGTATTGCAAAGCTGCAAAAAAAGTAGTGCCACAATCACCATCGATGACTGGCAGTATGTGGTATGGTCCAGTGAATTATCATTTACATTGTTTTCTACAAACAGCTGGGTTTATGTATTGAAAAGACCAAATGAAACTTGCTATACAGCATGCCTTCTCGCTGTAGTCAAACATAGCGGAGGCTCCATTATGATATGGGCATCTACACTGCCAGAAAGAAAAATTAAGACCCTCTCTTAGAGTTGACCAATTCACTCCAGATTTATTGTTGAAACAGTGCATATAAAGTACATGAAATACTAGCATTTACAGATCAATAGCTCAAGTAGCATGTGTCAATTCATGCTGAAATACCCCTATTAGTATGCTTTTTTGCCTCCGCAGGTGGCAATGAAGGCGCCATTTCTGGCATCTGTTTGATCGTCCAGGTGGTGCATATTCTTATGGCACACATTATTCCGTACGTGCTTGAGCTGATCATGTAGTTCTGCAAGAGTTGTGGGTTGATGAGTCACAAGTGTCAGTTGTCTTTCCATCATATCCCACACATGCTCTATTGGACACAAGTCTGGAGATCACGCCAGCCAGGAAAGTTGCTGCACATCTTGTAGGGCACAGTGAGCTTCAAATCCAGTGTGTGAGTGAGCATTATCCTGTTGGCAGAAAAACATTCTCTACATACTGTCTGCTGGTTAGTGTTCCCTCCACAAAAACCGAAGATGAAAAGGACTTGCAGATTATCGAACCCTAGACCGTAAGGCCTGGTGTACAGCCTGCTAGTCGTGGATGAATGCACTCCCCGAGGCCCTCACCAGGTCTCTGTTGTACTCACAAATGACCGTCACTTGTGTGCAGGCAGAATCTGCTTTCATCACTGAAGATCATGGCCTGCCATTCCATCATCCAAGGGATCTTCTGATGGCACCAGTCGAACGTTGAATGTGATTCTGTGGCACAAGAGGATGACTGGTTAGAGGTGTGCATGCCTGTAGTCCCACTCCTCGTAATTGGTCGGCAGCTGTTCATGTTGACACTTACGGGCTCACAAACCCTCTTATCTGTGTTTGGGTAACTTAACATTCTGCTACTGCTGTCCTTACAATCGAATAATCATGGCGGACTTCTGTGGAGTGTGGATGTCCAGAACCTCAGTTACAGGTGTGAGAATGTTCATGAGACCATTGCAACTAGCATCCTCGCAGAAGTGATGCAGCACGTCCAACTTATGTGACAATTCTCCAAAAGGACCAGCCTGCCACTCGGTTGACTGTAGGAAGTGGTGCGTATCTTTGTGGCATGAGAACATTTTGCCCCACACACTGAGATAACACTGAGTCCTATAGGTTTAAACATTTCCTATTAAAGGGATCATACAAGTGGTGCTCTAGTAGCTATGTCACTATACCGTCTGTTGGTCTATGACACGGAAATCATTATCAGTATGTCTATCCCCAAGGTGGCTTCTACTGTCATCAGATCAAAATTGATGTTATCTTTCCAGGTTGTAATAATTTGTTTGAATTTACATAATATACTGATTTTCTTAATTCACATTAGTGAACATAATTTTTAGTCATGAGACAACTGGATTCAGTCAGTTATGACCATTTTCAGACCTGTATATAAAAAAAAAAAATACACTAGTGGGCAGTCTATGTCTTAAAACACATCATATTGGAAAATCCCCTTGGAATGTCAATAATGGAGGATAAGTAACAACCCTCTGTAAAGATTTTCATTGAGCTGCTGACAGGCACAAAAAATAGACAATCTCATTGACACTACTTAAATATTCGGCCATGGCTTTCATCAGAAAAAGAAACACATACATTCCCACAATCACTCACTCAACTATACACACACACGACCACCATCTATGGCTGCTCCAGCCTCTCTACAACACTCTTTTAGCCAAAAAAAATGCAAATATATTTGCATGGTTCAATGTTTGGTGAGGAGTGCAGAATGTGGATTGAGGCAGTGATCCCCCCCCCTTTTTTTGTCAGATTATTTTAAAGAGGAGTATATTTGTCCTCTATGTGCTCCAACAATAGTATTTTTTTAGATGGTGGTGTAATATTTAATCATCTTAGTATTATTTTATAACAGATGTTCAGAGCAATTGATTATGTTAATTTCAAATTTTATTTTCTTCTCTATTTTTCAGATCTTGAAATGTATTCAAAAATCCTGCCAGCAATAACAGAAAATATAAACCAAATGACAATTGTTGATCAGTTTTATTTAAACCTAATCAAAGCAGTATATTTTAGTGCCTGGAAAAATCAAAATCAAAATACTGAACGCTTACTAACATTTGTGAAAATGCTTCTACCATTAATTACCAGAGTTTCAGAAGAAGGCAAAACTTCTGAAACAGACTTGCTTGTATTGCCAGAATTATTAAATAATTGTGCTGATAATTTGAACTCTTTAAACGAGTTGAGAGATTTGCAAGGCACTCAACCGTGGTTCAACTTTTGTCGAGTTTGTTTGAAATTTGGGCTGAAAAATGAAAATGAATATCATTCAGTGCTACTTTCACTTCTTACAAGGTTCGTCAGTGGTGTCTATGAAGAAAACAGCAATTCTTCTGAGGCAGTAACATTATTTCAAATGACTGTATCTCATTCAAAGTTTCTAAATGTTTTCCTTGGGAAAACTCAGGCAAAAGGTAAGGACATAGCTATCATCAAATAACTTCCGTTTTCAGCAATGTCACCTTCTGAATAACTTTGTTTGCCTATTGCTTAGGTAATCTCGCAAGGCTACTATTGACACTGGCAACAAGGGCACCCTCTGTCATGCTACCAGAACATGTGCCTGTTCTTCTGGGAGCATATGGTGCTACTTTATCTAGTACAGATCAGTTGATTATGCAGGTAATATGAGATTTTAGTTCTGCAAATTTCTTTCTCTAGCATAAATAAGAAATAATAATGGCACTTTCTTAATAAATTGTTTGTAGCTTAAAGAACTGTTAATTTTATGTCCTAATATACTAACTACTCAGCACCAACATTTATTTTACCTTTACAACTCTTCCGATACATTTGTGTCATATTCTTCCTGTATGTCACTGTTAAAAAGCACAGATGCAGGCTACTAGAATACTCCTTTATTTCATGTTTATATTGATAGTAAAGGATGATGTGGATAACAGTACACAATAAAACTTAATGTGTATATTTTAGATCCTGTATATGTAATACATAAAATTATTACAAATTTCAAACAAAAACTAACAAATTTAATCAAGGATTACAAATAAAGATCTGATATGTTTCAGGTAAAATGAAATAGCTCTGCATGTAGTGTCAAAACAGACTCTGTTCATACTTAATAAAACAATTTCCAAAGAAAATGTAGAAAATAGCAAATACATTAGACTTGGAAAGGAAATTTCTGCCTAGACAATGAAGGGAGAGTGAACAGATGTGAGTAAATAGATGATCAGACGAGAGGTATATGTTGGGGAATGTTTTTTAAGGAAGGACAGACTCCAAGGTGAAAGATACCCACCTTCAGTGAGGTAGACCTAAGAAAAGTATCCTTTCCTCAATGGAATGGTAATGACCACCAGTTGTAATGAGATATGTCTCAGTGGGTCTGGGATGAACTGCACCACATCTTGTAGGTGAACCTTCAACTTTATTTTCAGCTCAAAAAATACATTGAATGAAAGAGGCCCTTCCCACAGACCCTCAATGGCAGTCCTCCACCTCAGTACTGCTATGCGTCCTTAGTTCTGACCCCAGTGATGGTTGTGCGAACAGTGACGGTTGTCCTAGGTTACTTGGTCCACTACTCCGCTGCAGCTGCTCTCAAATGCTATGGTCAGGCACATGGCCGATGATCCAGGCACTATTGCCCAGCCTGGAATCTGCGTAAAACACCTGAGATGCAGGTGGCATGATGGTAGATCTTTGTCGTGTATGTGCGCTAAGCTGTCCTTCCCTCTCCATCTGCTGTCAGTCCTGCAGGCACTACCCTTGAACAAGTGTAGGGCCCAATATTGTGATTGCAGTCTTTATCTACAGTTCTTGCTGTCAGGCAACTGTACTGCCAGTCATGCCATCTGTGGTCTTCTCTTGCTGCCCTCTCACTTCTTCTGTGGATCACTTCAACAAGAATCAGCGTCATTTTTCTGCACTGCCTGATATGTTGTTATCGAGCAAGGTGGTGCAGTGGTAAGAAACTGGACTCACATTCAGGAGGACTCCACCTTCAGTCATCCTGATATAGGTTTTCCGTGATTTCCCTAAATCACTTCAGGCAAATGTCGGGATGGCTCCTAAAAGAAAGGACACAGCCGATTACCTATCCTGTCCTTACCCAAAAATCTGACCATGAGCTCTTTTTCTGATGACCACACTGTCAACGGATAGTTAAACACTAAGCTTCCTTCCTCCCTGACACATTGTCTCTGATCTGCTCATACAGTTGCTACCTACATCATTCACACAGCCCAATGTCTCATTTGTAGGTTGCCCTTTTCCTTGGTATGTGAGATTTGTACTAGCAGGTCAACCATATTAGCTGATGCTCCATATGTGGACCCCTGCTACTGCCTTCCCACTTCTTTTGCCAACTGTTCCGACAGGTATTGCCCTCAGTTGTCCAACATACCAGATACTCTGACTGTTGGCTGGTCCTGCTGCATTACCTCTTTGTCTGCAGTCAATTCCTGCAATTCAACAGAAAAAGATTTCTGAGGTCACCAGACTATATTTTTACTTGCCACTTTTTAACAATAAAGCTATGTATAATGGACACTCTATGCATCCATGCTGCTTGATGTTCTGTCACCGTTCTTACTTCTGCTGCCTTTCCACTCTGTCTGCTGTCATTCTCCCCAGTCATTACCCATGTCCGCACTGCTTACTTTTTCATTCCATCTGAGATTTACTCCTTCCAACAAGCTTCCATATTGTCTGAAATTCCATATATGGACCACTTCTGCAACTTTTTCTCTTTTCCTATGGTCTGCTCCCACAGGTTACGCCTTCAGCATCAACCGTTTTTAAGGCACAATTTGTGGACTCCTCTTGGTGCATTGCTACTTTTCTGGGATCTGTTCTCATGTGTTGCCTTATGCTGTGTTCATTCCTGCTGCCTACCCACTTCATCTGTGCTCCTTTCTCGCTGTGTTCCTATTTTGCCAGCTTTCCACTCCTGCAGGCACAACTGATGTGTTGAAGTATGTTTCTGTTTGATTCAACCTCTGTCCCAAAGTGTGCTTGAGATTTCCCAGCTGGTGAAGTCTTCATTTTTGGTGTTTTTAATGAAACGAGTAAAGGATTGCTGGCTTTACTCAGCTTACAGACAGTCTCCACTCTCCAGATTGACCAGGATTCTAGTATTCCAATTTCAACCATCTCCCTCATAGCACTCCCAACTTTTGTGAGCCAAGATTATTTTTAACATTCCCAAGTAGTCCTGTGATCCTAGTTGATGGAGAGGACACACACTTGACAGCATATTTTCTCAATACCCCATTGAATTTACCAGAGACAGATCTGGTGTAGGGCAGTAAAGCTACAAATTTGAATTAATCTTGTTCCCCTCCTTTATCACATCTCATGTGGGACTACCAGACAAAGACAGCTTGCTGTCAGAAATTGAACATGCACACAAATTGTTATGCAAAAATGGGTTCTCTGCCAAGTAGATTGAGAAGACTGTTCACCCAGGCACTGACTGTTTCAAGAGCCCATGAATCAAGGCAGCCAGATAGATGCAGTATTTTGTGGCTGTACCAACCAATATCAGAAGCATGATTGTGTCAAGCAAAATCTGTGACTCAGTTGAAGATTTGTTTGAAGGAGGCATCAAGAGGCATTGGCAGGATAACATAAGTTATGCAGTGGAAGATGTGGGAGATCTGAGGGAAGCAAAACACACACACACAGACACACAGGATACCATGTGGGTGACCATCCCTTATATGACAACCTGTTCAAGAGCTGTTTGGAGGAAATCTTCCTAGCATCCCAAAGCCCCAAACCTCTGGTTTGACATTATTTTCAGGATTTGGAGTCAGGACCAGGACACCCTATACTACTCCTTTCACTAACTCAACTCCTTCCCCCAATTATTAATAAACATATTGAAAGTATTTTCATGCTTTGGCACCATTCTTGATATTTTTACTCTTCATAATGCATTGTTCACTTTGAGCTAATTCTAATTTTTCCTTAATCTTACACTTCTTTCAGAAAAACAGTTGAAGAACATGCTTCACATTTCCCTTTATTCTCAAAAGTGATTGCTGCTCCTCAGTCTTATTAGCTCTCTGTCAATGATAATTTTCTCAAAGCATTGTTAGACATTCTTCTCTTTCTTCCATATATCTATTTTCAGTGCTGTTTTCTGCCTTTTCAGTTATTATCAAGAAGGCGAAAACTTTTTCTTGCACTTTGCCATCATTTTCGATAGTTTTCAAAAAATTTTTAAACAGTCTAGAATGTTCAAGGACACACACACACACACACACACACACACACACACACACCGATTTTTATTTAAGTTTACAACATTCAACCACTATATCTTCCATCTGCTTATAGCTATCAACATGGAACTACTGTGGTGCACAACAAGAGGGAGACTTGGGATTACAATCGCAAACACAATTCATCTGTGATACATAGTTTTTACTGTATAGTGAAATACAGGCATACCATACCTTCAATCACAGTATCTTCCAAACCCCCTTATCAACATTGAACTGCTTTTATGCAAAACAAGAGACTTGGCCATACAACAACAAACCCAACACTATTTGTCTCCATTGTGTAGTTTTTGCTGCTGGTGGAAATATTGACACACACACATAGAATTTTATTTAAGTCAATAACCTTAAACCCCCATATCTTTCACCTTTGTATTGTTATCAGCTCTCAAACACCATAAGATTCATGCACTATTGCCACATACAAACCCTATTCATTTGTGATGTGTAGTTTGGGCTGCACAGTGCAATATAAGCACCAGAATTTTTAATTCAAATTTTTCTGCCACAACCTTTTCATAAAAAGGGATGTTATGTATTTCAGAGTGAGTGGAATAGCATCTCTCAGCACAGGCAAGAAGTAAGCTGCATCTTGGAGTTAACACAGTGAAAAGATATAGACAGACGCACATTTAACAAGAATAATTAAACTCTATTTGGACACAAGAACAGATACAATAATGATAGTGCATAATTAGTAATGTTGCTTAGGCAACCACAAAAAAAGAAAAAAAAAAAACACATACACACACAGAATAATTATTATAATCAAAGAGATCTCACAAAATATGTACATTAATCTTTGCCGCACTTTGCCACATGAACATATGTACAAGAAATATTTTGTTAATTTTCCCCAACATCCCCCTTTGAACAGATATTTTGGACATCATCTTCATAAGTCAAATCATATTGTTTCACTATCTTCTGTAGCTTGTCTTTGGTCACAGGTTTAGTATGTAGATCGGCCAACATATCTTCAGTACTCAAGTAACCTACTTCGTTATTAAATAATTCTCAGTCTCTGTTGCAATATTCTTTATTACTCCAACTCTGCATTTCACACTGTTAGTGCAACATCAGACTGGAAACAGACAAATGTTGTATTACAGTCCGTATACCTGCGGGCAGCGAATCTAATGTGGCTAAGGTGAGTAAATTTTGAAAAGTCAGACTTACTTGGGCGGAGATGGAGCCACAGAACTATCTAAAGCTGTGGTGGAGGTAGCTTAACAATTTTTGTTCTGTCATTGGGCCCCTGCAAAGAGATAAACTTACAAAGTACGTAATGGCTATTTGAAGTAGAATAACTAGGGACTAAAGGGGTACAGTATGGAAATTAATAGAATGCTTTTTATATGATAAAACTCACCACCGCCACCATCATGGAATGGAATGAAATACTTCATTATTCTTCTTCTCTATATATGATCCCTTATAAAATGATGTTTGATGTCTATATGTTTGGTTCTTGGATTGGTCACATAATTTCTAGCTAATCTTATAGCTCCTTTATTATCGCAATAAATTTTGTTAGGTGCCATAGGTCTACTAATATTAGGCTCAATTTCATTTATTTAAGTTCTGATCCACAATGCTTCTTGAATTGTGTATGACAAAGCCATGTACCCTGCTTCTACTGTACTTAAAGCAACAGTCTTCTGTTTTCTACAACTCCAATATATGAGTCCTCCCATTTATCTGAAGCAGCATCCAGTGATGGAATGCCTCTTTTCCATTTCATTTCCCCAATCTGTATCACTGTAGCCTTCAAGATCCTTGTTTCCACTTTTGTAATATCTCAACTTGTAGTCTTCTGTCCCTTTCAGGTATCTAAATATTCTTTTTACAGCTTTCCAGCGTTTTTCTTTTGGTGCTTTGCATAACCGGCTCACAATATTAGTAGCAAAAGAAATATCAGGTCTTGATGTTTGTGAAGTACAAAAGGCTGCCCACTGCTTCTAAATATGGTACATTCTCACTACAGTCTACATCTTCCGTCACTCATTGTTAACTTGGCTCCTGCCTTCATTTCTGTAGAAATTGGTTTGCATTCTTCCATTCCAAATTTTTTTCAAAAGCAATAATATTATCAAGTTCCTCATTTATGTTTACACTCAGGTCAACTTTACCACCTACATGACATTGTAACTTGGAACAACCTACTGTAGTTATACCCATATCTGTTCTATCAGTTACATCATAAAGAGCCTCTTTGCTACTAACAATAAGAATGGATACCCCTGAATCTAATATTCAATCCGGTTTTATATCATCCATTCTTCCGGAAGAATAATAAATAGAGAATGCCTTGCCGTGATCAGCAGTTCACTTGTTTATACTGTTTGCATCATACCTTTTTTCCTTAATATTTGAATTTTCGTGACATTGTGACACAATGTGACCCATCTTCTGACAGTTATAACATTTAATTGGTTTCTTCTTTTTCTTTCCAGAACAAAGTGCTGAAGCGGTTTCTTGCTCTTGTTCCAGAATTTGGCACGCTGAAGTGCTCTTCACATCTTGCAGAATTTTTACTTGTATGCCATCTCTCGTAATCAGTGCACCTGAGCTTTCCAATCCCATAATCATAGGCGCGTATTTTGCGATTAGTTCGGCAAGTAACAATGTACCTATCCACTTGTTGGCAATATCAAATCCAATGTTTCTCAATCGATTTGATATTGATGTGATTTTGTTAACGTACTCTCCCACGTTTTTACACTTCTCCAGTCAAGTAGTGATGAGTTCTCGGAGTAAATCAATCTTTTTTGTGATGCCACCATCCTTAAATGCATTTCATAATCTGTCTCACACTTCTTTTGCAGTAGTAGCGTTTTCTACATGCACATAATTTATTGGGGCAATTAATAATACCAATTTAGATCTTGCTTTTCAGTCCTTACTTACATAGCCTTGTTCTGTGGACTGCGAATTTCCAAGTTCCATAGTTCACAAAAAATAATTATTTTGGCTTCTCTGTGCTCTCTGGGCCCATAACCTCTGGAAGTTATTGCAGCAAAAAAATATCAACAGACACACATTTAATGAGAATAATGGAACAGATACATTAATGATAGCTACATAATTAGTAATATTGCTTAGGCAACCACAAAAAAAAACACAGAATAATTATAGTCAAGGAGGTCTCACAAAATATGTACATTAATACAAGAAATATTTTGTTCATTTTCTCCAGCATTGCAACATAATCGCACTCAGCATAGAATACAGAGAGCAGAAAAAGGGTTTATATTTCAGTCTACACATGTTTGTAACTTTCCTAATTATTTTAATTTGATGATATGTTTGGAAACAATTAGAACAGTTCTTCCTGCCCTTTATTATTCTCTACATCTCATTTTAGTTATATAGTAATTATATATTAAGTTGTTTTTATTATGAGGTATTTTGTGGTGATAATTATCCTCAGGCTCTTGATACTTATCAAAGTGGATATGTAATGTTGTTAAACCTTATGTATTTTTTCAGTTGTTAGAGAAGTACGAGTCATCTGGTGTGACTCTTGAGAGATGCCAGCCATATTTATGGGGCGAGGCTGCAGTGAATCATTATAGTGTTAGAGTTCAAGGGAGTTCATCTCTTTGGCAGCAGCCTCATGCTAATCAAGTGCTAGATATGTTGGATTCTTCTGTTCTGCAAACAACAATTTCAAAATTTCCATATGAAAGAGATGTACAGGTAAGAGTAATTTAAATATGATGTTTGTCTCTCATAAAAATTCTAACAACTATATTTGTTCATCAGGTTTTGACTTGTTTTTCACCCAAAGTGAGGCAGGAGAATCAAGAATAACTATGTTAAGATTGAGAGTTTTTAGCTATAGTGTCATTTACTGTGTACATTAATATTTTTCTTTCCTTTCTTTATGATTATTGATTTTATCTAATTTGTGCCCTGCTTGTGTAAGAATATATTATTTTTATAATCATTTTAATAATCTATTTTTATCTTTATTTCTTTTACAACGGTTTCACTTATAACTTTCATCTCCAGCCTTATGCACCCAATGAATGAAGTGGTACAGTAGTTATGAATAGACTTTGGATTTTATGTAGAAACCTGATTTTCTCCTCATTAACACGTTCTGACAATTGACTGGTGATTTATTTTCTCACGAGCCTGACTTCTTTTGTGACATAAATTGAACCCATACGTAGCCACAATATGATATATATAACCAAGAAAAAAAATTTGATACCACAATATCAGTATAATTTTGATGTTATGCCACAGTGGTGTGCGCAGGCCGCTAGGATAGATAGTGGCAATATGGTAGGCAAAGCCACATAACAAGCAACCACCAATGAACCTCTGTCTATATTGCAAATTGTTGTTTTCCAGTTATAATTCATATTTTGAATGGCATATTTCATATTCTGATCTATTTTGTGACGTTACTAATTTTTATTTTTACTTTTCATGGGATATTTCCCATTATAATTTAGACACAAGAGTTCCAGAAAATTTGGGACAAGTAATAATCATTGTAAAGAATTTCTTAATTATACAGGAAAATAGTTACATATAACACAATTATAAATACATGAAAAAACAGGAATTGAAAGAAAATCACTTGTACTTGGGAAGTAATCCCATTAGCGACCATTTGTCGCCTAATGAAAGAAATACATTTTACTTATTTCTCACAAATTTTTACGTTGCTCACAGACTATGCCCAAAACACTCATTGATTCGTCATCAGTAATCTATATCTATATATAAAAGGCTTGTGTGTGTACGTGCTGACAGACTTTTCTCCATGACCACATACTGCCACCCACTCGTGGTTGTGGTGGTAGATAGCCCTTGGTCTAATGATGTTAGTAAGGGAGTTTGGTCGCGGTGCGTGGCAGTGGGTGAGTGTGACGAGCAAAAATTCGCAAAATATGCAATAAAACGATTTCGCATTGTCCGCCATGTTTAAATTTGGCAAAAGAGTTTCCATCAGTTATTACTTGACAAAGAATTGCTTGCTTACCTATTGATTTGGAATTTAATTCCATATTCGATGTTGTAGGCTGATATGGGAACAGAATCGAAACATATTTTCTTCTCTTTTTCTTTAAATGCTGCTTTGCAGCCATGTTTGAATTTGGCAAGAAACTAAATATGAATATCTATGGCTGGCATGCTAAGAAAACTGAAGTTCAACATCCAGAGAGTATAGAGATCAATGCCGCGACACTATCTGATGTGAAAGATGTTATCGTTTGACAGCTGGGTCAAGAAAAACTATGCGACGTAGTCCTACTCATATTCCGGCAGCCTCCTGTGATAATGTTGGCAGCAGATGTTGAATAACGAGAAACATGTGACATCGTCATAAGCCAATCGCGAGACACGCAAATATTTTATCGTGAAATCAAGCATACAGCAAGAACAGCAGTATTGATCTACACACTATGTGGTTCGGTCATCTTTGCAACGATTTTATATCGTGCTATTGATGTTGCCAACATAAAAACACGAGGCCGCCAGGATAGAAAGTAAAATTTTACCGAATCAGATATATCCTTTGCTGTCACATGTCATTATGACCAGCACTTTCACGCGAAACTCTTTTGTATAGAGTCTCATGGTTCACACAGTCTTAACATTCATTCCAAATTCCTATTCAAGAAGATACTTGTGAAATCTGTTACAAATCAATTTTCACACTTATCCAATATCGTTTTCAGAAATGTAATTTGCCAGCTGCTTTCGGCGCTGCTGTTGCAATGTGTAACAAAATTGAGAACAACGACGTATAATATCAAATATATATAAGTTTTTAACTTCTCAGCGCGTTTTCCTCAATACCTTACCGACGATCAACAGAGACAACGGTGAAAATGCAGATAGGCTAACGGGGGAGTAATAGAGTGCTACACTACAGCCACAGTCATACTTCGATTAGTTGGTGTGGGTGATTTAATTATTACTATTTCTCATATCAACGATAGAAGTGTTTTCAGAAGTTTACTTCAAACAGAGAATCACACACCGCAATGTTAACTTTATGAACACAACCTAACATTGAATTTATATCGTTCCGGAGTACGGACTTAATTTCACGTTTTGTATGAAAAACGTTATGAACATTCATTGTTTTTGACAATTACTTCTACTTAAATTTGACATTTTAGCTAGGAGAACTGAGTTTATTGACAGAACGATCCAACAAGGATTCTGTTTTTGCTGACCTAGGTCCGAAACCCTAAAAACCATTATCTACACAGGCCCTTCTTTAACAACCGTTGCGAAGCACGGGCATATAAGCTAGTCATCCATAAAATGAATAGACAGACATGAACTGACACTGTGTTGTACATACCTCAAACAGACCAGGACATAGTCAGAAATGATTCGATCCCCTCCCTAGTTTCATCAAAAAGCCCAGGCCCAGGATACCTCAAAACAATCTTCGATATGTCCCTAGGTCTTATAACTTAACTTTTAGAATGAAAAATATCCAAATGGTGGCATAATGAAGATGACTATTCGAAGAGCTGGATAAAGTTAGTTGACACTTTAACTCATGGATGAACCAGCCTCAATGACAGTAAACTGTCTACTGAGGGCCTGGCCGGAGTGTTCCTTTTAATCTGCAATCCAGACCGAGCCTATGAAACTTGGTTACGTGAGGGTTCAGTGATGCCATACAGGCGTTTGCCGTCTGGGAGGCAAGGCGGCCCTCACGCCCCAGTGGAGTGAGCTGTCACAAACGTGTTAAATAGAGGCAATAAACATCATACATATATATAAAAATATAAATAAAAACCCCAAATTTTAGATTAGTACCTGATTGTACCTATATTTTAAAAATCCAATCAAAAAAATATTTATGACTAACATTCTCTCATGGTCTTCTCAGCTAAGAATTACACAAATATTTTATGAAACATTATAATTTTATAGTTCCTAAAATACCTGTTCCAGCCCATTCTGTCGCTAGAGGCCATGGAATATTAGAGCAAGCTTTTAGAAGACACAAAGAACATTGTTCTTAAATTGCGGGAGGAGACAATGAGCATTACTTCAGCTAAAGGTCCAACAATTTCCAACAACATTGCATACATAAAATCTGATTATGTATTTTTGGTTCCTATTATTAAAGCTCTATAGTGTCCAGGTAAACCAGTCTACACACAACTGTGATTGATAGAAGAGGTAATAAAAAAAATTAAAAAAAAAAAAAAGCCCTGGTCTCAGGTTCTATTGGTATGAAAATTGGTGAGAAACTAAAGACTATTTTGCTGATTACAGAAAAATCCAGGATTGATCATCCTCTGAACAGTGCCTGACATCTTACCAGGTAACTCAACAGAACATGGGTGTGCGGTCCCATTGCACCTAATAGCATCAATTAAATATGCTCCGATGACATCTGTTGACGTGGAATGCTCATTCTCGGCATATAAGATGCTATTAACAAAAAAGAGATGCAGTTTCTGAACAGAAAATATGGAGAATGGATTAGTTATTTACTGTGACTGTAATTATGGACATGGGCAATAAAACAAGGTGGATTTTTGTGACTTCTGGAGTTTTCCCAGCGTATTTCTTCATCCAGTAACTTTCGGGTGTGCACCCGGATCCCATTGTCATTCTGACACGATATTTCAGCCTGGAAACGTCTGGCCATGTTCAGGTTAGTAGCAAGTACTGAAGAGCCCAGGTGCAGTCGCAGTGGTTCTTGCGCATGCCAAAAGTGCTGGTGTCATTTTGCACATGAGTTAGGTGGTGTCGTGCATGCTACAGCTAAGTTGTATGTGCTGCCCTCGGTGGTGGAAGAGCAACAGTCTTCTAATTATTGATAATTGAATGATGGCATTCATTATGCTGTGATTTAATATTAATTACAGGATTCCAAATTTTGTCGAGCTGAAACCTGTTATCACAATTTATAAGATTGTCTGCAAGACAAATTTCCACCAATTCTTTAATAACTGAATCCCAGAAACTGGAGACCAGAGTTACAATTTTTGTTTTACTATATTCCATTGTGTGTCCCATGGAAATGCAGTGTTCTGCTATTGCTAATTTTGATGGTTGGAGAAGATGGGTGTGTAGAACAAGAAAGACACATCCGTCTTCTCCAGCCGGCCGCGGTGGCCGAGGGGACTGAGGCGCTTCAGTCACGGTCCGCACGGCCACTATGGTCGGGGGTTCGAATCCCCCATCGGGCATGGATATTTGTGTCGTCCTTAGTTGTAGCTAGTTCATAAGTAGTTTGTAAGTTTAGGGACTGATGACCCCGTAGTTGAGTCCCATAAGCTCTACAAACATTTGAACATTTTGATCGTCTTCTCCAACCATCAAAATCAGCAATAGCAGATCACTGCATTTCCATTGAACACACAATGGAATATAGTAAAACAAAAATTTTAACTCTGGTCTCCAGTTTCTGGGATTCAGTTATTAAAGTATTGGTGGAAATTCGTCTAGCAGACAATCTTATAAATCGTGATAATGGCTTTCAGCAAGACAAAAATTGGAATCCTGTGATTAATATTATCCAGTCACAGCGTAATTGATGCCATCGATCGATTATCAATAATTAGAAGACTGTTGTTCTTCCACCACTGAGGACAGCACATACAACTTGGCTGTAGCGCACATGACACCACCTAACGCATGCGCAAAATGTCACCAACACTTTGTCATGCACAAGAAACACCATAAATACAGTGACTGCACCTGGACTCTTCAGTACTCGCCACTCACCTGAAGATGGACGGATGTTTGCAGGAAGAAATATCGTGTCAGAATGACGATGGGGTTCGGCTGCACACCCGAAAGTTACTGGATGAAGGTGGATTTTTGTCATTCTATTTATCTTTCTAGACAATAAACTATCAGATTTTGGTCACCGTTTTATGACTTTTTAAACATATTTTTGTAAGTGATAGAACCTGTTTAGGTAGCCAATTTAAGGTTTTTAGAACCTTAACGTCTGAGCTCTATTTATGCTCTTTAAGGGAAAAAATTTAAACCTCTTTCTAACCACTCAAATTTTAAAGTTTTACTTCATTTCTATGGTGACTTACAGCAAATTCCAGTATGCATATCTCAATGAAAGTGCCTGATTCCCCCTTTTTTTCCTCCTTCCCCTGTTACTATCCATTCAAAGCATGTGCTGTGTTACTAATGACTTTTGTGTCGGCAAGCTTTAAAATCATAAACTTTCTTTCCCTTTGAGTTTTGTTGTTTTAAAGTCAGGTGCACTTGTATGGTTACAGAATTTATAGACTCTGTAAATAAATACTCTTCACAGAATGACACTTGAGAACCCAATTTATTTGTTATACATGTGACTTAGATGCTGTGTGGGTAAGTGTCAGACACCATGTCCAAAAGTTGACAAAGATCAGTTCATGTTGCTCTATGGGTAAGTGCTGGACCCCATGTTTGAACAGTTCAGGCAGTACAAGCAGTGGCCAAAAGATATAAATGAGATTTGCACATGCCATAAATAGCTATAGCAGAAAAGAACAGGTGTAGGTACAGAAGATACTGTTGCAGTTTCTTTATCACTTAAATCCACACCCAAGCTCTGGATCAATGGAACAACACCATGCTTTATACTTCCAGAGGTGTATTCTTCTTTCATGTGCAGAATTATTGCATCTGTATTGGCTGTAAGATAAACACTAAATGACAAGGAACTTGTGCCAATAGAAGGTAGCTATTGAATTATGTTATGGCAATATCTGATTGAGAGAACATATATATTTCTCAACAATCAGGAGGAATCTGAGCAATTAATGAGATCTTGTAGCATATGTACCTGCCCTTTAAGCCTCATTTTGAAAGACAAATCACCCTGTCTTTTCATTACTTCTTTTCACCTCATTACTTTTGCTTTTGTATAGAGATATTTATAAATTAATAACATAATTTTTCACTTTCTTTACTTGTCAGGTTTTAAGCAATATGCATATTGATGATCCAAATATTTATGATCCTGCATTCATCTTGCCTCTGTTGAGTAAGTTGCTGGCTCCAGAATCACCAGTAAGACCACAAAAGGTCATTCACAGCGATGCACTGGCATTAGTTCTTGCTGCTCTTGGTAGTGAAAGTAACACTACTAGAGCAGCAGCTTGGCATGTAATTGGACAATTCTACACACATCTTGAAGCATCCAAGTAAGTTTTAGGAAAAACTCAACTTGTGTATTTTCATCTTTACGTAAATGAAAATTACTTTCCATGATTTTGAAACAATATTGTATACACAAAATATATAATAAAAATAAACTAAAAGTTTTCTATATTAAACAGGCAGTCAGTCATATTGAATTAAAGTGGTAAACATTTAGTTCTTATAGAGACTGTAACTTAGAATGTTAGCTTTAAGTTCATTTACCTACTTTGCAAAGAAACTCCCTAACATTTTAAAAATACTATGAATTCTTGCTGAAAAAGATTCCTTTACAGCATTGTAAATATTAAGTATTCATCAATTTCATGTCACAAATATTTATTTTATCATTTAACAGATAAAATCATATCTCTACTACATGCATGATTGAGTTACATCCTATAACTCTTCCTATTCTTTAACTAGGCCTCATCGCCTTTGTGAACTAAATTCTCCCAAAGTCCACTAAGAGCTGGAACAAGTAGACATTAGTTGGAAACTAGCTGACTGTAAGAAGATTGGTTATTGTTTATGAAAACTTTATTGATTACTTTTTCATTATATTGTGATGATAATTTTCCAAAACTAACTTTTCATTCACATACCTCATTATTCTAACTCTGTTATCAGTGTAGTTGCTCATATATACTGTACCTTGTTCATACACATTATTTAGTTCAGACTTTGACACTACCACATTGTTAATGGCAATCAATGCACTACACCTCCATCATCTGTAGGATTCAACAACAGCAAGAGATATATTGATGTCCTTCGAATAAAATAAATGTTTTAAGTATAAACATAGGCTACTCAAATATTTCACAATGCACCCACACTAATAATGAAAAAATAATAATAAATAAATAATGGAAGTTCATATTCACAAGACATGAATATTGGCATGTTCTTCAGAAATTATTATCGTTTGAACCATGTCAGCCCACAGGTTTATTTCATGGTACATCACCACTTACTTGTAAAATGTGCCTGCAGATCTCGTTGTTGCTGTAAACCAGAGGTAAAAGGATCAGTATGATTTGGCAGATGTATAGGATGCCTCACAGATGTATGTGTGAACCATACTCTCAGGTCAGTGAGTTTGGAAGAGTGTGTATTGTTGACATCAAAGAATGTGTGGTACCCATACAGGAAATTGCAGCTCTTTTGAGAAGAAGTGTTCTGGAAGTAATACGGATGTGTGGTGATTGATTCATAGAAGGCCCCAGAACACAACAAACTGGGTCAATTCACACCACCCTGACCATCCTCCAAGAAGATCAGAGTTCACCTATGTTACCTTGCAGGATACATCTGCATTCTCTTCAGTTCTGGTGCAACAGTGGAACACATAGTACATTACTGAGGATGACAATTTGTTTCCATTTATTACAGCATATGTAGTCCACTTCTTTGTCTACCTTTCATTTATATGCAGAAACATTCTAGATGTCAATGGTATAAGGATTGACATCAGATAGTATTGCCAGATGAATCCAGATTCGGTTTGTAGAAAATAGTGGCCGCATTTTGGTTTACCTGAGATGGCATCACTTTGACTACATCTGCACAATACATAGAGGGCCAGTTAAGGCCTTAATGGGGTGGTGTGCTATGTGTAAAACTGGAAACCATAGTGGATGCAACCAAAAATCATAATTGGTGCTTTTCCAGGGCACTGTGACCAGTTCGACCTACGTAAATGTCATACTGTGACCGATCACAATAGTGTGTCCACAGTAGTGTTGCCACTATATAAGTTCCAACCCTCATATAATAGTTAGCTTGGATCTTGTTGAAGATCTGATGTTATCTGAAATATTATCCTGAGGGAGATATTCATAAGAAGAAAATATTAAATACTTCAAAACCTCTTCATAAAATTTCCATTTTGTGTCATTTAGTCCAAGAAGATCAACTACTTTGTTCCAAACACCTTTCACAACTACTAAGATTTCAAGCACATTCCAAAGCCCAAACTTGCTAGTTCTAATCACAAAGTAACAAAGTAAGATAAATTGCATCAATAAATAGGTCCATTACTTATACATGCTGAAATTGTACATGTCTTTTCATTGTCTTTATGAAAATTGTAAGAAGGTCTAACCAATGATACCATTGCAAAGAGTATGATAATTATTACTAACATATGTACAGGCTCTATTTACAAATTTTTACATAATGATGCAGTTATTTATTTAAAGAAGTTTAGGATAACATAATTACAAGATGAAAAATTGTCACTAATAATTGCCTATAAATGATTCCAGCAATTAATTATGACAACAAGATGTGTAATTTTCAGATAAGGTATCTAAATACTTCATATTAGTAAACTGTAATGATATTTCCTAAACAGCGCACATTTTTATACATTACCAGAATGTTCTAGATCGATCATGCATTGTATATAAAGTTATTAATTAAAAGTAGCAGTTCTTTCTGCTTAACTGTACATATTAGTCTGTATAATGTATTTTATCATCAGCATTATAGCTGTTCTGTTAGTTCTATAAAAATATCAATATTATGTTATTAATTACTTATCTCATTAAGCTTGATAAACCCCAGTATTTAATTGTCTCTCAGTTAATTATACTGATCACTTCATAAATATTGTGCACTGATACATGTCACATAGTTATATGACTGTTCTTGTTTGAACCAAGTAGTAAAGTTCCTACAGCACCAGTATTGTATTTGACAACATATAATGTTTTATGTGAGTAGACAGTTGCTTTCATGCCATTATCACATAGAATGTCGTAGAGTAATTGTAGTATAGTTTATTCATAATATGGCTTCTTTAACATATGGTCCTCCCTGTATTTTATTTGGAAAAAATAGCTTATGACTAGTGTGCAATAGGAAGTGGTAGGTGGATGTGTGTGACAGGTTTTGCACCTGGACTGACCCCAAGTGAACAACCCATGTGGGACAAAACTGGGATTGTGACTATACCGGGGATAGATGAAATCCTATAGGTTAGATAGGTGGTGGAACACTATTTGGGGGATGTGGTTAGGTATCCTACATTTTGGGGTACAATGAGAGGTAGTCAAAGTCCTAATGGAGTAACTCATTGCACTTTTCAAGACCAGGGTGATACTGGCTGTTTTTGCAGACCTAGTTGTACGATATGAACCTGCTAGCATCACCAACAAAGTATACAAGTCATCATCTGTTTCATCTTTCATGCAACCTTTCAGTTATGACACTGCCTGAAAAATGTTATCTTTTTCCTCCTTGTTTTAAAATAGTGTAATATGCCGTATTCCTCACACATATTCTTGACCTATAACAATAACTATCTTGTGTTATTTGCATCATGTAATTATAGTTTTTTTTCAGTTTTGGTAAGGAACGCCACCTATGGCTACATCTCTTGGATGTCATACGCTGTGGTGCCGCGGATATAGTCACGTCGGACAAGAATAGCACTGAAGTTGTCACTCCAAAACTTTCATGCATAGTGTCAACATTCCTTGCCAGGACTTCACTATTAATTTCTCAACCACTACATCCTATGTACCAGCCTTTACATAATTTCATCCTAGCAAAACCATATTTGTACCTGTTGACTATCCCTGAATTTCTCCCACTTTTCCATAGTTCTGATCTTGACCACAGGTAAGAATATTAATCTTACTGACAGCACAATTATAATGTGTTTGCAAAAGAGTATGTATCTGTAATTCAGTGATATAATTGCAACTGCTGTTATGAAAACATTTAAATCAATAGCTCTTTGTTGTAAGTTTTCATGTAGTATATTAATATTCCCTTTATTGTAACTGACCATAAAAAGGCATAACAAGTAAACATTAAGTCTGTTTGCCTTTTGTTCATGTTATTTACTTGCTAAAAATGAAATGATGCCCTGTTTTACAAGACCACATATTATGAAACAAATGTTAATTTTACCATGGAAAAAACGTCACTCCAATATAAATCATTACAAGCATTCCTTAATACTGTATAATTCCACCCCTGGAACTGAGTCTGCAAAGATGTGCAGGTAAAGCGCATTCAGGTCCAGCCACTCAAGAGGATTTGATTTCGTCATTTCACCAAATTACAGGACTGTCAATGTTTGCATTTTGCCAGATTTTTTATGGGGTCCAAGTCAAATGATTTTGCAGACTAATGAAGGTGAAATAGAGTTGGAAGTTTCTGTAACTCTTACACTCTTCAAATTTTAATTACTGCCCTACCAAGATTGTCATTGAAAGGCATGAATTCTGGTAAGATTATTGATGCAAGACAAATAAAAGATATTCACATCATAAACATATAAATATAGTGATTAAAAATTAACAGAAAAATGTTTCAGCCTGTGGATTTGCACATGCAATCTAGATTTCTGAGAATGATGCAATACAGGATATTAATATATATATTTCTTGTTGTATTATTTTTCCTCCTCGTAGCTTAAAGGCTTGTGACATTACATAACTGACTTGAATTTATTTGACATCATAGTAAATGAACTCTACAGTGTGAATTATGTCCAAAGTCCTTCTTTAAACCACTCTTGGGTGGTCAAAAGGCATTACTTTTCATATATGAAAGGTGGGGCATCATTACAATGATATACCTCATACGTTTAAGGGCCATTGAGTCCTTTTCAGTAGTTTATAATGTTTTTATTAATAGACTCCTTAAGGAATACACATAGCAGATAAAGGGAGCAGTAGTTTACTTCTGACCATTGTACTGAAATTTTTTAAGACAAGCAAATGTCTCTCAGTGATTTAATCTTCCTCTCATTTGTTATGCCCCTTTTGTACACAAATTCACTTTGGAGTACCATATATATGGTAATGATTCTGGGAGATCAACACAAAGATGTATAATGAGCTGCGACAGGCACATAAAGAAAGACACTCACATACAACACTTAAGCTTTCAGCCATTGGCCTTTCTCAGAATAGTGAGTAATCACACAGACATGATAACTCCCTATCTCTCCACACCCAACAGTTCCTTCTCCCTCTATCCTACACCTCTCCCATTTAATGTGCTGAATGGGGAGGGGGCGTGCATGTGTGTGCACATTTGTTTTCCTTTCCTCCCCACTCCATTCCTAAGTTGCATCTTATTCCACCCATCTAGTATTTATATGCTCCAAAAGGCCATGTGGTATCTGTCCCCAGCACCATGATGCTGCCTTCCTTTCCCACCCCCGCCCCTCCCTTCCTATTCCCTCACCGCAGAGTGTGATTCGGAGTGCGACAGCTGGAGATGACAGCAGTTAGACTGTGAAGTGTGCCTGTGTGATTGTGTGTATGCCCTCTATTCTGAGGAAGACCAGTGGCTGATAGCTTAAGTGTTGTTTGTCTCTGTGTGTGCCTGTTGCAGCTCGTCATATGTCTTTGCAGTGTATATTGTTGAATTACATCCTGGGCTTATATAGGAAAGTCCAGGATGGAATTCAACAATATATAACAATATATATATACACAAATGCTGAGCTTTCACAACCCAAGGTTGCTTTTTCAGAGAAGAGGAAGGAAGGAGAGGGGAAAAGGAAAGGATGTGTGTTTTAAGGGAGTGGGTGAGTAGTTATTCCAATCCTGGGAAGTGGAAAGACTTGCCTTAGGGGGGAAAGGAAAGATAAACAAACACACATACATATACACAAACACACACCATGGCAGAAATATGTAAAATGCAAAGAAGTTGGACAGAGTTGCCAGTCGAGGCAGATGCTCTGTCTAGAGATCAGAGGCATAAATGTTGTTGGATGGTGGGCGGGAATTTGAAATTAATGGAGGTTGAGACCTGGTGGGCAATGGGAAGATAGAATATGCTGAAAGGCAAGTTCCCATCTCTGGAGTTCTGAAAGGTTGTTGTTGATGGGAAGTATCCAGATAACCCAGATGGTGTAACAATGTGCCAAAATGTGCTGGCCATGACAACAAGGTATGCTTAGCCACAGGGTGAACCTCATTACCAACAAATACTGTCTGCCTATGTCCGTTCATGCGAATGGACAGTTTGTTGCTGATCATTCCCACTTAAAATGCTGACAGTGCAGGCATTTCAGTTGGTAAATCACATGGGTGCTATTGCAAATGACTCTGCCCTTAATCGTGTACAACTTTTGGGTTACAGGACCGTAATAAGGTGTGATGGGAGAGTGCGTAGTACAGGTTTTACACCTGGGGTGGTTTCATGGGTAGTAGCTGGAGGGTAGGGAAGGTGTAAATCCTGTCCCATGTACCTTCCCACCACCACTTAACTTGGAAGTTGTACACGATTAAGGGCAGAGCCACTTGCGATAGCACCCACGTGATTTACCAACTGAAGTGCCTGCACTGTGAAGCCTTCTGTGTGGGAACGACCAGCAACAAACTGTCCATTCGCATAAACGGTCACAGGCAGACAGTGTTTGTTCGTAATAAGGGTCACCCTGTGACTAAGCATGCCTCGGTGCATGGTCAGCACATCTTGGCACAGTGTTACACTGTCTGGGTTATCTGGATTCTTCTCACCGACAACACCTTTCAGAACTCCAGAGATGGGAACTTTCCCTTCAGCATATTCTCTCTTCCCGTTGCCCACCTGGTCTCAACCTTTGCTAAATTGAAATTCCCACTCACCATTCTATAACATCTTTGCCTCGGTTCTCTGGACAGAGCCTCTTTCTCAACTGGCATCTCTGTCTAACTTCTTTGCAATTTACATATCTCTGCCTTGGTGTGTGTGTGTGTGTGTGTTGATGTTTTGTTTGTTTACCTGTCCTTTTTCCCCTAAGGCAAGTCTTTCTGCTCCCAGGATTGGAATGACTCCTCACCGACTCCCTTAAAATCAAAACCTAAGTCCTTTACTTATTTCCCTCTCCTTCCTTTCTCTTTTCTGAAGAAGCAACCTTTTATTGCGAATGATCAACATTGTGTGTGTGTGTGTGTGTGTGTGTGTGTGTGTGTGTGTGTGTGTAGATTAATATAATGATATAGTGGTTCATGTGTGTTTCTTGGTGATTTTTCCTCATCTTTCATTCTCTGCTTCTATGAACATATCTTTCACCTCTCTTTCCCATTTGTGGGTGCAGCTTTTCCCATAGCAAGATGCTATTCCTTCAAATACATCTTTTTTCTTCACACATTTGCAGCTTCTGTTATTGTCAGTCAGTTTCATATAAACCATTGTTACTGTTCCTATTTTGGATTTTGTACAGTTATTTTTTTCCTGCAGGGGAAATTATGTTATATTCGTTACATTCATTGACATAGTTAAATATTATATTTATAATATTTCATGGTATTTCACATATAATTTCTATTTTATGTAATTCTGGTAACATACATATTGGCTTTATTTCTGTGTTGAGAATTTATGTATTTAATTTATTTTTTTGGTCCATGTTGTATTTTTTTTTTTTTTTTTTTTTTTTTTTTTTTTTCATTTACAGCATTCATCGACACTGGATTTTGGAAGTGATAAGAGATGGTTTGAAGAGTCCTCAAGACATTGAATTGTGCTTTAGATGTGTATTGTTTAAGCTACTACTGGACTACTATTTTTCAGTTTTGTCTGACCCTGAAACTAAGGTAAAGTAGTATGAGCAAGAAAATAAAAAAATAAATTCTTGTACTATCAAATAGAATTTTTAATTAACAAACAGACTTAAAAAACAATCAGCCATATCTTCTTATCAGGTATTAAGTATACATTGACAAACATTTCATTTTGTACCTATTGACATTTAGATCTACCAAAGTATTCTTGTGATTTCCTTTATATCTTAATGTTTTGTTTTTAACGAGAAATGAAAAGTACTACTCATAAAATTCTTCTCGGTCATTTTATCACTGATTCCCACTACAGATAAACACACAATTGAAGTATATGACAAATATGATTTTCATAGATGATAACTTAAATTGCTTTATGTTTTGTGAATGGAGGAATGACAAACCTTGTTAATGGGTCAAAAAATAATGACAGAAGAACACCATACATAAATCTAAAATTCTTTCTAAATCTTTTTTATTCACCGCCTCAAAATTTGCCGTTATGATGTTTTGAATATAAACTTGCTTCCTTTGTTTCTAATGGTAAGTCATTGAATATCTGACACTTTGTAATTATCTAAAGCGATCTTATTCAGACACAGAAGTATGAATTTGAAATATTGTAACATTTTGACCATTTTTGAGTGTCCTATAAATTCAGTGCCAAAGATGAAAATTTGTGCTGGACTGAGATTCAAAGCCAGTTTTCCTCCTTTGGGCCAGCAGTGCCTTAACCTATTTGGCTATCCCTTCCAACCCAAATTCTCAAGTTTAGAATTTCATATTTGTAAAATTACACTGTAACTGTCTTAACAAGGCTGTTGTTTATGCCAGCTGCTGCTAGGTGGTGCCGCAAGTGTTGCAGCCACTGCCGGTGTGTATGGTATAAATTATTATTCAAAAGAGATAGATTGGCTGGCCAGTATTTACCTTAGTTCTGTACTGCCGAGAGTCACACAAAAATGGAAACAAAAAAATAGGACACAAGATTTTGGAACTGTGTTCCTTCTTCAGGTGGAGAGAAGGGAGAAAAAAGGAAGGGAAAGGTGATTCTCGACTTAGGTCATGAGGATGGTGTTAGGATTGTGGAAGTCAGAGATACTGTGAAGTAGTACTGAGCCATACCAAAGAGTAAATAGAAAACAGATGACTTACCAAAAGGACCGGCTCGTCGATAGAAACAAATAAAATCTCACACAAACACACATACAAGCTTTCGCAGCCTAGCTGCTTCATCAGGCAGAAGGGAAGGAGAGGGAAAAGGAAATGATGAGGGTTTCAAGGGAGTGGATAAGGAGTCATTCCAATCCCGGGACAGGAAAGACTTACCTTGGGGGGAAAAAAAGAGGGTAAACAAAAACACACACACCCACACATTTACACAGACGCAAGTACACTTAGGCAGACACACTGTAGATCTGTAGAAAGCAAAGAAGTTAGAAGTTAGACAGAGATGCCACTTGAGGCAGAGGCTCTGTCCAGAGAACCAAGGCAAAGATGTTAAGATGGTGGGTGGGAATTCAAATTTAGCGGAGGTTGAGACCAGGTGGGTAACGGGAAGAGAGAATATGCTGAAGGGCTAGTTCCCATCTCCGGAGTTCTGAAGGATTGGTGTTGGTGGGAAGTATCCAGATAACCCGGACGGTGTAACACTGTGCCAAGATGTGCTGGCCGTGCACCAAGGCGTGTTTAGCCACAGGGTGATCCTCATTACCAACAAACACTGTCTGCCTGTGACCATTCATGCGAATGGACAGTTTGTTGCTGGTCATTCCCACATAGAACGCTTCACAGTGCAGGCATGTCAGTTGGTAAATCACGTGGGTGCTGTCACAAGTGGCTCTGCCCTTGATTGTGTACACCCTCCGGGTTACGGGACTGGAGTAAGTGGTGGTGGAAGGGTGCATAGGGCAGGTTTTACAACGGGGGCGGTTACAAGGGTAGGAGCCAGAAGGTAGGGAAGGTGGTTTGGGGATTTCATAGGGATGGACTAGGAGGTTACGGAGGTTAGGTGGGCGGCGGAAAGACACTCTCGGAGGAGTGGGGAGGATGTCGTGAAGGATGGATCTCATTTCGGGGCAGGATTTTAGGAAGTCGTATCCTTGCTGGAGAGCCACATTCAGAGTCCGCTCCAGTCCCGGAAAGTATCCGGTGACAAGAGGGGCACTTCTCGGGTTCCGTTGAAGGTTCTGAATTTGGGGGGATGAGGAAGTGGCTCTGGCAATTTGCTTCTGTACCAGATCAGGAGGATAGCTGCGGGATGTGAAGGCTGTTATCAGGTTATTGGTGTATTGGTTCAGGGATTCAGGACTGGAGCAGACTCGTTTGCCACGAAGACCTAAGCTGTAGGGAAGGGAACGTTTGATGTGGAAAGGATGGCAGCTGTCATAATGCAGGTACTGTTGTTTATTGGTAGGTTTGATGTGGACGGATGTGTGTAGTTGGCCGTTGGATAGATGGAGGTCGACATCGAGGAAAGTGGCATGGGATTTGGAATAGGACCAGGTGAATTTGATGGGACCAAAGGAGTTGAGGTTGGAGAGGAAATTCTGGAGTTCTTCTTCACTGTGAGTCCAGATCATGAAGATGTCGTCAATGAATCTATACCAAACTTTGGGTTGACAGGCTTGGGTGTCCAGAAAGGCTTCCTCTAAGCGTCCCATAAATAAGTTCGCGTACGAGGGGGCCATCCTGGTCCCCATGGCTGTTCCCTTTAGTTGTTGGTATGTCTGGCCCTCAAAAGTGAAGAAGTTGTGGGTTAGGATGAAGCTGGCTAGGGTATTAAGGAAAAAGGTTTTAGGTAAGGAAGTGGGTGGTCGGCGTGAAAGGAAATATTCCATCGCAGCGAGGCCCTGGGCATGTGGGATATTAGTGTATAAGGAAGTGGCATCGATGGTTACAAGGATGGTTTCAGGAGGTAACAGGCTGGGTAAGGATTTCAGGCGATCGAGGAAGTGGTTGGTGTCTTTGATGAAGGATGGGAGACTGCACTTGATGGGTTGAAGATGTTGGTCTATGTAGGCAGAGATTCGTTCTGTTGGGGCTTGGTAACCGGCCACATTGGGGCGGCCGGGATGATTGGGTTTGTGAATCTTCGGAAGTAGGTAGAAGGTGGGGGTGCGGGGTGTCGGTGGAGTCATGAGGTTAATGGAGTCAGGTGAAAGGTTTTGTAGGGGGCCTAAGGTTTTAAGGATTCCTTGAAGCTCTGCCTGGACATCAGGAATGGGATTGCCTTGAAAAACTTTATATGTGGTATTATCTGAAAGCTGACGCACTCCCTCTGCCACATACTCCCGCCGATCAAGTACCACTGTCGTGGAGCCCTTGTCGGCAGGGAGAATGACGATGGAATGGTCAGCCTTCAGATCACGGATGGCTCGGGATTCAGCTGCAGTAATGTTGGGAGTAGGATTAAGGTTTCTCAGGAAGGACTGGGAGGCAAGGTTGGAAGTAAGGAATTCCTGGAAGGTTTGAAGAGGGTGATTTTGAGGAAGAGCAGGTGGGTCTCGCTGTGACGGAGGACGGAACTGTTCTAGGCAGGGTTCGATTTGAATGATGTCTTGGGGAGCTGGATCATTAGGAAGAGGATTATTTTTCCTCGTGGCAAAGTGATATCTCCAGCAAAGACTACGAGTATAGGATAGTAAATCTTTCACAAGGGTTGTTTGGTTGAATTTGGGAGTAGGGCTAAAGGTCAGCCCTTTGGATAGGACAGAGGTTTCAGATTGGGAGAGAGGTTTGGAGGAGAGGTTGACCACTGAATTGGGATGTTGTGGTTCCGGATTGTGTGGATTGGAATATTGAGGTTCGGGAGGGAGAGGAGTTGGGAGTGGAAGATTGAGTAGATGGGAGAGACTGGGTTTGTCTGCAATCAGAGGAGGTTGAGGTTTACTGGAGAGGTTATTGAGGGAGAGAGTGTTGCCTTTTCGGAGGTGGGTGACCAGGAGATTGGATAGTTTTTTGAGGTGCTGGGTGGCATGCTGTTCTAATTTGTGGTTGGCCTGAAGGAGGATATTCTGAACTGCAGGTGTAGATGTAGGAGAGGAAAGGTTGAGGATTTTGATTAGGGATAGGGGTTGACAGGTGTGCTCATTGGCGGAGTTGATGTATAGGTTAAGGATTAGGCGGGTGAGGGATATGGATTGTTCAGTTTGGAATTGGTATAGGGCGGGATGAAAGGATGGGTTACAGCCAGAGATGGGAACTTTCAGTGTGAGGCCCTTGGGGGTGATGCCAAATGTTAAACAAGCCTGAATGAATAAAATATGTGACCTTAGTCTGGCTAGGGCAAAGGCATGATGGCGGAGGGAATGTAGATAAAATTTGTTGGGGTCAATGTAGGGTGACATGAATAGTATGTGAAAAAAAAAAACTGTTGGTAGAATAAGGTTGAAGGGTAAAAATAATCTAACGAATGAATAGAAGTGAAAACGCGTAGAAAAAAGATCGGAAATGTCGGAAAAACAGACGGAAATATCGATAAACGGGAATTGAAATAATCGCAAAGTTGCTATGAAATGCCGAAAATTGTTAAGAAATGTAAACGTGTAGAAAAAAGATCGGAAATTTCGGAAGAACAGACGGAAATATCGAAAAACGGAATGGAAATAATCGCGAAGTTGCTGGAAATGCCGAAAATTGTTATGAAAAGCCGAAAATTGTTATGAAGTGCCAATTACAGGTTATAGTAAATGAAGTTGTGAGATAATGTTAATGCAGTAAAATGAGAAATGTAGATGAAAGGGGGATATTATCGAGATACAGTTTTGAAGGCGGTATCTGCGAGAATATGAATAAAAAATAATAATAATGACGTTGGTCGTTTTGTTTGGATAGGCTCCCAAGTTAATATTACTGATTGTTGTACAGATTGTTGTATGTAGTCTAATTGCCTGGAGAAAATTGAATTATAAACTAAGAAGGGAGGTAAAAATAGAGTGAGAGTACTATGTAGAACATAAACAGAAGGAGAAAGTAAGAGGACAGAAAAGATTTCGAAAGGTAACAGAGCAATAACAAACGTGATTGTTAGATTCAAATTGATGAAACGAAAATTATAGAGGGAAACTTTCCCGGTGGGATAAACAAAAATAAAAATAGAAAACAGATGACTTACCAAAAGGACCGGCTCGTCGATAGAAACAAATAAAATCTCACACAAACACACATACAAGCTTTCGCAGCCTAGCTGCTTCGTCAGGCAGAAGGGAAGGAGAGGGAAAAGGAAATGATGAGGGTTTCAAGGGAGTGGATAAGGAGTCATTCCAATCCCGGGACAGGAAAGACTTACCTTGGGGGGAAAAAAAGAGGGTAAACAAAAACACACACACCCACACATTTACACAGACGCAAGTACACTTAGGCAGACACACTGTAGAACTGTAGAAAGCAAAGAAGTTAGAAGTTAGACAGAGATGCCACTTGAGGCAGAGGCTCTGTCCAGAGAACCAAGGCAAAGATGTTAAGATGGTGGGTGGGAATTCAAATTTAGCGGAGGTTGAGACCAGGTGGGTAATGGGAAGAGAGAATATGCTGAAGGGCTAGTTCCCATCTCCGGAGTTCTGAAGGATTGGTGTTGGTGGGAAGTATCCAGATAACCCGGACGGTGTAACACTGTGCCAAGATGTGCTGGCCGTGCACCAAGGCGTGTTTAGCCACAGGGTGATCCTCATTACCAACAAACACTGTCTGCCTGTGACCATTCATGCGAATGGACAGTTTGTTGCTGGTCATTCCCACATAGAACGCTTCACAGTGCAGGCATGTCAGTTGGTAAATCACGTGGGTGCTGTCACAAGTGGCTCTGCCCTTGATTGTGTACACCCTCCGGGATACGGGACTGGAGTAAGTGGTGGTGGAAGGGTGCATAGGGCAGGTTTTACAACGGGGGCGGTTACAAGGGTAGGAGCCAGAAGGTAGGGAAGGTGGTTTGGGGATTTCATAGAGATGGACTAGGAGGTTACGGAGTTTAGGTGGGCGGCGGAAAGACGCTCTCGGAGGAGTGGGGAGGATGTCGTGAAGGATGGATCTCATTTCGGGGCAGGATTTAAGGAAGTCGTATCCTTGCTGGAGAGCCACATTCAGAGTCCGCTCCAGTCCCGGAAAGTATCCGGTGACAAGAGGGGCACTTCTGGGGTTCCGTTGAAGGTTCTGAATTTGGGGGGATGAGGAAGTGGCTCTGGCAATTTGCTTCTGTACCAGATCAGGAGGATAGCTGCGGGATGTGAAGGCTGTTATCAGGTTATTGGTGTATTGGTTCAGGGATTCAGGACTGGAGCAGACTCGTTTGCCACGAAGACCTAAGCTGTAGGGAAGGGAACGTTTGATGTGGAAAGGATGGCAGCTGTCATAATGCAGGTACTGTTGTTTATTGGTAGGTTTGATGTGGACGGATGTGTGTAGTTGGCCGTTGGATAGATGGAGGTCGACATCGAGGAAAGTGGCATGGGATTTGGAATAGGACCAGGTGAATTTGATGGGACCAAAGGAGTTGAGGTTGGAGAGGAAATTCTGGAGTTCTTCTTCACTGTGAGTCCAGATCATGAAGATGTCGTCAATGAATCTATACCAAACTTTTCACGACATCCTCCCCACTCCTCCGAGAGTGTCTTTCCGCCGCCCACCTAACCTCCGTAACCTCCTAGTCCATCCCTATGAAATCCCCAAACCACCTTCCCTACCTTCTGGCTCCTACCCTTGTAACCGCCCCCGTTGTAAAACCTGCCCTATGCACCCTTCCACCACCACTTACTCCAGTCCCGTAACCCGGAGGGTGTACACAATCAAGGGCAGAGCCACTTGTGACAGCACCCACGTGATTTACCAACTGACATGCCTGCACTGTGAAGCGTTCTATGTGGGAATGACCAGCAACAAACTGTCCATTCGCATGAATGGTCACAGGCAGACAGTGTTTGTTGGTAATGAGGATCACCCTGTGGCTAAACACGCCTTGGTGCACGGCCAGCACATCTTGGCACAGTGTTACACCGTCCGGGTTATCTGGATACTTCCCACCAACACCAATCCTTCAGAACTCCGGAGATGGGAACTAGCCCTTCAGCATATTCTCTCTTCCCGTTACCCACCTGGTCTCAACCTCCGCTAAATTTGAATTCCCACCCACCATCTTAACATCTTTGCCTTGGTTCTCTGGACAGAGCCTCTGCCTCAAGTGGCATCTCTGTCTAACTTCTAACTTCTTTGCTTTCTACAGTTCTACAGTGTGTCTGCCTAAGTGTACTTGCATCTGTGTAAATGTGTGGGTGTGTGTGTTTTTGTTTACCCTTTTTTTCCCCCCCAAGCTAAGTCTTTCCTGTCCCGGGATTGGAATGACTCCTTATCCACTCCCTTGAAACCCTCATCATTTCCTTTTCCCTCTCCTTCCCTTCTGCCTGACGAAGCAGCTAGGCTGCAAAAGCTTGTATGTGTGTTTGTGTGAGATTTTATTTGTTTCTATCGACGAGCCGGTCCTTTTGGTAAGTCATCTGTTTTCTATTTTTATTTTTGTTTATCCCACCGGGAAAGTTTCCCTCTATAATTTATATATATATATATAAAATATAAAAAATAGACGAAGATTACTCACCAGGCGAAGGAGCACAGGTGTGACAGCATCACAAATAAATAAATGAATACACACACACACACACACACACACACACACACACACACACACACACACACACACAATCGCAAGCTTTCGCAACCCAGTTGCGTCTTCAGGCAGTAGGGAAGGAGAGGGAAAAGGAAATGATGAGGGTTTTAAGGAAGGGGGTAAGGAGCCATTCCAATCCCGGGAGAGGAAAGACTTACCTTGGGGGAAAAAATGGAGGGTAAACAAATGCACACATGCCCACACATTCACACAGACACAAGTACACCTAGGCAGACATACTGTAGAAAGCAAAGAAGTTAAGTTATAGAAGTTAAGAAGTTCTTAACTTCTATAACTTAACTTCTTTGCTTTCTACAGTATGTCTGCCTAGGTGTACTTGTGTCTGTGTGAATGTGTGGGCATGTGTGCATTTGTTTACCCTCCATTTTTCCCCCCAAGGTAAGTCTTTCCTCTCCCGGGATTGGAATGGCTCCTTACCCCCTTCCTTAAAACCCTCATCATTTCCTTTTCCCTCTCCTTCCCTACTGCCTGAAGACGCAACTGGGTTGCGAAAGCTTGCGATTGTGTGTGTGTGTGTGTGTGTGTGTGTGTGTGTGTGTGTGTGTGTATTCATTTATTTATTTGTGATGCTGTCACACCTGTGCTCCTTCGCCTGGTGAGTAATCTTCGTCTATTTTTTATATTTTATTTTTCCTGCTAGGAATTTTTCGTCTTAATATATATATATATATATATATATATATATATATATATATATATATATATAGTATAAAATAAAGATTTTTGACTTACCTAAAGTACAGGCTGGTCGATAGGAACACTAACACACACAAAAACACACAACCATTCGAGCTTTCGCCACCAGTGGTGGCTTCTTCGGGAAAAAGAGGGAGGAAGGAGAGGAGAAAGGGAAGGATACGGGTTTCTCCTCTCCTTCCTCCCTCTTTTTCCCGAAGAAGCCACCACTGGTGGCGAAAGCTCGAATGGTTGTGTGTTTTTGTGTGTGTTAGTGTTCCTATCGACCAGCCTGTACTTTAGGTAAGTCAAAAATCTTTATTTTATACCATTTTCCTACCTGGAAGGTCTCCTTCTATAATATATATATATATATATATATATATATAACCAGGATGGAAAGATAAAGCAGTAAAGAGAAGAAAAGAAAAGATAAGAAAAGTAAAAAAGGAAAGAAAAGATGAGTGAACTGAATGATGCTGAGGGCTGGGGGGGAGGGGGGGTTCTAAACCATTTTTGATTAACAGGGAAAGACGGAACCACACACACACACACACACACACACACACACCGAGAGAGGGGGGGGGGGGGAGGGATAATGGATATGTGAGTTGAGGTTGGAAGAGGGGGAATGGTTAGCATAGATTTAGGCCAGGAGGTTGGCGGGAGGAGAGGATATGTTGGAGAGCAAGTTCCCACCTCCGTAGCTCTGAGGGATTGTTGTTACTTGGCAGTATTCAAATGGCATGTGTGGTGTAACATGTGCCAAGGTCCCTGGAGTCATTCTGGAGGGCATGCTCTGCCACAGGATATTGGGTGTCCCCCAGGCGAACAGTCCGTCTGTGACCATTCATCTGTCAGCCAATTTGTTAGTAGTCATACCAACATAAAAGTCTGTACAGTGGACACATGTCAGTTGATATATGACGTGTGTTGTCTCGCATGTGGCCCTGCCTTGAATAGGGTAGGTTTTTCCTGTGAAGAGGCTGGAGTATGTGGTAATGGGATGATGGATTGGACAGGTAGGCATTAGGTAGGGAGGGGGGTTCTAGGCGAGGATGTTTCGGAGGTTGGGAGGACGGCGGAAGGCCACTCTGGGTGGTGTGGGAAAATCAGTTTGGAGTGATGATCTCATCTCAGGGCATGACTTGAGAAAGTTATAGCCCTGCCGGAGGAATTTGTTAAGGCATTCCAGGCCAGGATGGTACTGGGTGACTAAGGGGTTGCTTCTGGGTGGTCTGGGGCTAGGAACGTTATTGTTGGAAGGAGAGGATTGGACAGCTCAGGAGATCTGCTTGTGGACGAGGTCTTTCGGGTAGTTGCGGGAGAGGAAAGCATTGGATAAATTGTTGTTGTAGGTGGTGAGGGATTCGTTACTGGAGCAGATTTGTTTCCCACAGATGCCCAGGCTGTAGGAAAGGGATTGTTTAATATGGAAGGGATGGCAGCTGTCAAAGTGGAGGTACTGTTGCATGTTTGTGGGTTTAATACGGACCGAGGTGTGGATGTGGGACTCGGCAAGGTGAAGGTCAACATTAAGGAAGGTGACATGATTTTTAGAGAAGGACCAGGTGAATTTTAGGTTGGAGGCGAAGTTAAGGTTGTGAAGGAAGTTCAGAAGGGTTTCTTCACCATGAGTCCAGACCACAAAGATATCATCTATGAGTCTATAACAAACCAGGGGGTTATGTAACATAGCCCATATTTCCCACTTTTCCTCCATTCTCAAACCAGGGGGTTAGGTATATCAGTCCAGTGTCACCACCCTCTGCATCCACTCATAGCAGCTGTTAGTGGTTTGCCATAGTTATGTTTAACATTTTGTAAGCAACTAACAGTTGCCTAATGGATAATGTTTTATTATTGACCATATGACATTAATTTTACATGACATGAGCACTTTGTGCCCTAATGTAACATGTCTTATGTGAATACGTAATTACTCATCTTTTCATTATTGTCTTTTATTATAAATATCTCTCATCTAATGCTTTACTAATACTTCATCTGTAATCTAGTATAGATAATATTTTTATAAACTTCTGTTGAAGTCATCCCTCCTAGATGTCAAAATCTTGGCAAAGTGTTTTTGAAGTTTTACTACACAACTTGTGGAGTGTTAATTTTCCTGCAATAAATAGCTATGTTATGGTTGCTGCCTCCAGAAAAGCTATGTTTATATTTGCAAAATTTTATTATTGTGTATCAGACGTAATTAGAAACTGGAAAATACCTACTGTAGCAAAAATCATGATTTACGAGTCATATTATCTACCAATTTTGACTTGTGGATCAGAATGTTAGACTTGGACCAAGAAAGATTTGAACAGGATACAAGTAACATAAATGTGATTTCTGTGATGGATCTTTGTTTAGACAAGAAGAGACAGGATAATAAATGAAATAATGTGATGCATGTTATAGCTCATGCCCCTAAAAGAAATTATGGAGAGTAGTTGGCTTAAATTGTTTGGCTAGAATTCGAATAGAGACCAATTGGAAGAGCATGATCGTGTAGGAGTGATTGGATGAAAGAAGATGTGAACAGAAGAGGACTGTAATGGGAGGAGATGCTAAACAACAGTGTGGGAGAAAAAAGAAGTTTGGAAGAGCCTCTGCAAATAGACTGCATAAGCATAAACATTGCAAGAAGAGGGAGCAGAAGAAGAAGAAGAAGAATCAGATTTGTGTAGGATGGGGAGGAAGAAAGATAGCATGACATGGGTGGGGGACAAATGACAGTACTGGCTGACAGAGTGTGAAGAGAATAAATGGCTAGGATAACACTGTTGTTGCAGTTTTGGGAGGGATTGGTGAGGGAGTCAAAAAGGATAGAAGCAGATACAGGAAAAATACTGACGACTGTGCTGACAGAGAGCAGTACAGAATGAGTATAAGGAAATGTGAATTGGGAGGAGGTGGTGGGACAAGGTAAAAGGTAAATCACTCATCAATCTTCACGTCAAAAATATTGCTAGAGGTGAAACAAGTCGAAAGCAACATATAAAAATCAGTGGACTGAGTGCGGGGGTTGAACCCCATGCCTTGGATTCATAGTCCTGCCTTGGACATGTTATGGTTTACATTTACATCTACATGGGATACTCTGCAAATCACATATAAGTGCTGGCAGAGGGTTCATTGAACCACTTTTATACTATTTATCTCCCATTCCATTCTCGAATAGCGCACGGGAAGAAAGAACACCTGAATCTCTCCGTTCGAGCTCTGATTTCTCGTATTTTATTCTGATGATCTCTTCTACCTATGTAAGTGGTAGTCAATGATATATTTTCTTATTCAGAGGAGAATGTTGGCGATTGGAGTTTCGAAAGTAGCGCACGCTGCAGCAAAATGCGCCATTGTTGTATGTTGTAATTATTCCCATTCCAGATCCTGTATCATTTCTGTAACTCTGTCTCCCCTGTATCGTGGCAATACAAAACGAGCTGCCTTTCTTTGGACTCTTTCGATGTCCTCCATATTTTGTGGACTTTACGGACTTCACTTTGATTGATTTATTCTGTAAACAAACTTTAACAGATTTCTTTTCGTACTCATATGGATGACTTCACACTTCTCATTATTTAGAGTCAATTGCCAATTTTTACATGATAATGATATTTTATTTAGATCATTCTGCAGTTGGTTTTGATCATCAGATGATTTTACTAGATGGAAATGACGGCATCATCTAGAAACAACCTAAGAGAGCTGTTTAAATTTTTTCCCAAATTGTTTATGTAAATAAGGAACAGCAGAGGACCAATAACACTACCCTGTGGAATGCCTGATATCACATCTGTTTTAGTCAATGCCTTACCATCGATTGCTACAAACTGTGTCCTCTCTGACAGGAAATCCCCTACCCAGTCACAAATTTGGGGCGATATACCATAACCACGCAATTTGAGTAAAAGCCGTTTGTGAGATACGGTGTCAAAAGCCTTCTGGAAATCAAGAAATATGGAATCAATTTGAGAACCCTTGTCAGTATCACTCATCACTTTGTGTGAGTAAAGAGCTAGTTGTGTTTTTTTTTTCTGGTGAACAATATATTCTAAATCAGTTTTGACCTTGGGTCAATAGATCATTCTGTTCGAGATAATCAATATACATATATAAAAATGGAATGTGGGATGTGTGTTCGTATATTTCACTTGATAGCCAAAATTATTCACTGCAGACCAATGGCAGTGATGCATGAGAGTAGCCTTTAGGTTCGCGGTGTGCACTATGGTGTTTTGGTCGCGGTGTGTGGTGGTGGGAGAGTGTGGCGAACAAAAATCCGTAAAATGTGGAGCAATAGGACGATCAACAGATGCTCAAAGATAAAACACTGGGAAACACAGACATACGTTAACTGAGCATTAACTACACTGGCAATACACCAATGATTTCAATATAAACACGGAAAAGACAACTGTAGTGCTTAGGATCACAATACTGACAACTGGATTAGAGAGAAGTCGAGCGTCACGGTTTCATAATACATAATACCATCTCCATATTATCTTTGAGCTCACTGAAATACACAGACTGCAAACATACGTTAATGTATGTCTGTGACGGAAAGTTCATAAGTCATATATTACTTTGGTTTAGCAGACAGTATAGCATTACTAACAGATTAATACCGTTCAGTTAGGTGAGTAATCTTAATATATATAAAAAATTGAGGTGTTTGTGCCTATATTTCACTCTGCAGCCAAAACTACACATAATAAACAAATACTGTTTGTATGTGGTAGTAGGTATCAGTGTCCCATTGTGCACTATGGTGGGAGAGGGTTGATAACAATAAGGGGATGGGAGATATAGGAGTTGAAAGTTTCCGACTTATATAAATTTGTATGTCTGACTGTCAATATTGTGCTCTTCAGTAAAAACCATACAGTGGAGACGAATGCTCTCTCTGTGTTGTAGTATAAAGTCTCCCGTTGTACACCACAGCAGTTCCGTGTCGATAGCTATAAGAGGGTGGAAGATATAGTGGTTGAAATTTGGACTGAATGATGACTTTTGACACTATAACAGCAAAGAGGTTCTATACAGCGAATTGTGATTCGCATTCTTCAGTTGTTTTTCTGCATCAAGCGTATGAATCAAAGAAAAATAAGTGCATATCGCAGTTTGAAAAGTAAAACTACCGAGATAGATGTCAAAGAGTAAGAACGAAATTTCATGTTCTCAGTCCGTTTCTAAAAGACAGAAAACGATGCTGAAAAGTGAATCTACATACGATAGACACTTGAAATTTGTAGACGTTGTTTATCTTTCACTGTAGGCATTAGCAATTTTTCGATATTCCCATCCCTAAGGGGGTGAAAAAGGGGATGAATGGTTTCTTGAAAATACATTGCTATTCAGGCAATTTTGTAGCATGAAATACAAAACTTCTGATTTATATTTTTGATTGGAATTTTAAAAACACATGTTTCAATATTTTTGGAAATTCAACCACTAAGTGGGTGAAATAAGGCAAAATATTTTAAGGGTGCTAATAAGACTACTTTCGTGCTAGAAATACGAAAATTTAGATTTGGAACCATGGTTAGTATTTTAAAAAATGGGTTTTGGGATTATTTGAGTTCTGCCGTCAATTGTGTAATAGGGGGTGGCAAGTTGTATCAAAATTCTTTATTAGGAAAGCATTTTCAAAGCTAAATCTATGAAATTTATATTTAGAAGTGGAAACAACCAATGCAGACCATCCAGTCTAAGCATGCGAAGCAGTGGGAATTAAGCTAGTTCATAATATTTGAATACAGGGTATGTTACAAAACCCTGCTGCAAATTGATGTCAATGAAATAGGCCTGTAGTTAAGTGGGTTACTCCTACTGCCTTTCTTGAATATAGGTGTGACCTGTGCAACTTTCCAATCTTTTGGTACAGATACTTCTATGACAGAGCGGTTGTATATGGCTATTAAGTAAGGAGCTATCGCTTCAGCATAATCAGATAGAAATCTAAAGGGTATACAGTCGAGACCAGAAGACTTGTTCTTGTTTAAGTGATTTAAGTTGCTTCACTACTCCGAGGATATCTACTCCAACGTTACTGGTGAGCTGCATGTTGAGCTGCAGGGAGGTCCAATTTGTTCTTGGCCACAGTTTGGTAGTGACCATTCATCCTTACGGTCAGCTAGTTAAGAAACATATCAATATAAAAAGCTAAGCAATTATTTCAACAGAGCTGTTTTATGGCATGGCTGCTTACACAAATCCCTCCTTTCAAGTCATGATGATACTTACACAAAGCTTTTACAAAGGATGTGATTGAGTTGTTTCAGTCTAGGGTAACATTGGATATTGGAGTAGATGCTCCTTTGTATCTTGTTGTGGGGGTTGCTTGTTGGTATTGACACAGAAAATTTATTTGTTGACTAGATCTTGGAGATGCTTAGTAGTGAAGACCTTTGTGAGATCTGCAGCATACTGCACATACACTGTCTGTGGGTTGCCTGACTATTTGGGGTTATTTTTTGGCATGGAATAGATGGCAGCTTTCAAAATGTAGATACTCGTGGTAGTTAGTGGGTTTAATGTGAAGGACAAGTCCCCCCCAACTCCACCTTCTCCTAATGCTGCACCAACAGCCTTATGCTAGCTATTTAGTCCTTGACACCTAACCAGTTGGCACAGCTTCTGTCCCATCATCCGTTCCCTCTCATCCTCGCCCCTCCCCCTACTTGTCCTACTCCAGAGTGCTACTACTGTTTGATGCAGTAAATTTGCACTCTATAGTCAGCATCACGTAGGGAGGCAGTGTAGTTGTCAGACGTTCTGTGCATCCCCTTCCATTACCGCACTGGCGGCCAATAATATTCATTCTCTGGCTGGCCGCGAGTAATGCAGTGTTTCTTCCGTAGTCTCAAATGTTGGTGCTTAGCTGTAGCTCATTCCCTCAATGCTTCCCCTATTGCTCGACCTCTGTGTGGGGAAGCCCCTTCCTACATGACACCAACTATAGTCGAAACTCACAGATGTAATGATCATGCATGCATGTGTGTGAGCTGTGTATGATTATGTGCATGTTTTCCTTTTCTGAGGAAGGCTTTGGCTGAAAGCTGTCTTTGTCATGCCTGTCTGCTGGTCTGTGTGTCATTGTTGTGGTAAATAACCACTTTCAAATTTTGTTGTAATCACATTTCTCCACATTCATTTTTTCTTTCTTTTTGGCTCATTTCTGTCTTCTCTTGACCTGCAACGTAATATGACTTGCAACTGTCATTGGTATTAGTTGATAAATTGAACATAGAGATACTTTCACATTGCTGTTATATACTTAGAAGTTGAATTGCAATATCTAAAATTTTAGGGTTATTGTGTACAGTTGTAAATTATTATGTGTATGTCTTAAATCTTATATGATCTGTAAAATTTCTCTCCCAACTTTGTTTATACTTTTAGCAGTCATTATAACTTGCCTCTATGGTAACAAAAGTTTAATTTTATTGTTTCTATGGATATTGATTACACACTGATAATTTTTATTTACAGGTATTGATTGTCTCAGTGTTGGAATCTGCACTGAAAGTGCCAGGTGCAGCTAAGCTTCTTATCAATGGATACAGTGTAGTTGTATGGCTGAAGGCTGCAATAGATCATTTGACCAGTAATGAAATACCACTTGCCAGAGCATTGTTTGGTGCTATAGCAACACTACCAGTTTCTACACCGTCACTGCCAACACTTCTGATAAATTTCTTAACCCATTTACCAGCTACAGTATTGGACTTGCATAAATATTTGGAGGTTTGTACCCTGTTTACAATAAAAGTTTACGATATAGCAGCATTATTTTTAATGGAGATGGTTTGAAAAGTCTGGTAAACTTCCATGAGAGAATGGAACATTTTTGTTGTGCTTTGTGGTTGCTAAGCTTGATTACTGAAATAATCATTTAAAGAATTTCAACAATATAAACTGTATAGTTCATTGTTGACACTCATGTGGATAGGGTCTTTGACTTTGTTCTGGAAATCACCTTAAATGTTGGATTGTCTTATTATGTTCATACATGCTTTTCCCCCTTCATTAATGTCAATATTTAAAAAAGTTAAATGAATTTCAAATAATTTGGAAGTTCGCTAAAATGCTCCATTTGAATCGTGTGGTATCAGTGACATCAACCCACATGATACTGCTCGTACTGTCATAAAATTCACTAACAATGATATATTATTTGGGCATTCACATTTCGAGAAATTGTCCACAAGTAGTGTGCCACACTGTACAAATACATCTGTAAAAACTTCAAAAATTTTGTTTTTGCATGTTCCAAACAGTGAGAAATGCATAAAACATGGTAGATCGTAGAGATCCAAATAAGATAGCAGTCAGTTCATCCTTTTATTTCTATAATGACCATGTTAATGTAAGTACATACTCCATACGATGATGATTATTATTGTTATTGTCAAATTGTCTTACTAGTTTATATTTGTCACACAGCGCTACAGTGTTGCCTCATAGGTAGCCAGCAACTGTTCAGTTGTAGGTGACACATAAACACGGCAGGTCACTACAAGATTATTTGATAATGTAGGGCAGTTTTGTAAGAGGCTGCCAAGAGTCAGTGGTGGCAATGTGAAAAGCACTGTTGAAAGCTAAATTTAAGTGATCAGTGACTGAACTGCAGCAAAACACACATTTGGTAGTTCTCAATTTAATCTCTTGTACACTAAGCAGATGTGATGTACTATCTATCTGACAAATTGCCATTCAACCACCTCCATCAGAATGAAAATTGTAATTTCTTTGTTCACAATGAACAAACTATGAGCAAACTCAAACATAAAAATGCAGATACACCACTAAAAGCAAACTTTAATTTCTCTCTATCATTGGTTAGCCTGCCTGTAGATATCCTCACACTGGCTAATGGTTACATGAGTTGCCGTGTTATAAACTAATTAGCAGTCCTGCTTGGCACTTAATTACAGGTTAGTAATGACACAAGTAGATTGCAAAAAGCCGGCCGCGGTGGCCGAGGAGACTGAGGTGCTTCAGACACGGTCTGCACGGCCACTACGGTCAGGGGTTCGAATCCCCCCTTGGGCATGGATATTTGTGCCGTAGTTAGTATAAGGTAGTTCATAAGTAGTTTGTAAGTTTAGGGACTGATGACCCCGTAGTTAAGTCCCATAAGGCTTAACAAACATTTGAACATTTTTAGATTACAAAAAAGAAAAAAAAAGAATGAAGTCAATACTATTGTGAAACATACATAATAAGGTATGTATAAAAATAAAGATTGTTTGACTTACCCAAAGCACAGGCTCGCCGATAGACACATAAACACACACATACATTCAAGCTTTTGCAACCGTTGGTCACTTCATCGGGAAAAGAGGAAGGAAGGAGGGGAAAAGGGAGTGGATGAGGGGTCATTCCAGTCCTGGGAGTGGAAGGACTTACCTTAGGGGAAAAAAAGGCAGGTAAACAAATACAAATACACACACACAGACACATAATAAGGTATTAGAATTCGTTGTTGGTTTGATGCAGCTCTCCACACAATCCTGTCCTGTGCAAGTATTTTAATTCAAAAATAAGAATGGCAACCTACAACCTTTTGAATGTGCTTACTGGATTCGTCCCTTGGTCTCCCTCTATGTTTTTTACCCCAAATACTTCCTTCTAATGCTAAACTGATGATTCCTTGGTGTCTCAGAATGTGTCCCATCTTCATCGGGATATGCCAGAAACTCCTTTTCTCCCCAATTCTGGTGATCACCTCCTCATTAGTTACATGATCTACCCATCTTTGGGCTTATATGTCTCAATTAAGTTAATCAAAACAAAAATCAAAGTAATTTTGATATGGAAATTAAAATAGCTGCATGTGATGGGGTTTGAAGCCATGCAGTTCAGCACAGGTAGCTATAACTTTACCACTGCACTAAACAGCCACATTTTTCTTCACTTTTAAGTGACAGTATACATCAATTAACTACCCTGTGTTGTAGCTCTTCGAGGGCTCATTTTCATGTAAATCATATGAAGATCTTCTAAATTTAAACTTATATCTGTGACATAATACTTGTATATGTGACATTAAATCACAGCTTGTGTGAAAGGATTCGGTAGGATGTGCTTAGTGTTGTGCATGTGTATGTATTTCATTAACACCTTTGTCTGTGTCATGTTTTTCATATGGTTATCATTAAGTGATGAAATGCAAAATAAAAGGGCAGACTTATGAATTGGGAATAAAACATATCAATAAAGAGAGCCAGATATGGAAATGGGGTTAAATTTTATTTACCATCCTGGCTGCCTCACATGATGATGTTGGCAATCATGTGACATTGGCATACATACACGAACCTGTTAACCATAAAGCAGAACAGTATTATTTCTTTATGGTCTGAAGGAAACACTAATCAAGTCATTCTATGTGGATTTCTAAGAGTGTGAATATCTTGGTAAAGATTTTCCACTGTGTTGTTGTTGTTGCCAACATTATTATGCGATACAGTTAGGATGATAGGTAAAATTTACCGAAAATGGTGTCGTTGTGACAGTTTGGGAACGATTCGGACGTGATGTTAAGCACTCTGATTGAAGGAAAGCAGCTCCAGTGTGTGAAGTGTCAACTAATTTCAGACTATAGTTCACTATTGAGATTATGCTCTGCAACTGAAAAGGTGTAAATAATATTTTGTACAGATTAGTGAACTGAAGTTTTCCTTTGTAAAACAGCTGTTCACAATATGACATGCCGACTATTTGTATTGTAAGTACTAATTTCGTGTTGTAGATTGGCATAATTATAATTGGTTGATCCAGACCACCGTAATATATTTTTTATTTATTTATTCACAGGATATATCTTTCAACACAAGTGCCGTCATCAGGTGTCTTTGGTATTCAGAGGCTGTATCCTACTTTAACTGACTTTTTCAATATTTATGAAGTGTTCTTTTAATTTTATACTTCCATCTATGAATTTCTGTCAGTTTCCCAGAATATAGTGGACACAGCCATTGCCTGCAATCATAGTACTAGTCATTTGAAGATAGTCTACATTGACTGAAACTGATCATGAAATAAAAGCAATAATTCTGCAGTCTGAACTATTTTCAAGTTTAATTTTAAGTATTATTTTAAGATTGCTGTTCTCCATTATGCTTTCTAAAATTATGTCAGTAGTTTATGGATAAGTGGAAAATTTGCTCATGGTGGAAGGTGTACCAGGGTAGTCGGTGAAACTGTAATCACTGTGTGCAAGTGACAAAGTACATAGTGCAGTGTCCTAGTATGAAAGAGACCCAAGTTCAAATCCTGATCAGGCATAAATTTTCCACTTTACCTATTTTTTAAATTCAGTGCCCACTAACAGATAAAGACAAAAAATTTCTGTGTGCCTTGTTAACAAATTTCTCTGTTTTAGAAATGCTTATCTTGCCATTGATAGTCTTCATTTTATATCTTCAGTACTTTGGCATCATCAGTTATGTTACATGTTAAGCATTATTAATTAAATAAGCATTAGGTACATAATTTCAAATAATCACACACTTTGTAGCCTCTGATGTTGGACCTGTCTTCACTAGTGTGAGTGTCAATAGCGCAATCATCCTTATTTCTTTTGTGCAGATATCTTTAATTGTAAATGTTGCTTTGTTGCTACTTAATTTTCATAAAGGAAGAGTATGTTGCACTGTGTAACCCTTGCAAATTCCCTTTTTGCACTTTTGATTAGGTCACCGCATGTCAGCTCAGCTCCTTAAAATAACAGCTTTTCCTTTTGTCTCCCTTCTTGTTATAAATCTTTGTCATCGTAAGATAAAATCTTGAGTGGTGAACCAGCTAATCTGTTCCGCCAATGCCATGTGTCTTGGACTTCATATGTGAGGATTAAGTTGGAGAAAGTAGAAAAGAATGCTGCTAATTCCATCTATGAAGTATTCATTTAATAAAATCTGAAGTATATTATGAAATCCAATACAGAATATGGAGCTGAACTGTTAATTACAATATACTGCCCTTGCTCTTGTCAAAAACAGAGAGACAGATTTAATGTTGCCTCGCCCATTGATTACTGATACTGTATTTACTATATGAGTTGCTTGTTATCAAAGGCAGGCGTTTCGTTTGCAAATAACTGAGATAAACACCATTTTTATTACAAAAAGTGGAGTTAATACATATGCGTGCTAGTTTGATCATCATTTAGTTGCAAATGATCACCAAACTACCATGCATACATATTAACTCCACGTTTCGTAATATAAATGGTGTTTATCTCAGTTATTTGCAAATGACACATGTCCACCTTTGATAACAAGATACTCATATATACTTCTGACATTTTTCATCTTTGGTCATGTGATGATGCTGTTGCTTGCTTGTTCATTTTGTGGCATCTCAGACAAAATGTAACATACCCGTTCCACAAATAAATAAATAAAATCACATAATCTATCCCTTCCCTCCTATCTATCTACACTGCCTTCTTGTCTTCCTCCTCCATCCCCCTCTTCCATTTTGTCCTCTGCTCCTCCTAATATTAATATAAATGATAGTATGTGTAATTTGCTACATAATGTATTAATTTCACTTTTGGATTAGTCCACCTCCTCCTCCCTCCTCACTCTATGTACATCTCCTTTGTCTATGCTCTTTCTGGCCATCTCCTCCTCTATCTCTCTTCATTTTCTCCTCTCACCTTTCCATCAATATCTCTCTCTTATCATTCTTAATGCTCTTGGTCATTGTCTGTTAACTTCAGGTTTTGACCACTATTCTTCTTTGCTAATGATGTGTTACCTTTTTTTTGTCTACACTTTCACTAATGAAACATTATACAGTGCTGCCATTTTTGTCACTTATGGTCCTAAGAACTGTGTACCATCAAGTCAGTCTTTGGAAACTGAAACATCACAAATTTCCCCAGTCATTTGTATTGACCATCACAGAACAAGAGGTATTGTCCAAGACTTGGTATGTAAGTTGTCCATTGCAGTCATTTGTGTGTGTGTGTGGGGGGGGGGGGGGGGGGGAGTGTACAAGATATATCATACAATAATTTGCATCTTAAAATACGCATGCACACACACACACACACACACACACACACACACACACATACTTAAGTTACAGTATATACATACAATCCTAACATATATGTGTTTTCTTTTTAAAGGTACTGATGTCCATCAAAGTAAATCTTCTTAGCAGAGAGCACATTAATTCCTTGCTGAATAAAGCAGAAGATATTCTCAACAATGTAGATGACTGTAAAATGCTATTGCAGTATGATGGGAAATTTTATATCCAAGAAGATATTAAAAATACACAACAAGAAGAACTGAAGACAAAACTGTTACTTAAAAATATACTTCTCACATGGTTAAATTCGAATGATAAATAACAAACTCTCAATACCTATGATGTGTATATAACTATTTCAAAAATACTGATATAGCATTTCTTTGCATGTAGGACACTAGAAATACTTTTCTGAAGTTCAATAGAATGGTATATTCCTCAGAGGTGTTACACATTTTTCAAGAAAAAGAAAAAGCTGCCGACCAGGTGATTGATTGTGTACATAAGAAAATGAAGTTTGTATTATATTGTAATTACTTATTTAAAAAAAAAAACATGTGAAATAGTTATGGAATATTTATTTGTTTTAAATTATATGTCAACATAAGCTGGAATGTGTTATTTATTAAGTACCCAGATTCAATATTCTACAAAACTAAGTAAAATAAACACAAATATTTTGTTATGCTTCATACATATTAATACTAAATAGAACAATGTCAGATATTAGTAAAATAACTATATTTCTCCGACTATCTGAAATTTTCCATAGTCCATTGTATACTTAGATAAATATTTAATCATTAGCTGTCAGTGTATATTTACTTATGTGGTAATCATCCACAGCATATGGTATAGTAGTTAGGCTAAGTGCCATTGCCATTTAATCACTGGTCCCAGTTTTGATTCCCAGCTGGATAAGATATTTTCTTCATTTGTGGATTGGGTGATTGTGTAGTCCTCATAATTTCATCTCATTTTTACTGACATACAAGCTTCTTAACTGTTGCCAAATAGAAATTTGCACCAGGCAGCCAAACACCCAGACCAAGTCTCTCTGCCCATAATGCTATACAGTTATGGCTGGGAATGCCAATCTCTATACCTTCTCTTGTACTTTAGTCTGATATTAGCTTTTACCTGCAGCTTTGCTCACATTGAAGTCCATCACACATGTCAAAGATCATTGAAAGTGCAATATTATGATAATTTTATTTTTGAGTATTGATCAGGATAAAACAAAAGTTTCTAACATTATAGGTGAAACACATTACATAGAATAACTTAAAATACTGACCTTCTATATCAAGATGAAAAGAAAATCTGACTGGAATGTCAATAATGGAGGATAGATAACATCTCACCATAAAAACATTCACTGGGCTGCTGACAGGCACAAATGTGTATGTATGTGCTTATTTCTCATGCCTATCAGTTTGTCAGTGAACATCTTTACTTTTTGTTGTTATCTATACTCAATTATTGAGAAAAAAAGAAAGAAAGAAAGAAAAGAAAGTCATATCCAGGTTGGTACATGACTTTTTTGCTTGATATTTGAAAAATTATTGGATTAAGTAAAATATTATAATGTTTTATGCAGTGCTTCTTGCCCTTTACACCCTTTCATGATTATGAGGATCAGATATGAGTTTATACTTTTTGTGTCCCTGGAACTTGAATGTAATTGTAGCTGGTCACTCTCCTTCATGTAGTACTACAGAATGACACTAGATCACAGCTCTCTCAAGTCTGCAGTTTTGGCAGGCTTGTTTCTCTTCCATTGTCATTGCATGATATGTAGTGGCTTTGTCTTGTTTGTCACAGTTGTGTTTATGTATAATTCTGAGAAAGTGTTGTGATTCAGTTTGTTTCTAGCTTTGGCTTTGACACAAAAAAATCCATAATAGGCTGTATTACATTAATGCTTTGTAAATGACACAGTTCTGATGCCACATTGTTATGAAGTTGTGGCATAGAAAACAGGGAATAAGAAGTAGTGTAGGGACGTTAAAATTTTTTCTCCCGATTTTTGCAGAATAATCCTTTATATTTTCATAAATCATAATACATTTCAGTTTGATTTCTTAATTCCAGTGCATAGATATTAAGAACTTAAACATAGATTACTTGCATGATGTATATTAAACTACTTTGACATGTTATATTCATATGTCTTGAAATAATTGAAGTGGAGTTAGTTGTCTTTCGATGTTTGAACAAGACACTCAATTCACACTTTCAGTGTGAATGGATACACATTTGAAAGAGTTGATACCTTCAAGTATCTTGGTTCAACAGTAACTTCCTTTAATGACATCTCAACAGAGATTGATATCAGCAAACAAGGCATATTGCACCTTGAGTAATTTATTCCAGTTAAGACTCCTCAGCTGCACAACAAAATTCACTATTTATAAAACTCTAGTTAGACCTATTCTCACCTATGCTTCAGAAACATGGCCCTTGACAGAAACTGATGCAAGGCTGCTCAACAGATTTGAGAGTAAAGTTTTGAGGAGAATAATTGGCCCTGTGTATGACAGAGAAATGGAGGGAAAAGTACAGTGCAGAATAGTACGCTATATATTTTGATTCTCCTGTAACAAATATCATACCATCAGGAAGGATAAGACGGGCAGGTCATTTTGAAAGAATGGAGGAGTCTGAGGTGACAAAGAAGATTCTCTTTGGAAATTCATGCGGACAGAGAGGTCGAGGTAGACCTCAAGCAAGATGGCTGGATGGAGTGGAAGAAGACCTACAAAAGCTCGGATTTAGGAACTGGAGGAGGTTAGCCTATGACCGTGATGGATGGCAAAGCTCACTGGGAAGACCAATGTTCACCCTGGACTGTAGCGCTACAGAAGAAGAAGAAGTGGAAGACTGAATATGTTATTAGCATTTAAATTGTTTACTGACGTTATTTAGAAATAAGTTGTTTTTTAATTAATGAATGTGGATAAATGTAAGCCTGCTCTAACCGACAAGATTGTAAAATATTTACTAGATATACAGGGAGCGATACTGCACAATAAACTTAGTTTCAGTGCGGGCAGTGGCGGGTTAGACCAAGACTGTTTTGGCTTCCCTGAGAAAATCAAATCAAACCCAGGTTCAAAGTTAACAATAGGTGAATGTAACGTTAAATGAGGATCTGAAAACCATTAACTATAACATGTAATTTCAAGACCCCAGTTTGATAGTTAAAGAAATCCGACATCTTATGTTTAAAGAGACCTTGTGCTACAATGCAGAAAATGGTACCAATTAATGTGATTTTTATATAACTTGAGGCAACTCCTAGGTGATCAGAATCACAAAATATGTTTTTGTGTGTGAATGATGAGTGAATTCTAGACAGTGATGTTTCCCTTGCACCCCCCTTCCTACCTTTCATTTCAGTGGCTACTGTATCTATGCTCCTAATCCCTTGCCCCATGCCTCATATCCCTACAGTAGACCTAGATGCAAAACCTGTCCTATCCACCATCCCACCACCACCTACTCCAGTCCTGTCATAGACATTTCCTATACCATAAAGGGCAGGGCAAACTGTGAAAGCAATCATGTGATCTAAAAACTGAGCTGCAACCACTGTGCAGCTTTCTAATTAGGCGTGACCAGCATCAAGCTGTCTATCCAGCTGTAGCTGGCTTCACTACACCTCTAGAGCCCTCCTTGCCCTATTTTGTGGGACACACTTCGTCTGGCTCCTCACTAGAGACCAATCCGGGGTGACCCTGCCAGTAGCTACACTACCTCCATCACAGCTCTCAACTTCACAGAAGCACACAAGCCCTCCCACCCGCCACTGAAGGTCATAATTATCCTATCTTTATGGTTAATGATTTGTGATTACATAGGGGAGCACAATAAAAATGAGAAATTCTGAACTTTTGTCCTTTATTGCCGAGAAACACAGTTTTATACAGTCTTAGACGCAGTAGATAGAATAGATACTGTTTCAAGCGAAGATGATTGTTATAATTATAGCTTTTCAACAAATGAGTTCATTATTACAATTAATTATGAGATGATTTAACAATTAAATCTTCTAGAATACAGAGAACTTTGGGTGACTGCTATTACAGATTAATGAACCATGGTTTCAAACATCACAATAATTTACAATTGCATTATTAATTACTTTTACAACAGTAAAAACTGGTGAAGTGAGTAATAATGTGCAAGTTGCATAATTAACATGAAAATGGTATTCCAAACTGAATTACAATGGAGAAGCGATTTGACATATATACACAAGCCTTATTACGGTTTTATGTATATATTTGATTAATGTTTGCTGAAATTGGTTTGCAATTAAGCGAAATGTAGATTATGGAACAATACTAAACAGTTCCTGACAATGGTTGTTCTAGATTGTTCTATATTATAAAATTTATTAAATTATCTACTGTGGTAATCATACAACTTTGATACAACTAAGTTACTTTGATTAAGATTTATATATAATTCAGTACATATAAAAAGTCAAGCCATGCCATAAATACCATGTAATTACATACGCGGAACAAAAAGGTGGGAATGGAATCGGGTTGTGTTGTAGGAATATGCTCTCAGAATTTAGACTAAGAGGACTGCTCTTGCCGTTACATTACCCCCAGATCTTCCGTGTGTTGCATGCTACTCATGAAAGATCTGCTTGCATGTGGAATCATGGACATGAACAGTTAAAGCAAAGCAATAAAGTTAGTATGTAAATGAAGAAATAGAGAAGATAGAGATAAAATTAGCAAAACAAAACATTCTATTTATGACTTGACCATTACACCAAATGTTGATGACAAGTGAAAACATTCAGATTTTAGTTTACAAATACTGATATAATGATAATAATAATTATTATTATCATTATTACTATTATTATTTTATAATTCATGCAAAGTTATGTTTTTCTTTTTTTACATTTCTTCCGTTTTTTGTTTGGAGTCCAGATTTTCTTTAGTGTAGCATCTATGGCTACCATCGGTTTTCAGGTATGTATACACCAATTTTGGTCACCAGGCATCAACAGCCAACATATCAGCAAATTTAAAGAAGCTGAAGTGGCACCAAAGTAATTAATAGGCCCCCTCAGGGGCTCAGCGTTAATTTGCTGAGTATTGGCTTCGCGAACCTGGGGTCCTGAGCTGTGGGCTGTGTCACGCCAACAGTCCGCTACACCGTAAGCTCTGTGTGTGTTTTAACAACCATTGTTCAGTGCAACGGTGGAAAGTTTTACGTTTCAGAGCCCGGGGATCTTGGCTTGATCACCCAGGTCCGAGGACAGTACAAACCTAAAAAAAAAAAAAAAAAAAACACCCTCAATCTCAAGGTGTGCTACGTGCTGAGGAGATGCATGGCTGTTGAGGTTGAACAATCGCTAGCGGGCAACCTCTGGGATAGTTCCCTAGCTACTCGTGGAACCACAATGAAACGAGCAAGTAATAGCATTGCCAAACACAAAACTGACATCTCTAAGCATGGCAAAACTGAGTTCAACGCGATGACATACAATCCTAAGAAGTTCCCTTCCCTTGCCACCCCATGGGAGGAACGCAGGGACCTAAATTGATGGGAGCCGTATTCACCACAATATCTAGTCTGTGAGCGTACTGATGGAGAGTTGTTTACGTCCTCTAAGGCTCAGTTCTTCATAGACAACATCGAAGATAAGTTTCGTGAATTGGCGTCATTTTCAAAGATGAGGAGCGGGGCCATTCTGATACAGACGGCATCCCCAGCCCAGTCGTGGGCATTACTCACCTGCGACAGGCTGGGTGATATCCTGGTGAGTATCATGCCCCACAAATCCTTAAATATGGTCCAGGGTCTCATCTATCACTGAGATCTGTTGTCCCAGACCGATGAAGAGCTGCAAGCGAACCTGCACTGACAAGGGGTTCACTTCGTCCAGTGGGTGTACAGGGGACCTAAAGACAATAGGGTTGCCACTGGTGCTTTTATCTTGGCCTTTGAAGGTGATACCTTGCCTGAGAAGGTCAAGATAATGATATACCAGTGTGATGTAAAACCGTATGTCCCTCCCCCTATGTAGTGTTCCCGGTGCTGGAAGTTTGGGCACATGTCATGCCGGTGTACTTCCAAGCCCAACCTGCAGGGAATGGGGGGTGGCCATCACACCCGGACCCCCATACTCCCCCACACCCCCTTTGTGTGAATTGTAGGCAACCTCACCTACCATGCTCACCAAACTGCTCTGTTTTACATCGGGAAAGGAAGACTATGGAAATAAAGACCCTGGACTGGCTGACTTTCTCTGAGGCACATAAGAAGTACGAGCGGCTCCACCCTGTCCATATGCAAACATCATTTGCCAGTCACAGCAGCACCAGTTTCCTTGAGATCTGCGAAAACACCGGTGTTAACTACTCCCATGGGCGCTATGGCTATCAACCTCCCACGGTGGGTGGCGGCCTACCTCCATCCATTGCTCCCTCAACACCTGTGGGAGCAATTACCCCCCCCCCCCCCCCACAACCATCGGGGACACCAGTCCCCATTTCCCAGCCAGAGAAGAAACAGTCTTCCCCGGCCCCTCTCGCTCAGAATGGGTCCTTTGGGGCACTCCCTTCCGAGGCTTCCACAAGTGGATTTGCATATCACAGCCAGAGGCGGCAGGATCCGCCAGCTGCTAGGTGAAGGGCTTTCCGATCTACATGGGGGCAAGACCAACTACAATATACCTGACCTGAAGGCAGGTATCAATAGTTGACAATATGGTGGCAATTGTGGGGGAAACAAACCAGCGTGCTTATGTTTACGTCAGCCATATACGTGTGTAACATTTTTATTGTATTGGTGTGGTGTCTGTTTATTCGGACGTCCGAAAGAACAGACACCACACCTGCTTCGCAGCCAAATATCATTTGCAAATGATTGGTAAAGGAAGGGAAGGAAGAAGGATGGGAAAGAAAGGATTGACAGTGGCCACATTTGGGCATTGATATTAAGCAATGGCGACAAGTGAAAATGTGAACCGGACTGGGAATCGAACCTGGATCTCCCGCTTCGGGCCAGCGGTCACCTTAACCACTTGGCTACCCGTTCTCGCCTCTCGTCCGTCTCAAATTCTCACATGTTGCACGCTATGTTTGTAGCGCTCCTATCGACCATGCCCTCTTACACTTGCCATTACGGATTCCTGTGCGAGGTCAGACGTATGACCGCATCTGCAGTGAGATAACTGAAGCTAACGCCGTTGTCGCATATAAATACTTAGTGTATTGGTGTGGTGTCTGTTCTTTTGGACGTCCAAAAGAACAGACACCACACCAATACAATAAAAATGTGGAAAACGGCGAACCTATACGTGTGCCACGAAAAATTCCAAAACTAACAAATGATGCATATCCTACCATATTTCCCAATCAACCATCTTATGACACAATACCAGTTTCTAAGGAGAACCTGAAGAACATTTTCAGCAACTTGTGCAATGTGATGAATGTAGTTTCAGTAATTGGTGTGAAAATGACAATAAACCTGACTTTGACCGTTTTAAAAGTGAAGTGCAGAATAAAGGATGACTATGTTTCTTTTATTAAATTAATGGATGATGCATTCAGTGATGTGCTGTTAGTTACAATGTGCTTCAAAATATCAAGTGCCTTAGAGGTACAAGTGTGCCACAAGAATGTGTTTACCCACAGAAACCTTCAAATGGATTTTACAGTCTGGGGAGCAATATGAAATGTAGACAAAATTTGACAACCTGGTGAGTCACCTAAATGGTTTCTCAGATAACTCTTTAGCTACTACTGACAAGGTTACAAATTTAGTCAATGTTCTCAAACTATCACTGAAAGCTGGTGGTAGTTTTGCTGTTGATATAGCCCCTAAAGTGGAATATGATTTGGAGCAATTAGAACTGTCAATAACAAAACAAATTAGATATTCTCCTGAGCTCTTGATATGGGCAGCAACTATTTTCTTTTCCTTTCCTGGTGCCTACCATCACTTAAGGAAAAATAATGTCATAACATTACCTCACCCCGCCTATTTAAGGGAGTTTCTGTGTAAAATGGGCCCAAATAAACCTTGTATTAGTCCAACACAGACAGCTTTCTTGAAGGAAAAATGTAAGTTTCTTCAGGAAAATGACAAGGTTATTTCATTGATGCTAGATGAAGTTTATGTGAGCTCAAAATTCTCATATAAGGCAGGAAAGATACTTGGTGTTGCTGAAAACACTTCAGATGCTACTACAGCAGGAACAATGGAGGTTGTCATGCCATCATCTTTAAATTTTTTTTTTTTTTTTTTTTTTTTTTTTTTTTTTTTTTTTTTTTTTGAGACATTTACTTTCATTCATATCTTTTTACGCAGTGATGAAGATAGTGCTGCATGTCAGTATATTGTCACAGAAGCAAAATTTTCAGATTTGAGGAACCTGTTTCATTCTGAGAAAAAAAAACTGTTGAAACTTGGCCCAAAGCTACTGTAGTGAGGAAGGCATTATACCCTACATCTATAGAGAGACAGAATGTTTCCCTTGCACTCAGTGTTTTTGATTCCAAAAATGTGGCAGCATTGGAAATCATGAAAAATGAGGAGATTGAGGGTTCTGATGGCACTATCCAGTTTTTAAAATTAATCATTAAATGGTGGACACTTTCTAATGTGCAGCATCCAATGAAAGGCAAATACAAATTAGATGATAATGCAAGCCCAATCACTGGACCCAATGACTCCAAGCTTGAGTTTCTTGAAAATTTAAAAACATATATTGATATCTGACATGCTTCACATTCTCAGAGGAAACTAACCAATGAAACATATGTTGCTTTCTCTCACACTCTTGCAACAGTAGTTCAGTTGTGCTAACATATTTTTAATACATACATACTACATTCTTACTGCAAAATTACATACTGATGCTTTAGAAGCAAGATTTGGTGCTTACAGAAGACTAAGTGGCAGCACATATAACATTTCAGTTGAGTAGATTTTGGAATCTGAGTAGAAACTCAAAGTAATAAGTCTGCTCGAGCTGTGGTCTACAAAACATGGTGAATTTACTTTAAATAATTTTGCAGCAAATGTTAATTACAGCAAAAAACACCAAACATATGAAAACTTGGATAAATTAGAACCTGCTCTAGAGGAATTGGGAAACATTACAATAATGGATGAAAATCTGAAAGTATTAGTTTGTCTTGCTAGCTACACAAGGAAACAGTACTTGAAAAGCTAAGAAAAGGTGAAAATTGTTTAGAATGTGAACAAATGTTGCAGGCTAGGGATGAAATTCCATTGCAGTGTGAAACCAAGGAACTACTTTCCTATTTCAGCCATCTGAATCATGGGGAGTTAAAATGTCCCTCTTCCATTATGCTTTTCTTATCCTGCAATATTTATAAGCTTCTTCAAGTTGTGATTGGTGGCATATATGAATCAGCATTTCTGAAACTTGGAAATCAAGAGATGCAGTTCTTGCTTTAGGAACTGAAAATGCCAATAGTAACCTAAGTGAAGTGTGCAGATGTGGCATTCCTTTGAAGACAGGAGTCAGTAAAAGTATTAGAGTGCTTTCCAATATTTTTATTAATAATTACACAAAATTATTGAACGAAAAGTGTGTTTCAAAGGAAATTGCTAGAATACTTATAAAACAAAGAAGGAAACCTCATGCAAAAATAATAAACGAAAAGAGGCCAAGCTGAGCAGCAAATAAATTCAGCAGTCACTCAGATTACTATTAGCTTGTTACAAAATCATTGCTATGATCTGCCATTGATTTGTATGTAACATGGTTTTGACCTACAGGGAAAACTCACCATGTAAAATAATGAATAACGCATCAGGTTCGGTATCTCTATGGTGATGTGGAAATCCGAGCATTGTTGATAAATAAAATCATTCAGTGTGTACCTGTCCCTGTTTCTTCCTTTTCCCTATTACATATAGTTGACACCATATAAGTGAAATATTTACTTGATTAATTGGACTAAGTGCAGTGTCACTTCACATGAAATTTTTCAAACAAATTTTAATATCAATACAATATACAGTCATGGGAGAGATGTGTTGCATGGGTGTGAGCAACTTCTAATTACAAAAAACTGATTTCATTCAGAAATTCCACTTTTCTTTATTAAATTCTTCAAGATGAACACACTTCACAGTGAACTGCAAACATTTTCATATTAAAGATTTTGTAATAGGGACAATCACTGTACAAAGAATTTAATCTTTTTTCCAATGGAATTATTATCCACCTAGGTAAGTGTGATTGTCATACAGTTAAGACATGACTATATTGATGCTAAAGTTTTATATTCTTAATGACGGAGGGGGGGGATTATTCCTGTTGTTAGTGAAGATTGCATTTTCAGAAAGATTAATTACTGCTTTGACATTTTTTTTAATGAGAAGCTTTTATTTTGACAGTATTTATATTTCAACATGTTTTGGTGCTGTTATGTAATGAGAAGTGAACTTGTGTTTATGGTCTAACTCAAAGGAAGGTTGTATAACCGAAGGGATGAAAATACATTCAAAATTCCCACAGCAGTTTACACCATAAAGTCCGACAAGTCGCTATTCAATTTAGCCTCCTGTCCACAGACGGCCACTGACGCGAAATGTGAGGCCTTGGCTTGGCCTAAGACTGCCGCCATCTTGGATTCTGCTTTCAGGTTGTAATGTATATCCCCTATAAAATTCCGTTTGTTTGGATTAATGAATCTTTAGATACTGATCATAACTAAACTTTTCTTTATGCATAATCACAAAATTATTATACCTTACAAGACGGTTTCATTGCATCAATAGCAAGGTATTTTATTGGACTTTGATAAAATAATTCTCTTTATAAAGAAAAATGTAACATTAATATTACGCAACTTTGTAATTTTAACACAAATTTTTTCATGTTTTCAGACACATATTGAATTGTATTAAGCATCATCTCATAAACTGCTTTCCTTGATGTTAATCTTTTAATGTAAATTTGGAAATATAAAAATCATAAACAAACTTTTTTACTGCTGTCATCATAAAATACTTATGTTCACGTTATGTGTTTTGTTTTGTAACGAAAATGCTTTTAATATAACTGTAATAATTTTATCCAAATTTATTTCATAGAAAATTGTTCTGTACTAAATCTACACATTTCAAAAAATTGTATTTAACTATTTCCATGTTCTAGAAATTATAGTATGTATTTATACGCGTGAATTGGCGTGAACACAGTCAGTCTTAGTTAGTTGATACTCAGTTTTTGTCTTACTACAGTGCCAGTCATTTGTATGTCAGTATCAATATTATTTGTGTATGTTAATACTTCAATAAATAACATGGTTTATCAAAATGGTCACATTTTATGGTTATATAACTTAGAATCTGTCGTCCTGATTCTTTCATAATAAATATTTAGGCAGATGAGCTGCTAAAAACTATGGAATCTACCACTGATGACTGAGACAATAAGGTGATGTATAACTTTTTATTCACAAAACACACATAAAATGTGGTTCTAGTTTAGTGTAAAAACAGTACATGGTCTGATATATTGTAGTTGGTCCTGATTGGGGCCTTAAAGCACTTGCGAGAAGACCTCCCAGCCCTCAAAACTGAAAGAGCAGCAAGAGGCGAAGAAAAAGCACCACAGGAGGAAGGACTCCTCTGTGGCTTCCAAGCCACATCTCCTTACATCTTCTGCCTCATACGATGAGGTGGAGATTGTTGTAACAGTATAATTTATTTCCTTCAAGAGGACGTCACTACAGCATAGATCAAGTGAGCGGTATAATACAATTGCAAGTCACAGAACACTACTACGTACAAACAAGAGGTTCAGGTGTGAGCTACATCATAACTGTGGGCGAGGCGTCACACACTGCGTGCTCGCCCAGTCATGACGGCACTGCAAGCCCTTGGAGGCAGCGCGATCATGCGGCGGACTCGGCCGTGACACTTCTTTCATATGCGGTGGATGGACAGGACGCGGCTAATGGTGGCGCGCTCTTCTGGGAAGCCAACACTGCAGGTGGAGGTGAACAGCGGCTGGCGACGCTGGATCGTGGTGGCCACAGGAGTCGCTCATGTGACTTTGGCATGACGGGAGCCGGCCAGAGGCAGCAAGCTTCTCCATCACCTCATCTGCGTTCGAGGGGAAGTCGTCAGCACATCGCTGCACGGCCAACCAGTCTAGGGGCATGTAGGGAGCGGAAGTGCCCAAGCTGGCAGCAACAAAGGCAGGGTCTCCACTAGCACAGATGACAGTAACAGAGAGGCATCTCAGAGGTTGCATCTCAACATCGCCACTCGAGGAAGACACCTGCCCTGCCGGCGTTCCCGCCACGACTGGTGCAGGAAACGAAACAGCTGCGTCCCTAGCAGGACCCAAGGAGGCAGGGGCGGCGGAGGGGATCCAGCCGTCGCATCGACTCATGGGGGGAGAGGCTGCATCTCAATGTCATTATCAGCGACTGACTGTTGGCATTGTGGACGCCCATTCGTAGCGCCACTTCCCTGATCCTTGTCGAGTGTTGGCTCCATCAGTAAGGCATCATCGGGGTGGTGGGAAGGGGACGATAATGCAGCAGACACTGCCGGGTGCCACTGTGATGTTGGATGGATTCTTCTCTCAACCTCCGAAGCTACGGAGGGGTATCCAAGAGACATAGACTTGAAATATGAAGGCGGAAGGGTGGGGCACCATCTAGGATGTAGTTGGTTGAGATGGCGGGAGATCGTCACCCTGTCTGTGTCTACCATGCACATCTGTTGACAACATGAAGGCTGTACTACCCCTGACGTCCACCCTGGGTGGTGGCCAAAGGTGAGTGCCCAGACAGGGGTGCCTGGTGCGTAACGCCGAGGGTGTGCGGACATCTCAGGTTGGGGCTCTGGGCACAGCAGGTGTAACAGTGCCTGGGACTGGTGCCCGTGGAGGACCTCCACCAAGCTCCAACCATTAATTGGGTGGTCTGATAAGTACTAAGAAATAAGGAGAGTGCCATCTCGGCGGATGACTTTTCCAGGCATTTACAAAGTTGTGATTTTAAAGTACGCACCATATGCTCTGCCTCCCCATTGGATTGGGGGTGGAAAGGAGCAGACGTGAGGTGGGAAATACCATTGTTAGTGCAGAAGTGTTGAAAATAAGACAACGTGAATTGAGGACCATTATCAGAGATGAGTGTCCGGGGAAGGCCTTAAATTGCAGATATCTGTACCAGGGCTCTGACCACATCTTCCGCCGTAGTGGAACACATATGCATGACATATGGATAATTGGACAGCGCATCTACCACCACAAACCACATTGACTGACAGAAAGGGCTGGCCAAGTCCACATGAATGCGGTCTCAGGGGTGCTCCGGAGTAGGCCACGGGGAAAAAGTGCGTCAGGGGGCAGCTTGCTGGTTAGCACACTGAGTGCATGTACGAACTAACTGCTCAATGACGGCTTCGATCCCTGGTTAATAGACAAAATGGTGTGCGACCACCTTCATGTGCGTCATACCGCAGTGACCCCAATGTAAAAGAGCCAACATACGAGCCCATAAGTAGGACGGAACAACAACATGAGGCTTGTTGGAATCGGTACTGAGGAGGAGGACACCATCGATGACTAACAGCTGGTGTCGAAGCTGAAAATGTGTACACAGAGGGCCAGCTTCTTTGGCAGACAATTGCTCAGGCCACCCGGTGGAGACATGTTTAAGCATCTTACGGAGCGCAGTGTTCTGACAGGTGGCTTGTGCGACTCGATTGGCTGTAATCGGAAGTCTCTCAATAGTGTCGTGCAAACAATCGTCAACCTGAAAAATCGCCACTTGGTCTTTGTCGAAGGAAGGGTCAGGGCTCAGGGGCAGACGGGACAAGGCGTCAGCATTAGCATGGTGGGTCAAGGGCCAATAATGAATTTCGTAGTGATAGGTTCTCAAAAACAGAGCCCAACACTGGAGATATTGTGAAGTCCAGACCGGAAAATGAGAATGCGGACCAAACAGGGGTTTGTGATCCATGATAAGGTGGAATTTAATGCATTAGAGGAACACATGAAACTTCCGAAAAGCATAAACAATCGCCAAAGCATGTGTCTCAATCAGAATAATTATGTTGGGCATTTGACAACGTTTTAGATGCATCATCCAGTCTGTGGGCCAACGCTGCTCCAATCCTGTGCTGAGAAGCATCTGTAGCTAGGACTAGCTGTCGGCCTGGTGTGAATGTGCTGAGGCAAGGTGAAGACTTTAACATTGATTTGATGCGGACGAATGAAGCCTCACAAGCAACAGACCACACAAACAGAACACTTTTCTTTCACAGTGTGTTCAATGGATGAGTGACCTCCACCACATTAGGAAGAAATTTGGAATAGTAGCTGACCTTGTCCAAAAATGACACAAGTTCCTGCAAATTTGTAGGGTGAGGAAGATGATCAATTGCCATAACTAATTCCGACCTAGGGCGGATGCCATCTCGTGACACCAAGTGTCTCAAATACTCAATTTCAGGTTGAACGAGCTGTGAATTTTGAAGATTGCACTTGAGGCCTGTCGTGTGCAATTTAGTGAACAAGAGCCTCAGGTTGTTTAAGTGATCCATGCAGGAGGAATTGGTGACAACGTCAGACGTTTGTAGCGGTACAGCCCAAAAAGGGTGTTGAGAACCATTAATTATTGGGAATCAGAATCTAAGGGAAGCTGGAGATACACTTCCGCCAAATCAATTGTAGAAAAACACTCACTGCCTGCCAATTTTGCATAAATGTCGTCTGGGTGGGGAATGGGAAAACAATCTATCACTGACTGCGAGTTAACCATGGACTTGAAATCACCAGCCAACCGAAGGGCTCCCATGGGTTTCTTTATTATCACCAGAGGTGTCGCCCACAGGCTAGATGAAACTGGTTCACTGATACCCAAGCCGTGCAATCGATCCAACTCGTCCTTAACCGCTGAGTGCAAAGCAAACGGAATAGGCCAGGCGTGACAAAATTTTGGAACCACTGTTGGTTTGAGAGTGATGTGCACCTCGTAACCAATGGCCGTTACCAAACCCACCAAGAAAAGTTCTCCAAACTCGCAGCAAAGTGAATCTAATTCATTAAATGGGATGGAGTCAGACACAAGATGAACAGCATCGTGAACACTGAAACCAAACACTGTGAATGCATCCAGGCCAAAAATGTTCTCTGAAGCTGTGCTTGTGACGGCGCGCACTACATGCTGGTACTCCACCTAAAATTGGCTGTTGACCATAATTGACCAAATGATGAGAACTTTTAACAAGAGGTGGCTTCACAAGTGCCAAATACATATCCAAATTTACAAGGGAGACAGAGGCACCGGTGTCGATTTGAAAACAGAACGACCGATTTTGAATAAGAAGTATTTCAAATCTTTAAAGAAGTGGCCTGCTCCTGTCCAGGTGTGGTAGAAAGAAAGTTTACTTCCATGTGGGTCTCGTCAGAATATGGTGACTGACCTCACACAGAAGTCTGACAAACAGCCACCACGTGGCCTTGTTCAAGACAGGACACACACGGGGTAAGGGGCAGTGTGGGCGATCATATACACGAAAACAATCTGGACAAAAAGAAAAATCGCATCGTCAGATTGGTACTGCTTAAGGTAATCTTGAAGAACAAGAAGACGACGAAGAGGAGGGCAAAGAACAACGCCTGTGGAGGCAAAAAGACTATACCGCTGCCACCTCTACCATTTCCTCAAACTGATCTGCTGCCACTTTAGACACCTCAAAAGCCTGTGCAATGGACAGAACCTCATCAAGGGTGGGATTCTGTAACCGCAAAGCCTCGCAATGCACAGCTCTATCAGGAGCCAAACAGACAACAACGTCACAAATTAAGGAATCTGCACATGACTGCTGACAATTTTCACACACAAAGCTACACTTAAGACTTAACCCGCGGAGGACCAACCCATGGCTGATACGAATGACCAGGTTTCTTTTTGCTCTCATGAAAATCCAGTCAGGGAAGCACCACATGCGTTTGTTGCCGATAATAAGAACTCAGCAATTCCGACGTTCAGAAAAAAGACAACTTGGTGGGCTCCGACAGTGGAGATAGTTTTCGCAGTAAACGAAAACTATGAGGCAAGAAGAAAGACTTGTGTAAGGCAGGATCCGTTACCTTAAAAGCCGCAAAATGCTGCTGTAGACGCCGCACATAGGAGTTCCAGTCTTCCTTAGACTCTTGGAAAGCCGGGAAAGCTGGAGGGGCGAAGGGGCTGCAGCAGTACGAGAACACATAATCAACTCCGTAAGCAAATCTAGCTGTTGCTGCTGCTTTTGCAGTAACCAAAGCAACACCAGATTCATAAAAACCTAAAATAGAACACACGTAAGCATGATACTCATCTCCAATTATACTGTTGTAACAGTATAATTTATTTCCTTCAAGAGCATGTCACTACAGCATAGATTAAGTGAGCGGTATAATACAATTACAAGTCTCAGACCACTGCTATGTATAAACAAGAGGCTCAGGCGAAAGCTACATCATAACTGAGGGCGAGGCGTCACACACTGCATGCTCGCCCAGTCGTGAGAGCACTGCAAGCCCTCAGAGGTGGCGCCATCGTGTGGCGAACTCGGCCATGGCGCATCTTTCATATGCCGTGGACGGACAGGACGTGCATTGCGGTGGCATGATCGAACAGAGATCCTTGCGTCTGCTGAGGATCTCGCCCTCATTGAGACCCTTGAACCAATGGTTCTTGATACTGTAGACACACAGCCCTTGGCAGAAGATAACTGCTGAGTTGACGATGTTTCATTGTTCATTATAACCTCTCAGAAAAGAAACACTGAAATCCTGCAATGGAACTGTGGCGGTTTTTTCAACCACCTGGCTGAGCTGCAACAGTTGTTGTGCCACTTCCCTGTGATCTGTTTGGCTTTACAGGAAATTTGGTTTCCTGCTCAATGGACCCCTGCCCTTTGGGATTATCCAGGGTACTATAAAAACCATTCCGTTTACAACAGAGTTTCTGGTGGCGTCTGTGTTTACGTCCCTGTCGCCCCTGTGTCTCTCCGCACAGCCCTCGAGGCAGTGGCTGTCCGCATACAGGTAAAACAGGAACGCCATCTGTTCTCTTTACCTCTCCCCGGATGAGGTCTCTCAACTACCCCCACCATTCCTCCTTCTGGTGGACTTCAATGTTCACCACACCCCAGCCTTCTCCCCCATCTCCACTGGAAGGTACATGAGGATCTATGTGATAGCGACCAGTTCCCCATTCTTCTATCTTTGCCTCAGTTCCTACCTGCTTACTGCCTGCCCCAATGACCACTCCACAAAGCAGATTGGCTTGCCATTCACATCAGCTGCTGTGGTAGCTGCTCCGCTTCCCACAGATATTGATAGGGCAGTTCCATCTTCTCCGCAGCTGCAGCCACAGTCCCCAGCTCTTGTGGCTTGCCAAAACGCAAGTCGGTGCCTTGGGGACACCAGAAATCGCTGAGGCCATCCAGGAACGTCAGTGAACACTCCAGTGCCACCCTTCAATTGAACACCTGATCGCCTTTAAGCGCCTTCAGGCCCGAGCTCGGCGACTAACCCAGAAGAGTAAGCAGGACTCTTGGGAGCAGTATGTTGCCACCCTCGGCTCAAGCGTTTCCCCGTCTCAGGTGTGGTCGCAAGTCTGACGCATTTTGGGCCACCACCCACCATCGGGAATCCCCTGTCTCCAATCTCAGGGTATGCTGTACACAGACCCCACGGCAATTGCAGATCACAAGGCAGAACATTACAAACGTTGTTCTGCAATAGCAGCCTGTAGCCCCCAATTTCGCACCCTAAAAGAGCGAGCTGAGGGATGGATGCTATCATTCCGCATACACTGCCAGGAGGCATACAATGCTCCATTTAGTGTGTGGGAGTTCGAAAGTGCCCTTTCTGGATGCCCTGATACATCCCCTGGACCAGACTCCATTCACAACCAGTTTCTTCGTCATCTCTCTGCAGAATCTCGACATTGATCTCCTTGTTGAATCATGTCTGGGCTGAAGGTCTTTATTCCATCACAATGGTGGGAAAGTATCATCGTCCCAGTGTTAAAATCCGCAGAGTGCGCAAGTTGTCTATAGCCTCTCTGTGTTGTATATATATATATATATATATATATATATATCTTTGATTACAAGTTAGTTCATCGATTAAAACAGGGACTGTGTGTACGCGATTCTGCCAAGCGTGCAAGCCGCGCAACAAAACTACGAGTGTGTAAGCTGCCTAAGAAACCAATAGTCAAGTTACAAAATAGGAGTCGACATACAGAAGTCGGTGAACCAGAAACAAGCTGCAAAAGGAATAACATGTATAAAATGCAGAACGATATTCCACTACAGTTGTGTAAGCGCAAGTTCTAAGCGAAAAATGTGGTTATGTTCCCAGTGCAGTGACGAAGATTTGAGGTTAAAACTTTACAACACAGACAGTAAATCCGAAATCATATTGGTAGTGATTGAGGAGGTACTACTGCAAGTAAGCAAGCCCTCAAGCTGCTCGCTCCACCCCCTCAGGATGGAGAATGAACGTGCCTTTATGTATAGAACCGTTTTCGATTGGTACTTTGGCTCCCAAAGACGTACTTTGGATACAATGATAAATATATGTCTAGCAAAAATTTATTTCCCTCCAATGATAATCGCTGTTACCTTAGCCAATGTACGACGACTTTGTAAAGTGACATGAAAACGATATTCACTTGTTGCTTCCGTGTCACAGACGTCATCTTGATATGCCGTATATCTCACAGTTTTGGTTTTATAACTCGCAGTAAACTGTTTCAGGGCAACAGTGAATTAACGATGAATTACAAAATCATCTCTGGATGAATTTATTATAACTAAATGTAATTAAAATAATATTAACATTGAGAAACAAATTTGTGGGAAGGAGTATATACAATTTGAAGGGACTAACAATGTCCTGTTGCTGTAGTGTAATAGGTAAAGCGGTGGACTACCAAGCAAGAGGTTCTGCAAATAAAATTCGTCCCATGTATTTTTATTATTTTTTTTTTTCTTAACGTTTGTAACACGTTGTAGAAGTTATTTATCCACAACACTTTGTGGAATTTTCTTATTCATATAACAGTATTGTGTTATCCAGTACTCTGCTGTCTCAGGAGTTAATAACATCGATTTGGTGATTTTTATGTGTGACTGAAGGACGGAGAATGAAATTGCTGCTGCAAGTGGAATGATCAGCAATGGCATTTATGTTCTTCCTTCTCACAAATATTTGACTTTCTTCCAACTATGTTGCGATTTTGCTGTTAATTAATATTTATTCTCTGACTCAGTCAAAAAATAAATAATAAAATAACATAAAAAGTACGACAGATATTAATAAAAAAGAAAAACAATGCTCTGTAAATTTACTAGCCATAAAAAAACTGCAAAGAGCAGTGCACAAGGAAAATTGTGAGAATCTTAATAAAAAAGAAATGGAGTCATGTACTGTGACATGAATGTTCAGTCCTTCAGATTAAAGAGGAAGAAGTTTGTCATGCATTACTTAATTGGGGACAGAAGGGGGAGCAGAGCAGACATTTAACTGCCCTGTCTTCCAGCAACATTACAATTCTTACGATGTTGTTGGTCTGCATTGTGGTGCAGCCACAGCTCATGGTCCTTCGATCTGTAAATATAGATCATCAGGCACTGCCCTGTTCTGAAATTAGTTATTGAGGAAAAAGAAAAAAAGAAAAAAACCTAAGGGAAAAAACTACACTCCTGGCCATTAAAATTGCTACACCACGAAGATGACGTGCTACAGTCGCGAAATTTAACCGACAGGAAGAAGATGCTGTGATATGCAAATGATTAGCTTTTCAGAGCACTCTTAAAAGGTTGGTGCTGGTGGTGACACCTACAACATGCTAACATTAGGAAAGTTTCCAACCGATTTCTCATGCACAAACAGCAGTTAATCGGCGTTGCCTGGTGAAACGTTGTTTAATGCTTCGTATAAGGAAGAGAAATGCGTACCATCACGTTTCCGACTTTGATAAAGGTCGCAATTGCAATTTGTCGTTTTGCGACATTGCTGCTCACGTTGGTCGTGATCGAATGACTGTTGGCAGAATATGGCATCGGTGGGTTCAGGAGGGCAATACAGAACGCCGTGCTGGATCCCAAAGGCCTTGTATCACTAGCAGTCGAGATGACAGGCATCTTATCCGCATGGCTGTAACGGATCGTGCAGCCACATCTCTATCCCTGAATCAACAGATGGGAACATTTACAAGACAACAACTATCTGCAAGAACAGATCGACGACGTTTGCAGCAGCATGGACTATCAGCTCGGATTCCATAGCTGCAGTTACCCTTTACACAGCATCACAGACAGGAGCACCTGCGATGGTGTACGCAACGACGAACCTGGGTGCACAAATGACAAAACGTAATTTTTTCGGATGAATACAGGTTCTGTTTACTGCATCATGATGGTCGTATCTGTGTTTGGTGACATAGCAGTAAATGCACATTGGAAGCGTGTATTCGTCATTGCCATAATGGTGTATCACCTGATTGTATGGGTGCCATTGGTTACAAGTCTCGGTCACCTCTTGTTTACATCGACAGCACTTTGAACAGTGGCCGTTACATTTCAGATGTGTTAGGACCCATGGCTCTACCATTCATTCGATCCCTGCAGAACCCACCATTTCTGCAGTATAATGCACGACCGCATGTTGCAGGTCCTGTACAGGCCTTTCTGGACATGGAAAATGGATGACTGCTACCCTGGCCAGCACATTTTCCAGATCTCTCACCAATTGAAAACATCTGGTCAATGGTGGCCGAGCAACTGGCTCTTCACAATATGCCAGTCACTACTCTTGATGAACTGTGGTATTGTGTTGAAGCTGCATGGGCATCTGTACCTGTACACACCATCAAAGCTCTGTTTGACTCAATGCCCAGGCGTATCAAGGCCATTATTAAGGCCAGAGGTGGTTGTTCTGGGTACTGATTTATCAGGATCCATGCACCCAAACTGCGTGGAAATGTCAATTGTAGTATAATATTGCCACGTTGCAATGGAAGTAGGCTTGACTTTGAAGGCAACTAAACACAGCACTTATACAGAAAGCACGTTTATTACGATATTACGAACTCAACATACACGCAGCACTGACTGCCTCTCAGGCAGAGTGCTCTGCTATTTATACACAGACAGAATTTACCAGAAATTAGAAGAACAATTAACATAAGAAACAAGTAGAATTTACAAGTGAACCTAAGAAAGATGTACAACCTTCTGGAATTGTCAATTACAAAGCAATAAATTTGTGCCGGTGGGCGGGATTGAAACGGCGACCTTCTGCTGACGCTACCCCTGCGCCACGCTGGCAGTCAGTGTTCGACACCTCTCGCGGCATTGCTCCCTCTCCTGGAGAAACAGCGACCCGCTGTTATGATCCCTATGGAGCCAGCTGCAATGTCCTGGATCTTGACCGTGTCATGGGTCCTCTGTATGACAGTTCAAGAGAATCCTTCCCTTCTCCGCCATTATCGACGACAGACGTTCATGTCGTGGCTTCATCAGGAACATTACCGTCCTTAAAGTCCTTGAATAAGAAGCCATTGTCGTCTACCTGCTCTTCAGGATCGTAGTAAGGCTTCATGCACAGGATGTGAACAATGTCTCTTCGTTTTCGACGTTTCGACGACGGCTCATAATCCTCAAATTCGTAGGTGACGTCTGACAGGCGGCGTATGACACGATACGGACCAAAGTATCGCTTCAATAACTTTTCTGACAGTCCAACCTTCCGTACAGGGGTAAAAATCCATACCAGATCTTCTGGGCTCTACACAACAGGTCGGTGCTTGTCGTTATACCGCTGACAGTCCTTCTCCTGGGCGTCCAGTGTCCGTATGCGAGCCAGCTGTCTTGCTTCTTCGACCCTGGTGACGAGCTGTTTAATATACTCATCCTGAGTGTCGTCCGGTTGGAACGGGAACAGTGTATCCATTGTCGTCTCAGCTTCACGGCCATGGAGCAGGAAAAACGGAGTGAAGCCTGTGGTGTCTTGTCTTGCGGTATTGTAAGCAAATGTCACGACTGGCAGAATTGTATCCCAATCCTTCTGCTCAACATCGACGTACATCGACAGCATGTCGGCTAACGTTTTGTTCAAACGTTCTGTAAGACCATTTGTCTGAGGATGGTATGCAGTTGTCATTCTGTGGACAATGTTGCACCGTGACATTACCTCTGATACTAGTTTTGACTGGAATACTTTTCCACGATCAGATATCATGACACGTGGTGCTCCATGCTTCAAAACAATGTCTTCTACAAGGAATTTTGCGATCTCTGGAGCTTCTGCTGTCGGCACAGGTTTGGTGACAGCGTAGCGTGTGAGGTAGTCAGTGTAGACTATTATCCAACGGTTACCGGTTGTCGACTTCGGGAACCTCCCTAAAAATCGATCCCAACTCGGTGGAATGGAGCTACTGCCGGCGGAATCGGTACGAGATGTCGTGGAGGTAATTGCGGTACATGCTTCCGTCGCTGGCACTCCTTACAGTGACTCACATAGTGCTTGACAGATCGGTAGAGACCTTTCCAGTAATACCTGCGTCTGATTCTGTCTAGGGTCTTCACGAATCCCAGATGACTGGATATTGGAGCATCGTGGAAATATTTGAGAATAGCTGGCTGCAGATGAGCTAGAACAACAAGTAGCCATTTGGGGCCCAGTGGATCGTAGTTGCTCTTGTATAATGTTCTGTTTATAAGCTGGAACTCTCCATTGGTCGGTTCTCCTTTCTCCAAGGCCTCTATCACTTTCAGTAGTGTTGGTTCTTCCCTCTGTTCAGCTGTAACGTCATCTAACTCAGTGAGAGATGAAATTTTATTAATGCTGTTGTGTTCCACTAATGGATTCCTCGAAAGGCAGTCGGCATCCTTGTGTTTGCACCCGTTCTTGAATACCACTGTGACATCGTACTCTTGCAGCCTTAGTGCCCATCTTGCTAGTCGACCTGATGGATCCTTCAAGCTAGTCAGCCAACACAAAGAATGGTGGTCTGTCACGACGGTGAATGGTTTGCCAAATAAATATGTCCAGAACTTGTTGATAGCCCAGATAACCGCAAGACATTCTTTTTCAGTTGTAGAGTAGTTTATCTCGGACTTTGAGAGTACTCTTGACGCATAGGCTATCACTTTTTCGGCACCTTCCTGAACTTGTACAAGCACTGCACCAATCCAATAGCCACTGGCGTCTGTGTGAAGTTCCGTTTCTGCATTCTCGTCGTACAAGGCTAGCACTGGTGCGGAAGTTAGAGCCTCCTTAAGTGCTCGGAATGCTCTATCTTTTGTCTCATCCCAGTAAAATTTGGCGTCTCCCTGCAGAAGTTCTTGTAATGGACGTGCCTTGTTACAACACTCTTTTATGAAACGTCGGTAGTAAGAGCACAGCCCGAGAAAACTTCTCACATCACGAATGTGCTGAGGAGTTGGAAATTCTGTGACTGCCCTTACTTTATCTGGATCAGGACGGACACCATCTCCGTTGACTAGGTGCCCCAGGATTTTTATCTCTTTGGCGACGAAGAGGCACTTCTTTGGATTGAGGCGGAGACCTGCAGCCTGAACACACTTCAACACAGTTGACAAGCGACTCAGATGTTCTTCAAATGTTTTCAAGAAAACGACAATGTCATCTAAATAGCAGAGACACGTCGTCCACTTAAGGTGTCGAAGCAAGTTGTCCATCATGCGTTCGAATGTGGCTGGAGCATTACATAATCCAAATGGCATTACTTTAAATTCATAGAGACCGTTAGGTGTAATAAAATCCATCTTCACCCTGTCAGCTTCGTCAACCTCGATTTGCCAGTAACCTGTCTGCATGTCCATAGTTGAGAAGTATGTAGCTCCTTTCAAGCAGTCTAAGGCGTCATCAATACGCTGCAGTGGGTAGACATCTTTCTTTGTGATACTGTTCAGCCGCCGATAGTCGACACAGAATGGCCACGTGCCATCCTTCTTCTTTACGAGGACCACCGGAGACGACCAAGGACTCTCCGAAGGTTGAATAATGTCATCTCGCAACATCTTCTCCACTTCCTCCCGAATTATCCGTCTTTCAGCTGGCGACACTCTATACGAACGCTGGCTAATTGGCGGATGGTCCCCAGTATTGATACGGTGCTTTATCGTGGGCCGTTTCATCTGACTTTTCCCCTGCTGAGGTGTGAATGCACCCGAAAATTGGCGTAGTATACCTAACACCCGCTGGCGTTGTTCCTTGGTCAGTCCAGGACCTATTGGCAGTTCCACGTTTGTTTCCTCCAGCGTGTTGTCTGTACTAATAACAGGGCATGGGTCTTCATTGATGACGTTGAGCTCACCCTCCTGGATTGGTTCAGCTGTCCCGATACACATTCCCTTGGGGATAAGTTGTGACTGCTCGTGACAATTTGTGATCCAAATCTCTCCTTGACCACCGGTAATGCTTATGATAGCCGCTGGTATGTAAATTTCTTTTGTGAGCCTGATAAACTTTTTACTATCAACAAGAACTTCACAGTTTAACCAGTCATCTGTGTTTGTGACTGCAACTCTTCTCATTTTCAACGGCGTTATCGTCACATTGTCAACGACGAATAACTTCCCAGAAAATTCTGTAGTATGTGTATCTGGCGGAACAACTTCTTCAATTTGCAGCTCAGATCTTCCACAGTCAATGATAGCTTGGGATGCCTGAAGGAAGTCCCATACGAGGATGACATTGTGACTACATTCTGTTAACATGACAAATTCAAACGGCTGCATCCTGTTGTTGATGGTTATTCTTGCGACACAAGTTCCTGCCGGATGGACGTACTTTCCATTCGCGACCTTCAGCACAGTTACTCCCGTATCACAGAACATTGTCTTCTTTAGTGTGCGGCGGTAATTATCCGATAATACAGGAAAAGAGTCTCCTGAATCAACAAGTGCCCGGACAGGTTGGCCGTCGATTATGACGTCGATGAGATTTCCCGACATCTTGGCTACTGTCGTCCATGGAGGATTTTCATCTGCGGCGGCCTCACCTCCGTAGATGGTCGCATCGCTTAGTTTTCCTGGGCGCGGCGGCTAGGGGAGCGGCTGGTACCTCTGTATGGCGACGGTGAACGGCTGTGGCGCGTCGGGGAGCGACCTCGTCTAGGGTACGACGATGGGCTTCTTCCCATAGGTCGACTAAACTCATCAGCAGGTGACTGCCTTGGATAGAACTGCTCCGACGGCTGACGTCTTGCGGCAAAATAATCATCGAATACTCGCCTCCTCTCTCTGCAGTAGCGTACGACATGTCCAGAGCGTCCACAGTGGAAGCACAGTGGTGTGTTGTCTTCTGTCCTCCAGACGTCTGTTCTTCTGCGGGGCGTCATAGTTACTGGGGGAGTTGGCTGTGGTCGCGTCGGTCGGTTCATGGGCTGCCATTTGGTGGCTGCAGCGTACGTCATAGCAGGGCGACGCCATTCTTCACGTCGGGTGCGACTGACGGAGGAGACAGGAGCTAATGTTTGAAATACCTCGTCCTCAGCGGCGGCGTCTACCTCGTGACTTACGTGGCTCACATCCATGGCCATAATCTAATGCTCGCTCGGTCTAATAGTCCCGGCTGCCATGCACTGTTGTAACTCTTCTCTCAAGATTTGTCGTATGAAAGAAGCCAAGTCCTGCTGGTATTCCACAACGGCCATAGGGACTACATTTGGGAGTCTTTCATACTTCTTGCGTCCAACCCTCCTTTGTTGCATCTCTTCAATACGCTGGCACCACTTGATGAACTCTTCTATCGTAGCGACGTCTTTTATCAGAAGAGCTTGGTACATATCTTCTGCAATTCCCTTCATCAGGTGCGTGATTTTGTCTGCTTCAGTCATGTTGGGATTGACTACGTTACACAGGGCCAAAACACTCTGTATGTATGATTGTGTTGGCTCACCATGTCGTTGGGCCCGGTTCTTCAGTTGTTCTTCCGCCGAGCGGATTTGTCGCTGGCGGTCTCCAAACGTCTTCTTAAGTTCCTCCTGGAACGTCTCCAAGTCATTCAACTTGTCTTCGTTGTTTTCGAACCATTGCTGGGCTGTTCCGGCCAAGTAGAAATAAACGTTGGCCAAGCACATTGTATGATCCCACCTGTTGTACTTGGCGACTCGGTCGAACCCTTTTTGCCATTTGTTGGGGTCCTGTCCAGCATCTCCAGAGAACACCGACGGGTGTCTGATGTGTTGCTGGTTTATTGCTGGTTTCGTCTCCATCGTTCTTCTGATAATATGAACCTTTGGAAGGATGTACTCGGTGTATCCCTTGTATTCCGGTTCCAGTCCGTGTAAGCGACGGCTTTTACGTTACCTAATCGGAGCCACGGTGATGCAGCTGTTGCACAGTGTACCCGGCGCCTCCACCAAACAATGTCACGTTGCAATGGAAGTAGGCTTGACTTTGAAGGCAACTAAACACAGCACTTATACAGAAAGCACGTTTATTACGAACTCAACATACACACAGCACTGACTGCCTCTCAGGCAGAGTGCTCTGCTATTTATACACAGACAGAATTTACCAGAAATTAGAAGAACAATTAACATAAGAAACAAGTAGAACTTACAAGTGAACCTAAGAAAGATGTAGAACCTTCTGGAATTGTTAATTACAAAGAAATAAATTGATTGAACCGGCGACCTTCTGCACCTCAGTTCGTGACACTACCCCTGCGCCACGCTGGCAGTCAGTGTTCGACGTCTCTCGCGGCAATATATTTGTCCAATGAATGCCTGTTTATCATCTGCATTTCTTCTCGGTGTAGCATTTTTAATGAGCAGTAGTGTATTTAATTTACTTGAAGGACGATGGCACGAACCAGTTGCAAATAAACGTTGTTCGAAAAACTACTCTCAACTGCATTACTTCGAAGAGTCGTCTTCTAAAGGAATTTTCATTTAGTGATCCAAAGTGTAGCTCAAATATTCTACACAATGGAGATAAGCTTCTGAAAACAGATCACAAAACTATGCCGGTCACATTGCTTTGCAGGTACATAGGCCTAAGTGAGTAAGAAACAAGTGTTTGCCTCGCTGCAAATGTGAAGTTGGTATGAACAAGTGCGTCTGAAGGGCGCACGCATATAAACGATGCATGCAGTTGGACGAGAGCCGCTAGAGTGCCGATCAGCGGTGCCGCGGACATGCTGCAAGTTGTTCCCTGTCCAAAACATCGGAAATTGCTACGTATTCTAAACCAATTCGAGTTAATACAACACCAAAATAATACCGAAATATTTCCATCATTCCTGAAAACACAACTAAAAGAAGAGCTAAGTAAATGTTCCATAAGAAACAGGCAACGCTTCGATGAAAGATCAGATAACTTACGATAGGGGACAAAAAGTTTACCTTGCCCAAATAATTTCAAGTCCAAGACCAGAGCATTGCGCAGAGAGAGGCTATTTGCATCTGGAGGAGCCAAGGAAGTGACGTCAAATTGCGTAACCAGATCGCTCCTGTCAAACATTATGAGGTTTGTTTGGGTGCAAGCTCCGTCCTGCGGAGACGCCATCTTCTCTTTCATATTATCTTTTTTTCCTCACGTATTGCTATTTAAAAGCAATGACACACTGAAGAGGCACCAAAAACACGTCGTTCGTATACGATTAATGGTAAACACGAAAGGACACACATTCACTCACTCACTCACTGACTAAACACGAAATCTCGAAAATTACTTCACCTATGAAGCTGAAATTTGACAGCTAAGAAAAGATTTTGCGATAGGCTGATAGTTCAGAAGATATGACGTCATGAACAATGAAACCTTCCCCGTCTTGTGGCACGTGATAGTGTACTTCATCAGTCCACTATTTCAGAAGGAGAACACTTAGCAACTTGCAACAAACTTTAAACATAATTTCAAACCTTTAGGAAACTTTTTCTCGTTGACAACCCCAGCAAAATTATGAAACGAAAAAGGTATGTCGCTTACTACTTTTTCGGCGTTCATGCAGTCAAAATAACGGCATTTGGCATAACATTACAATTTATAACTCGTACACTGTTAACTGTATTCCCGAGAAATTTTGCAGACAGTTTACACACATACCACCGAACGTACGTTCGAAATGTTATCACAGTTCATGACCTATGAAGTCAAACAATTAGGTTCATGAAAAACCACCTCATCATGCGTGACGTTTCGATTTATTACGTCTTGCTACTAACGTAGGGTGAGCAGACGTCCATATTTTATGGGCTCCTCCCTTATTTAGCTCAAGTCTCCTGTTGTCCCAACAAAACACATATGGGACGTATTTTGTCCCGTATTCCGTTCACTGTCCCATATTTTTGAAACGTTCTGTCTTTGAGTAACTTGTACGGAAACTCGATATGTAATCTTAGATAAAGGATAAAGAAAAGTACACTTCTTGATTAAAGCACACTGTACGATGAATGATTTATAAAGTTCTTTCTTTGGCACTATGTAATGCTTTCACATTACGAGCAGTTATGCATTGATTATTGCTTCAGAACATATAATTTACATCTGTCGTCTTAAACTATTAAGAGTCATCAGTAGCGTTACATTTCCACACAGATACCAAAATAAATTAACGCGAGTTTTCATTTCCGAAATTACAACAACAAAGCGAGAAACTGAATAGGTACATTTTCTGTCGACAGTGGCGGTCGCTTTGACGTTGTGTGCCACACACTGCCTAGCTGCAAAATGTCGTCATAATGTATGATGTTTTCTGTTGCAAAGCATAAGAATGGTGTCATCATAAATGATTAATTGGGCGTGTTGCTGCTGAGGAAGGCTTCCTTGCTATCCATGCAACCAAACATACTGTTCCCTCAAGTCAATGGAGTACACTAAGTGAACAATGTTCAAAATGTTTGTGAAGCTGTACAATAAAGCACAAATTTAGAATAACTGTCTCGCTGAAAAATACCCCTTTCAATTTATTTCATGTCGTGATATTTTTTGCAAAAATTTACAGCTCATAATTTCCTCTATAGACGGTAGAAAACAACATATGAAGATTTAGTTATAATTATATTCTTAATACTTTCAATACTCAACGTCTTAATTTTCGCAAAACTGTATTTAAAATTATCATACACCTGAATGACATGAATTTTTCTGAAAAATATGCTATGCGAGAGTGAGAAATAACTAACCTAAGTACATAATAACAGCTGCCAGCCCTAATGAAAGATGACTGTGGCAACAATAAAATTATTACACTATTCGTAACGCACCGTTTATTTTACGCTTTTTCAAGTGCCTTAACAAAAAGGTTTGGTGATTTATGTGCTTTTAGTATGGAGGAAAAATTTGAACTCAGATCTGTTTTACTGATAGAATATTTAAGAAACATTTCACAAAATGTGGCTTTATTTCAACTTCTAATTTGTGACCTGTATTTTGATTTTGGAAATATGGTCACCGTATACTAACTCCATTCGCAACGTATTTTGCAGACATTTTACATACACAACACTTACCAAATAACATCACATTATGAAAAATAGTTCAGGTGCTATGATGTCAAAGAGAACGAAATACATTAAAATTCACCCTAATAAGCATGTGGTTGCAATTTACTACAACCAACACCATTTACAATACATTTCGCAGGCAGTTTCCTAATATTCCACTGTATGAACCTGCTATATAATGTTTTTGTAGGATACATAATCCAACAGGTGTCATGTCATAAACAAGACATCTGTAAATAGGAACTGCATGATGTTCGACATTTTGTTAAGTCTTTATTACTCTGTTCACAACACATTTTGCAAATAATATCCAAATATACCACTAAAGGACGTACAATATTAGATCACTGAATAACATATTGATCAGTAGATACGTCATAATATTCTAAATGCAAAAGAAGCTCTCTCTGTCATGCTTTCACGATTAACCAATATTAATGAAAGTGCATATGGAGATAGGTTGAAAGCTGAAGAAGAACATAGGCTACTTTAGAAATTGTGTAATTCAACATATATTTGTTGATTTTAAGTGTATAACTCGAAATATGTAACAGCCGAGTATCAAGGTCTCTCTTATAGCTTCTGATACTCTTGAAGACTCCTTGGAAAAGCTATTTATTCTCGGACTTTGAAATTTATTACATTCATTAAAATACTTTTAATGGTGATATGTTGTACATAATACGATTCAACATAATGAATGCCACGCTTAATTAAGACTTCAACGTCTTCAAACCTCCGAACCGATTTCTACATTTGAATCCTACATAATTTACACATTGTATAACGTATAGCGTTTTCCTTTTCATAATTAAGAATGTCTTCATTTTCATCTAGATAAAGGAGAGTATATATAGTCAGTCTATGTGGGGTATACAGTATATTCAAACCAAGAAACTGGAACCTTTTATTTTATCCTGATGATCATGGTCATAATTTAATAACAAAGTTGTGAAATTAATTTTCTTCGATTGTCTTTGACACATATACAAGGAATCAATGTGAGCGAAGCTGCGGGTAAAAGCTAGTAGTTAATAAATGCCACATTGGCAGGTAGCCCATGATGTGGATGGTCTCTAGAATTTACTTTATGTGAATATTTCAACATATTAACATGTTATCACTTTCTCTTAAAAGTGTGTTTGTTGTAGTTAGTCAACTTGCCGTGAAATATGGACCAACGTATGGCAAACATTGCCATACTATAGTGCGATTAAAACTACTTCGTACTTGACAGCTCTTTGGGGCAGGGGTGTTATGTTGCCAGCTGCCATTGTTAGCAGGCTTCTGCCAGCGCGGTATACTTGAAATGCTTGTGAATTAATGCGGGGCGGGGACGGTGAATGCAGCACATTTATCGCCGCTTAGGGAGACTTATTGTTACATTTTCACTTGTCCCGTTAATTTTGCAACGAATAGTAAAACTCGTAATGCCAAGATAACGAAATTACCACCACCAAAAGGTACAAATTATATACTACAATGCAAATATTTGTTTATGTAGCCGTCCATGCAACTGATTAATAACTCTATTTTTCCATATGCATTTCGCCTTTATTGTAAGGCATCTTCAGTGGCCTGTAATATATACATAATTACGTTTAGAAAACTTAGATAATGCACCTCAAATACTAAGAAAACGTAAGAAAACGAAATATTGTTAAACGTAATTATGTATATATTACAGGCCACTGAAGATACCTTACAATAAAGGCAAAATGCATATGGAAAAATAGTTATTAATCAGTTGCATAGACGGCTACATAAACAAATATTTGCATTATAGTATAAAATAGAAACTGTGGGAAGAAAGGACAAAAAAACAACTAAAATGTACAAATTATGTTGCAACTTACCATCACTCACTGTGTTCTGTGTCCGAAAGCTGGTAAATGCTGCTTATATATGTGTTGCTGGAACTTTCAGATGACTCCCCGATGGCAATAGTTAATTCATTAACACTATCTTCCAATAAGCATTCGTTCTTCCATGCTTCCTGAATCACACGTTTTGTATGTGCTACAACACTGTTCCAGTTTTCCACAGTTACTTTAGAAACCGCTTCATGAAACAGTTTTTCCACTTCTGCCACCGTGAATTTCTTCTTTGGCGTGCAATGTGCCCCTTGATTTGTGTCCATATCAGGTCTATAGCATTGAAGTGACAATGATAAGGCGGTAATCTTATTAGTGAATGTCCATGTTTCTCGGTGACTTCGTCTACAACATATGTCGGATGCCGTGGCTTATGTAATGACACAAGTTCCAATAGTTCCACTTTCTTCATTCCCTCATCGAATTTTATAGTATTTGTGATTTCTTCTTTTCTAGAAGATGTTGTTGAGGCTTTGTCCTTTACAACAGTGTGGTACGGCGCATTGTCAATAATTATGTACGACGGTTTCTTCAAATTTGGTATCAACGAATTTTCAAACCATCGTAAAAACGCGGTATGGTTCATTTCTTCATGAAAATCCGAGGTTTTCTTCTATTTGAACACGTGTAAACAACCAGGAACAAAACCACGCGCTGGACAACAATAATTCTACTTCCTTTGCCAACAGCTACTACTGCCAATCCGTCTTGTGATCCATCAGACCAGCCTGTCTTTGGCGTATGACCAGCATTCACCCACATTTCATATAGCAACACTAATTCATCATAATCAATGTCTTTTACTTGCCGCAAAAATCAGCATCGCCATGCAGCAATATCTTGTCTTTCCAACAGTACCTTATGACCTGATATTTTTTCAGAATTAAACCCCAGGTTTAATAATACTAATCGAAGAGATGACTTACTGCCAACAAAAAGACCAGCTTCTCTAAGCGTGTCCTACAGTTTTCGTAAAGTTGGATGTTCTCTACGGTGATAATATGCATACAGATGTCTGCAAATCACACCCTGTTCGAAAGAATCAAGATTGGTCACACGTGTCTCGACATATCGTTTCCCGGAGTTCCTAGACTTGGCAGTTCAGAATTAAGATTTGAGGGATCGGAATGTGCATTCAGTTTTTCATTTTGTTTCTTTCCTATATTAATAACGGTTTTTCTGCCTACTTTTAATGCCGCTGCAGTCCTCTCGACAATCTTATTAATGGAAATAAAGAGGCCCTCCATTCTCCCTTTCCATCTCAAAATATTGTCTTACGTTACACACGTATTCACGCGATTGTTCTCGTAATGGTATTCCTTGTCCGACTTTTTTCAAAGATGATTTCGGACTGTGGATTCTAGGACGACCCCGCTTATTTTTTCGGACATTTCGCGCGCGCGCAGTCGAAACAGACGAAAAGCAGACGGCAATATAACACGGAGTTCACGACACACACCACATGTTAGCAGCTACTGACCGCTAACGAGGAAGTAGTGGCAACTATGCAGGGTGGGGGGTGTTGAACTCCCCGTGGGATTGGCGCGCACCCTCTCAAGGACACGCGTGCGGCTAGCTGTCAAGTACAAAGTAGTTTTAATCGCAATATACTTTTACCTAAACTGCAAACACACTGTAATAATTTTGTAAATGTCTTGCTGATTCAGGTAATTGTATATATAGATTACGAAATAGACATCTGTGGCAACTGTAGTTTCTTGATGTGACTAAACTGCTATGTTTCTGTTTTGCAACAGCTGTTATACCTGTACTTGTGTTCTGTTGGGTTGTTTGGGTGAGATAGGGGGACGAAATTGCTAAGGTTTTCAGTCCCCCGGTGGGGAGGGGAAGGAGTGAGGATAGGAAAGGAGGGGAGAGGGAAAGGAAATGAAGTCTGGGAAGTAAAGAAGGAAGGAAGACCATTGTTGTTGTTTGTAAGGCTTAAGGGACTTAACTGCGAGGTCATCTGTCCCTAATCTTACAAACTAGTTACATACTACCTTATACTAAAGACGATACAAACATCCATGCCTGAGGGGGGGATTCGAATCCCCGACAGCAGACTGCCACACGCACTGCAACACGGCGCTCTAGCACATGCGGCTAATCCACTGCGACAAGGAAGGAAGACTGCATTATCTCAGGACCCCGTCCTCACCACACACATACTCACAAAAGAACCGTGTGGGCTTTTGGTGGATGCATTCTGTATGCACTACTTACAGGATAAGTGTGCTAATACTGTAGCCTATTTCAAACAATTCAAGAGCTTTGCCTATATTTTGTAGTCAATGTATGAAACTATTTGTGTCAGAATGTCAATTGCAACATTCACTATTAAAGTGTGTCCCCACTTTATGTGTAAATAGTTCAGGATACAATGTTTACAATTCGTTGGTCCATATTTCACGGTAGGTTCACTAAATAGAACAAACACATTTTTAAGAAAAAGTGCTTAACATGTAAATATGTCAAAATGTCATAATGCTTACAATTAGTTGGTCCACATTTCATGACAGTTCACTAAACAGAACAAATACACCTTTAAGACAAATCACTTGTACTCATAAATATTTCGAAATATCGCGCAACGTAAGTTCTATTGAATAAATTCGAGTGGCAGAAAAATTTTGGAAGTCAATATGGGAAAAACAATGTCAGGAGTGGGAAGTGAGCCACCGCCACCGCCCATATCTTATCCTCGTCTAGACTTGTTTATCCACTGCACTACACTTTATTCCTATTATTATTATTAAAATGTATCTTATTATTATTATTAAATGCATAATTTTATAAAATAAGTAACAAATTAAAACTGATAAGCTTCTGTCTTCAAAACAACAAAATGTTTCTCTTTACCAATGGTATTGGGGGTAAACTGCCTATATGGCATTTATTAACTCTAGTTTACAATTAATCATATTAGGAACAACATGTTTTTGGTACCTCTTCAGTGTGCCTTTACTCTGAATAGCAACACATGAGTTATAAGGAGAAAATCATGAAAATTCGAAAGGGAAGATGGCGTCTCTGTAGGATGGAGCTTGCACCCAAACAAACCTCGTAATGATAGACATTTTTAAGTCACTTCCTTGGCTCGTTCTAGTATAAATAGACTCTTCCCATTGCACATGTCCAAGCTCATAAGCGCAAGTGTTGCTGACTCCAGCGGTCTGTGCAACTGAAGCTTGCTGTTTACATTGTCAAACTGAAGCATATAATAGTTAAGATACACTATATGTCGAGATTTATTGCATGGTAACTCACATATCATTTATTTTGGAAAACAATATTTGAGCATGTAGAAACGGTTGAGATATAAGAATTATATGTGGGTACGTTTGCTACAATGAACCGCTTTTCATATATGTTTCATTGGGTGAGTGGATAGTTTGACTTTGTATGTACAGAGTGGGCATAGGTTCGAATTCCACTGGAGTCAATTTATTTTTTATTTTTTAGACTTCTTGAAGATAATGTTTTAAATATTAATTCGCTAGAAATTGTGCAGTTGTAGGCTTTTATAGATTTTCAGAATATTCTATTCTATAATAATCTATCTTTAATTTTACTATGTGTTCATAGTAATAATATAAAATTATTTTATTTTTATTTTTATTTTATTTTTTTGTAATTACTTCAACAGCCATGTGGTGTCTTTGTAGTTTCCAGCTAAGAGATACATATCAGCTGATGAAGCATTCATCGTAGGTCTGCTTCAAAATGGCTGATGTGAACATTTGCGAGTGCATAATTGCTCTGTTTGAAAGCGGTGTTAGTGCGTCTGAGGCAGGACGTCGTTATGGTGTTGATGCTTCCACAGCAGGGAAATGGATCAGGTAAGTAGACGTCCAAAACCTATAAGACCGCAAGTCTCTACTGCCCCTTTCTCAAACATCCAGGAACTGGACAGAGCTCCACATTTCCTAGGCTCATCGAAAACTGCTCTCAGACGATTAAACGACTATGGAATAAGGGCAGGCCGTGCCCTTGTTAAAGAAATATTATCTGACGATCAAGCTGTGGACAAACTGGAATTGTGAGTTCTTGGGAAAATGTCGATTGGGGGAAAGCAATTTTCACCGATGGCTGCACAATTGAGTCCACAAGCAGAGGTCCTGTTCTTGTTTATCACACAGATAGGCAATGATATGACGCCCGTATCGTTGCTATGCGTGCTAGAAGGGGATGTATAAGAGTGAAATGTTGGGGCTGGATGTCTTATATGGGTGCAGAAACCTTAGAACGAATACAATACAAGTGCAATTCCACCTGCTATGAACATTTCGTTGAAAATGTAATCATTCCTGGAGCCAGACTTTGGTATCCCAAAGGGCATCTCATTTACCAACATGATAATTATCCATCACACACCAGCATTAGAATTCAGAGCTGGTTCCAAGGGAGAGGGAATATTATTAAGTGCCTTCTAGGGCCTCCAAAGTCACCTGATCTCACTTCCATTGAGCTAAACTCAAGAAGACTGTGCGCAATAATTGGTCAGACCCTCCTCCAAAAACTACAGATGCCTTGTGAGATTTGGTTTATTCTTAATGGGAGAGAATTACCATGGATTACGCCTTTCTCCAGATTTGTTGATTCTGTGCATTGAAGGATCTGGGCTGATCTTGATGCCAATGGCATGTGAACAAAATACTGAAGATTTACGTAACCTACATTATATTATTGTTATTTTAATGAGAGGTCATAGCAATATTAACCTCCAAGGAAGATTATTTTTATTTTTATAGGTAAGATGACAAGGATATTTATTTTTTGTTATGTGTGATCACATAAATATCAACTTCCAAGGAAAATTATTTTTAGATATCAAATTGAAAAACTATAATTAGTTATTCACTAAAGAGAATACGAAAAAAGAAAGACCAATAATTTAACAACAAAAATTAACGAAAGCAATAAACATTTGACTACAAAAAAAGAAATAAAATGAAAATGTAAAGGCTTTGGTGGCATCTGATCTAGTGCACACCATGACACCATCAATGAGCTACCTGTCCTTTCATGTTACCGTAATGGGCGACTAGCCCTATTGAACTATTGTAACGAATATTAGACTCTAAACAACAGGTAAAGGAAAGCACAGCCACTCACACGTGAAGTCTTTTTCCACAGATATATTGATTCTATGCCTAAAAGGATATGGGCTGTTTTTGACACTAATGGCATGTGGACTGAAGATATATATAGCTTACACTATATTATTTTAATTATAATGAGAGGTCATACCAATATCAATCTCCAAGAAAGATTATTTTTATTTTCATGGAGGTCAGATGAAAAATACCATACAGTGATGTTTGTTTCTTTATATGGGTGGTCAAATAAATATTACCTTCCACTGAAGATTTTTTTAGATGTCAAATTGACAAACTGTAATTAGTTATTTACTAAAGAGAATATTGAAAAAAGTAAATCCAATATAATTTAATAACAAAAAGTAACCGATGCAAGAAATATTTGCACCATGATAAAAAAACAATAATAAAATAAAATAAAAAAGTATAGGCTTCCGTGCCATCCAATCCAATGTACACCACTTAACCAGGAAGGCTGATACACTATCAATGAGTTACCTATCCTTTCTCCTACCAGAGTTGAAGAACGAATATTAAACTGGAAACAACAGCTAATGGAAGGCAGAGTTACTCACTCATTGAAACCGCTCATAAGGACTTAGAGAATTATAATTATCTGCTGATACATTTATTTTAGCTTAATGCTATAGATTCACCACGTGGCAGTCGAAATAATAACAAATACGTGCATCCATTTTCAACATTTTTACTCTGGCTATAATTTGTCTCATTGTTTAAACATTAGGCTGTTGCAAAATTGAATATGTTTAAGAATGTGGAATCTATAAAAGCCTAAAATTGCACAATTCATAGCTAATTAACGTTAAAAAAATACCTGTACAGGAAAAAAAAAAAAGAAAAATTGGCTTGAACTCGCACCCCTTGTGTTCGTAAACATTAGGTTGTTGCAAAATTGAATATGTTTAAGAATGTGGAATCTAGAAAAGCCTAAAATTGCACAATTCATAGCTAATTAACGTTAAAAAAATACCTGTACAGGAAAAAAAAAGAAAAAGAAAAATTGGCTTGAACTCGCACCCCTTGTGTTCGTAAACCATCAGCTTACCCAGTCAGCCAACGAAATACATGTAAGAAGCGGTTCATTGTAGTAAATCTACACCCAAGGAGTCCTTGTACCTCAACTGCTTCTACATGCTCGAATAACGTTTTCCAAAATAAATCATATGTGAGTTGAGCTGCTATGAATCTCGAAATATACTGTATACTAGCTATTATATTGACGCTGTTTGACGATGTAAAGACCAACCTGAAACTCTGAAGACTGCTAGAGTTGGCAACACTAGCAATTCGGAACTACAGAAAGCGTAATGCTCTGTTCTTGGACTTTAAATTATTTGTGGCAGGTAAGCTTTTTGTTTTCCATCGTACAGAATGCAAAATATGACAATAGGTCATATTCCAAAATTACTCTCTATCTAATCAACAAGTGTATTATACCTTAAACAGCCACTTGTGTGGAAACAAAATACAGTCACTCTAGCATTCATTACTCTCAATAAACGAATGTGAAACGACTGAAAGAACATAAAATGAATGACACATACACTCAGAATTGTTTACTAGGGAAGATCAATATGCACACTAACCCCAACCAAAACAATGTGGAAATGAATTCCTGTGGAAAATGTTAGTCTCTAGGGATCAGTTAAATTTCATTGTGCACAAATGCTTAAACGATCTTTTGACTTACCTGCAAAGTTCACTCCCGCCTGTACATACTTCTAATCTGTTTTCTTTAGACCCCAATCGTAAAAGATCAACATGCACCACAGCAAACAAGCAACATATGGATGTACTACAATAATACCTAACCATTTTTTCAAACCACATTAACATAATCCTAAGTTGATTTCTTTAGAGCCCTATCGTACCAGAACATCACCGACAACTGAACACAGACACTGTGTTGCATATTGCCGCGAGTCTTCCGACGGCACGCATGATGCAGTAGTTAGAGTCCAGATCGCTATGCTCGCGGTCCCCAGTTCAAATCCCGCCATGGACATAAAAATTTATTTCTTTGTATTCACTATTTCTAGAATGTTCTACAGGTTTCTTATGTTTGATGTTCTTGTAAGTTCCAGAACATTCTGTCTATGTACAAATAGTGGAACACTCCAAGCAGTAGGCAGTCTGTACTGAGTGTACACTTGTGTTACCAATAAACGTGTTCTAAGTGTAAACTATTTATAAATAAAAACAGTCACAAAATTCAAAAACTATCATTTATACAAAAATGATGACCCGGTACAGGGCTGGTTTACATGGCCATCTTCAGATCCATGTGGCATAGGCTTGACGTTCACGGAACAGGCACTTGTCCCATGCAGTAATTGAACATAACGTGGTACAATACTGCAGAGAGTGAAGACGAGTAATTGGCAATTATTATGCCACAAGACGCCAACCATCGGAGCAGTCCTTTCAACAGCAGTCAACTGAAGATGAATACTATCGATCTATTGGACGAAACCCTTCGCTGTATCCTGGACGTGACCGCACTCCAACACGCCGCCACCGTTCATCATCGCCTTACCGAGATATGAGCCGTATGCCTATCCGCTGTGTTCAGGAAAACTAGGCAAGGCGACCATCTATGGAGGTGAGGCTGCCGCAGATGAAAAATCCTCCATGGACGACAGTTGCTAAGATGCCAGGAAATCTCATTGACGTCATCATCGATGGCCAACTGGTTTGGTCACTAGTCAATTCAGGAGTTTCCTTCTCTCTATTTTCGAATGTCTACCACCGCATACTAAAGAAGATAATGTTCTGTGATAGAAGAGCAACTGTACTGAACCTCGCAAATGGAAAATACGTCCGGCCAGCAGGAATGTGTGACAAAAATAACTATCAACAACAGGAAGCAGCCCTTAGAATTTTTCGTTTCAACAGAAAATAGCCATAACGCCATCCTCGAATGGGACTTCCTTCAGGCATCTATGCTGTCATTGATTGTGGAAGATCCCTGGGAGGTTGTTTGCTGTTGACAGTGTTGAGATCCCGCCATTAACAATCAGAAGAGTTCCAGTAAGCAGCGGAGATGACCAGTTGGACTGTGAAGTGCTTGTCAATCGCAAAAAGCTAATCAGTATAACAAAGGATATCTACATACCAGCGGCTATTATAAGCATTACAGGTGGTTGAGGAGAACTTTCGATCACTAACTTTCGTGATTAATCACAACTCAGTCCTAAAGGAATGTGTATTGGAACAGCTGAACCAGTCCAGGACGGTAATTTCAATGTTATTGACGAAGTCTGCTTCTCTGCTGTTGCTGCCGTCAATGCACTAGAGGAAACTACTATGGCATTGCATATAGGGCCTGGTATGACCCAGGAGCAACGTCAGCAAGTGTTAACCATACTGCACCAATTTTCATGTTTATTCCAGGTCCAAGATAAAACACCATATCAATACTGGAGATCATCCACTAATTAGCCAGCGTACGTACTGAGTGTCGCCAACTGAAAGACAGATAATTTGCATGATGTGGAGAAGATGTTGCACAGTGACATTATTCAACCTTCAGAGAGTCCCTGGTCGTCTCCAGTGATCCTCATGAGGAAGATGGATGGCACGTGGCGTTTCTGTGTCAACTATCAGCGGCTGAACAAAATCACAAAGAAAGATGTCAACCCATCGCTGTGCATTGATGACACATTAGACTGTTTGAAAGCAGCTACATACTTCTCAAAAATGGACATGCAGAGATGTTGTGGGCAAATCGAGGTTGACGAAAATAACAGGGAGAAGACTGGTTCTATTACACCTGACGGCCTCTATGAATTCAATGTCATGCCGTTTGGACTATGTAATGCCCCAGCCACATATGAATGCATGATGAACAACGTGCTTCGACATCTTAAATGGACGACATGTCTTTGTCATCTAGAAGACATTGCCGTTTTCTCAAGGACTTTGCGAAACATCTCAGTCACCTGTCAAATGTGCATCAGGACTCTGCCTCAACCCAAAGTAGTGCCTCTTAGCCGCCAAAGAAATAAAAATCCTGGGGAAACTAGTGAACGGAGATGGTGTACATCCTGATCCAGATAAAGTAAGGGCAGTCACAGAATTTCCAACTCCTCAGCACATCAATGATGTAAGAAGTTTCCTTGGGCTGTGGTCATACTACCGTCGTTTCATAAAATGCTTTTGTAACAAGCCTCATCCATTGGAAGAATGTCTGCAGGGAGACGCCAAGTTTGATTGGGATGAGATGAAAGAAAGAGCGCCGGCCGCAGTGGCCAAGGGGACTGTGGCGCGTCAGTCATGGTCTGCACGGCCACTACGGTTGGGGGTTCGAATCCCCCCTCAGCCTCTCAGGGGGGACACCACCTTGACGAAGCACTGTCTGTGCGGGTGCAGAGGCTTACGTATCTGCGTGAAGCTGAGGTCTATACCGAAGGTAGAGAACCTACTGCCGGAAAGGCCTCAGCTGATGGATCAGACCAAGTGTGTCCCACAACGTCCCGTCTCCTTTATCCTCTCCCAGTCCTTTCCCAATTCCTTTCCCAATGCAAAGTGTGATGCGATCCGTGCCAAGCACGTGGCACATGGGTGGATGTGTTTCGAATGGAGCCTCAGGGATACCGGGCGACCTCCCTGAGTAAGTAACCTTGCACCGTGCGGGGTTATCGTGGTGTGGACCATATAAATCCCCAAATCTCGTGGGACTAAGATGAACACGGTGAAAAAATTATTTTAAAAGAATCCAAGGGGCAATCTGAGACCTCAGATACTCAGACATCGGGATCAGGACCGATGGATCGCACTCCTACTCCTCAGTCAGGGTCTAGACCTGAGCAAGAAGTGGGAACTGTAACAGAGAAGTTGGACCAGATTAGGATTAAGGCCTTATCTGGGGCTCAGAGGAGGAAACTTCTCAAGGAACAGAAGCAAAAGGAAGGAAAAGAATGGCTTCCTAAACATAAGTGGAGGGAATCAAAAGGGCTTGAGCCCAAGACCCGCAAAAAGAAACTGCCTCAGGTCTAAGGGGATACACAGACCCCCTCGACGTCAAAGACAGGTGGCTAGAGGGTTAGGGAGGAATCTAAGACTCCCTCCTCTCTGGACAAGTGTGATCCTAAAGGGCTGAGACAGGAAATAGGGAAACAGACCTATAGTACTGCAGTCTCGCTCTTTAGAATGGTGGTTGTCCAAGAAGGATACCCACTGGTAAGCATCACCTCGCAGCAGGAGCAGCTGGTGCGGATGGCCCTCTTTGAAGAGATTGGGGGGACGCTGGTCCAGGACGCAAATTCAGGAGGGTCTATCTAGATCACGGTGCCCTCATTTTTGTCTGCGAGGGAGAGCACTCAGCAGAATGGCTTAAGTACAAGGTGCTCATGATATCCCCATGGGAGGATGCGAAGCTGCTGGTCAAGACAGCAGCCGAACTCCTGAAGACCGCAAAGGTATCAATATGGGTACCAAAGATCCTTAAGGATGTCTCTCCAAAGACTCTGTTCGAGAAAATAAGGGTCCAGAACCCAAAAGTCTCCTCAGAGGATTGGAAGGTAATTAACCAAAAGGTCGTTCCGGAAGGACGAACCCTGGTGGTGGAGGTCGGAGAGAAGTCCCTGAAGGCATTGCGAGAGCAAGGCCTGAAACTGTTTTCAGGGTTCTAGCAGGTCGCCATCTGGGTAATCAAAGACCTTAAAGGCAATAATGGCAGCAAGAAGGGGACTGGAAGTACTGCAGATAAACCTGCAGCACAGTAAAGGGGCCACTGCTGCCCTGAGCCGTCGCCTGGGGAGACAGGAAGTGGACGTGGCCCTGATACAATAACCCTATTTATACAAAGGGGGTGTATCGGGCCTCGGTGGTACTGGAGGTAAGCTGATTTACGCCAGAAATCTAAAAAACTCCAGAACATGCATTTTGTTAGAAATAGAATCCCTTTCATACCAATGATGGATTTTTTTTCCAGGGACCTGGTGACCATCAGGATGCAGCAACGTGAGGAAGGTATCACGAGGGAAATTGTTTTGGCCTCAGCATACCTTCCTTACGAAGACAGCTCTCCTCCTCCTTTGGAAGTGAGGAGACTGACGGAAGCCTGCCATCGGCAAGGTGACAAACTGTTGGTGGGATGTGATGCCAATGCCCACAATCTATGGTGGGGCAGCAAGGACACCAACAGTAGAGGTGACCACCTTCTTGAATTTCTCCTATCTAACAACTTGGAGATCCTGAATAGGGGTGATGAACCTACATTCAGGAATAGTAGAAGGGAAGAAGTAATTGACATAACTTTTGGTTCCATGATGATGGGAAGTTACGTCAAACAGTGGCATGTGGCCCTGGAGCCATCCTCATCAGATCACATGTATATTAAATTCAAGGTTGAAATGGGAACCAGACAGACCATGGCCTATAGGAACCCCAGGAAAACGGACTGGGAGACATATAGGAGAGACATTGACTTCAGCCTATCGGAAATTAAAACTTCGATAAGGAATCCAGCAGAGTTTGAGGAAGTAGCAGAGGCCGTAACCTCTGCTATAGTGACCTCATACCAGGACAACTGCTCAATCACTAAGAAGTGCAGCCGGCCGCAGTGGCCGAGGAGACTAAGGCGCTCCAGTCACGGTCTGCACGGCCACTACGGTCGGGGGTTCGAATCCCCCCTCGGGCATGGATATTTGTGACGTCCTAATTCGTAAGTAGTTCATAAGTAGTTTGTAAGTTTAGGGACTGATAACCCCGTAGTTGGGTCCCATAGACTATACAAACATTTGAACATTTGAACAAGAAGTGCACAAATAGGAGTGTGCCTTAGTGGAATAATAACCTGGAAATGCAAAGGAAACAGGTACGAAGACTGTTTAACCTTGCGAGGCGCAAAGGACAATGGGCAAAGTATCGTGAGACCCTTGTCAATTACAACCTTGCCATCAGATGGGCAAAGGAGGCATCCTGGAAAGTATTCTGTGAGGAAGTGGAGGTCACGGGTGCTCAAGCGAGACTTCATAAAATCCTCACTATGGTACGAACTAATCCAGGAGGAACATTGAGGAAGGAGGATGGGGAGTATACAAAGACAGCACATGAAACGCTGGAACTGCTCCTCAAGACTCACTTTCCTCAATATACTCTGGGGAATAACTCAGACCAGAATGCGATTCCTCAGAGACAACGGTTCTCAGGTATTCGCAAAGAGGACTGGGATTTGGCCAAGGAGTGTGTCGATCTTAGTAAGGTCTGATGGGCGGTGGGAACATTTCAACCGTTCAAGTCACCTGGCCCTGATGGAATCTTTCCAGCTCTCCTGCAACAAGCAGGAGAAAATCTTATTAGATTCCTATGCATGTTATTCAGGGTTAGCCTAGCAGCAGGAATCATTCCCAATGCCTGGAGGGCAGTGAAGGTTGTCTTCATTCCTAAACCAGGGAGAATTGATCATACCAAAGCCAAGGATATGAGACCAATCAGCCTGTCCTCCTTCATTCTTAAGACATTGGAAAAGCTGGTTAATGTGCATGTTGGAGAAAGGAGGTTAAGTAGGGCTCCTCTACATTCAAACCAACATGCATATCAGCCAGGTAAATCATGTGAGACAGCTCTCCACCAACTCGTTGGGAAAGTGGAGAAAGCACTAAACTTTCAGGAAATAGCCCTCTGTGTCTTCCTGGATATCGAGGGGGCTTTTAACAACACGACCTTCGATTCCACGTTTAGGGTAGCAGAGGTGCATGACCTAGGGACCACTATATGTAGGTGGACTAGGTCCATGCTCAGTGGAAGAAAGGTAGAGGCTACCATGATGAATGAAAAAATGGTAATCAACACCACTAGGGGTTGCCCACAAGGAGAAGTTCTTTCCCCTTTATTGTGGAATATAGTGGTGAATGATCTCATTGGAGAATTAAACTCTAGGCAGTACTTTTGCCAAGGATACACAGATGATCTTGTCATCGTAATACTTGGCAAATTTGCTGACACAGTGAAGAATATGGCACAAGGTGCATTGGACATTATGCAAGACTGGTGCAGAAAACAGGATCTGGGGGTTAGTCCTAAGAAGACTGTTGTTGTACCATTCACAAAGAAGCATATCCAACATTCAAGTTGGAATCTAAAGCTTTTCAATGAAGCGCTACCTGTGAAGGGGAACGTGAAATATCTAGGGGTTACCCTAGATGAGAAACTGACATGGACCCCTCACATCAGGAATATTTGCTCCAAGGCAAAAGGTACTCTTGTGAGTACCAGGAGAGCTTGTGGCAAAAATTGGGGCCTGAGCCCCAAGGGTATGCACAGGATATACACCACAGTGATTAGACCCAGGATCACCTATGGGGCGGTCGTGTGGTGGAAGAAGGTAGAACAGCAGGTTGCTGCTAAGGAGCTTGGTAAGGTGCAGAGATTAGCCTGCTTAGCCATAACAGGCGGAATTAGCAGCATACCAACTGCAGGGATGAAACCATGCTGGATATGCCCCCATTACACCTTTGGGTCAAGATGGAGGCAGCGGCTGGTGCATACAGACTCAAATCTGGCAACAACTGGAACTCTTTGGGATATCCAGAGTCACACACTAAAATAGTGAGTGAGGTAAATATAGGAAAGGTTGGGGAAATGCCAGCCGACTATATTATAACCCCATACTGCTTCAACAAGCCTTTCAATATAACAATTGGAAGTAGGAAGCAATGGGAGAAAATAGTTCGACACCGTATGGGGGATATTGTCTGGTTCACTGACGGGTCAAAATCAGACCAAGGTGTTGGGGCCGGGGTATATGGGGTGCAGCCAAGACTGGAGGGCATCATCTCTCTAGGAAAGCTGGCCTCAGTATTCCAGGCCGAAATCACTGCCATCAGGGCGTGTGTGGAGGACAATTTGCGTAGGTTCTACAAAGATCGTAGCATCTATATCTATTCAGACAGCCAGGCAGCCCTGAGATCACTGGAAGAGTGGCTTACGCTAAACACTGTGCCCCAGTGAGCCATCAGACCACTGGCAGCTCCTGCAACAAGGTCTAAAATTGTTGCAGAATGTCACAGGGTTCTGGTGGAGCTAGGGGAAAGCAATAGAGTAAACCTATTGCGGGTCCCTGGTCACTTGGGGATCAGTGGCAATGAACACGCCGACAGATCAGCCAGGATAGGTGCAGAGACTCCATTTATTGGACCGGAACCTGTCCTGACAATCACCAAGCCAATGATCAAATTGCAGTTACGTAAACTGGCTCAAAGACAGCACGTAGAATATTGGACCAAAGTCCATCGACAAAAACATGGCAAGGTAATGATGCCAAATTTTAAAAGAAGCTCTGCAATCCTGGGTCTGAACAGAACAGAGATTAGACTCATGGTTGGATTGCTGACAGGCCATGGGAATTTCAAAAATCACCTACATACAATGGGAATAACAGAAGAGGACCCTAAATGTAGGATCTGTGATGACGGTGATGAAACTGCATCACATCTAATCTTTGCATGCATTGCTTTGGAGAGTAAAAGGCATATAACATTTGGGACAACCAGACCCGAAGAAATTGTGTCTAATATAATACTGGTAAAGGGACTCCTTGCACTGTTCAAGGGCATTGGTTGGCTTTACTAGATATACAGTGAGCGATACCACACAATAAACTTAGTTTCGGTGTGGGCAGTGGCGGGTTGGCCCAAGACTGTTTTGGCTTCCCTGGAAAAATCAATCAACCAATCCCCCCTCGGGCATGGATATTTGTGCCATCCTTAGTGTTAGCTAACCTTATTATTACATTTAAATATTTAATAAATTATGGGATATTAATTTTAGAGCATAACACCTAAAAATAAATTAATTAATTCTTTAAATTAAAAAATTAATCAAAATTTTTACTTTAAAAACTTAATTTTTTTCTTAAGTAATTAAAAATCGTAAGAAACTAATAAAATATCATATCCACAAATAATCTAATAATATTTATAAAATAAAAAATAGCATTTATTCATAAATCAACATAAATTGAGATTAATTAATTAAAATTAAAATTTCGATTAATCCTGATTCAAAAAGTACTAAGAATGAAATTTTAAATTATAATCAAATAATCCAATTACTATAATTTATAAAAATCATTTCAATAAAATATACGGAGACAACAAATTAATAAAATTATTTTTATTACATTCAAAACAATCACGAAAATAGAAAAACAAATTACTCAAGAAATTTTGAATTGCTCTAAAAAAATCAGTGTAAATGACTCACAGTAAGAAAAGTTATGCCTTTTTTAATAATTAATGGATGCACTTACCAGTACATCTACTATGTTACGACTTATCTCACATTAATTGAATATAATTAATACTCCATAACGAGTGTGATGGGCGATTAAATTCAATATTTAAATCACTATCAAATAAACCTCCATCAAAATATTGCAAGATTAAAATCATAATAAAAAACCTTATTGTAACCCATCATAGTGTTCATTATAAGCTCCACCTTGACATGAAGTAACCTTTAATAATAATATAAAACAATACAAATATAACTAAAAACGGTGTTTCTGATAACAGAAGTATAAAACAAATAAATTAAGTAAAGTAAAGCCTGTACTATTGTTACAATGGAAAATCCGATAGGAATATCAATAATGGTTGATAGGTAACTACTCACTGTAAAAAGGCTTTCTGGGCTGAAGACAGACACGAAAATAGATAATCACATTCAGACAATTTAAATTTTCGGCCATTATCTTCGTCAGAAAAAGAAACACATACTTTCACTCAATCACTTAGAATACTATGCACATACAACTATCATATCTGGCCACTCCAGCAACACAAGCTAGACTGTGAGTGAGGTGAGGAGTGTAGGGGGAAGGATAGTGTTTGAAGGTGGGGATGGAAAGTAGGGTGCGAAAGGAATAAGGAAGAAATAAAGTTGGGAAAACAGGAAGAAATAAAGTTAGGAGAAAAGAAATAAATAACGTTAGAAAAACGGAATAACTAATATTAGGAAAAAAAGGAAAAATAAATTTGGGAAAAAAGGAAAAAATAAAAATATAAAAATAAGTAAAAATTAAAGTAATAAATTAAGGGGATGCTGTATTGATGACACACAGTTATAAGAAAGACATGGATACAGGATAACAGGTGGGGAAGGAAGAGTATGGGGGATATGTTGGGGTAGGAAGGGGGATGGAGAAATGTTAGGTATAGGGTGCAGGAATGGGAAGTTATCTTATGTTGAGGCCGGGATGGTTGCCGCACCGTAGAATCTGTTAAAGGATCAGCTTCCATTTCGCAGTTCAGAAGAGCTGGTAGTGGAGGGGAGGATCAGACAGCTCGGGTAGTGCAGCAGCCCTTGAAATCCAGAGTGCTGTGCTCAGCTGGATACTGTGCCACAGGGTGGTCTATCTTGTATTTTGCCACAGTTTGGTGGAGGCCATTCATTCTGACAGACAGCTGGTTTGTCGTCATACCGATATAAAACACTGTGTAATGGTTGCAGCAGAGCAGGTATATCACATGGCTGCTTTTACAGGTGGCCCGACCTGATGGGATAGGATAATCCTATGATGGGACTGGAACAGGAGGTGCTGGGTGGGTGGATTGGGCAGGTTTTGCATTGGGGTCTTCCACATGGATATCATCTCTGTTGGGGTTGGGAGTGGCATAGGGATGAACTAGGATGTTGTGGAGGTTGGGTAGGCGACGGAACACCACTTTAGGAGGGGTCAGAAGGATCTTGGGTAGGATGCCTCTCATTTCAGGGCATGATGACAATTAATCGAAGCCCTGACGAAGGATGTGATTCCGTTGTTCCAGTCTGGGGTGGTATTGGGTGACAGGGACACTCAGTTGTGACTGGATACTGGGGATGGGTGAGAGGATTGTTGGTGGTGTGTGAGAATATGGTACAGGAAATCTGTTTGCGGACTAGGTCAGAAGGTTAATGTCTGTCTGTGAAGGCCTTTGTGAGGCCGCGGGCGACGAGGCTGTATGGGAGGGATTTTTTATGTGGAATGTATAGCAGTTATCAAAGTGCAGTTACTGTTTATAATTGGTTGGTTTAATATGGACAGATGTGTGGATGGAGCAATCAGTGAGGTGAACGTTAACATCGAGGAAGGTGACTTGCCAGGTTCAGAAGGACCAAGTGAAACTGATGGGGGAGAAGGTATTGAGTTGGTGAAGGAACAAGAATAGGGTGTCCTAGCCCTGAGTCCAAATCATGAAAATATCATCAATGAGCTTGAACCAGACCAGGGGTTTGAGGTTTTGGGAAGCCAGGAAGGTTTCCTCTAGATGGCTCATAAATAGGGTGCCCATGGCTGTGTCGCAGATTTGATTGTATTGTTTTCCTTTAAAGGAAAAGTAATTGTTTGTTAGGATGTAATTGATAAGGGTTATAAGGAGTGAGAGATTGGGCTTGGAGTCTGAAGGACGTTGACAAAGGTAATATTCGAGAGCAGGAAGACCATGGACATGTCGGATATTGGTGTAAGGTCAAGTGGCATCAACAGTGCCGAGTAAGGATTCAGGAGGTAAAGGGGTGGGGATGGTGCAGAGTCTGTGAAGGAAGTAGTTGCTATCTCGAATGTGTGATGCTAGGTTTCGAACAATTAGTTGGGAATGCTGGTCAACAAGGGCTGAAATTCTTTCTGTGGGAGTACAGTAACCAGCCACAATTGGCGACTAGGATTGTTAGTTTTATGGATATTTGGGAGCATGTAAAATGCAGGTGTGTGGGCTGTTGTCAGGGTAAGGAGGGAGATAGATTCGGGGGAGAGGTTCTGGGAAGGATCATAAGATTTTAGCAGGGATTGTAGGTCATTTTGACTTTTGGGATGGTGTCGTCCTGGCACAACTTGTAAGTGGAGGACCACACAATGGACATAGGCCTTCTGTCACGTTATTACTGTGATTCATTACGACAGTGATGGAACCCTTGTCTGCAGGGAGAATGATGAGGTTGGGATCTGCACTATCAATTATAAGATATATTCCTCTCAATTGAATGAAATACCTCCAAATTCTTTGTGTGTAGAGACCATAACTAATACTAACCGGTAGAATAAAAGTAGTACTGAAAATAATAGGGTATGGAATCCTAGTTTTTTTAAATTTTGATAGATTCAAAAATTAGAGCAATTAAAAATAAAATTTCACCTGATAAATTAAAATTGAAACGTAATTCATAAATAGCTATATTAATCAAAACAATTCAGATATATTAATCAAGTAATCACAGCTGCTGCCACGAAATATGCCAATACTTAATCAGTTACTAGTTCAAAAATAACTTGATAACTGAATGTAATTATTATAAAAATTGAACATTTAGTTAAACAAAAGTGGTATATAATGTAAAGAAAGAGTGAACTTCGAGCAATTATAAAACTCAACATTAAAGAGACAAAAAAATGAGAAAAATATTTTTAAATGACATTTAAAAATACAAAAAATAACAAAATTATACCTCAGGATGTTAAATAACAAATTATTTATTATATATTATAAAGATAAATATTTATCTAGTTTGAAAATAAATGTATTATATTATCTTTCTTTATTTTTTTAATCTTTCTTTTCACTAATATTGAAGAAAAATTAAATTATGAAAATTTTTAACTTAAATTTAATATGTAATTTAACAGTATATCTAATTGTATAATATCAGATTCATTGTATTAATAAATATTTAATTACATCATATTAAATAAGACTGATTTTATTAAATAATATTTTTAATTAATATATTTAGTTTCGTATTATTATTATTATTATTATTATTATTATTATTATTATTATTATTATTATATGTAATGTGTATTTAATATTGGTTGTATCATATATTATTAATATAAAATATTCAATTACATTACATTAAATATTTGTCATATAATCATATCTTTTGCCTCAAAAGTAAGTATTTACAACTTTTGATAAATTAGAAACAAAAGTAATGAATTAAATAAAATACATAATGATATATTCAATCAGACTTGATATACTGTAATAATTAGTTTATATTATTTAATAAGATAAATGGAAAAAATTAAATTTTAAGCAACATATATTCAAACTGAAAGTAAAAACCTCGTATTACATTCTAAAGAAAGAATTATTATTTTCTATATAAAATAACAAAATGTTAAATAAGGTACCTAAATAAATGGTTATCTTGAAGTTTGAATATAACTCTCATTACATAAATTAAATCATCACTTTTAGTAGCAAACACTTAATGATTAATTTAAAAAGCAAACTAACTAAGTTAATGTGTTAATACTCATTTTATGAAGGCTTTAATATTTTCCTTTTTAATGTACAACATCTCCATATAATTTCTGTTCCTATCATCTTTGATGATAGGAATGATCCTGTCCATTTTTTCATATATCTGATAAGGAATTTGAATATAACAAGAGATCAACTTCTCATCATTATTCCAGTATTAACAGATGATAAAAGTTTAATAATTAGTCACTCAGCAAGAAAATATACTATCATTAAAACATTACCATCAAAAATGTTATTAATCAAAATATCCACAGGTGTATTGCCGGTCTATAGTGTCCAATGGGCACAATATTTCGGCGATCATACATATCGCCATCATCAGGTAAACTGAAAGACTGAGCCCCTGGAAACGCGCCGACACGGAGATCCGCATGCTACAGCTGCTCGAAGGGAACTGGGTTCTAGCCCGGTAGCGGGCCATTTAAATACCCTCGGCCCGCGGAGCAACACCTCCACAGTCCGCGCTGCACACCGCGGCCGCGCAGTGGAACCGATTGCGCCGGCGTCTGAGATGACGTCGGTGTAAGGGCTCTGTCCGCCAAGGTCGTCACTTCGTTACGTTTGCTAAATTTACTCTTGTTTGTCGGAGAATCATGCTATGGAGTATCAACGCACTAGGATTCTGGTACAGATGTCGAGATACTGGCACTGCTTCATTAGAGAGGCCATTGAAATTCGCACAAGTGACGACCTCATAAGCCGTGACTGTGGCTATAATCTTAGCAAAGCTTGGGAACCAGCGCTTGGGTTAATTAAGAGTAAATCTAGCAAACGTAACGAAGTGACGACCACGGCAGACAGAGCCCCCACAGCGTCGTAATCTTCGACGCCAGCGCAATCAGTTCCACTTCGAAGACGTGGCGTGGAGCGCGGACCGCGGAGGGGTCGCTCCACGGGCCGAGTGTCTTTAAATGGCTCATTACCAGGCTAGAACCCAGTTCCCTTTGAGCAGCTGTAGCGTGTGGATCTCTGTGCCGGCGCGTTTCCAGGAGCTCAGTCTGTCAGTTCACCTGATGATGGCGACTTGTATGATCGCCGAAATATTGTGCCCGTTGGACACTATAGACCGGCAGTTCACCCGTGGATATTTTGATTATCAAATACGCCGGGAGAAACTGAAGAATTACAACAATGTTATTGATTTGAATTTTGATTATTCAATTAAAATACGCAATATGATGAGAAAAGAAAAATTCTTCATAAATGATAATTACACCAAGAATAATAACAAAAATAGGAGCCACTCCATTTCACTTCTGATTACCTGAAGTAATATCATCAACATGATTAATTGATTTCTTAAATTTAATGATTTGATAAAAATTGCTCCAATATCAACATTATCTTTTTGTATTAAAATTTTAAAAAATCAGCTTTATAATAATCATACTAAGAATTATCAAAAAATGTTCAAATGTTTGTACAGCTTATGGGACTTAACTACGGGGTTATCAGTCCCTAAACTTACAAACTACTTATGAACTACTTACAAACTAGGACGGCACAAATATCCATGCCCGAGGGGGGATTCGAACCCCTGACCTTAGTGGGCATGCAGACCGTGACTGAAGAGCCTCAGTCCCCCGGCCATCGCGGTCGACTAAGAATTATCATTGGAGCAATAGGAGGATTAAATAAAACATCATTACGACAAATCATGGCATACTCATCAATTACACATCTAGTTAGTTGTGTTTACTGCAAGGATGGAAATGTTTCTGTAGTGTTTCCGTGTTGTATTAACAGGAATGGGATTAGAATACGTAAAGATTTTCTTTGTTTATTGGGTGTGACGAATGCTAGAGTGACGGGACTTTTTCCTACATAAATGACTGTTTAACATACAAGGCAATACTCTTGGTGGTTAGATAGAGACTGACTCCATATTATGATTTGTTGTCAAATTTGCACGATGAACTTTAACTCATATTTGGTTGAATCATCGCCTGTTTGTTGTGGAACTGTTACGTGGAGAGGGGAACATTTCTGTAGTGTTTTGGTGTTGTATTGGCCCAACGTCGTTCAGAACATGTAGAGCTTTTCGTTCGTTTATCGATTTTAACAAATTGATATACTTTAAGTTAGCTCTTATTTTGTGTTGTGTGATCGCTAAACTGACTTAGTGTTTAAGCACAGTGACCTATTATTTAGTATGTGTGGCTTGATGGTGTTTTGTAGAAAGCTCCTATCACACCTCAATCATCTTGAAAAGGATGGTTACATTGTGTCTAAATTCGTTGGAGTCGATGTTACACGTTTACCATCAGAAATTCCGCTAAAGTGCAGTCTAGAAGAGCAGATAGTGTACACGCAATAAGATGCGTACTTCTTTAGCGTTTGTGTTATACACTAAATAAGAGGTAAAATTAAACTACCTCATTGCTCTCGTCTATAAGAATTGTCTGAAGGTGCATAACTGGTTATTAAAGCCATAAAAGATCGGGATTACAGGAAGATATGGCAATGCATATCAGCATTTGAAAATTTATCTTCCCTATACTTAACGAATTACAGGTTGGAGAAGGAAATAGAAGACATTGTTGTCAATCTAAGCTACTGGTTAAAATTAAACGAGACATTATTAAACGTACACCAAACAAAAACAAAGCAATAGGTACATGTTTCTAAATGTATATATAAAGACCAGTTTTTGTATGGAAACGAGTATACAAAATGCAATGAAAGTTTTTCTACAGTAATATTCATATACTCTACCAAAAATCCTAAGAATTCCCACATTTACTGTGATCTATATGCGCATATCGAGAGTGGGATGGTAATAACTCGTTTGAAGAAACTGTAAACTTACAATTGTATACAGAATACCCGCCAGTAGTCTAGTGGAAAATATATTTACCAAGTAAAAATAATTTACAGTAGAGTGGTGTACAAGGTTTTAAACGGGTTTTCACTTAGAAAGAGTGCATACAAGGAAAATTCAAATAAAATGGATTCTGTGCAGTCAGGAGATGCTTTTGTCAGCTAGGCAGTGATTTTCCAATGAATGAAGTGGAAGAGTGCAGAGGTGTCTTGTACTACATGAGGTTTCTCTGTAAGTTATTGTGTTGCTTTATACCTGGAGGTTAAGAATACTGTTATTACTGTACAGTACTAGGAATTCTGATCACAATTGGCCTCTGGAGCTGTCACATCAGTTGCCTTACTTGGCATGTTTGTGTAGTGATTCGGCATTTTATAGCTCCTTGGCATACACGAAGAATGTTCTCTTCATTTGAAGAGGTCGTTTGAGGTGCTTCAGTACATTGCTTTCGAAAAACGTTTTAGTGCAGACCGACAGAAATCAGTTCCTATCTGATCGTAAGTTAGATCATAGCAGTTTCTTTTGATTTTTTTAGTGTTTATGTGATTCTCTTATGAGTTGTCTTTGAACTATGGTTTCATTATCATTAAGGAGGAATCAGCTTACCTGTCGACTGAATGACCATCCATATTTTCTCAAGTTTGCCGTGCATCAGTTAAAAGAGCAAGTGTCGAGTAGGGTGCTCCAGGATTTCATAATATCTAAACACTTGATACTCTAGTTTAAATGTGTGTTCGACTCTTACATCATAGTCGCAACACTCGCTACAAAATTGAGAGCAACAAAATGTTGGCTGCAAATAGAAGGTTTTGCATTGTCTAACATGGTATCTGGAAACTGTGGAGGTCGCTACTGCTACAACTTGTCTGTGGTCTAATGTTTGTGGGTTGCACGTTTGCTGGGCCAAAATATTTTTAAACACATCCATCGGCTGTCACACACATTGACTGTATGAATAGCATGGCTGGTGATGTGAACTTAAACAGAAACAGGACTTACAGATCCATTGCATGTGTGCGTGAAACTGTAATTAGCATTTTAAGTACTAGCACAGATACCTATGGCATTACAGATGAAATTCTTTACGTCTCACATACAAATTTTGCATACCACACGAGTTGTAATTAAGAAACATCGTATTAAATTACCTAAAAAGAGAGTAGTAAAATGTAGTATACAGTTTTGCCTTCGAGACTTTGGGTCATAAACGAAATCCCAAACTGTTATGCTTTTTGGACAGAGCTAATGCACTCACAGTACCCTCCAAAATATTTGACATCACTGTTAACTGTTTAAATAGTTGTAAATGAGTGTACTTACGTTTCTTCATTGGCCTTTTAATTTGCATATCATATTGACAGTTAGTGAAGAAAATCACAATTTTTGTTCCGGCCAAACAAATTTAGGTGTTGGATGGTTCTGACCAAGTTTCGAACTCAGGACTCCTCATTCAATATCCGTACCTGTCCCCATGATCAACTTCCGTCCCCAAATCGATCTACAAATACATTAACTTGAATTTAATACACACACAGTTCTCTCCAAAATGTTTGACTTTACTAGTAATTGTTTAAAAAATTGTTGTTAATAAACATTTCTAACAAACAGAATGACAGATGCTGTTGCTCAGCGACGTTTTGCGACATAAAACTAAATATTCTTCTGGAAATTGCAAATTGAAACATAGGTTTTCACAGTTAATGTGATATGCAAATTAGGATTTAAAAAAATTATTGGTGTTTGCTGGCGGCGGCGCTCAGATGGCAGGAGCAGCGATGGTCGCAGGCTCATGGGGGTTGGGGGCGCGTTCCTGGAAGGACTGCGGCGCTTTTCTATACTGTTTATGAGGTTTCCAACTCTTGTTAAGTTTAATTTCCTGTTTGATGCTATCAGTCAATACGTTATCTTTTGATCTCTATTGTCTTAAGTATGTATTCTCTGTCAATCATACAAGGTGGCAATCTTTGATCAGCAGCGAGTGCTATTGTCTGAGGGTAGAGGGGTGTGGGGTAATGGTACCTCATCCTGATGACAATATATATATATATATATATATATATATATATATATATATATATATATATATATAAACACTCCAGTCTTAGTGGCGCCAACCCGTATCACTATACTGTCAGTAATGAGCAACTTGAAGGGCATGGTGGTTGGAGAACATGGAAATGGCACATTTGTATTGTGCTCTGTTCCTATGAACTTGAAGACATTATTTACAGTAAGTGCAAATGTGTTCCCATGGCAACAGACAAATAGTAGAATATGCAGAATAGCAAAATGATTGCACAAAAGCTGCAAGTCTCATAGATAGTACACTAAGTAAATCATTTCAGAAGTTGTGCGGCATGCTGCAATACTAAAGTTGTTGACATTGTGGTCTTTATTCCGGAGACTGGCTTGATGCTGCTCGCCATGCTATTCTATCCTTAGCAAGCCTCTTCAGCTGCTCATAAAAATGGCAAACTACATCCATTTCACTCTGTTCCTGTGTTCATGTCTTGGTATCCCTCTGCTATTTTTACCCCACACACTTCCCTCCAACGCTAAATTCACAATTCCTTGATGTCTAAGAACGTATCCTACCAATTTATTCCTTGTTTTACGCAACGTTCGTCAGAAATTCTTACTCTTCCTAATTCTGTTCAGTACCTCCTCATTAGTTACGCAATCCATCCTCCTATTTATTTTTTATTTTATTTGAGCATCATTAGATGCACATCAATGGAATGTGTCCAGATACATATTTGCCTTGTCATTATATTAGTTACACAAGGAGAATTTTTTTAAACAGAAACAACAATAATATTTGCTTAAGTAATTAACAAAATGTATACAAGAAATTTACATAACAGGTACCTTCATTTACCAGTATATACAAACTTATAGATACATACCATCCTAATTGTTTAATTCAATTGACATAAATTCAGTAACTGAGTATAAAGGGTTTTCTAATAGAATCTGCTTAATCATGCGCTTATACTGAACTTTTCATTTGACATTGGTGATATGAGGAGGTAAGCAGTTGAACAACTTTATAGCCATGTACCCACAGTGTTGTGTTATACTGTGGAATTCTTAATTTCATGCTGTTCCTAGTGTGGTGGTGGTGAATATCTGGATTTTTTATGAATTTATCTTTATGATCGCAACTTATTATAAGAATTCTGTCAACATACAAACTGTAGAAACTTAGAATATTACATTTTTGAATAGAGGTTTGCAACTGTCTCTTGGTCTTACGTTTCCCGTTAATCTTATTGCTCTCTTTTGTAATTTAAAAATTTTAATTGTGTCAGTTGAGTGACCCCAGATTTCTATTCCATAGCTAATTAAGGAATTAAAATATGTTAAAATATACCATGTGCATATCATCTCCATTTATTAATGGTCTAATCTGTCTGAGAGTAAAAACTGTGCTGCCAATTTTCCTGCTTATATTGGCAATGTGTTCTTTCCATCCTAAATAACTGTCTATGGTAATCCCTAAGAATTTTGTGTTTTCAACTACTCCTACAGCATTCTTCTGTAGCACCACATTTCAAACGGCTTTATCCTCTTCCTGTCCGAACCGTTTAACGTCCATGTTTCACTCCTCTACAAGGCAACACTCCAAACAATTGCCTTCAGAAAAGAGTTCCTTATGCATTTTCGATGTTAACCAATTTATCTTTTTGAGAAAAGCTTTTCTTCCCATTGCCATTCTGCATTTTATATCGTCTGTACTGCGACCATCATATGTTATTTTACTGCCCAATTAACAAAAGTCATCTACCACCTCTATTGTTTCGTTATCTAATTTAATTACTTCAGTATCACCTGATTTTCTAAGACTGTATTTCATTACCTTTGTTTTGCTCGTTAATGTTTATCTTATACCCTCCTTTCTACCCGCCGTCCATCCTGTTCAACTTCTCTTCCAGGTCCTTTGCCCTCTGTGACAGATTACAATATCATCAGCAAAATGCAATGACTTTTTTTTACACTAAACTTTAACTCTTCTCCAAATTTTTCCTTGCTTTCCTTTGTAGCTTGTTCAGTCTACAAATTGAAAAATATTGGAGAAAGGCTATTACAACCTTGTCATACTCCCTTCCCAAGCACTGCATCCCTTTTATGTCCAACTCTGATAACTGCTGTCTGTTTTTGTATAAGTTGTAAGTAACCTACCGTTCCCTAAATTTTACTCCTGCTTACTTGATAACTTGAAAGACTGTATTTCAATCAACATTGTCAAATGTATAGTCTGTCTTCTAAGGTAAATTGTAAAGTATTGCCTCCCATGTTCCTAAATTCCTCCTGAATCCAAACTGAATATCCCTGAGGTAAGCTTCTAGCAGATTTTCTTTTCTTCTGTAAATAATTCAACCATGAGTTACTAAACTGATGGTTCTGTAGTTCTGATACAAGTCTGCAGCAGCTTTTTTTGGAATGGGGATTATTACATTTTTCTTAAAGTCTGAGGGTATTCCCCCTGTCTCATATATTTTACACACCAAGTGAAATATTTTGTCAGGGTTGGCTCTCCCAGACTTCAGTAGTTCTGAAGGAATGTCGTCTACTCCAGGGGCCTTGTTTCGACTTAGGTCTTTCAATTCTACTCAAATTCTTCTCTCTGTATAGTATCTCCTATTTCATCTTCATCTACATCCTCTTCCCTTACTACAATATTGTCTCTAAGTTCATTTCCTGTGTAGAGCCCCTCCGTATATTCTTTCCACCTTTCAGCTTTCCCTTCTTTGCTGAGAACTGGTTTACCATCTGAATTCTTTATATTCATACTGCTGCTTTTCTTGCTTACAAATGTCTCTTATTTTCCTTTAGGCGGTATCTATTTTTCCCATATTTTTACATTCTTCTACAGACTTGAATTTGCCTTCTAGCCACTCCTGCTTAGCTATTTTGCACTTCCCATCAAACTCATTTCTTAGCAGTCTATACATCACTTTGCCTGTTTCATTTACTGCATATTTATATTTTCTTTGTTAATTAATTAAATTAGTATTTCCTGTTATATCCAAGGATTTTGTGTATGTCTTGTCTTCCTACATATTTGGTTTCTGCTTCAATCACTAGTTCATATCCCAACACAACCCATTCCTCTTCTACCGTTTTATTTCCCCCATTTCTGTCAATTATCGTGTAAATCTCACTCTGAAATTCTCAAGAACTTCAGGTTCCTTCAATTTATCCAGGTCCAACCTCCTTGTCTACCCGCCGTTCTGAAGTTTTTTTTTTTTTAGTTTCAGCCTACAGTTCATAACCAATAGGATATGGTCAGAGTCTGTATCTGCCCCTGGATATGTCTTGAAGTTTAAAACCTGGTTCCGAAATCAATGCCTTACCATTATAGAATCTATCTGATACCTTCTTGTGTCTCCTGGTCTCTTCCACGTATACAGCCTTCACTCATGATTCTTAAACCATGTGTTTGTTATGATTAAATTATGTTCCATGCATATTTCTTCCAGGTGGCTTCCTCTTTCATTTCTCTTCCCCACTCCATATTTTCCTACTATTTTTCCTTCCCTTCCTTTTGCTACTACCGAATTCCAGTCCCGAATCACAATTAAGTTTTCTTCTTTCTTAACTGTCTGAATAATTTCCTTTACCTTCTCATACATTTCTTCAATTTCTTCATCATTGGTAGAGCTAGTTGGCATATAAATCTGTGCTATTGTTATCGGTGTTGGCTTCATAACTATCTTGTCTGTGATAATGTGATCACTACGCTGCACATAGTACTTTACCTGCATTTTAATTTTCTTATTCATTATCAGACCTACTCCTGTAATACCTCCAACTGATTTTGTATTTATAATTCCATACTCGCCTTCTAACGTCCATCACCTCTTTTCGGAATGACTCAAACTGAGCCCTAACGTTTTCCTGAATTACGGAAAGTTTTGTTAGTTCACAGTCTAAAACAAAGTCATTCCACTGTAGGTGAAGTTAAACTTATCTTATATGCTGGCTGAAGTCCATTGCGTTGTGAGTTATCTTCGGCATTCACTAAAGAAATTGATTCTACAGGATCTTCTCATAAATTAAAACTATCTTAGTTGATATGGAAACGATTTTATTTCCACTTAAACATTGCACAATCAAGAAATGCAGCAGCAAGCCAACAAAGCTGCTTACAGGTTTCTGGCCACTCGAATACTCTCTAAAGACTAAACAAACAATGGTTTCTCTCAAACATCTTTCTACTTAACTGCATAATAAGATTGATGACAAAGTTTTGTAATTCACAATTAAACAGTATTCTTTTACATTAAATATGACAAAATACAGAAATTAAAACATTACATTTAAGCTTTGACTATTTATGTCGATGTATGTACTTGTTTCATGACATTTGTATTTAAATGTAGTACACAAATTTGACGTCATCCTTTTGACTAGTGTTTACAGTGCTCAAATTATTTACATTATGTGTGTTTTCGAAATGCACATATATTTGTTTTGCCAATAGTGTGTAGGCGTAATATTATTTTGACATGGAATTTTAGTGAGTTTCAGTTTGCGGTCAAATTATTTATTAATACGGATTTGTATATGGTTGTCGTAGTTTTGTTAATTTTGAAGATAGTTTCTTAGTACCAAACGGATTATTAATTTTAGTGCATGAACAATTATCAGTATTTAATTTAGGATCAAGTGATATATAAAACATGGTCTGCCCTAATTTATTTAAACAAAAGGTATATATGAAATCATGTTGTGCAATAATTTATAACATGTAGCATTGTTGTTTTTATACAAATTAGTATCTATATAGGTTCAGCAATTTCCGAAACTAAGTGCAATGCATTTTTAGTGTTTGCAGCTATTATTTACGAAAGTATTAAAAACTGAAAATTACGTAAAAGGATAGCCAAAGTTATAGTTAAATCAACGTACTATTTCTTAAAAGCGTTCTACTAACAGTGTTAATAAAATTTCAAACAGAAGGCGAAAATGTAAATATCACATGTCTGGTAATGAAGTTTTACTTTAGGTGTCAGATGTTTCGTGTTTCTATGTTGGCAACTGATTTTTAGGAGTTCGCAACATAGCAGAAACGTTACACACCCCCCTACATAGTGTACCTGAAATGTAATGTAAGGTTCACTGTGTACTATCGTTTCAATATGTTGTGATTTAAGTGTTCATAGTGAGTCTGTATTAGTTTAGGCTAAAATAAAAAAGTTATATGTTGATTGTAGTCTTGCGAATGCTGGTGGTTGTTGATGTTGCATGATGCACCGACAGTGGTGTATCTGCAAACTGCTGTTGGTGGTGTAGTGTCTCACAGCTTCAGCTGACTGTAGTTACAGGCGTTCAAGATGGTTCCTACAACATGGTTGTATCTTTCTCAGAACCACATACTATTTTTCCCTAACTACATACATAAATAAGCATACTGTTATCAGGCTATTGGAAAGAGTAATCAATTTTCTCAATACGGTATTGTAAACAAAAATCAAATTATGGGTTCAAATTAACCCTTAAATGTTACTGAAAATTAACGAGAAATCTCTCTAATTTACTTTAGTTTGAATAATGAAATAGCAAGCTTTTACAACTTTCTCTTTTTTTTTAAGAGCATTGATATTCATATTGTAAACAGTTATGTTTGGTATTCATTCATATAAAAAAATATTTTGTCTCAATTTTCTTCTATGTGTACATGTATGTAAATGCCATTATGTGAGAACTAAGCTCCTAATTCCTCTAGAAAGGGTGTTGTACATTGTGATAACTTCACAATTTATAGGCAATTTACTAAGTGGAATGAATGACATAATTAAATAGTAAAACAATGGATAGAAACAAGCTCTCAGTGAGCACATCAAACATTTATCATTCAAAATTATGGTATAGTTCAAAATTAAAAAACCATATGCATTAATAAAGATTCAAAACTAACCCCCCCTGCGAGTAGTTAGCAGTGGCAATGGTTAATCACATAGCTCAAAACAAGCATGGAAATTTTTCAAGTGTCAGTTATTAACTGATCCACCAAAGTGTCAAATTTTTCCCAAATCGGGGAAAAATTTAAAGAGAAATGAAAAAGTTTTTTGTTTTAACTGCCAAAATACACCCACTCTCAAGGCAGTAATCAAGAGAGGGCGGAAAAATACGCTGCCATTAAATTACGTCCACGGCCAGGGCAGGTAACTGACTCGCAAATGGCTACATAAGCAGAAAAAGACTCTGGTTGCGTTTACTTATATTTTGTTTAACAATTTAGTGTCCGTAAGGTATTACGATACACCACTTAGTTTTCATAGATTATCTCCTAAACGGAATGTTTGTATTAATGGTAACTACCTTACCAAGAGTTACAAGATGCAACTGGCAACTTGACTATTTCCGCAGAAGTAAAAAACAGTACATAGTTTTTGTTCTTCTTTGAACAAACTGCCCCAATCAAACACAACACAGTCCAGAGTGCCCTATGTTTGTCGAATGGTGAACAGTTACTACCCCCAATAACTCAAAATCAACATTCAATGTTGTCCAATAGTGTTTGAAAATGAGTGACAATCATACAGTAGAAGTGGATAAAAATGAGTAACTATATTAAGTGTTCGGAAAGTCTGTACACGTCTACGTTAACAGTGTAAAATCTCTTAATTATATACTACACAAAAGTCAAAATTGACATATGGTCTGCCTGATCATTTTCAGATACAGTACCATATCAAAACTAAACACCCTGTAATAAACTACAAATTGATACACAAAACTTGCATTATTGAGCAAGTCAACAAGTGTGTCATGAACTAAACATAGGTGTTCCACATGAAAAATACAAAATTATACAAGTTTGGTGATAATAATAATGAGTAATAGGTAGTCTGTAATGGTTCATTAACCTTCATATTTCTGTACAAAAGTATGACCTTATATCATGAGTATGTGCAAGAATGCATGATAAACATACCAAGTATGTAACTTTTAAAACATCAATAGTTTCATCATGTAAACTTTAAGAATAAAAATGAAAATTAAACCTTGCATCAGCCAAAACTGTCATATGTACAATATACTATAATATGGTCATCTTAAACCAGTATTAAATATTCTCCTATTACGCTGTAAGCTCAAGGATAGAAATTGAATTTTACATTGGTCAACACTTGTGTGTCTATGTGTCCTCCCATGCTTATAGTCACTTTTGTACTAATTGTTAGCAAGTCCCTCTTGACACATCAACGTACAACACAAAATTTAACCAACAACACAAAAATACTAATAAATGACTAATAAGAGTGAAAAGACTTAAAGAGTTTGAATTGTAATGCACTGTGGACGTGATTAATAGAAAGATCACAGTACATAACTGAGGTAAGCTTCTTCTTATATACAATGACATTTCAAGCCATAAACAAATAATAAACACTTCAACATACCTTTGACTATGCATATGAGGTTAATAAATAAATTATTGTGTGCCATATTCATAGATGTTATCAATACTATCAACAAATACCTTTCTATAGGTTTCAGGGTGAGAGTAAGGTAAACTTCACAAGCCAATTAATTTTTCTGTAGGTAGGATTTAAAAGCATTAATCTATCTGAGACCGATCAACTTTATGGATCGTGGATAAACAAAACTATAAGAATTCAGCTAAGGGTTTCAGTTAACTTCAAGAGGCTCAATGTATATATGTAGGAAAACTTCTACTCTGGTCTTAACAAATGGACTACACACATAGTGAAATAGAACTTTGTTTTCAGGTTCAGTTACTAGATTTTTTTAAACTTCCTCAAAATTATTCATGTTCATGTTACTAGAATCACAACTTAAGTTGACAAACAGAAGGTATACTTTCATATTTGCTTTCAATTAATTCGGTGGATGACTTAACACTTATATCAGGGTTTGGAGCTAACATTTCTCAGTACACTTAACACTATCATTTTCAGATTCCTCAGCAGTCTCAAGCAATTCAACATCTTAGACTTCAAGTAAAGCATCTGTTCAGAGACTACACTAATCTTAAATACTACATCAACATTTTTCATTTAAATATTCATTATTTTCATAGTCATTTTCTTTATGACATTAATTCTTTCTTTTCAATATATGAAGCATTTTTTCACTTCCATTTCAGTAACTTAATAACTATTTGTTCAGCACTTTCACTGACAATTCTTAACCTAACTTAAATTTCTCATGAACAGCACTTACCATGTTACCTAATTTGTCATTTCTTTTGATGACTACTCAAAGACTTCCACATTTGCTAGTGGTTCATAAACATCATAACATAAAACTCCAAAATTCCTGTCAAACACATTAAATAAACCCCCATCATCTACCTATTTTTTTTCTGTACTTAAATTCACACAGTATTTTTATTCATAAATCCTTCTCAATATTTGTTATTATTTGCAACTGTATTAACTGTAAACATGAATTCACTATTCAGTTGAAACTGTATTTCAGTATATTTACTTCTTAGCTCTTAAGTCCATTGGCCTATACACTGGCATAAGTAAACAAAATTCTTATTGAAAACCCCCAACTAGTATATCAGATTAGGTACATTATTATTATTTGGTATAAAGTTCTTTTGAACTGATTGTTAACATCCACATACACATTTTTTTATTCATATTTTCAAAATTTAAACAGATAAAGTTTAAGCCTCACATATTTTAAGTTTCAATAGGCATAGAGCAAAAATGTATATATCAAAAGGTATGTCTCAGCTGTTTTCACTTGTCAGTGGTAATTAAAAAGTTTTTTTCAAATAATCATAAATATTTACACTGAAGGAAAACTTAAAGCATAGAATTTATTCTGCACTGTGAAAATGATTAATAGAAGTACACAGCACACGACTGGGGACCTGAACTGGTGTCAGCAGTTTCATAACTAAAGAGTAATTATGCCCCTAAGGTATTACATCAGTACATAGTCTGATGCATCTCATTTTGTCTGTCATCAGGTAGAATAGGTAGTAGTAGATTAGGATTAGGTCCAAAATTAAATGCAAACAGTTGGGTCTGGTTTGCCCAAGAACATACTTTACACCTTAGACTTTGCTTAAGCAACACAATTTCTGAAGTGTCATCCAAATCAGATGAAAAACAATCATTGTCCTGTGGCATAAAATAAATAGGACGAAATTTCTTTTTAGGCCTACCAGGTAACTTTACTACTGGTAAACTAATTACATTAGTATATCTAGGAATACTCAAAGTTTCAGCATGTGACCTTTCTTGAATTTCGTCTACACACTGTGGTAATTCTGTGACTGTACAATTACTTTCGACTTCTTGCTCAAGGTTATCTATAACACAGTTACATTCAGTTTCTACTTTAAAATCAGAAATATCAAGTTTGCTATTACATTGTTCAACATCGCGAATCTTTCCAGTTAACTCTGTTTTAGTATCCTGGCTCTGAGAATTTACATAATTGAACTGTCATCTATTTCTTCAACATTGTCACTCGTCTGAGAAACTTCTGAAGTAGCAGCTACCAAAACAGTTTTTTCTACACAATCGAGTTTTGCACTAAGTTTTGAGTCTAAAATACATTGTTTTAATTCGGTCCCTGCTTCATTTGTTTTACAAATTTCAAATTTAATTGAGTTTATTTGAGATTTCAGGCCAGATAGCCCGGTTTTCAGTTCTAATAAAAGATCGGTTTTCATAGTTTCCATTTGTAATGAAAGTTTGGAGTTCGTGGTTTCCATTTTTAATAAAAGTTCCAAGATTGATTTATTTTCTATTTCTGTGTTTGCTGCCATATTACTAATCTGTTGTCCAGTCTCTTGTAAATCACTAGAAAATGGGACCTGCTGCTTTCTTGTAATCGGTGTAGAACTCGCGATACCAGAACATTCTACCCCACTGTCAAAGTCCGAAACTTGAGTACTATCATCTCCCTCCTTTCTTACTGTATCCATTTTAAAATAAGTTTTCAGTTCACATAAAACCCCTATCACACAAACAGTCACTACAAAAGTTAAAAAAAAAGTACTTAGCTCGTCACAAGGATGCGGCGATACATTTCTAGTAGTCCAAATTACTGCCATCTTCCTCCATTAAATGTTGCCATCGTAGGTGTGGATAGTATTGTAGTCGAATTCTGCACTTTTATGATGGTTTTACTGCACATCCATCATATACATTATTTTCCTTGTATCCTGAAACACATTTTATATTAGCGAATACTCATTAAAATCCTTTGATCACGTCACCACTTTTAACATTTTACTTTAGTGAATACGCTTTTAAAATCCTGGTCACACGGCACCACATCTAACGTCCATCACCTCTTTTCGGAATGACTCAAACTGAGCCCTAACGTTTTCCTGAATTACGGAAAGTTTTGTTAGTTCACAGTCTAAAACAAAGTCATTCCACTGTAGGTGAAGTTAAACTTATCTTATATGCTGGCTGAAGTCCATTGCGTTGTGAGTTATCTTCGGCATTCACTAAAGAAATTGATTCTACAGGATCTTCTCATAAATTAAAACTATCTTAGTTGATATGGAAACGATTTTATTTCCACTTAATCATTGCACAATCAAGAAATGCAGCAGCAAGCCAACAAAGCTGCTTACAGGTTTCTGGCCACTCGAATACTCTCTAAAGACTAAACAAACAATGGTTTCTCTCAAACATCTTTCTACTTAACTGCATAATAAGATTGATGACAAAGTTTTGTAATTCACAATTAAACGGTATTCTTTTACATTAAATATGACAAAATACAGAAATTAAAACATTACATTTAAGCTTTGACTATTTATGTCGATGTATGTACTTGTTTCATGACATTTGTATTTAAATGTAGTACACAAATTTGACGTCATCCTTTTGACTAGTGTTTACAGTGCTCAAATTATTTACATTATGTGTGTTTTCGAAATGCACATATATTTGTTTTGCCAATAGTGTGTAGGCGTAATATTATTTTGACATGGAATTTTAGTGAGTTTCAGTTTGCAGTCAAATTATTTATTAATACGGATTTGTATATGGTTGTCGTAGTTTTGTTAATTTTGAAGATAGTTTCTTAGTACCAAACGGATTATTAATTTTAGTGCATGAACAATTATCAGTATTTAATTTAGGATCAAGTGATATATAAAACATGGTCTGCCCTAATTTAATTAAACAAAAGGTATATATGAAATCATGTTGTGCAATAATTTATAACATGTAGCATTGTTGTTTTTATACAAATTAGTATCTATATAGGTTCAGCAATTTCCGAAACTAAGTGCAATGCATTTTTAGTGTTTGCAGCTATTATTTACGAAAGTATTAAAAACTGAAAATTACGTAAAAGGATAGCCAAAGTTATAGTTAAATCAACGTACTATTTCTTAAAAGCGTTCTACTAACAGTGTTAATAAAATTTCAAACAGAAGGCGAAAATGTAAATATCACATGTCTGGTAATGAAGTTTTACTTTAGGTGTCAGATGTTTCGTGTTTCTATGTTGGCAACTGATTTTTAGGAGTTCGCAACATAGCAGAAACGTTACAGCCTGACCAGAAATCCTGTTCTTCCCTTCACTGTACTTCACTGATCCCCATTATATTTAAGTTCAACCTATCCATTTATCTTTTCAAATTTTCTAAATTCTCTATCCAATTAGGGATCTAACATTCTACATTTCAATCTGTGATGACCACATCTTCCTGAGTAGTCCGCAACCAGAGGTTCGAATGGGGGACCAAGCAAAGTGGTGAAGTGCTAACAAACTGAACTCCCATTTGGGAGGATGGTGGTCTTAAATCCACCTCCAGCCATCCAGATTTAGGTTTTCCATGATTTCCCTAAATTACTCCAGGCAAATTCTGAGATGGTTCCTTTTAAAGGGCACGGCCGATTGTCTTCCACATCCTTAACCCAAAATCCGAGTGTTGGCTCCATCTCTAATGACCAACTGTCGAAGAGATGTTAAGCCCTAATCTTCCTTCCTTCCCTCCTTCAATGGGGGAAGATTTTATCTCTGGAATATTTTACTCGAGAAGATGACTCCATCATATATTCATACAGTACAGCGGCATGTCCTCGGAAAAAGTAACAGCTGTAGTTTCTCCTTGCTTTCAGCCATTCACAGTAACTGTGCAGCAAAGCCATATTAGCTGATGTTACAAGGCCAGCTGTCAATCAGCAGTCTGTTGCCCTGTAATTACTGAACAGGCTACTGCCCCTCTTCATGAACCACATGTTTGTCTGGACTGTCCGCAGATACCCCTCCAATGTGGTTTCACCTACATTATGGCTATTTGTATTGTTGAGGCACGCAAACCTCCCCACCTCAGCAATGGGGGTGGATGCTAAAGATATATGGGACAAACTATGTGTGAGATTTGGTCATAGCAGAACACAATGTTTAAACATGTTAATTGAAACTTTTTTTCCATGTCAAGGGGGGCGAAACAGAAGATATTAGCATACACGTAACTAAGCTAAAAAAGTTATTTGTAAATGTAAATGATGATTTAAGGAAACATGAAAAGATTACATTGTTTGAAAGAATATTAAATGGTCGAATTTTATCTACGCTGGGAAAAGAATAAGATAATATTAAGGATCTCTGGACACAATAGCATAGAAGAATCAGAGTTTTTAATTTATTAATCGAAAACGTTAGCGCTATTGAATTGCGTGAACAAAATACAACAGAAACAAAACAGTCATATGAAGATGTGAAAAGAACAAGCAAAACAAAAATTTCCTTGTAACATATGTAAACAGCTTGGTCGCTGGGCATCGGAATGTCCGTAGAAGATTCGTGACTGCAATCACCTATGTGAAAGGGTAAGATGACTGGAAACACTATTTGCTTCATGTGCCTTGGCTGCATTTATTGCAAACTACGTTTATACAAACAAATGGTACTGTGATAGTGGCGCTACAAAGCATATCACTCTGAATAAACTGCATTTTGTTTCATAGAGTGAACTTGATGTCCCTGAAATGATTTCACTGGGAAAGCAAAGTACTAATATGTTAGCATATCGAAATTAAACAAAACAATGAATGGCACAGATCTATAATGGAAAATGTTTTATATGCACCTCATTTATGTGCTTATTTGTTCTTGGCCAGAGCAACTGCATGTAAATGTTACAAATAATATTTGACTATAATAGTGTTGTGATTCAGGAAAAAGCCAGCAGCACATTGTCATGAAAGGTCATGTTGAAAATGTGCTGTATATATTGAATATTTATGTCGCCAAGCCAAAAAAGAGCTAGGGCCTATCAAGTAATCTTAATGACACCCTCTTTCAAATACTGCAAGTGTAGCATGAGAGATTTAGTCACCAAAATAAACGATACATCAAGAATATCTTGAAGAAGCTTGACATTATAGCAAACTGAAAGGATGAATTTTGTGATAGTTGTGCATTATGAAAGATACACAGATGGCATTTAAACAACGAGTACATCACTCCACAGCTACAGACGATTTATTCCATGCAGATGTCAATGGACAATTGAGTTCACAGTCCTTATGTATGTTTTACAGATAATATAGTAATAAGGACAGTTTACAAATCACCGCAAAGACGTGGCGATGAGCTGTGACAGGCACATACAAAAGACACACACATACAACACTTTCAGCTATTAGCCATGGCTTTCTTCGGAAAATAAAACATTCACATAATCACACAGCTGCTGCACTTCGAAACGCGCTCTGCGGCATGGTATGACTGTGTTGTGTGCCTGATTGCGTGAGTGTTCTATTTTCTGAAGAAGGCCATGTCCGATAGCTGAAAGTGCTGTATGTGTGTGTCTTTTGTATGTGCCTGTTGCAGCTCGTCGCCACATCTTTGTGGTGAGTTGTAAACTGTCTATACTATAGTAATAATAATAATAATAAAAGACATACTTATAACACTTAAGCTGTCGGCCATTAGTCTTCTTCAAAAAAGTGAGTATGCACACTGGCACACTTCACTGCCACACAAACGTCATCTCTTGCTGCCACACTCCTTATTACATTCCTAGTTTGGCAATGTCTGTTTTTGTGGTGAGTTGTAAACTGTCCTTATTACTATATTATTAATTCCAACCTGGACTATCAATTATTAGTATGTTTTACTGAACTTTTCAGTAAATTTCGACGAATTTTCTTTATGAAACACAAAAATTAAGTGTGTGAGGTGCTCAAATAAACTTGTAAGTGGAACTCAAACTAATGAACACGCTGTTAAACAACTTAGATGTGATGGAGGCACAGACTTTAATCACAGGAAAGTAAAGGAATGGTGTAGCTAAACGTGAAAACAGAACAATTGTTGAAGCTGCACGTTTGAGTTGAATGTAAGTAACCTACGAAGAGGATTATGGGCAGAAGCTTGCAATATGCTAGTTTATATTTTAAATCATACTGGAAAGTCTTCCCTGATGCGGGAATACAGTATTGTGACTGCGAGCGTTACAAAACAAATGGACTGTGGTATAGGAAAGAGACAGTGTAGCGAATGGAGATTTGGGCGTGGCAGGAGACGTGCAGGGAAGAGTCCTCTGCAGTTGGGCTGGTCTCTATGTCTTCGGTGGCGGAGTGGTCAACGCGTCTGCCTAGTAAGCAGGAGATCCTGGGTTCGAATCCCTGCCAGGCAAAAAATTTTCATTCGCTGCACTTTGGTATTCCATCTAAACCTAGTACAGTGCAGCCACAACTAATCGCAAATTGCGATTTATTTCATCGATTGAACGCTGTAAAATCGTCAAAAATATATAATTCTATACAAGCAGAGGCTGGGCTCCTGACAACAATGAATTGTGTCTCATACCTCATGGTCTGTTCTCCCTGATGCGGGAATGCAGTACTGTGGCTGCGAGCATTACAGAACAAACAGACTGTGGTATAGGAAAGAGACAGCGTGGCGAATGGAGATTTGGGCGTGGAGGGAGACGGGCAGGGAAGAGTTCTCTGCAGTCGGGCTGGTCACTGTGTCCTCGTTGGTCGAGTGGTCAACGCATCTGCCTAGTAAGCAGGAAATACTGGGTTTGAAACCCGGCCGGGCACAAATTATCATTTGCCGCACTTTCGTATTCCATCTAAACGTAGTACAGTGAAGCCACAACTGATCGCAAATTGCGATTTATTTCATTTCTCAGTTTTCTCATGTGGAAGGTTTTCGTTTGCAACTGACCTCATGTATAGGGGTACAAGGCTTTTTCTTTTTCACAAGAGGTGGAAACTGGCTACTGTCTTGAGGGATGGAAAGCTTCTGGCATTGCATCAAGTTATTATTTAGCACAAAAACACGACGTGAACTAACCTGTATAAAGTGGCGGATTCATCACAGATGTGACAGGTTGGTTCATGACTAGAATAAACTACTTATGCATTATAGCCACTCACTGTAATATGTGATGCAATATTCCTCTTGATTTCCATCTCAACAGAATGAATCCCATTGAAACTTTGCAGTTTATAGTGGCGCATCCACTGTTCATTCATAATAGATTCGACATGTCCATACGTAGAAATCGCTTCCCTAATCCAATCGTTCTCAATTTCTATTGGTAAGTTCAAAACACAATTGTACGCAAAATATCTCCATATCGTGACTTTGCTTCTAGAAGAATCTCTATGTATCAACTCAACTTCTCTGCCCCACTTTGCTAACAGTTTATCAATAGTAACCGGGTCCACAAATATGACAAAAATACAGTATATATCATTAGGGTCCCTCGCACAGACACTCTTAACTGCATGCTCTATGACAAGCCACACAAATCCGTGCACAAGAACGTCCGAGTGAAAGCAGCATCATTGAAGTGACAGGTGTGTGATTACGCCGGCGGTCAGGTGCGCCCTGTTTGAACCTGCCAGCGCCGTCACCCGTACACGCCTGGCGTTTGTCACTCTCACGCGTCTTGCCAGCTGTTCTCAAGCAGAGTTGTTCAATTACCATGCACTCTTATGCATATTGTTGCCAGTAGGACGATCATGGCAGATTCTCACTGGGGATGTTATGCGATTTTTCTGGCTTTTAATAATTAGAATTTTCGTAAAAAATAACTATTGATATAGTATTTAACACTATCGTCTAAATCGGTAAACAAAATGCTGCTACTGTCAGAACTGATAAATAAAATTGGATTGACCGTGTTGGATAATTCTGATCAGTACTTTGCGGAAGCTGTTTCTATCATAGATACAGTTAATTAGGCTGCACAATAATGGCACATTTACATGACAGTTTGAGGTTGTTGACAACTAGCAAACAAACATTGCACTGGTAGAAGTATGCATATATTCTTCGTTTAACACAAATGTGAGTTGTTCACGGCTTTTGTCGTACATTTCTCGTTACAGTCAATATTTTCACAATATTTTTCGAAGTCACTGGTCGCCGTTTTTATCCACTTGATGCACTGTTGGTGTAGTCAAAATTGAAGATACCATACTAGTGCGGAATCGCGATTAGTGGTATGCGTAACACTTTGTACTAAAATACGAATAATACTGGGGCCCACTGCGACAGTCAGGGACACACACACCAGTCAGAAAAATATTTCATCACTCCACTATCATGACCTGGGGACAACACTCGCGGCTTCACTTCTCGGAGTCCCCTCATGAACTGCCCTGCTTACTCCCAGGTGGCACAATCGGCGCATAAACAATAGACATACTATACTTGCACTATCGAAAGTAAGAGGTACCTATGCAAGGGGCGTTGTCCCCTTACATCCCCGCCCAAAAAGACTTTGTTTTGAGCACAGTGAAATTGAAAAGTATTAAGAAATTGTCTGAATTCACAATCAAAGTAATAAAACTAAATGAATTACAAAATGATCAAATCATAATGATGCCAGCCATGAACAAACTCTACAAAGGAACATCTTACAAAAGTACTTACAACTAAACATTGACAAAAGAGAATAAATCACCTCATAAATAACGTACACTTGAGACATGGGGAAATACATGTTTACTAATAGTTATATGTACAGTTATAAAAAAATTACCACTGCTTTCAGCTACCATTTCGTTGGCTGCCCATGCAGCTAGGCCTGTGCCATCAATGTACCTATATCACCACATCACCTATATAACACTGTTATAAGACACCTCTACAAATACACTAACAATTCATATTATACAATACCTTATACAAAATGAGAAAATAAAATAAAATCATCTTTCGTGTACATTACTCAATCTCCAATGGGTCCATCAACTTTCGAGTTAATAATATGAATAAAATGTATTTAGCTACAATATGGTTACATAACAACAACCATTTAAGCCTAATGCTATATATTATCAAAAATTCAAAGAATAAACCATTACATTGTCACTCAACATACATTTTCAAGGTAACAATAACTCAAATACATCAAGGTAAACAATCAAATGACAATGTTACATACCGGATGATCAAAAAGTCAGTATAAATTTGAAAACAATAAATCATGGATAATGTAGATAGAGAGCTAAAAATTGAAAAACCTGCTTGGAATAACATTAGAACCAAAAAAAGTTCAAAAATGACCTAAAGATGGTGCTGGACAGCAAAACGTCAGTGACTGTGCATGAAAATCATGTATAAATGGAGTTGTAATGAGAGAGAGAATTAGATGCACCAGCAGTCGCAGCATGATGACGTTATCTGAAAAGGCGCTTTTAGGAAGCTGTATGACCAGAATGGGGAATGTGCTAGTTCAGCGTTACACCGGCCGCGGTGGCTGTGCGGTCTGTAGTGCGCCAGTCACATTCTGCTCGGCCACTATGGTCGGGGGTTCAAACCCCCCCTTGGGCATAGATATTTGTGCAGTCTTTAGTATAAGCTAGTTCATAAGTAGTTTGTAAGTTTAGGTACTGATGACCCCATAGTTAAGTCCCATAAGCTCTACAAACATTTGAACATTTGATTCAGCGTTATGATCCCATTGCCATAGGAAGGGGATTGGAACAGGTAAAGGTCCATTGACAAATGCAGCTGTGGCGAGAATGATTCCGAAGTTCGAAGCCATGGGTTGTTTAGTCGATAGACCCCGTAGTGGCCGACCGAGCACAAGGCATAATGCTGCTGAGACAGTTCAGGAAGAAATGGAGAGTGTAGTGTGTCTATGCACAGGGAAGTCAGTGCTCGTGCGGTTGCACATCGCTCCGGCATTCCATACACTCTGTTTGGTTGGTACTTAGGTGTAACCTACGATGCTATCCTTACAAAATCCATTGGCATCATGGAGTGTTACTTGGCGATTTAGTGAAGGGGAGGGCATTTGGCGGTGTGGGCATTTCAAAAGACGGCGGAAGATGACGATTGGTTGTGAAATGTCGTGGAAACTACATTGCACAGCGAGAAAGTCACGGTATAGGTTGGATTAAACCACATCTACCCTTATCAGGCCTATTCCTTCGAGGAACTGCGTGATTCTGGTTTTGTAACTGCTACTGTGACAGGTGAGAGGTATGCCGATATGTTACAGAATCGCATCATTCCCAGCCTAGCTGATAAACACCTGCTGGAACATATGATTTTTATGCAGGATGGCGCTCCACCCCATATTGCTAGATGCGTGAAAGATCTCTCGTGCGCATTGTTCGGTGGTGATCATGTGCTCAACCACCACTTTCTTCATACTTGGCCTCTCAGGTCCCCAGACCTCAGTCCATGTGATTACTTGCGTTGGGGGACCTGAAGTCGCAAGTGTATCGTGATCGACCAACATCTCTAGGGATGCTGAAAGACAACATCCAACGCCAATGCCTCACCGTAATTCTGGACATGCTTTACAGTGCTGTTCAGAACATTATTCCTTGACTGTAGCTATTGTTGAGGAATGATGGTGATCATATTGACCATTATTCTGTGATTTATTAAGTTTTCAAATTTATACTGACTTTTTGATCACCTGGTACATTTAAAAACTTCATTTAACATAATTGTTAATCTACTGCTGTCTCTGAACTCACTGTATCGTTTGTGTTGCCTTTATCCTCACGTGGATAATATATTTTAATATTTGCAGTATGCTCTTTACAATGAGCTCTATTCGTTTGTACATACTTTAATTCTACTGTATTTCGGTGCTCAATCTTTATAATTCTATATGGTCACTTGTAAACATGGTTAATTTTATGAATCTTAGAGTCTATTTTCTTTGATTTAGCATGTACCTTCACCAGCACTAGATCTCCCAACCTATATGTGATTTGCTTCACCAATTTGTCTTGTCTTTCTTGTCTCATTTTCGCCTTCTCTTTCAAACTCAAGTCTACCAACTCCAATTTCTTCTCCCAAGTTAACTCATCTCCAGGTGGGTACTGTAACGAATCACAGAAAATACTATCAGCTTCTCCGTTTAGTAAAATTTCACATGATGCGAATCGAGTGGAAGTGAGGCAGGTAATTCAAAAATGTTCAAATGTTTGTATAGTCTATGGGACTTAACTACGGGGTCATCAGTCCCTAAACTTACAAACTATTTATGAACTACTTACGAACTAGGAAGGCACAAATATCCATCCCCGAGGGGGGATTCGAACCCCCGACCGTAGGCAGGTAATTTCTAACATGTTCAAACTCTCCTAAATACTCCTTCCATGAACCGTGCTTTTGCTGAAATATGTTCAGCACAAATGATTCATATTCACAGAATCTATGACTTCAACTGTGAATGGGCAAAGCTGAAAATGTGTACCCAGCTGGGATTTGAACCCAGGTCTCCTGCTTTCTAGGCAATTGCAATGACCCCTACACCCCTTGGGACATAGTGATCAGCACACCTGCAAGGACTACCTAAGCACGCCTCCCATCAGACACAAATTCCAGCTGATGGGAGGCATGCTTAGGTAGTCCTTGCAGGTGTGCTGATCACTGTGTCCCCAGTGGTGTAGGGGATCCCGGATGGGTACACATTTTCAGCTTTGCCCATTCGCAGTTGAAGTCATATGTTCCGTGAATATGAAAACAATAACAACTGCAGGATAAGAAGTGACGTCTGTTCTTACGGAATAGACGCCACATGTATACAAATGTATCAGTTCCTTCATAGTTCTGCAGGATTGGATGCAGGTCTACATCTACTGATAGCTATGTGTTCAACTTGGTGTCTCTCCAGCATTTATCTCCAGTCCCTGGATCTGAATTGTGACCCATTGTTGCTGAGAATCCGTATGGGTATACACATATTGGTGAAATAATCCTTTTCAAATTCAGTGATGATGACTTTGCTTGTAACTTTCTTCAAGGGATAAAACTTCACATTTTTAGAAATCAGTTCCACAGCGACCAAAATTTGTGTAAAATTTCCTTCTGCCACAGGCAAAGGTCCAAACAAGTCCACAGCAACGATGTCTATAATCAATGTTGATATGATAGGGTGCAGATTACCCTTGTGTTGGACAGTGGTAGTTTTCATTTTCTGACAAGTATCACAAGTACTCAACAACTTGCATATCCATCTTCCCATATTATTGAAGGCACAATCTAACTGAAGTTTTTCAAGACACTTCTATGGTCCATAATGTGCATTTCTATAGTGTGTACACCAAATTAATTTGTCTACCTCATGCTCTGATACACACAGTTTCCAATCCTCCTCCTCTCTCATGTTTCTTTTGCGTAATATCCCACTGTGGATATGATAATATGTCCTAATATTTTCTTCTCCAGCACTTATTCTTAATAATTTTCAGCTTCTCATCCTCATTCTGCTCCCCATAAATGTTCTTTAAAAATCTTCTAATTACGTCTAAAAGTGGCTTTTTAATTTCAAATAACTGAACCTGGCAGGGAACTGCCAGATAAAAGAGCTGCAGTTATTTAAAACTAACAAGTCCTAGCAAAAGGGATCCAAGATAAGAGATTTGCACAATGGGATACATGAGGTTTCCTCCAGGAACCAGAGGGAAACCATAACAATAAAACGGATCTGAGGTTAAATTACAAACAAAGGAAAATTTAACTAAGCTGGTTTATTGCTAGTTCACATGGAAATGGGGGCAACACCGAGGATGTAAAACATATAAGAAACAGGAGGATTGGTAGGACGTGGGACAGAATCATTCACAAGCACGTAGCTGCGACACTTACTCTCACAGAAGACTGCAACATGAAATACAGCACAATGCACAACCAGGCAGATAAGCCGAATCTGCCAAGTTACGATATTCAGAACCATGTGCACTCTGTTCCACTTCCAATACCCGGAAGGGGCCACGAAATTTCACACAAACCTTACACACGAATGAACTGATAATGTAAGCAAGCATTATACCTGTTGAGGCGGCATAGTAAAAGGAAAGGCAAGAAATACAACCTACCGAAAGTTAAACACCACGTACGCACAAGATGTAGAAAATTTGGTAAATTCAATAAATTGTAAAAGAAATAAACTAAGTATCACGTTTAACTATGCAATGGACGCGGACAGTCGAATAGAATAACACGAAACGGGCATTATAGAGCATTTAACGAAGTTATAAATCACACAGATAGAATTTACGGTTTCACGATATCAAAATCGGAAAGGCAGAAGGATGTGGAAAGATATTACGGAAATAGTAAGAGGTAGCATTATTTCAACACCTGAAGGGCTGGAAAACATCGAACAAAGAATAGGTCTTTGTTCCACATGCCATAACGGACACCAAACTAAAACTCACCAGTCATGATTTACCGTTTTAGCAGAAATCAAACAAAGTCACGCCGGAAAACATACATGAGAGGAATACGCCACATTCCTTAGAATAACATAATTCACACACGCCTAAAGCACACGTAACTTATTACTGCTACAAAGCGTAGCATGGACCTAGCTGTGGCTCACCATTTAGACCAGACGAACATCTTACCTAAGCCGAAACTGGAGAGAGTGAAGACGCCACTCTGATAGGTACGAATCCTCTCGCCAAAGCTCCCAAAGAGCATGGCGGAGACATACTGTACTCACACAAAGAGTCTAGCTGCCTGCGCGAGGTCGATAGGTGCACGCGCGACTAATAGCAGCGCCCCTAGTGACAAGTGGCTGAACGAGGCAGGCGCGGAGTGCACACCAACGCTCCCAGCATTAGCTAGTGGAAACAAGACATAAGCTAACAACGCACAGCAGAGCTCCCTGCGGCGAAACGAGGCAAGCGCAGAACGCAGTGGAAGTGTATCACTCACACACATGGTAAATCCAGGGTGGGGAGCATAACTACATGTCAATGCAAGTTAATACTTTGACTTATAGTCAATAAATAAATACGTTTTTAAATTCAAAATAGAATCTAGCAAGTTCAAAGCCTCTATAACTTCAAAGAGAGGTGAGCAAACATTGAAATAAATGCAAAGAGGCAGAGAGCCGTCTTTCAAGTCCTCATATTTTACACCTTTGATCAAATTAATTTTGATTTCTGCTTCCTGTGGTTCGCTTACAGTGGCCCCATGTGCATCCATTGGCAGTTGTGACAATGCATCAGGTATTATATTGGTACTCCGTGACTGGTAGATCACCTCAAAGTCATAATCTTGTAAGGTTAAGGTCCATCTTATTCATCTATTATGTCTCAACTTGCTCATAGTCAGGAATGTTAAAGGCCAATTCACACTGTCCGTCACGTCACGTCATGTCACGTCACCATCCGTCAGAACATTCCGCAATGTATTTCTAATGGCGGCATTCACACTGTCCGTCACCGGACCGTCACGTCACGTCAACGTCTGTCAAACTTTCTCGAGAAGAATGTTTTGACGGAACAGCCATCTGCTAAAATCGGAAGTTAACCTATTTTCGTCACGCAAATTACATGTTGCAGTCGACGATTGCACTGTCTATATGCAAATGTGTCTTATTCATCTTTGTGTTGTTGTTGTACCTCGTTTTAGGGGTAAATCTCAAATGTTTCATGACGACTTAACGACTTAAATATTTTTGTCAATTGAGTGTCCCCCTAAAATCGAGGTCGGATATCTGAAACCAAAAATGTTTTATGTTACGTAACATTGTAACAGAAACGACTGAAGCAAACTGTTTATTTGAATAAGATTGTAATTTGATTACGCATATTTAATTAAATGACACTTTAAATGAAAATGTCAGTTCTAATGAAAGACAAAAATTCAGTTGTTTACGACGGTATTAACAATGTCAGTGAGCAAATCGTAATTGTTAAAGTATACAGGCGCTATTTATGCTCTTAAAAGTATAGTTTGATGTCTTCATAAGTTTATTTTTCCGCTTGAAAATAGGTGTCGATGTTTTGAAATGTTGTTTCAGTTCCCAGTAAGTTGGCCAAAAACATACACTGTAAAGTATTCTTTGGCCATTAATAACATTTAGCGTTGTTGTTCCCCCTTTCTAGTATTAAACTATGACTTTCTACATAACAGATCGCCACTCATAACCTCACTTTCAACATCACGTATTGAGATGGACGAATTGACGTGACGGACACGGACGGACAGTGTGAATACAACTTGATGTGACGGTTCCGTGGCGTGACGTTGATGTGACGGACAGTATGAATTGGCCTTAAAGCTTTGTGATCAGTGACCAGTTTTACATGTCTGCCTGCCAAACAATAGCGAAATCTTTTGAAGCCCCATGCAGTGATGAGGGCTTCCTTCTCTGTAATAGAGTACCTCCTTACTCACATATTTAAACTTGTGCTACCAAAGGCAGTAGACTTCGTTATCTCCTCATCTCCATCCTGTTCTATCTGCTAAAGGTGATCACCCAATCCATAATCTGAACTATCTGCTCCCAAGTAAAAATATTTGGTAAAATCGGGGTGATATAATATCTTTGCCTCACTCAAGTCTTCCTTAGTTTTGTCAAACTCGTCCTGACACTGCCCATTCCAATGCCAAGTCATTTTCGCTTTAGTTAAGTTCCTCAAGTTCGGTGCATTCAGCACTGGTTCTTTTAAGAACTTCCTGTAGAATTCACAGACGCCGAAAAATGCTCTCAGCTGCTTCTTATTATTGGGGGTGAGAAACTGCCCAATGGCATCCAGCTTGCTTGTATCAGGATGTATACCCTCTTTCTAAATGATATGGCCTAAAACTTTATTTGCGATCTTCCAAACACAGACTTGTCCAAATTCGCTGTCACACCAGCCTTTTCAGATGCTTCCAGCACCACACCTAATGTTCCTCCCATGATTCACTTGTTATAAGTACATCATCAACATAAACTGTGACATTCCTCAGTAACTCTTCCGCCAAAATTTTATCCAATGCTCTTATATATTCAGAAACTGATGCATTAAGGCCAAACTGTAATGCAGTGTATTGTCGAGATTCTGTTGCCAACAGTATCTGCCACTACCCGGCAGTCAGATCGATGCTACTAAGTACCTTAGCTTCTCGAAATTTTTGTATCAACTCCTCTATCGTTTCTGGTTTGTCCCTTCCTGGGTCTATAATCCGGTTTACAGTATGTGCATCTAACACGATTCTCACTTGCCCATTCTTCTTGTCCACGACAAATAATGGATTGTTATATTGATTGTTAGCTTGTTCGATCACACCCAGATCAATCAGACTGTGTATCTACGTCTCCACAACTTCTTTCTTTGCCTGAGGAATAGAATACTGTTTCACATTGAATGGTTTGTGTTCTTTTATCTTCAACTTGCATTCTATTCCCTTCATAGCTCCTGGTTGTTGAGAAAAGACCTTCCGATATTTATATAAAATTGCGGCTGGCTTCTGCCGGCCGGCCGCGGTGGCCGAGGGGACTGAGACGCTTCAGTCACGGTCTGCACGGCCACTACGGTCGGGGGTTCGAATCCCCCCTCGGGCATGGATATTTGTGCCGTCCTTAGTTGTAGGTAGTTCATAAGTAGTTTGTAAGTTTAGGGACAGATAACCCCGTAGTTAAGTCCCTTAAGCTTAACAAACATTTAAACATTTGAACATTTGGCTTCTGCCGAATCTCTTCACTTAAATGTGTCAACTCTTCCAATTTCTTGATCATTAAATCCTCTTCACTTGTCTCTTTTTCCACTAGTCCATAAATTATCCAAACATCTACTTCTTCCTCATCCTCTTCCTCCTCTTCGACTTCAGCTCCCTCTTCATGACAAATTCACTTGAGCGAATCCACCTTCCTCTTCTAACTCTTACTTTCCAATAAAAGTGACCTTCTTTCTCTCTCCTGCTTTCCCTTTAATTCCAATGAGATCTCGGTCGAAATTTATCATAGCCTCTACTTCAGTCACTCAGCATTTTCTAAAATAATGGGTGTATTCAACTCAGTTACCTCCAAAAATGTTACTTTATACTCTTCCCTTTCAATTACAAACGTAATTAATACTTGTGCTTTGACTGGCTTGCTCTTAGCCTCCACAGCATTCACCACTCTAAGTCCACTCACTGGTAAGCTACGAAATATCTTATTATGACTCAATATATCTTCATACAATTTCTAAGAAATGGCACATGCCTCACTTCCAATATTAATTAATGCTTCAACTCTGAATCCATACGCGCAGTGGTAACACATTGGACTCACATTCGGTAGGATGGTGGTTCAAATCCACCTCCAGCCGTCCAGATTTAGGTTTTCAGTGATTTCCCTAAATCACTCCAGGCAAATGCCGAGATGGTTCCTTTCAAAGGGCACGGTCGATTTCCTTCCCTATCCTTAGCTGAGCAACCCACACTGTTGACAGATTGTTAAACACTAATCTTCCTTCCTTCCTTAATCCATACATTCTAATCTTGACCATTGGTAATATAGGTTCTTTAGACACTTGTTCCTCTTCTTCCATCAGGTCTCGGCTGAGGTCACCTCCTTCATCAATTCTAATGAGATTGATGTTGGTCCTATTATGTCTCACTCCCAATTGGACCTCCTCTGGAGTGCAGCTTAAGTTTCCCATACTCCTTCATCATTATTATTTCGCCTATCCTCATTCCTCGAACCAGCGTCTCTCCCATGATTGTTTTAATGCTGCCGTCCATGACCATGATTCCTAGGTCCATGTAAACCACCTCTTCCTCTATAATGTGGTTGGTTATTAAAATGACTCCTTTGATGACTTTATCCCCCTCGATTTTGCACATTGTTCTGGACGATTTCCTCAATACGGTATGGCTCTAATTGCTCTAACCACCATTGATTTATCCTTGTCTTTTATCACGCTTACCAAAATCCTTTTTTGTAGTTTTGAATTTAACCTCAGGAGATAATAACTGAAAGACATTGTCTGATACAGAAATTGTGTTTATTGATGAGATAAACTAATCATCTTCTGGAAAAAAATCAAAGTATCAATTTTCTGATATTAAGACAAAAACATCAACTAAAAGTTTTCTTCTTCACTAATTAGGTACAAGCCAGGGAGATAACGACAGCCTTGAGAGAACGGCCAGGGAGACGGAGCCGGACAACGTATTCCGTTGCGGAAATGTCCTGGAGGCTCGATGTCACTGACAGGCGTTGGTCGTGATCCCTCAGCTATGGTTCTCATATGCGGTTGGTGGAGAACTGCTGTCGTGTTCCACTGCGCCTCCCCTTCCCCTAAATAGTCGGCGTGCAGTGATATGTGACAGCCTCGAGCTGGTCTCACATGATTGCCGGAGGAAAATAGTTCCAGTTTAGTGCACTCTCTGGCGGTGCTAGTCGCGTCTTCTAGTGACTCCAGAACTGCCAATGTGGATCGCTTCACTGGTATGTATCCAGGCACTTGTACTCTGCATTGTGGGTTGTCCGCTCATCAGGCGAACCACCGGTACATGACACCCATGAATGCTGATATAATAATATTATCTCTGAATGCTTGCTCCAGGTGTTCAGCAGACTATCTTAGTGTACCATTCCACTTATTAAGGGACCTATGATAAGTAAATCCTCAAGCGCAGCCCCTTGATGACTTTCGGACCAGTTTCTATTCAAAAATTCCCTTTCAAATTGGTTATATGCACTAACTGATTCTTTTGTCTCGACTCCCCAGGTAAAAGCTTCACCCTCCATTTCATCTACCGCAACCCTTCTTTAAAATGAGCTGGAATAAATTCTCTTAGCGACTTCATGAAAATCACCGGGTGTAACATCTCCTTTGGTTTGTACTTCTGACCTATGTTAGCTTGAGTGTATCTGATATCACCATTCATCAATACAATAACCTTTCCATCTCCTATAGTCAAGTTCGCACTTCCTATTCTCTTGTTAATTTACTCAGCTTCATTTTCTAATTGTTGTAACCCTTCTTGCTAATTCTCTACTTCCTGTGTAATTCTCTGATTGACTTCCTGCCACCGTATAGCCAAAGCTTCCTTTACATTCTTGAACAATGCTGTTTGTTTGCTCTTCACTTCATGGATTTGTTGACTACATTCTTGTTGTAGTCTCTCAATTCGTTGGCTGCACTCCTGTTGTCCCTTCAGCACCATTTCAACCCTTGTAACAACCTGGCGAACTTTACCTTCTAATTCGCTTTTAATTGCCTTGGCCTCCTGTCCTATGTACTTTGTTATCTTTTCTTCCATTTCCCCATATCTTCACATATCTGATCTACATTCTGCAGCAGTTTATTGTCTCTTTTCTTAAAATCTTCTTTTATTTGTTCCTTAATTTCTCATAACTCCTGAGATATTTCTTCGCCCTTTCCTTGGTTTCATGGGATACCTTAGCAATTTCCCCTTGCAGTATTTCCCTGAATTCTTTACACAATCACATAACTTGTTCTAGCCTCTCAGTGTATTCCCTTTTGTTTATTTCTATAATCTGTTCTATACTATCTTTGTTTTCCTTATTTAATTGTATCTTCTCCGCAAACATTGCTTGCATTTCCTCTCTATTTATGCCCGAGTCATCCCTTATTGGTGTCACTGGTGTTTCCAAATAACTGGTTGAATGCGCTAACGGGCTGTCAGGTGATAGTCCACTACTACTGTATCCTGAATCATCTCCTTCGTCTACCTCCCTTTCTCCCTTTCCTACTATCTCTTCCTCAATCTTCTGTTTCGGTTTTGAAGCCCTCTTAAATACTTGGAATCTAACAATAAATAATGTCCCACCTAATAATCACTCAATCGACTAATCTCTCATTGTATTAGCACAACTTCTCACAATCAACAATTAATTGTCAGTACACAGCACAGTAATACAGTGGAACCCCAGATATCCGACCTTCACGGGACAGGGCTGTGGTCAGAATGGCCAAAAGGTCGGATATACCGAGGAGCAATAAAACACGTTTTTTCGGGTCAAAACAGGCATATACTGCACTAAATTATAAGTATTGTACAAAATACACACTCAATACACATAGTGCTGCTTAATAGTAATTACTGTATTCAATAACAAATTATTTTACAGTACATGTTCTAATAAAAAGTAACAGTTTTTAAGTGGAAAAGTTTAATTTTTATATTAATTAACGAAAACATTAAAAATACAGTACTCTTTTGCTTCAATTTACCCAATCTAGATTTTGCTGAAAAATCACACAATTTATTTGCCCACAACACGTCCATAGGGGTGGCTTTTGGGTTGTGCTCCAAATATTTTAACACGATGTCAAATGCATCTTTAGCCTCTGAATGCGTCACACCAATATCACGATCAACTTCTTCATCAGCGTCGCTGTATTCATTTGTCGCGCTTTGAACTACAGCAACTATTTCGTCATTATTGAGTTCTTCATTTGTAGACTCTGCCATGTCAGCTTCGGTCAGCCATTTCCCCACATCTCCACGTTTTCCGATTTTTTAAAGCATCTTCCGTTTCAACTGTCATAGAGTAACTTTCAAGGTCTTCACGGTTTTTTCTCCAGTCTTCTACAGTTGTCACACTGACCCCTAGCTCTGCAGCTAATTTGACTAGTGACTCACCACAGTCCAAACGTTTTTGTTGAAGGGAAACGCACACACGCATACGTTTTCGAGGAGCCATAACGAACTTTCACTAATCACACAACACAGTTTATCACCACAGATACAGTAATCACGAAAACAAAATACAATAAAGTAGAGCAACGTTCACGTCAACAATCAGAGCACAACTGGCACTTTAACAGTTTGTCTCGTCACCGGCAGAAGACAGTCGGGCACATGGTCCGATATCCTGAGGAGTCGGATATCCCGAGGTCGGATATGAGGGGTTCTTCTGTATTCAATAATAGCATTAGCACACATAAAATATATACTACACTGCGAAAAATCGCAAAATGTATTAAATGAATAAAAATTATATTAGCTAAATTGCCAGCAATTAAAAATTACAACCAATAATCATTTAATTAATTAATCTCCCTGCTGCATTAATTCAAATTAATTTTAATGCAATGCTGTTTGGTATTAATAGCAGTAAGCTTCAGTAAATTGACAAAGTTAGTCATGAACCCACACCAAAATATCAAAAATCGAGTGTAATTTTGCAAAATAATACATGCAAATAAGTTTGTAATTAGCAGTTATAGTCATAAAATATTTGAAAAATAGCTATATAGTCATTAAGGTTGGTACTGGTGTGCCTACATTGGCATGCTGTCAGAGAACAAGAATTTCCTCTTAAAAGATCAAAAGTAAGTGTCACAATTATTTATCTTGGAGCAAAATATTAAAAAATTGTCTATGTGTACACCTGGTAACGAAGTTTTGATTACTATTGCACCAGCAGATGCCTATTCACCACTACACGTCCCTATACTCGGGTGTAGACTTCTGGCTAAATGATTTGTCAGTGTCAGCTGGGATGGTTGACAGGTCTGCAGTCGGCCAGCAGTGTCACTGCAGCGCTGGTAGTTCGCCGACTGCTTGCTGGATGGCGTGGCAGTCGCAGTTCCGCGTGGTTGCTAGTCGGTCCTCGGGTGGTCGAGTAAGTTTTGAAAAGATTCGCTGCCCGCCAGGTACACGGACTGTAACAAAACATTTGTCTTTTTGCAGTCTGACGATGCGCTAACAGCACGAAACGCGTAATTGGAGAATAAAAATATTGCAACAGAGACTGAGAGTTATTTAATTATTCAACACTGTTGCTGCACCAGCCGCCACCACGACCATCATGGAATGGAATGAAACGTATAGAAGCCTTTAGTACATGTTAGATCACAAGTAGTTTGTAATTTTAGGGACTGATGATCCTGCACTTAAGTCGCATAAGCTTAACAAACATTTTTGATCAAGTACTCAATACACCACAACCATTTCTACTGTCTTACCAGAACTTCTTACACACTCTCGTGTTAATTTAGTTGTAATTACTCAGTGTTCATGCTCCTCATCCGAAAATTGTGATGTCCTTTCATGGTAAATCAAGATGAAGCACTACCACCTACATCAGTAAACAAAATGCTGCTACCGTCAGAACTGGTAAATAAAATATGATTGATCATGTTGGATAAGGATGATCAGTACTTCGCAAAAGCTGTTTCATATCATAGATTCATTTAAATAGGCTGCACAATACTGGTACATTCACGTGAAGGTTTGGGGTTGTTGACAACTAGCAAACAAACATTGCACTGGTAGAAGTAGGCATATATTCTTCCATTAACACAAATGTGAGTTTTTCACAGCTTTTGTCGTACATTTCTAGTTACAGTCAATATTTTCTGAAGTCACTGGTTGCCGTTGTTATCCACTTGATGCACTGTTGGTGTAGTCAAAATTGAAGATACCATACTAGTGCAGAATCGCGATTTGTGGTATGCGTAACACTTTGTACTAAAATACGAATGATACTGGGGGCCCACTGCGACAGTCAGAGACACACACACCAGTAAGAGAAATGTTTCATCACTCCACTATCACGGCCTGGGGACAACACTCGTGGCTTCATTCTCAGAGTCTCCTCATGAACGCCCTGCTCACTTACAGATGGCGCGTTTGGCGCATAAACAATCGATATACTGCACTCCCACTATTAAAAATAAGAGGTACCTACGTAAGGGGCGTTGTCCCTTTACAAATGGCTAATACTTTTATTTACTTAAAATTGTTCAAATGTCTGTTAAGCTTAAGAGACTTAACTGCGGGGTTATCAGTTCCTAAACTTCCAAACTACTTGTGAACTACCTTATATTAAAGACGACACAAACATCCATGCCTGAGGAGGGATTCGAACCCCCGACCGTACCAGCCGTGCAGACTGTGCCTGGCGCATCGCAGACCGCTCGGCCACTGTGGCAGGCTTATTGACTTACTTTCATGACTTCTGGCCACAGTGCATTATAAAGTGCTTTGCATATCTCTGGAATTATATTAGACAGTGACGACACAGCAATTCCTATAGCAAACTTTAAATCTTCGAAGGAGCAACCCGTTTTTAAAAATCTGAGAGTAGCTGTAAGACGGTCCTCTGCAGAAATTCTCTTCCAAATCAATGTGTCCCTCCTGCTGATTTTGTCCTGGACGTTGCCCAGCAGTATATGAAATGATTCGTTGTCAAATCGTAAATAATTTCTGTAGTCGTCTGGGTAATTGTCACGCAGATCTTACACCAAAGTATTATGACTGTGACGACACCAGTACTCCTTTACCCAAATATTACGTATTATTTTATTTATGTTTACAGCTGAAATGCTTAACATTGTAGTATTGATAACAACACGCGTTTGATCGAGTTTCGTGCGAAACATGGCTGCAACTAACTATACGTTGCGCGCGTGCCGCGCAAGAGTTTAGGACTGGCGCAACACCACTCTTGCTTGCGTACCTGCACGCCGGTTGTAGCATTTACACGCAGACTCCTGCGCATGCCGCTTCTGAACGCAGACTTGTGCGCGGCCAAGAACGTGGCTCTAATTTCAGGTACATGCACCTGAGCGCCAAAGATCTGCGCGATTTCAGGCGTGACACAGATGTGCCGCAATCAGTTGTGTGGTTAAAATCACACGTGTGGAGGTCCCTATTCTCTAACTGCATAGTATGAACTGAGTCACTGCTGACACCCATTATCTCCTTATCCAGTTGTTTATTTTCAACGACTTCTTGTCGAAGGCGAAGACAAGTGTGTTTTTTCTTAAGTTAGTAGTTAGTTAGTTAGACATGTTTGCATAGAAGAAATTTCAGTTTCAAATCCGAAATTCCTGAGAGTGTCATATTTACGAAAACAACAGACTTAAACAACTGTAGATTATGCATGATCACGAAGTTTGACGCCTAGTCGACGTGCAGCAAAGCACAGGTGCAGTTACATGAAAAACACAGGCAGAGAGCAACAGTTAAATAAGTCCATACGCTCACGAGCCTAAAACTGTACTATTACCAGACGTTTATTATTGCTGTATTACTGTAACCACGAGACCACCAAGATTCTTCACCTTTGATGTCTGCTTACGTCTTTCTTGGTTATTGTTACATTTACTGATGTTTGCTTGTAATTGACATTTAATATATCACTGTATCGAGCCAATAGTTTGTGGCAAATCTCCAATGTACCATTTCCATTAAAATAGTTTATTGTCTTTTGGACTTCAACATGCTGTCTGCTAAGTTGCCGAGGAGCAAAAGCCAACAGCAGAAATATACTACTCTTTCTGAAAGGAATGCATCAGTTCTCAACGTCTACACAGTCTACTGTCAATGACTAGCATCCTTTTTGTATACCCTGTGCACGTGCCTGCACATATTCCATTTGACATTCGAATAAACTAATGCGCAGGAATGTCCTTGGATGTTGGTTTTGCGTTTGGGACATTATACGTTTGCCATTGCTTAACAATGAGTTGTATGCTACTGGATTTTCTTTGATCATATAAATTTCCGTGATATCCGAAGGCGATAGAATTTTCCAATTAATCTCTACCTCGGTAATGCGGTTTTCGTTTCTTGTTGCACTAAATTTACGCATGTGCTGTTTGTCTTTGATCTTTTTGGTGAGTTACCTTTTCGTCATCGTTATGAGTCAAATTGTTCGTTCTTAATAAAACATATAAACTGTACAAACAGAACCTTATCTAGGCGCCACACTACTAACTTCCTCGCCAGATAGCTGTATTTCAAAGTCTAACAATACTTACACCCAACAATTTGCATTATGTAATTACTTATCCAGAAACAAATTTCCAAACATTGGTATATCAGAATCATAGTCAAGTAGATTCCAAACTCTGATGGATCAGAATCAAGCTCTAAGGTAGCTGTTGCAGTAAGCGTCTTAATTTTCAAATGCGGCAACGTCTGTTTCATCTAATAACATGTCCTCAGGACCGGAAAAAAGTCAATTTATTTTGTTGCGCCTGTCTCGATTCATTGAATGCTATGAGAAGAAATCGCGGTTCGCTGCAAAGATAAAATGGGCGTTACGAGACGTCTTTCAACTCATGTGGCTCTGTTGAAGAATAAAAAAGAATTGCACTACTGTACACAGGATAACATGTAACGTTGAAATTTTAGGCTTAGTAGCTTATGAAGTAAATAGGTACCAATTTATAGTTACATACTGACAGGGCCACGATAACGATCATATAGTTTGCGGAGAGAGCATACGCCATAAGCCAACAATTATAGAACATACATTCGAATCACCTTCGAGCGTCACCAAGGAGGTTAAAAATCTTGTGCACCAGTGCTCTGCATTCATTTGTCTGTACAGCTGTTATTGACAGTGTTACCACAATTTCAGCAGCTACATTTGTGAGTTGACAGCGAATGGTGTTTGTGTTTTGTCCATAGCGACAAACGACGATGTTTTGAGTGGGCAGCTCAGCTGTTTGACGTGTTGGCGTTCAATGGGTTTCTAAATTACAGTGTTACATTCTTCTAATACTAATGACAGTCATTCTATTAACTGGGAAAGTTCATTAATTCTCTGTTGCTATCATTAAATACTCCTAATGTCGTGGTTCGGCGAAGGATTGTCCACATTAAAAGGACAGCTTCAAAATTTCACCAAAGAAGTACTGTCAGATGGAGGTGAAGAGGCAAACGGTAAGAAACATACTTAGCTGGGTTAATCGAAAACATACGGTTGTTTATTAATGGCGCTATATGTACAACATTTGCCTCCAATGTTAGCGTATCATAGAATACATTATATGCTTGTTTGAAGCTGTTTCTGGAACATTTAAGATTTAAGGAACAGAGGAACTAACACTGTTACATTGATGTAGCATTGTCTACATGATGTACGAACAATCAAAAATAACATCTGCAAAAATAAAATAGCTACTGTTTGTGTGATCCCAGTTACGAAGGTTTTAACATTGTGAGGCCATTACTTATCTTTCAATGGATACAGATCTATATCAAAACACAGTACTAACTGTCAACGTCTCCCAGACAGAAATAATTGAAATGGAATTGCAGCATGAATTACTATCTAAATGGGCCGTAGAATATTATGTATAAAAGAAAGCAAGTTTCTTCATTTGGAACAGAATTCGGTAATTTTAAAGAAAGCTTACACTCGAAGTTGTACGGGCTGAAATGATATATATCTAACGTACAACTGTAATTTGATTGTTTCTGCACTGGAGATGCGGGTGCTACACACCCTCACATACTAAAAAAGACTTCTTGTTTAACCTAAACGTAACTTTCTTAAGGCTACGCTAAAGGTAACTTTTTTGTAAAGTGAAAGTTAGGTTAGGTGCAGGTCAAACAAGAATTAAAAAAAAAATAAAATTAGTATGTGAGGGCACGTAGCGTTTGAATCTCTGGTTCAGAAACACTCAATCGATTTACTGTTGTAAATATCATTTCAGGCCATACAACTTCGAGTGTAAGCTTTCTTTAAAATAAGGCTACCCAGAATTCTGGTGATATTTTTAGTGGTTAAGTTTGTGTCCAAATAGTGCACTTATTTTGTCTTGACTAAAATTTATCTGTTGTATCTTAGCAGCATCATTGATTAGGGTTTCATGAGGCTACTCTTTCATTCTGAAAACACTTCCATTATGTTTGGGGCAACAAGAGCCGTCAACTACGTGGACAAGAACAAGAATACTCACTATCTCTTTCCGACAAAGCTGACAGGGAGAATAGCTGACCAGAGGTGAACTGGAATGATCATTAGACATTTGGGGCCCAGCCATTAGACATTTGCCCTTATCCGTGTCTGAAACAAACTACTCTTCAACCGAAAAGGAATATCTCACTGTTACCTGGGCTATCAACAAGTTCTGGTCATATTTATTTGGCAATTTATTCACCATTGTGACAGAACGCATGGTGCAAGGGTTAACGTCACAGATCCCTGTGCTGCAGGTCTCCAATTCAAATCCCACCACTGGCTGAAAAATTTACTTCTTTGTATTTTCTATTTGTAGAATGTTCTTTGTGTTTCTTATGTTTGATGTACTTGTTAAGTTCCAGAAAATTCTTTTTATGTACAAATTGTGGAGTACTCCAATCAGGAGGCAGTCTCTTCTGAGTGTACACTTGTATTAGCAATTGACCTGTTCTAAGTGTAAAGTGTTGTGCCCTATTAACAACCCAGCCTTCGAATTCAGTTTTGAACGTGCCACTATTTGGTGGAGGTGCTGGTATTGTGCAGTACATCTGCATCATTGTGGCTCCAATTAAGGCAGCGTTAAGAGCTGTCGCCTATGTTATGATAATTACTGCTTTTCTGTTCTAATAAAACCCCATGTCATCCCAATCATGTGTTAATTTTTACCTTTCTATCTACATTATTCCATGATTTATTAAGTTTTGAAATTTATACTGACTTTTTGATCACCCGGTATGTTGATGTTGAGCAGAAGGAGTGGGATACAATACTGCCAGTTGTGACATTTCCTTATAATACAGCAAGACAAGACACCACCGGCTTCACACTGTTTTTCCTGCTCCATGGTCATGAGCCTGAGACAACAATTGATACGCTCTTCTTATTCCTACTGGCTGACACTCAGGATGACTATGTGAAAGAGCTCATCATCAGGGTTGAAGAAACAACACAGCTGGCTTGCATACAGATACTGGACACTCAGGACGAGGACTGTCAGCAGTATAATGACAAGCACCAATCCGTTGTGTACTGTCCAGGTGATCAGGTATGGATTTTTACCCATGTATGGATTTTTGGCTATGAGAAAAGTTACTGAAGCAATACTTTGGTCTGTATTGTGTCATAACCCACCTGTCAAATCACATATGAAGTCGAGGATTATGAGTTGCCCTAGATATGACAAAAAGAAAGAGACATTATTCACGTCCTCTGTATGATGTCTTACCAGATCCCAAAGAACTGACAGATAGAAACGGCTTCTTTTTCAAAGACCCTGAAGACTGTTTTGGTAGTGATGAAGCCACAATGGGAGAGTCTGTTGCTGGTCATCTTTACAACAAGGAAGGTGTGCAGACAGAACGGACAGATTCTGCAAACTGCCATACAGAGGACCCATGACAATATGATGATCCAGGACACTGCAGTTAGCTGCAAAGGGAACTAAACAGTGGTTTTGCTGTTTACTGAGGAAGGAAAGCAATACCGCGAGTCTTCTGACAATGTGTGGTGCAGTAGTTAGCGTCACAGATTGCTGTGCTGGTGGTCGCCAGCTCAGATACCACCACTGGGACAAAAAAATCTATTTCCTTATATGTACTATTTCTAGAATGTTCTACGTGTTTCTTATGAGTGATTTACTTAAGTCCCAGAAAATTCTTTGTACGTATAAATACTAAATACTAAAATGAAATCACCATCAAATATAAAAAAAAATTACTCATAAAATTAAAAACTTTCCATTACTCACCAAAGAAATTTAAATTTGTAATAGTGTTGTTGCCAATTGGTTGTCATTATGATTTATCAGCTTTTGAAGTGATTAGTGTTTCTTAATTAAAATACAGGGCTCGGGTAGGTGGATGGGTGAATTTAAATTGATCAATTTGTATTGTAAAATGCAATGACACGTCCATAGGAAAAGAAAAATGTTCATTGCTTTGAGTCGTAAAACAGAAAACACAGACATCACCCCTCAGGGGCTCAGCATTAATTTGCTGTGTACAGGCTCGGTGAACTCGGGATCCTGAGCCGTGGGCTGTGTCACACCAACAGTCCGTTACACCATAAGCTCTGTGTGTGCCTCAACGACCATCGTTCGGTGTGACGGTGGAACGTTTTACGTTTCAGAGCCTGGATATCTTGGTTTAATCACCCAGGTCGTGAGGACGGTACAAACGTCTTAAAAAAAAAAAAAAAAAACTTCAATCTCAAGGTGTGCTACGTGCCGAGGAGATGGACGACTGTTTAGGTTAAACAGATGCTTGCAAGCAACCTCTGAGGAACCTGCCACACCTCAGTTGCATAAGGCTTAACACAGGCAATCGGGGCTCTGCCTGGGTGGACCTTTAGATCCCTAGTTGCTCGTGGGAACACCATGAAAAGGCCCTATAACATTTCTGGGCGTACAACTGCTGTCTCTAAGAGAGGAAGTCCTCATATAAATGCAGCAGCATATGACCCCCACTCGTTCCCTTCCCTGGCCACCCCATGGGGGGAACGTAGGGCTCGTCAACAAGGTGAGGCTTATGCCCCTAAATACCTTGTCTGTAGCAGGACAGATGGAGAATTCTTTCAATCGAGGAAGCTATTATTTTTTGTGGAGCACCTGGAGGATAAGTATGGAGAGGTCGAGGGCATGTCTAAAATGAGATCAGGGACAGTCCTCATAACGATGTCATCCCCAGCGCAGTCACGGGCACTGCTTGCCCTGGGTGATGTTCCCATTACAATAACACGTCACAAGAATTTAAACATGGTCCAAGGCATTATATTCCATAAAGACCTCCTTCTGCAATCTGATGACGAACTACAAGCGAACCTAGAGCAGTGAGGCACTCATTTTATCCGACGTATTTTTAGGGGTCCGAAGGAGGACAGGGTTGCCACCAGTACCTTCGTCTTGGCTTTTGAGGGTGATCCATTGTCCGAGAGGGTCAAGGTGATGATCTACTGGTGCAACGTTAAGCCCTAAATTTCTCCCCCTATGCATTGTTTAAAGTGCTGGAGGTTTGGGCACATCTCATCCCAGTGTGATGCCAATCCAACCTGCCGGAAATGCGGACGTGCATCTCATCCCGACGTCCCTTGTGCCCCTCCTCTAGACTGCGTCAACTGCAGCCAACATCACACGCCCTGCTGGTCACATTGCACAGTTTTGCACAAAGAGAGAAAAGTCATGGAATATAAAACCTTGGACAGGGTGTCATACTGAGTGTCTAAACATAAGTACTTGAAACTCCGTCCTGTAAACATGATCACCTCCTGTGCTACAGCTGCTTCGTCGTCACTATCTACGGCGCCAAGATCACTAACTGTTCAGCCAGTTGCAGTGCGCCAACAGGCCCTACCAGCTCCACCTGCCCCCCCCCCCCCCCAAATGGTTGTAGGAACCTCTTCTTTTGTTGCTCCCAAACCTCCAACTTTGGGAGCAATTCCCTCCCCCTCCCCACCCAAACACCGGGGACATCGGTCCCCACCCTCGAACCAGAGAAGGAGCAGCCTCCTAGGACTCCTCTTGCAAGGAAGGGATCGCTTGCATCCCATCCTTCCTCGGCTTTCTCTGCAGGAAAAGCGGACCCCCAGTGAGTGGCAGACATTGCCACCAAAGGCTGGTCGTATGGCTTAGAGGTCATCCTCAGTCCTGGAGACTGAGTCAGTGAAGCGCACCAGACATGAGAAGTTGAAGCAGCAGCAAGAGACACAAAAGAACAGAAAGAAAACTAGTGAAAAGACAGACACCACGGTAATTCCTGCACTAACGCCCCATACCTCCCCCTCTAAAGATGAGGTAGAGATTCCAGCGCCCTCTGAGGACCTGAATCTCAGTGGTATCTCAGAAACTCTGGACATTGATCCAACAGCCTCAGCAGCAATGAAAGTAACAGATCCTGAGGTATAAAAGCCTTCCTTAGTACCTCATGTCCTCCCAGACCATCCTCCAGTGGAATTGCGGTGGATTTTTCTGACACCTGGCTGAATTACGACAACTTTTAAGCACCACACCTGCTTCCTGCATTACCCTCCAGGAGACCTGGTTCCCGGCAATGCGGACCCGTGCCCTTTGTAGGTACAGGGGATACTACAAAAGTCGCAACATTTATCGTAGGGTGTCAGGTGGAGTCTGTGTCTACATCCTTCATTCTATTTATAGTGAAGCCGTGCCCCTTCAGACATCTTTAGAAGCTGTGGCTGTCAGAGTAAGGATACCACATAACTATCTGCAGCTTATATCTCCCACTGGATGATGATGTACCACCAAACATATTAGCTGCACTGATATCCCAACTCCCACCGCTGTTTTTACCATTGCGCTACGCCCATAACCCCTTGTGGGGTGGTGCAATAGCCAGTGGCCTTGCCAGAGATGTCGAGAACTTAATATCCCAGCTCTATCTCTGCCTCTTAAACACCGGTGCCCCCATGCATTTCAGTGTGGCGCAAGGCACTTTCTCGGCTATTGACTTGTCAGTTTGCAGTCCTGGCCTCTTACCATCTGTCAACTGGAGGAAGCATGCCGATTTGTGTGGTAGTGACCACTTTCCTATCTTTCTGTCACTACCCCATCAATGCTCCTGATGCCCCCCTCCCCTTGATGGGCTTTAAATAAGGCAAACAGGGATGACTTCCATCCTGCTGCCACTCTTGAACCTCTCCTGAATGATACGAAGGATGTAGTGATAGAGAATCTCACTAAGATGATTGTATCTGCTGCTGAGCACACAATCCCCCATTCATCCGGATGCTCCCAGAGAAAGACAGTGCCTTGGTGGTCGTCAGAAATTGCGAAAGACATCAGAGATCGTAGGCGTGCTCTTCAGCGCCTTAAGCGCCACCCATTGCTTGATACTGTAATTGCGTTTAAACGCCTCCGAGCTCGTTCTCGGTAGATAATACAGAGGTGCAAACAGGAATGTTGGGAGAGGTACGTCTCTACCATAGGGTCGCGTACCTCCCCTCCCCAAGTCTGGAGGAACATCTGACGTCTGTATGGCTACCAGACCAGACAGCAATTCCTGGGTTCTCTATATGTGAAGATGTCTGTACAGATCACGGCGCCATCTCAGCGGCTTTTGCCGAGCATTACCCTTGTGCTGATGCATCCCAAAATTATCTGCCTGCCTTTCGCACGCTAAAACAGTGGACTGAACGCAAATCCCTTTCATTTACCACACGCCACCCTGAGTTGTATAATGCTTTGTTTAGTGAGTGGGAGTTTCTCAGTGCCCTTGCGCACTGCCCTGACTCTGTCCCAGGGCCCAACAGAATCCACAATCGGATGTTGAATCATCTATCTGACGCTTCTAAGAGACATGTTCTAGCCTTGTTTAATTGGATCTGGAGCGGAGATGTCTTCTTGTCACAGTGGCAAGAAAGTACCATTGTTCCGGTGCTTAAGCAAGGTAAAAAGCCACTGGACATGGACAGTTATCAGCCAATCAGCCTTACAAACGTCCTCTGTAAACTGCTAGAGCACATGGTAAGCCGGCGGTTGTATTGGGTGCTTGAATCCCGGGGCCTGCTGGCTCCGTGCCAAGGTGGTTTCCATCGGGGGGGCTCGGTCTTGGATAACATGGTCCATGTTGAGTCCACCATTTGGTAAGCATTTCCTCGACGTCAGCGCCTGGTTTCCATCTTTTTTGAATTGTCAAAGGCATACAACACGACCTGGCGACGCCACATCGTTATCACCTTGCATGGCTGGGGACTACGGGGCTCACTCCCACTTTTTATCCAAAACCTTTTAACTCTGTGTACCTTCCGTGTACAGGCCAGGGTGTTCCATAGCTCCTTACATACCCCGGAGAATGGGGTCCCCAAGGGCTCGGTATTGAGTGTCCCCCTGTTTTTAGTTGCCATTAATGGCCTAGCTGCAGCAGTTGGGTGATCAATCACCTTCATTGTAGGCTGACGACTTCTGCATATATTTTAGCTCTTCTAGCATGTGTGTTGCTGAACGCCAGCTGCAGGGCACCATACGCAAAGTGCAGACATGGGCGCTCTCCATGGTTTTCAGTTCTCGGATGCTAAGACATGCGTTATGCACTTCTGTTGGCGTCGGACAATCCACCCACATCCAGAGCTTTATATTAACGACTAACTACTCCCTGTAGTAGAAACTCACCAGTTTTTTAGGACTGGAGTTTAATGATCGGCTAACGTGGATATACACCACATATTTGCCAGTTTAAACAGAAGTGCTGGTGGCACCTCAACATCCTCCGGTGCCTTAGCACTACCACTTGGGGCGCAGATCGCAGTACCCTGCTGCACTGTTAAAAAGTCCTTGTTCTGTCACGTTTGGACTATGGTAGTGTAATATATGGTTCCGCATCACCCTCGGCGCTACAGCTTCTGGATCCTATCCACCACTGCGGTGTTCAACTTGCGACAGGGGCTTTCAGAACAAGCCCTGTGGGCAGTCTCCTTGTGGAGGCTGGGGTGCCTCCCCTGTGAATCAGGCGGCAACAACTGCTGGCAAATTACACAGTCCACATCTATTGTATGCCTACTCATACCAACTACCGTCTCCTTTTTCCAAATAGAGTAGTCCAGTTAACAGAACGGCGGCCAAGATCAGGCTTGACGGTCAGTGTGCACGTTCGGTCTCTTCTGAATGAATTGGAGTCTTTTCCTCTGCCATCTTCATACAATTTCCATTCACATACGCCACCATGATGTCTACCTCGACCTCTACTTCGACTGGAATGGACACACCGCTCCAAACACTCCTTTCACCCAGAGGCACTTCGCGGGCAATTCCTGTCAATTCTAGATGGTTACCAGGACTCCACAGTAATCTTCACTGATGGCTCAAGGGCAGATGGTTGTCAGCTTTGCATATACGCATGCCAGACATAACGAACTGCGTTCCCTGCTGGTTGGCTGCAGTGTATTCACTGTTGAGCTTGTAGCCATCCTTCGTGCAGTCGATCACATTCGTTCCTGCTCTGGGGGGTCTTTCCTCATATGCAGTGACTCCCAAAGCAGTCTGGAGGCTCTCAATCAGTGCTTTCCTTGCCATGCCTTGATTAAGGCCATCCAACAATCCCTATACGACATCAACTATTGTGGACAGTCGGTAGCATTTGTCTGGACACCAGGGCACGTTGGGATTGCTGGAAACAGGATGGCTGACAGGCTAGTGAAAGAGGCTACCTATAAACCAACCCTGGATATAGGTATCCCAGCTGCCGACATCTGTTCAATGTTACTTAGTCGCATTGTTGGTCTGTGGAGTACAGAATGGCGTACGCTACGGATGCCCAACAAATTGCGACTAATAAAGGAGATAACCAATGTGTGGAGGTCCCCTATGTGGAATCCTCGCAGGGATGCTGTCGTCCTCTGCCGATTCCGCATCGGCCATACTTGGCTTACACGCAGCCATATTCTCCGTCATGAGGACCCTCCTCACTGTCGATGTGATGCGCCTTTGACAGTTGCCCACTTCTTACTCGAATTCCCAACATTCGCCCCTCAAAGGCGGACTTTTAATCTTCCTTACTCCTTATAACTTGTTTTAGGTGACAATGCCTCTGTGGCTGATTCTGTTTTAACTTTTATTTGTAACAGTGGATTCTACAATTCCATCAGATGTTACTGAGTACTGCACCTGCTTAATATTTTTAGGCAGGTGATTTTAATGCGTTGCAGTGTGGCTAGACGTTCTATTTTTATTTCTGTGAACAACCAGCTCTGGGCACTCTGGTCTTCTCTTTTAAATCTCTTCTTTCTTCCCTTTAGTTGATTCTTTGATTCCATCTATGGTTTGATGTAGTTTAACACATTATGTCCTATTTTAGCGGTCTATTATATTATTTCTGTGCTGGAAAAAGGGATTGATGACCTTAGTAGTTTGGTCACTTTCAAACCCCAACCAACTGACCACCGACATCAGGAGTCAAAGCCAACACATTGTATCACATGCTCCAGCTAACCCCTTTTTACAATATAAACAGATCAATTTATATTCAACCATTCACATATCAATCACCATAATGTAATTAAAAAACTATAATCACTTGAAACTTTGATTATTCTTAATGGCAACTGCTTCATGGTGCACTCGGGCAAAGGAAAGTTTGTTTGTGTGTAATGGAAAGATGGCATAATTTTATGACACGATTTCACCTGTCTGTGATGACACATGATGTTACCAGCATGGTGGCAATGATGTATATAATCATAGCCAATATTGCGACCAAAACTATCACAAAAACAAAGACAAAGCCCAAAAATCAAATTAAAACCACTAAAATGACACTAAGGGGACAAATTCAAGAATATGAGAGTTTTGAGCAGGGACATTTAAGTGGGAAAAAACAACAAAAAGCCAACTGAAAACACACAAAAATATAATTTAAAATACACACTAAATACATAAAATATAAACAAAAAATGAGCGAAAATCTATACATGGAATCGGATAGTTCAATTGATCTAAAAGACACCTGAAATGAAGACAGTGATACCCACAACACCCTTGTACAAAACCAATTGCATAAAAGCAATATCAGGTACTTCACTTAACGTACACTGCATCTAAAATCATCTCCCACCCAAATCCCATCATCATTAAAATGGTATTGAAAGTAAATTCTATATTTACCACTGCAGTCAAAACTGCAAGCAAGAGCAAGCATTGGGCAGGATACACTACAATTTTCATGTACAATATGTGAAAATTTTAGCAAGAAGAGAATCATGTCTTCATAGCCTAACTGATTAAGGTGACCGTTGGCACAAGGCGGGGAGTCCAGGTTTGAATCCTGGTCCAGAAGAAATATTCATCTTTGCTGTTGAATTGATTTCAGTGCCCCATAACATTTGAGATATATGAATGCATTGTTTCGCAGCGAGTTAATTGATAACATTTTCTCGGGCTTCCAGCTGCGTCATATGGTTTATCAACATTTGAGATGTATGGATTTTTTTATTTCGAACAAAAAAAAAAAAAGAAAAGAAAAAGCCTTTTTCTGCCCCCCCCCTTTTTTAATGGCAAATTTCATTAGGGAATAAATATATTGTCAGGCATTTACTCATATCCCCAGTTTCTTAAAACAACCCTCTGCAGGACGTTCTTGGGTTTACATCATAAATAATTTGTATTGCAAGTTCCTGGACTTGGAAAACTTTGGCTTGATGAGTTACTCCAGAAAACAATCCCACATGAGATTACTGAATGAAAGTAAGTATAGTAGCTAGGGGTTTTTATTTTTATATCACCTGTGACAATATTCACAGAGCAAGTATGGATTTGTTTAGGGTTTTTAGTAGTTATGTTGTATGCTCCACTCTGTTAAATTTATTATCAAGCTGTAACCCCACAATTTAACACTGTCTGTCTGCTTGTCTTATTTTCAACATATACTGCAGGAAAGCTTTTACGAGTACGAAACTGCATATGGGATATATTGTAGTAGGTTTAGTGACCGATTTGGATGGGAACCATTTATTAATTAGCATGGCAATTTCATTAGCTGACTTTTCTAATGCTATATTTGATTTCAACCTACTATTCATTGCAATATATTTGTCACCTACAAGCAAAACAAAATTGGAATCTGGTAATGTTGTGCATAGCTGTGAATGAATTATTTGAAAATGTTGGAAATGAAGTCAACAGACTATGGGAAATACTTTTAAAATTGTCTAGAAAGATAACTTCTTCCATTAAAAAAAGAAAAAGTCCATACCATGTTGTTGGATTCATCTCTTCTCTCTTTAGTGCATAGTAGGTAATTTATTCATTTCAGTTAAAAAAAAAAAAAACAAGGGGTAAAATTCTGTGATCAATAAACTTCCAAACATGAACATACTGCGATACCGAAAGTCCTGATACCACCCGTCTGCTTTGACCCATGACATCACACTAAAATAAAAAAGAAAGAAAGAAGAAAAGCGATGCAAAATACAGTACCCTGATACACAAAACAAAACTAATAAAATTAAATTTGTAGGTTATTTGTATGAAGCGGCTCCCCCTGTTGGCTTTGATCCATGATATCAACTTGTGTGTGACGATATTGTTGCGTGATAATTTCAAGTTTTCTCTTATTACAGGTGGTGTGCTCTTTTGGTGGAAGATGAACGGTTCATGGTTGTTTTTTTTTATTTTAATGGTCTTACGGTGTGTGACATTCTTTGAATTTGTGTGGTGTGGTTGCTTCTCTTAAAGTTGTTTTTGTTTGTTTGTTTGTTTGTTTGTGTGTGTGTGTGTGTGTGTGTGTGTGTGTGTGTGTGTGTGTGGTTATTACACCTTTTAGTAGTGTGATGTTTCCACTTTAGTTTGCTTTTCTATAATTCATGTGTTTTCAAGTTCTGTTTTTGTTAGAATGGTTATAAATAAGTTTAATTCTTTCTTGTTGCGTGATACACTAGGGCAACACTATGTTAGCCACAATAAAATTTCTGTATCCGATTGATGATGTAGCTGATTGTGTTTGGTGTACAAGACATTGACAACCAATGAAGCTAACAAAATTTGTGGCGAGTAGGGTGGGGAGGTTGTGTGCGTATGTGTGTGTGGTTTATTTATTGTGTTAGTAATTTGTATGCTAGGACACATTTTATTTAAAATTTGTGGACCTTTTGTAGTGAAGTTTCTTTTGGTGTAGGTGGTTGTTAAGGATGTTTGTGTAATGTTCAGATCACTGTAAGGAGGATTTTCAGTGGAATTACGTAGTTAGTGTGGGTTGGCAATATACCATATTGCATGTAGGTGGTGTGGTGTGTAATGTGATTTTTGCTTTTGGCAAATCCAACGAACATGAAATATGAGTAACTGGTTGTGATGACAGGCTAATCTGTTAAAAAACAGTGAAATTGGGCATAAAGATTATTTGCTTTTATTATAGCAAATAGATTTCGGTTACTGAATAACCATCGTCAGTGCTGATGCAGAAAATTTACAGCAGATGTTAAATGGATTACAAAATTACACATAGATCTGATACATCCCATGTTACAATGTATACATAGTACTTAGTAAACATTTTGTGTGTCAGGTTATGAACAATGGAATTGAACCTCAAGACTGATCTGTAGTGAAGCCAAAGGTCTAGTTTAGGTTGGGATGCAATATTTTGGTTGCAAGTTGGCAAAACCAACACATGCAACAATACAAAAGTGGTTGTGGTGGAGAAGAAACATTTGAAAAGACTGATGTGTTTGGTACTATTTCTTTGAAAAGACTGATGTGTTTGGTACTATTTCTTTTTTGTTTGTTTGTTTGGGTGGGGAGGGGAGTAGGAGGAGGCTGAATTGGTATTGCTGTCTTCAATGAAGGTGTATTATAGGTCAATTTAAATATTTGATACCATTTTAATGTCGAATGGATTTGGGTGGGAGTTGATTGGCATGTTTTCTTCATTTTAAGTGCAGTGTAGAGTAATTGAAGTACCTGATACTGTTTTTTGATATTGATTTTGTACAAGTGTGACTTCATTGCAGGTGTCTTTTAGGTCAGTTCAACTATTCAATTCCATGTATAGTTTTTTGGTCATTTTCAGTTTTTATTTTGCGTTTTGTTGTGTGTTTTTAAATTATATTTTTACATAGTTTTAGCTGACTTTTTGTTGTTTTCTCCCACTTGAAATGTCCCTGCCCAAAACTCTCATATTCCCCCACTTTTCCCATTAGTATCATTTTATTGGTTTTACTTTAATTTTGGGGTTTGTGTATGTGCAATTGTCGCTGTTTTTTGTGACAGTTTTGGTTGCAATATTGGCTCTTATTATATACATCATTTCCGCCCCTGATATCGTCATGGATCAAAGCAGGTGGGTGGAATCATGTTGTAAAATTGTGCCAACTTTCCAGTATACACAAACTTACTTCCTTTGCCAGGGTGTTCTATGAAGCAGTTGACATTAAGAACACTCAAAGTTTCAAGTGATTATGGTTTTTTAATTAAATCATGGTGCTTGGTATGTGGATGGTTGAATGTATATTGATCAGTTTATATTGTAAAAAGGGATTAACCAAAGCAATGGATTAGCAGAACACTATTACAAATTTAAGTTTAATTATCTTCAAAAGCAGAAAGCTTAAATTTGCAAAATTATTATTTTATGATTACCTCTTTCAATGGGCAATGGCACCATCATCTGTTCATATAAAATTATACATGGTGGTCTTCTTACATTATGTAAAACATGGAGGTTAAATAGTATATGCATCATAGCACTTAGTCTCTTACAAGCTGTTGATGTTTTAACTTCTGTATTTTATATTTCAACTAAGTGCTATGTTGTACGTACTATTTAATCTCCATTTTTTTAAAATAACGTAAGATGACCAATGTGTATAATTTTATATGACCAGATGATGGTAGCATAGCCCATTGAAACTGGTCGTCATAAAATAAACAATTATTTTGCGATCTTGGCTTTCTATTTTTGAAGATAATTAATCTATCAGATCGCCTCCACAACCTGCAATGTCAGGCAATGTCAAAATTTAAGTTTCTTTGGCACGTAATAGAAAATTTTTAATTTTATGATCATACTTTTTTTAGTATGTTAATTTCATTTTAGTATCTCCCCCCCCCCCCCTAATGATGTCAAGAGTCAAAGCTGACCAGTGGCATCGGCAGTGGCGTAGCTATCATAGGGCTAGGCGGGGTAGTGCCCCGGGGCCCCCGAGATCAAGGGGCCCCTCGGCCTCCGTGAGCAAAGTTCGGAAAAAGTTACAGTAGAGCGTCGTTTTTTATTTTTATTTTATTTATTTATTTATTTTTACCTTCCCACCCTAACGTCCATCAATTCCCCCTCCCGTCAAACTAAGCTTCCCATAGTAACCGGACTGGATGACAGGGTGACGGAACATTGCTTCTAGTGGGGCCTGCTGACAGGCCAAGCCGACAGTCGCTGAGTACAACAGTCGGCACACTCAGGTCGGCAGAAGTAGCTGCAGCATCAAAGCTGCTCACAGCAACAGCTGCGCCTTCCAAGTGTTGCGGCGTGCCGCTCGGCGCAATGTGAAGGATCGCGCAACTCCCAAATACTGTATAAATACATTTACTGCACAGTACTTCTTATTGGCAAATAGAAGTGTACAGTTCAATTATACGAATAATCGGTTTTCCGAACATCCATGTTCCCCAATTACACTTCGGATAATCAGCGTTCTACTGTATATAATATTTGAGCTGAATGAAGGATTTTCAACTTTTAACGTTTTGAACACTGTCAACAAACTTCAAAAGCACGAAGTGAAATCCAAAAATTATTCCCATCTCAGAATATAAACATAAAAAGGTATTGCTTGTCCGCTAAGACGTCCACCCTGCCACCTGCTGAATTACTAGCAGTGTGTGACAATACTGTCCATGGTTTGAATTCGTAGGCATTAAAATTCATGTTGACATGTGAGTGAAGTGATCATTTTTTAAATAGTCCTAATGTTAATGGAATGCTGCTTTTAAGTTCAATGTCGTAAACTGAAGGCGGTAACCTTTAATTGTTGTATTAAATAACTAGAAATGAAGTGGGATTGGTACGATACGATGAAAATGTGAATACTACTAATTTAACGTTTATGTATTCTCTTAGAAGTCAGTAGTCTTCAAGGAATCGTGTTAGTGTTGAATCGTGACATTTTTCATCCTGTTTACTGAATTGGTGTGTGATATAACAATGGCTTGTGAACCTATTGGTATCGACAGACATGGTATGACAGCAGAAGTGGTTATGGATTATTTTCATAATACTGTAAAGAAAATAAATCTGCAGAAGAAAGAAGGCAGGAAGACTAACCGATGTTAATACAGGCATATCATTATCTGATATGCATGTCTAAGAAGACGAAAACTCTGAAAATGATTTCTGTACTTACTACAACGGGAAAACAGGTTCAAATGGTCGAAAAAGCCGCCCACTAGTTCTAAAACGTGAAATTGATATAAATGGCTTAATTTCTTTCCTGTCGTTAAAAAAATTACTTTTCTCCTTTCAGAGATGAAAATTGTCCTAAATTAACACCAGATGAAGCAAAAAAGAAGAAATACTGCTAAAATAAAACAAAATTATTATTTTACCTTTGTACGTGTACCTGGTATTGCAAAAACGTAATAAATATCTTTTTTTTTTAGAAAATACTGTCGGTGGGGGGGCTGCAGGCCGGCAACCACCTGCCCCCTATAGAAAACGCCACTGAGCATACCCCAAGACTTTCAAAAGTCGGCGCCTTTGGTATAGTTTTAGTTTAGAGAGGGCCCCAACGTCATTTTTGCCCCGGGGCCCTTCGTGCAGTAGCTACGCCACTGGGTATCGGGTCCTTCAGCATTACCATAAAAACTAAACACACATTTGTAACAAAAGAAAAATCCACGTTGCATAACATTGTTTCCCAATGCTTCCTCTTGCCTGCACCTTTGACTGAAGTGGCTAATATAGCATATCGTTTCAGGAGGGGGGGGGGGGGGGTCAAGAGTAAAAATTTATTGGCTTCATATTTCAAACTGATGTGTAAAAAAGAAAAAGTTGCTGAATGTTCCAATCCCTGCCATGTCAGTTTTCAGAAGAGGCATACAATCACTGACATGATTTCTATTAATAATAATAATAATAATAATAATAATAAAGTAAAAAAAAAATTATAGGTTACCGTACTTATTTTTCTTGATTGTATTCTTGCACAAGATAGTGTGTTTGTGAATCTGCACAATAATTGTCATTTGCCTGATGGAGGCATGCACATGATTATAGATATCATGTTAGTTCTTCTCGATTATATGTATAATTGTATCTTTTTCAAATCAAAGCTCAGGTCATGGAATCTATACTACAGACAAGAATAACTTCCACAAATATTTAAAGTCACTTACTTTGCTTTACAAAGGTGTCTACTATTCAGCACTCTGCGTTTTCATTAACATGTAAAGAATAGAAAGGATTTATTGGTGGGTAACTCCTACTCCATTGATGAATTTCTTAGCAGAGATGTAGCTAGATCCCCATTGTAACTCAATCTATACATTAATCAATTTCTGAAGGAAAGCAAGATGAAATTTGGAGCTGAAATTAAAGTTCAGGGAGAAGAAATGAAAACTCTGCAGTTGGCTGATTAAATTCTAATTGTCAGGGACAGCAAAGGAACTGGAAAAACAAATGAATGGAATAGACAGAGCAAAACAAAGGTAACAAAATGTAGTCTAAGAATATAATACTATCCTGAAGGAATTAAATGAGGTAATGGGACGATAAAAGTAGTGGATTAGTTTTCTTACTTGAGAAGCGCAATACTTCTGATGGAAGAAAATCATTTCTTCAGAATAGAAATTTGTTAACAAGTATGAAGTGTTAGGAGGCCTCTTCTGAATGCATTTGTGTGGAGTAACATTGTACAGGAGTGAAACATGAATGATAAATAGTTCAGACAATAAGAGGATTGGAGCTTTTGAAATGTGTTTCTACAGATGATTGCTGTAGATGGGTACATCGTGTAGTTAATGAGATGGTTCTGAACAGAATTGGGATGAAAAGAAATTTTTGGCATATCTTGACTAAAAGGATTGATTGGTGGGATACATTCCATGACATCATGGACTCGTCACTTTAGCATTGGAGGAAAGTGTTTGGGGTAAAAACTGTAGAGTAAGGCCGAAAGATGAATTCTGTAAGCAGGTTCAAAATGATGCAGGTTAGATATGCAGATATTAATTCGCAATTTATGAAAATTTCTGACTTCAGCTGCTGCTCTTTGGTTGGTTCATCATTTTGTGCCATATGAAAATTTGTGCTGGACCGGAACTCTAACCTGGATCTCCTGCTTTTCACAAGTGGTCGTCTTAACCTCTCGGCCATCTGAGCATGTTCCTCAAGGACCAAAACTTCCATATGTTACTCTTTACTTCCCCTGGTACTTGCACACACTTAGCGTGATTTATGTGACGAGGAGAGACATAGTTACATCATCTTTAGCCTGTCTTGGCTGTCATATTTACCAATGCTACTTCCGTTATAAAGGAACAGACATTGCTGATGGTCCACAGCTACAAATGTTTTTACAAGAGTGATGTTTCCAAGAGTGGGTTAAATTGTACGACGCTTCTCGCCGAGCTCCAGTGGTTATATTGGCACCAATGGTTAATGGTGGCATCTCAGATGACCAATAAATGTTTTGTCTTTACTTCAATCAAAACGAAAATTATGTTTTTTATGAACGGACAAAGGTACATACATGAACCTGTCAACCGTAAAGCAGGTACAGGATCAATTTTGCTGCGAGTGAAACGAGGAGCAATAACACTTACTCAGTAGCTCATGAAAAAATATTAACACAATTCCTCACTACATTTTTCCTCTGTTACCAACGTAAGTACAGGATCCTGGCGAGAAGTGTCATAAAATTTTACGACACTTCTGTTTATTAGGAAAAGGTCATATGAGATATATTTTTTTAAAGACCACTTACAAGCAGCTTTCCAACATGACCTCTGCTGCTTTAGTTTGTGACTCTGGAATGTAAATAGCAATTTAATACTTTTGGCAATATCTTTTTCAATGTTGTGAATTCCTATGCATTATTTTCTGATCTTTTATCCTGGAATGTGGAATGAAAGATGGCTATTTGGTTCTCCCCTTTTGACCTCATGGGACCCTTTTTCATGAGCAGTTTTGAAATAGCTTTGAACACCAAAATCTTCTTCATGAATAAGGTCTCAAACAGAGAACTGGCCTTTGAACTGACTTGCAACTCAATCACTAGAATAATTAACACGTGAAACTGAAGCATTGTCAAAACTTTTTGTGGGAAATGACTGTTCAATCAATATATATCTGACAGTCGATGGTGGGTTCTCTAATAATGGGCTCTGGTATTCCCTTTCTGTGTTACAAGGCCGTGTGTTTCTGGAAAGTTGTGTGCTGGTTTTATGCTGTCTAAAGACACTGTTATTGCTTTCAGATGTTTAACAGATCAACTGTTCTGTTTCCATATTGCAATACATGATGTCAATTTAAAATGAAAGCTATAGTGTTCACTGGTATTACTTCAGACTTGAAGTGATCTACAATTGTCAGTAAACATCATTTCCCATCATAGATTGACAGTGAACCCACCAACATCTATGTTTAATGACTAAAATGCATTGTATTAATTGGAAAATCGTGTATGTGCAAATACATATTGTGAACTACTTCATTACATTGACAAACAAATCGTGCACGGGCACATTCATGGCAATTGTTTTGAAAACTAGATGAGATCAAATGCTCTGTGTCTAAATAGTTGATGCACTAACTCCAGTGTGTTCAAGACAATGTATACTGTTGGAGCATGGTGTCAAAATGTAGTTGCAAGAAATGATCAAGCCTTTCCATTGGCAATATCATAACACAGTTGAATTAAATTCCAGGAATATCTGAGAGTCACAGTGGTATGTCACAATAGCCATCTCTAAGCAGCTTATTCTGACCAGTTCCTGCTACCCCTCAAATTTTACCGTCCCCCGTGTTGGCAAAATGTGTGTGTTTATTTTCCACCCCCCCCCCCCCTCCAGGGGGCCCACAGCTCTTTTGTGGGTACGTGTGTGGTGCGCACGGGTCCCCGAGCCATTGCAGCCTTTTTTCCTGCTTTCCCCAGGCTGCATTACCCCTCCTAGTTCCCCCTCCTTCCCATCCCAATTCCTCCTTCCCACCCTCTCCAAGCCCGTCTCCCGGTGTTACTCTGGATGACGGCTTGGCTATCCCATGGTACCGATTGTCCTGCACTTTGGTTTTGTCTGCTGTGTACACTGGTTTTTGGCCCAGTTTGGTCCCCCTCGGGGTTTGACCTTCCGTACCAAAATTGTCCGATAATGTGTGAGCCAATTGGGGAAGAACTCCCGACCTAGCCCCTACGGCGCGGGTCCTATCCTTTCCTTTCCACTTCCTTTCCTCGCTGTAGCCCCCATCCCCTGCTAGTTCCCCAGCACGTGTAGCCAGTCCGTGTGGGGGGGGCTGTTATGTACCCTTTGGCTGAGCCCCCTGACACCACAGGGATCACACTACTGGTGTCTGAGCTGCAACCTCTCCATGCAAGCCAAGGAGTTGATGCCTGTCCTCGGGGGTATCAGAACTCCCGGCAATGGCCATCGTGCCAGGTGGCCTTTGCTGAGGCTGGGTGGCGCCCATGGAGAGAGCCCCGGTTTCGGAGTGGGTGACACCAGGGCGGACGTCTAGCACCATGAAAAGAGTTAGACTCCAAAATGGTCGTGCATCGGCCGTCTCTGAAGACAGGAAGAGATCGTTCAATGCTGCTACTGCGGATACGAGGATGTTTCCCTCCCTTGCTACCCCTTGGGAGGAAGGCCAGGCTCGCCGGTTAGGAGCAAAACCCTTTCCTCGCTACCTGGTTTGCTCAAGGACTGATGGAGGAACTTTTACTACCACCAAACCGCTGTTCTTTGTCGAGACCATAGAGGACAAGTTTGGTGAAGTGGAATCTATGGGTAAGCTTAGATCTGGCTCATTGCTCATTAAAACGGTCTCGGCAGCCCAGTCTGAAGCTTTGCTCGCCTGCACCACCCTTGGCGACATTCCCGTAACAATACTCCCACACAAATCCTTGAATATGGTACAGGGTGTGATATTCCACCGGGACCTCCTCCTTTGAACTGATGAGGAGCTTAGGGCCTATCTCGAGCGGCGTGGTGTACATTATGTTCGCCGCGTTCAGAGTGGACCTAAAGATAACCGCGTCGATACTGGGGCCTTTATCTTGGCCTTCGAGGGGGACACACTCCCAGAGAAGGTCAAGATAATGATATATCGATGTGAAGTGAAGCCCTACATTCCACCTCCCATGCGGTGTTTTCGATGTATGAGGTTTGGTCATATATCCTCTCGCTGTACAGCAGTCCCAGTATGCGGTGATTGTGGACGCCCACTACATGAGGGGAGCCCCTGTGTTCCTCCACCGGTGTGCGTCAACTGCCATCAACACCACTCTTCACGGTTGCCAGAATGCCCTATGTTTAAGAAAGAAAAGAAGATACAAGAGTATAAATCCCTGGAGTGTTTGACGTACCCTGAGGCCCGCAGTAAATATGAACGTCTGCATCCCGTGCAGATGGCGACGACCTTTGCTACGATGTTATCTTCTAGCAATTCACCCTCCCCTTCCCACTCCCATCTCCCCCCTACACCCCGTCCCCACCCCTCCCTCACATCTCCCTCTCCTGTAGCTCCTGTAGCCCTCCCTTTGTGTCCCACCCCTTCCCAGCCGGAGAAGTGCACCCCTTCTCCGTCGCCTGTCGGTGACAGTGCCCCATCTCAGGGCCTTCCGTCCCGGCGTTCCCCAGATCGGAGATCTTCGACCTCCAGTCGGCCATCGGACTCCCAGTCACTGAGTTCAAAGGTCGCCCGATCTTCGTCAGTACCAGACCTAACTGACAAAAGTCCTCTCTCTGGGGCGGGTCCTGCCCGTCCCACACGAGAGAAAGAGGAGGAGAAGAAGAAGAAGAAACCAAAGTTACAAGACAAAGCCCCTCCGGTACCAGCGGAGGTGCCGCCTGCACTTTCGCAACTCGCTCATCCCATTGAGCCTGAGGCTGACCAACTATTTATGGATGTTGTCCCTTCTTCTTTGGTGACGGACGCTGACAAAGCGGCGTGACAGACATTATGCCATTCGCTTCTCGCCTAAATCCTCGTGATGTGATCATCCAATGGAACTGTAATGGCTACTACCGTCACTTCTTGGAGATTAAACAGCTAATCTCTCTCTCTTCTGCGGCCTGTGTCGTCCTGCAGGAATCGAGGTTTATGGATGCACATTCACCGACCCTCCGTGGGTTCCGTGCTTTTTGTCGGAACCGGGTTGGTCCCCTCCAGGCGTCTGGTGGGGTTTGTACTTTGGTCCGGACAGATATTGTCAGTACCTGGATTCCTCTCCAAACTCCATTGGAAGCAGTTGCTGTCCGGGTTCACTTGGACACTCCATTAACCATTTGCAACCTCTACCTTCCCCCTGACAGGCCACCTACACTCGCTGCCCTAGTTGCCCTCCTTCAGCAACTCCCCCCTCCTTACCTCATCCTTGGGGACTTCAATGCCCACCATCCTTTGTGGGGCATTGCTTATACATCTAGCCGGGGCCGCCTCATAGACCAGTTTATTGCTGACCACAATCTGTGCCTTCTCAACGATGGTTCCCCAACTCATTTTAGTGCCGCTCACGGCACCTTTTCTGCCATAGACCTCTCTCTCACTTCTCCTTCTCTCCTTCCTTTATTTCACTGGTCGGCGTATGACGACTTCTGCGATAGCGACCACTTTCCGTTGATCCTTTCACTTCCCTCACACCTACCACGAGCCAGGGTACCCCGCTGGGTTTTCCGTCGTGCTAATTGGCCGCTATATACATCCCAGGTTGTTTTCCCATCTTCCCCCTCAGGCTGTATAGATGATATAATAAGCCAAATGACCAACATGATTACCCAAGCTGCCAACGCCGCTGTTCCCCGGTCGACAGGCCCTCCTACTCGCCGGCCGGTCCCTTGGTGGAATGCAACTGTTGCCGCAGCCATTCGCGAGCGCCGTAGGGCCTTGCAACATCTTAAGCGCCACCCTTCCCTCGCTGGTCTCATAAATTTCAAACGGCTGCATGCCAGAGCTCGTTACTTAATCAAACAAAGTAAGCAGACATGCTGGGAGCATTTTGTCTCCTCGTTGGGCTCTTCTGTCCCTTTGACAAGAGTGTGGGCTATGCTCCGATCTATCCAAGGTAGCTGGTGGCCGTCTTCCGTCCCTGGTCTTGCCCTGCCTGATGGGGTCTGCACAGAGCCATCTGTTGTTGCAGAACAATCTTGGAATCTTTGGCGTGACGTCACGAGTGCTGGACTGCTGTGCACATCGCTCTCGACTTTTTATATAATTTTAGGATTAATATAATTATTTTAATTGTTATTTCGTGACAATATTCAATCTAGAGGTGTTCTAGTAAAGGTTCGTCAGTTATTTTAGCGTTTGTTGTGCCGTAATTGCTTTAAGTGGTGTTATTTGTGTTCGCGTGTGCGCCGGCATCGACGTCTTACTGCTTTGTTTACATCTGGTGGCGAGTGGTTCCAGCCGTAGCGGTCTCCGAAAGCTAAGTTCTAATAAGTGTTTGTGTATTGTAGTTAAATTATTAAAGTTTTAGATTTCAGGAGGTGTTATCGCGCTAGTTGTTTATTAACTTTAGTACTTTTCAACAGGTGACTTGCTGTTTTTAACGTAGTTAAGGTTGGGAAACTTTAAGTTACGGTATTTGATAACTCTTGTACTCTCACAGTGTTTAGTTGTTTTATTAGTGACGCTTGAATTTGAACTTGTTTATACAAGCAACAGTGTAAAGTTTCTGTGGTAGTGTTATTTGCTCTTTTCTGATACTATTAGTTGTTGTTACTTGATTTGTAGAGACTGAGGTTTGTTGATTGCTGTAGTTAAGAGGTACTTCCTACTTATTTTGTAGAAACTTAACTTCATAACGTAGACGTCTAGTTTTTCTTAACAAATTATTGTAAAATTTTACCATGAGTGAAAAGTGTGGGCTCTGTCGTAGGTTCGTGCGTAGTGGGCTGCAGTGTGGGATTTGTAGTAAGTATTTTCATGGGGGGGAGTGCAGTGGGGAAGACAGTGGGCATTGTGGTGAGGTTCTCTCCTGGAACTGTAGGATTTGCAGCAGGAATAAGTTGATAGAGGAGCAGGAGCGTTTGATCTGCGCCCTTCAGGTGCAGTTGAAAAACGCTGAAGAGGAACTAGGTAGGTTGAGGAGGGGAAGGGGGGCTGGGGAATGGGAACTGGCAGTTGGCAAGAAGGTAGCTAGGAGAAGGTATTCAGATAGCTTTACATTGCAAGTTGCAAATAGGTTTGACCAACTGTCAGAGTTGAGTGGAGATGAACCTCCTGTAGCTGTAGGTGTAGGAAGTACGCAGCAGACCTCAGCTTTTGGTAAGCCGAAATCTGTAGAGAGGTCTCTTAGGAAGAAGAAGGTTCTGCTGCTAGGTAGTTCTCATGGCAGAGGTGTTGGCCAACAGTTGCAGGAAGTACTTGGGAGTGAGTACCAGGTCACCAGCATAGTGAAGCCTAGTGCAGGGTTAGATCAGGTCACTTGTAACATAGGGGACTTATGTAGGAATTTTTCAAAAGAGGATCAGGTAGTTATAGTGGGTGGGGCCGGGAACAGTCTTGATAGGGAAGGGGAATATGATATAGGTGGTGATCTGGAAAGGATAGCAAATGAAACTGGTGGCACGAATGTGCATTTCGTGCAGCTGTTTCAGCGTCATGATAGGCCTTGTCTTAATACGGCTGTCAGCCGTCTTAACATGGGGCTTGAAAAGGCGCTGATGACGGAGGGCATGGATCACATTGCAGTGGTGCCAGTTGAAACTATCCAAAGGTCGGATTTTACTAGGCACGGTCTGCACCTCAATAGGTATGGGAAGGGGAGGTTGGCAAAGCTCATAGGTGACAGTGTAGTAGGGGGTGGGGTTTCACTCATGGAAAAATTCCTGTAGTAGTTGGTGTTAGGGCTGCACCTTTTTTAGACTGAAGACAGCTGATAGATATTCCTGCTTAAAGGAAGTCCCTCTAAGAAATGAACCACCTTTGACAAAGTCTAAGAATATAAGTAATAAGGGAATTACTGTTTTTCATCAAAATATACAGGGTATCAGAGATAAAGTTAATGAAATGCTTATTGATACTGATTCTGACATTATTGGTATTTCAGAGCACTTTTTAAGTGGTGTGACAATTCAGAGACTTCCTTTGCCAGGATACAGGTTAGCTGCCTTTTACTCTAAGAGTTCCTTGCAGTGTGGGGGAGTGGCCATGTATGTAAAAAACGATTTTTCATCGGAGTCAATCGATTTTTCTAAACACTGCACAGAACAGATATTTGAATGTTGTGCAGGAATTGTTAATGTTAATGGAACTAAACTAGTAATAGTTGTTATTTATAGATCCCCTGACTCAGATTTTAAAATGTTTCTGCCCAAGCTGGAATTGGTTCTGGGTTCACTGTATAGGAAGTATAAAAATTTAATTGTGTGTGGAGATTTCAACATTAATTGTGTAGGTGATAGCTCAAGGAAACGTCAGCTGTTAGATCTATTTAATTCCTATAACATGATGCAAACAGTATTTTTTCCAACGAGAGTGCAAGGAAATAGCAGTTCTACCATTGACAATATTTTTGTTCATTCTTCATTATTAGAGGGGCACTCTGTCAGCAGAATAGTAAATGGCCTATCAGACCACGATGCCCAACTTTTAATTCTAAAAAGTATTTGTTCTCAAACAAATGTTAAACATAAATATCAACTACTCAGAAAAGTTAATCCAGTTGCAATTGAGACCTTTTTAAGCCTAATTAAGGAACAAGAATGGCAGGATGTTTATAGTGCTGATAATGCAGATGATAAATATAATGCTTTTCTGAACACATTTATTATGCTATTTGAAAGTTGCTTTCCACTAGAACGCTCAAAACAGGGTACTTTCAGTAACAGACAGCCAGGGTGGATGACAAAGGGGATAAGAGTATCATGTAGAACTAAGCGGGAGTTGTATCAAAATGTTAGAAGCAGTCAGAATGAAGATGCAGTAGCTCATTACAAACAGTACTGTAAGGTTCTGAAAAATGTCATTAAGAATGCAAAAAGTATGTGGTACGCAAAAAGAATAGCAAACTCTCGGGATAAAATTAAAACTATCTGGTCAGTCGTGAAGGAAGTGTCTGGTCAGGAGCAGCAGGTAGAAGATATAATGTCAGTGCGTAGTAGGAATGTTTCTGTTACTGACAAGTTAGATATATGTGCAATATTCAATAATCACTTTCTGAATATAGTAGAGGAACTAAACAAAACTCTAGTTTCTACAGGTAATCATATAACGTTTTTAGAAAATGCGTTTCCGAGGCTGTTGCCTGAAATGATCCTTCATGATACTTCCATAGGTGAGATTGAGTCAATAATTAAATCACTAAAGACTAAGGACTCTTGTGGATATGATGGGGTATCTAGCAGAATTCTAAAGTACTGTTCTCCATATGTTAGCCCAGTACTAAGCCATATTTGTAATTTTTCCTTTCGGAATGGTCAGTTTCCTAACAGATTAAAGTACTCAGTAGTGAAACCGCTTTATAAAAAAGGTGAAAGGGATAATGTAGACAACTATAGACCTATTTCTATGCCATCGGTTTTTTCCAAAGTTATTGAAAAGGCTGTATATTCAAGATTAATTGATCATTTCAGTTCACATAATTTCCTGTCAAACGTACAGTTTGGTTTTAGAAGTGGTTTAACGACCGAAAACGCTATATTTTCGTTTCTCTGTGAGGCACTTGATGGGTTAAATAAGAGGCTACGGACATTAGGCGTCTTCTTTGATTTAACAAAAGCGTTTGATTGTGTTGATCACAAAATATTGTTGCAGAAGTTGGAACATTATGGAATACGGGGAGTAGCCCACAACTGGTTCACCTCTTACTTTAATAATAGACAACAGAAGGTAATTCTCCGCAATGTAGAAAATGGCTATGACGTGCAATCCCAATGGGGCACAATTAAGTATGGGGTGCCCCAGGGGTCTGTTTTGGGACCATTGCTGTTTCTTATTTATATAAATGATATGCCTTCGAGTATAACAGGTGATTGTAAAATATTTTTGTTTGCTGATGATACCAGCTTGGTAGTGAAGGATGTTGCTCGTAATATTGACACAGTATCAAATAATGCAGTTCAAGAGATAAGTTCATGGCTAATAGAAAACAAGTTGATGTTAAATCACAGTAAAACTCAGTTCTTACAATTTCTAACACATAATTTGACGAAATCTGACATTATGATTACACATAATGGGCATGTGATAAGTGAGACTGAACAGTTCAAATTTCTAGGTGTTCATATAGACAGTAAGCTGTCATGGAAAGCCCATGTTCAGGATCTTGTTCCAAAACTAAATTCTGCTATATTTACCATTAGAACAATATCTGAGAAGTGATTTTTCAACACGAAAAGTAGTCTATTTCGCTTACTTTCACTCACTTATGACGTACGGCATTGTTTTTTGGGGTAACTCGCCGGATGCAAAAAGGATATTTCTGGCTCAAAAACGGGCGGTTCGAGCAATATCTGGTGTAAGTTCGCGAACGTCATGTCGACCCCTTTTCAGTAGTCTGGGAATTTTGACTCTGGCGTCACAATACGTTTTTTCTTTAATGTCGTTTGTTGTTAATAATATCAGCTTATTCCCACGAGTTAGTAGCTTTCACTCGGTGAATACTAGACAGATGTCTAATCTACATTTGCACCGCACCACCTTAACACTTGTGCAGAAAGGGGTGCAGTATTCTGCGGCATCCATTTTCAATAAGCTGCCACAAGAACTTAAGAATCTTAGCACTAATCCACATGCTTTCAAATCTAAATTGAAGAGTTACCTCGTGGCTCACTCCTTTTATTCTGTCGAGGAACTCCTAGAAAAGTTAAACAATTAAGCTAATTTATTTTTTCTTTATTGATTCTTTTCACTTTTTCTATTACCATTATTGTGTAACAATTAATGTATTGACTTGTTCCATGACCATGGAGTCTTACTCCTGAAGTGGATCCTATGGAACAGAATAAATAAATAAATAAATAAATAAAGAACATCTTGCAACTCACTTCGCCACTGTATCAGCGACAACCTCATATCCGGCGACCTTTCTCCTTAAGAAACACCAGGCCGAAACCTTCAAATTAGGCTTTACTTCTCACCAGGTGGAACCATATAACGAACCTTTTACTGACTGGGAGCTATCGCTGGCCCTCTCCTCTTCTCGTGATTCAGCACCTGGCCCTGACGATATCCATAATCAATTACTGCAACACCTCAACCCCTCACAACGGAAATTTCTCCTAAAAGTTTTTAACCGTATTTGGCTTCAAGGGGTGTTCCCCTCCCAGTGGAGGGAGAGTATTGTGGTCCCTGCCCTCAAGCCTGGAAAGGACCCGTTGGCGCTGGACAGTTATCGACCAATAAGCCTGACAAGTGTCCCCTGTAAACTACTTGAACGGATGGTAGCCCGCAGATTATGCTGGGTTCTTGAATCCCGGGGACTTCTCTCACCTTACCAGTGTGGGTTCCGGGAGGGACGATCCCCTATTGACCATTTACTTCGACTGGAGACTGCGATCATACAGGCCTTCTCTAAAAGACATCGTCTGGTAGCAGTCTTCTTCGATCTTCATAAGGCATACGACACAGCTTGGCGTCATCATATTTTACGTTCTCTTCATGACTGGGGCCTCAGAGGCTCCTTACCAATTTTTATCCACCGCCTGTTCCGTGTCAGAGTTGGCTCTTCCTTTAGCTCCCCTCGGATACGGGAGAACGGCGTCCCCCAGGGCTCAGTGTTGAGTGTTACACTTTTTCTAATCGCCATAAATGGGTTGGTTAGCTCTGTTGGGTCACTGGTAACCCCGGCGTTGTATGTCGACGACTTTTGCATATGGTACAGCTCCTACTCGGTAGCCTCTACTGAACGTCAGCTCCAGAGCGCCATTCAGCGGGCTTCAGTGTGGGCTACGTCCCATGGTTTCCAGTTTTCCTCATCAAAAACGAGGGTGGTGCACTTTTGTCGTCGTACTACAGTTCACCCTGATCCAGAACTGTTCTTGGGTAATCAGCGCCTGGAAGTTGTAGCACAGCATCGTTTCCTGGGTCTTCTCTTTGACAAAAAATTGACTTGGGTGCCCCATATTCGCCACCTAAAGATTAGTTGTATGAGGAAACTTAATGCCCTACATTTCCTTGCTCATTCATCTTGGGGTGCAGACCGAACAACTATCCTCCGTATCTATCGGGCTCTCATCTTGTCCCGATTGGACTATGGGTGTCAAGTTTATGGCTCGGCAGCTCCTTCTGCCCTGAAATTATTAGACCCGGTTCACCATTATGGTGTCCGCTTGGCTACAGGTGCATTCCCGACTAGCCCGGTCGACAGTCTCCTTGTTGAGGCGGGAATCTGCCCTCTTCAGGTCAGGCGGCATCAGCTTCTGGCATCTTATGCCATCGCCATCCGGCAATATTCTGATCATCCGGCTTACCAGGTTCTTTTTGCATATGAAGGGCTTCGACCCCCTGATACCCGGCCGCGGGCGGGCCTCCCCGTCGGACTGCGGCTTGCCTCTCTTTGCCGGGATTTCCATTTCCCTTCCCTAGATTGCGCCCCCCATTTTACTGCACGCACGCCTCCGTGGATGGTACCACGACCACTAATTCGGTTGGATCTCTTCCAGGGCCCAAAAGCTTTGATTTCCCCCATGGTCTTTCGGCGTCTGGTGTGCCCAGTACTAGAAGAGTTTCAGGGAGCCTCTATCTTCTACACTGATGGCTCGAAAACAGCGGACCACTCTGGATATGCTTTTACATCTCCTGTTGGGGCGGAATGCCATTCTCTGCCAGAGGCATGCAGTGTGTTTACGGCAGAGCTGATGGCGATTTATAGAGCCCTCTGTTTTATTAAACATTCTGCCGTGGAACGTGGTTTAATCTGTGCTGACTCCATGAGCAGTCTGCAGGCCATTGATCGTTGTTTCCCCTCCCATCCTTTAGTTATTTCCATCCATGATCTCCTTGCTGACCTTCATTGTGCTGCCTGCTCCGTTACCTTTCTCTGGGTGCCAAGCCATGTTGGTATTACAGGGAATGAAGAGGCTGACCGGTTGGATAGATCGGCAATTACTCGCTGCCCATCTCCCTTTCGAATTCCGGGTGCAGATCTGCGGGTGCAGGTCAGATCTTTGCTTCACTCCTCATGGGATAGCAGTTGGAAGGCTACTGCCCCTTCCAATAAACTCCGCACCATCAAAGATACGACTGCAGCTTGGAGTTCATCTTTACGCCCTTCCCGGAGAGAATCAATTGTCCTCTGTCGCCTCCGTCTTGGACACTGCAGGCTGACCCATGGATTTCTTTTACGAAATGACAGTCCACCACATTGTGATTGTGGAGCCGTACAATCCGTGTCTCATATTCTGACTGAATGTCCTCTCCATTCGACACTTCGTGGCGACTATGGCCTACCGCCTGCATTGCCTTTAGTTTTGGCGGATGACCCACAGATGGTTGATCGCGTCCTTGCCTTCCTCCGTGAAAGTCGATTTTATTGTCAGCTCTAGGACTCACTTGGTCGGGGTGAGAGTGGGTTTGTGATTCTTGGCTGATTGTGGGGTTTAGAGCCTTATCCCCACCAGTCCCCAACTCTTTTACATTTTAATGTAGCTTTATTTCTCCCTGCTCTGGAGCTGTGATACGTTGACCACTGTGACATTAGTAACTTGTGGTTTAGGGTAGAGGTTGCTTCCGGAGCTGTGGGAGCGGCCACTGTAGCATTTGCTGCCCTGGGATGGTCTTAGTCTTGTTGATGAGTCGATTTTACTTCCTAGTGTAATGGTCTTTTGGCCTTCACCTATTTTTTGTCGAGTTCCATGGCGTATACAATTTGAGGTTGAAGGGACTGATGACCTCGTTGTTTGGTCCCTCATGTCCACCGCCGCCTTTATTTTCCACCCTTTTCGCTCTGTCACTATTTTCTTTCTCCTTCACTTCCTTTATCCCTGTACCTTCTTACAACACTAAATATTGCTTCAATGTTTTAATGTATTTTATTCTAAATGCTCTGTAATATTCTGTTACTACCACTATTTTTTTTATTAGTGTGATTTATTGTAAAATATTTCGAATGTGTTGTTTCTTGGTCGTATGCAAGAGACAGCCTCAAGACCCTAATCTGGTCAGTCTGTAAGTAAGCAATAAATAATAAAATATATTGCAAAATCTGCTCCACTGCAGCTTCTTGGCTCTGTAATGTAGAGGCAGCTTGAGATACCTCTAAGAATAGGTCAGTTGAAGATCGGGACATCATGTAAGAAGTCAAGAATTTCTGACCACATTATATGCCATTTCAGTGTGTACAAATGGAACCGAATTGTTGTTATGATTGATTTGATACCCCACACATGGTATTAGTGTTAGCTGTCAGAGTGATTATCAGTGCATCTAAGTACGCTACATATTATGAGGCTGTCAAAGGACCACACAGTATTCGGCATGTGTAAGGGCGGTGGTGACAGGCTGTGTTTATTTGGAAAGTAGATGCTCAGGAAAAACTGCACGTTATATGCAGCCGGAGGTGGACTGAGGAGCCTTTTAACAGTAACATTGGAGAAGAGGTGGGGTAGCCTCAGCCCAGTGACTAACGCTCCCCACTCCACTTTTCTTTGTGTGAACGTGACATGCAGACACCAAAAACAGATTGCTTCAGCTTGCCAAAATTAATCTGTATTGGAAAGGCGAAATGAGTCCTACCAACCAGTCCCGTCTTTTATTCAAGGTATGACTTACTTTAAATTTCACTCCAATTCTGTTCAGTACCTCCTCATTAGTTACGTAGTCTACTACTCTAATCTTCAACATTCTTTGGTAGCACCACATTTCAAAAAGCCTGTATCATCTTCCTGTCTGAACTATTTATTGTCTATGTTTCACTTCTGTACAAGGCAACACGCCACACAAATGCCTTCAGAAAAGACTTTCTTACATTTAAATTAATGTTCAATGTTAGCAAATTTCTCTTTTTCAAAAACAAATTTGTTGCTCACAAATAATAATAATAATAATAGTAATAGTAATAATTAAATCTTAAATACCATTCAAGTAAGCTTAACCTGCAATAAATTACTGGCCCTGCGTACATAGTACAGTTGAATGGGTTGACACTGTTCAATTAAAAAGCTGCCTCAGCATCAGCTGTGGCTGGCATACTTTAATTACGATGCAGCGCTGTTCACAATTTAAGAACCTAAGGTTTTACATAAAACTGAACAAACAGTCATATCGGAGATAGGTATTAGCAATTTTTAAGGGTCAGTATCTTCATATATAATTAATAAGAGCTTATTACAAACTGGCTGGCCAGTGTAAATGCTCATTGCAGGATAAAGGAGGACAGTAATCACTGCTACCACAAGAACACACAAATTGAATTGCTGAGTGAAACTTCGAGGTCAAGTAAGGTTATATTGACTTGGCAATGAGGATACACCCAAAATCCAACCTTGCATCAAAAATCACTTAAGTTTACTCCCACACTCAGGTAATAAATCATTCAAACAGAAAACATAGCACGAGCAGACTGCACAGTTAAATGAGCAAAGTGCCAAAAAGACTAAGGTATCAGTCCCTCAGAATGCAACAGCCTGGAAGACTACAATGGGAAGGCAGACCATGAAGACCGGACCCAAAGGGTACATACCAAAAGAAGGTGAATTTCGGAAAATACAGAAGTTATGACAATCGCACAACAGCTGAAACAGTTAAAGTTGCATTGCTGACGTAGAACCAGAGGGACAGCAAACAACTAACGATAGAACAATTGATTTCACATCACTTATGACCTAGTAGGCCAACAGATGAAACAAGAGTTACATAAAACACTCAATAGTCCCCTTTTTACAAGTGGTAGAGTTCCATAGGTTCATGAGCCATTACCGTTAATGGGAATCATCGGCTCTGTCAAACTCTGCTTTCAGCAGAACACAATTGGTGGATCAGGACAATGTGGTGCCACAGCTCAAGATGCCAGCAGCCTGCCACAAGGCGGTGATGCAGCCACGCTCTCCCTCGATTTGTTGCCGACACTTGCTGGCAGACATCGAGGCACGCCTCTTCGCACTCTGCTCATGGTACTTGTACACTCACCATCACCATCATCCCTCGCGTCGCCCATTTTCTCACAGGCCTATGGCATTGTCAACAGCATGTGGATTTAGCAATATTACCTAATACTTCATATACTTACACATATGTTTTACATACCCATTCCTGGTGAAGGAATTATCAGTTGTAAAAGCTAGGTAGTGTGTTTCTGTTGCTTTTCACACACACACACACACACACACACACACACACACACACACACACACACACACACTCTCTCTCTCTCTCTCTCTCTCTCTCTCTCTCTCTCTCTCTCTCTCTCTCTCTCTCTCTCTCTCTCTCTCTAGTCCCAACAAGAGCTGAGCATGTGGCCTTCCCATGACTAGTGTTGAAGTTTTCCTGCACACCAATATGTGTTGTGATGTGTTTTGTGTCTATCATGTCATAGCTCCTGAGTCGTGTGCCATACAGAGATATAATTTTGCAGGTTCATTCAGTGATATATGTTGATGGTGTTTGAAAGTGTATAGGACTAGGGAAAGTAGTTAGTAATTAGAAAGTAATACATTAAAACATTGTGCCAGATGCTGACACGTATCTGCATGGACAGCAAAGAAGTTATCATTTTTGAGTAATGTGTGAACAGAGTTGGAGTGAAACTTCCTGGCAGATTAAAATTGTGTGCCGGAACCGGGATGCGAACCTGGGACCTTTGCCTTTCGCTGGCAAGTGCACTACCGACTGTGCTATCCCGACACGACTCACAATGCCGCCTCACAACTTTACTTCCGTCAGTACCTCACCTCCTACTTTCCAAACTTCACAGAAGCTCTCCTGCTAACCATGCAAGACTAGTACTCCTGGAAGAAAGGATATGGTGGAGACATGGCTTAGCCACAGCCTAAGGGATGTTTCCAGAATGAAACTTTCACTTCGCTGCAGAGTGAAAGTTTCATTCTGGAAACATCCCTTAGACTGTGGCTAAGCCATGTCTCCACCATATCCTTTCTTCCTGGAGTGCTAGTCTTGCATGGTTTGCAGCAGAGCTTCTGTGAAGTTTGGAAAGTAGGAGGTGAGGTACTGGCGGAAGTAAAGTTGAGGCGGCATTCTGAGTCGTGTCGGGATAGCACAGTCCTTAGTGTGCTTGCCCGCAAAAGGCAAAGGTCCCAGGTTCGAGTCCCGGTTCCGGCACACAATTTTAATCTGCCAGAAAGTTTCATATCAGCGCACACTCCACTGCAGAGTGAAAGCTTCATTCTAGAGTTGGAGTATTTCAGTCCCTCATCTTCAGTTTCTAATTGCAATACTTGTTCTATTGCATTAAAATGAAGATTTTACCTTAATAAGGAGAGAAATGAAGGTATTTCAAAATGAAATATTGAAAATGAAATTTTTGTTGCCTCTGGAAATAGACTGACTCACAAAAATAGATTTTAATTGTAGGTTGATCTACTGGATAATGTCAGAAGCTCTATGAAGCTGTATCAAAATTATTTGTTTGCCTATAAGGAGATATCAATGTCAAGACTGTAACAAACTGTAGAAAGACTTCCAGATAATTCATGAATGGTGCAGGTATCAGTAGTTGTTGTAGTCTTCAGTCCAGAGACTGGTTTGATGCAGCTCTCCACCCTACTCTATCCTGAGCAAGCCTCTTCATCTTCTCATGACAACCCACATCCATTTGAATCTGCTTACTATATTTGTCTCTTGGTCTCCTTCTGCGATTTTTCCCCCACACTCTTCCCTCCAATGGTAAATTTATGGTAAATTTATGAATCCTTGATGTCTAAGAATATGTCCTAGCAAACGATCCCTTCTTTTAGTCCGAGTATGCCAGACAACTCCTTTTCTCCTTAATTGTGTTCAATACCTCTTCATTAATTACATGATCTAAACCGTAAATACAGTACATGTAACATATTGTGCATACATAGAAGAAGAAATCCATTACTGTACAATCACACTATATGTAACAAATTACTGGAAGCAGTATCTACTGTAAAACACATTGGAGTAATTGTATGGTGTTACCTTCATTCTTCCGGTGTGACATTTATAAATGGAAGAGGTAAAAGGCACACCTCTACACTATGGATGTTTTATATAATCCTTTTTATGTCAATGACAAGCCTTTGTGATGCTGCTGTTTTAGTAGATCAATGTGCTCTCATTACCAGGGAGAAATGCATTTTCAAATAAATTATTCTACTACATATGTTGTAATTTTGAGTTGCACAATCTCTGTTCTATACTAGATGTATGGTGTGCAGATACTCAGTATTTTTCCTTCATATACCTAGGCACAAAAATGAGAGATTGTGTGCAGATACTCGCAATGTTTATCTTTCACATACCTAGACCTGAAAATGAGAGCTTGTCTGTTGAAACTGATAATGTGGAAATAAAAGAAAATAAAAGTATACAGTGTGATCCTGAACAAGAAAAATAGTATTATTACTACAAATAATGATTCCGGCATACAACATGTGCTCCTTGTAAGAGATAACTGATGATGATGATGATGATTAAAAAACTGATTCTACCAAGCAATTCTTTGATTGACTATGAGCAGTCCAAAGTCAATAAATTTTTAAGACCTGTCAAGTATGTTAAATTCATTTACGGAATTAGAATAGTTCACAGGCAATAAATGTTTAGGATATATTAAGAGGAATTTCTTATAGACTACTGATGAAAAAAATTATCAGAGAGAAAATATATTGAGACATGTGCTTTTATGATTGAGAAAGCTGTAGTTAGACTTGATGAGGTAGCCCAAAATATTGTTTATTTTAGACTAAAAGTCTTGATAGAGGTATGCAGTTGTCATGATAGAAATTCTATTAAAATTATTCTAAAATTGCTTATGTTCAAGCAATTTTAGAATCATTAAAAAAAATTGTACTTAAGTAAGCACAGATTTCAGTTTTTTAATAATTTACTGGTATTGTCGTTGTTATTTACATGACCTGTGTCTAGCTGTGGGTGTGTGCGCGTGTGTGTGTGTGTGTGTGGTTTTTTCCTTCCTTTTTCTGGGGGTGGGGAGATTGTATTTAACAGTTCCATTGTATGCTTCTGAATATACGTTCTATTTTAACCCTTTAAGTGCGAATGGTCTTGTGTTGATAGTTTACATCCAGTGAAGCAGCTGCATTATTGAGTGATCTATATCTGCATCGATAGTCTGCAAATCACATTTAAGTGCATGGCAGAGGGTTCATCGAACCATTTTTTGATATTTCTCGCGGAAAAAAGGAACACCTAAATCTATGTGTTTTCGATTTGATTTCTCTTATTTGATTATGATGGTCATGTCTCCCTATGTAGGTGGGAGCTAACAATATATGTTCGCGTTCATGAAAGAAATGTCACAAATAGATCTCAACACAACAAATAAAACTTTTTTTTTTTTTTTTAACGGTTTCCACCTGAACTGGTGCATAATTTCCGTGACACTCCGTCACCTATATCACAATAATACAAAACGAGCCGCCCTTCTATGAACTTCCTCTAAATCGTCTGTCAGTCTGTGGATCCCACAATGTACAGCAATACTCCAAAATAGGATGCACAAGTGTAGTGTAGGCAGTTTCCTTAGAAGAACTGTTGCATCTTCTAAGTGTGCAGCCAATGAAAAGTAATCTTTGCTGTGCATTCCCTACAATATTGTCACGTTGTAAACTGCAGGTGGTGCGGAATTTGAAGGCTGGTCATTGATAGAGCAGAACACTTTACACATACAACACGTTTTATTGCGAACACATGCGTACACTCATTACAGACTGACTCCTGTTTGGAGTGCTCCACTATTTATACATAGAAATAATTTTCTGGAACTTACAAGTACATCAAACACCAGAAACATGTAGAACATTCTAGAAATAGTAAATAAATTTTTTTCTGCCCATAGCGGGATTTGAACTGGTGACCGCAAACACAGTGATCTGCTATGCTAACCACTGCAACACGCATGCTGTCAGAAGACTCGCAGCAATATTTTGTATGTGTGCTTTCTAATTTAAGTTGTTCTTAACTGTTACTCCCAGGTATGTAGTTCAATTTATGGCTTGAAGGTTTGACTGATTTATTGTGTAACTGAAATTTAATGGATTTCTTTTAGTGGTCATTTGGAAGACCTCACACTTACAATTATTAAGGATCAATTACTAATTTTTTCACCATGCAGATATCTTATTTAAATCATTTTGCAAGTACTTTTGATCTTCTGGTGACTTTACTAACTGATTACAGCATCATCCGCGAATAATCTAAGAGAGCTACTCAGATTGTCTCCTAAATCATTTATGAAAATAAAGAACAGTAGAGGCCCTATAACACTTCCCTCGGGAATGCCAGATATCACTTCTGTTCTACTCGATGACTTACCATCGATTACAATGTACTGTGTCCTTTCTGACAGGAAATCACAAATCCAATCGCACAACTGTGGCGATATTTCATAAGCATGCAATTTGATTAGAAGATGCTTGTGAGGTACAATGTCAAAAGCCTTTCGGAAATCTAGAAATAGGGAATCTATTTAACATCCTTTCAGTAGCACTCATCACATTGTGTGATTAAAGTGCTGGATGAGTTTCACAAGAACGATACTTTCTAAATCCGTGTTGACTATTGGACAATAGATCATTCTCTTAGAGGTGATTCATAATATTTGAGAAAAGTATAACTTCTAAATCCTGCTGCAAACCGATGTCAATAATATAGGCATGTAGTTTTGCGGGTCACTCCTATTCCCTGTCTTGAATATTAGAGTGACCCGTGAAACTTTCCACTCTTTGGGTATGCAATGTTTGCTAAGTGAGTGGTTGTATATGATAGATAGGTTTGGGGCTATTGCATCATCATACTTTGCATATTGGGGTGCTATACTGTGATGCGCGCAGCCATTCGCCATCGGGGGGGGAGGGGGTTAGAGTCCCCCCTCGGGCATGGGTGTTTGTATTGTCCCTTGGTTTGTTTACCTTAGTTTAAGTAGTTTGTAAGCTATGGACTAATAACCAAGGAGTTGAGTCAGATAGATTTACAAACAAACAAGCCCTAATTTCTCATATTTTATTCTGTTCTCCATTTGTAGTTGGAATCAGTGAAATATTTTCGCATTTGCAGGAACAAGTATATGATAAAAATTTTGTAAATTGCAACAACAACAAAGAAACACCTTATGCTTTCAGTTATTATAATACAAAGTGAGGTATCCTTCTTTGTACATTTTTGGTGTTCTCAGTCAATCCTGTCTAGTAAGTATCCCATACCATACAGCACTATTCCAGCAGAGAATGGGAAAGTGTAGTGTAGACTGTCTGTTTAGTAGAATCCTTGCTTCTTCTAAGTGTTAACCTTTCCCACAATATTATCTAAAGTTATTCGTAATTCCGATTCCTAGATACTTAGTTGAATTTAGGATTTGTGCTACATATTGTATAATCAAAGTTCAATGGATTTCTAGTACTTATGTGGATAGTGTCACACTATTTTGTATTTTAGTATCAATCGCCACTTTTCACACTGTACATACGTTATTAAATTTCCTAGACCATTCATATAGTGTAGGGATGGCAGAGGTCATATGAAACTTCCTTAGGAACACCAGATAACACTCAAGCCTTAGTCAATGATTTTCAGTCTATTATTGATGTTTTTTGACAGGAAGTTATGAATCCAGTCACACAAACGACTTAGGCATGTAATTTGATTAAGTTGCCTTTGAGGAACAGTGTCAAATACTTCTGGAAATCTAAAAGTATGACATCAATTTAAAATAAATGTTGATAGCATTCATTGCTTCATTAGAATAAAGAGCTAATTGTATTGCACAAGAAATATTTTCTGAACGTGTATTGGTTGTGTGTCAATAGATGTTGTTGTTGTTGTTGTTGTTTATAGGGGACTAAACTAAAAGGTCATCAGTCCTTGGCAATAGATAATTTTTTACAAGACGATTCATAATATTAGAAAACAGCATACACTCAGAAATCCTACTGCAGATTGGCCATGTTGTTATGGGTCTTTAATTCAGTGAATTACTCTTATTTCCTTTCCATGATTGCAACTTTCCAATCTTTAGACACAGATCTTTTGTTGAGTAAATGTTTATGTATAACTGTTGAATGTGGAGTTATTACATCAGCATACTCTTAAGGAAATTAAGCTGTTTACAACTGCACAAAAAGATATACATTTCAGTGTTCTTGTTTCAAATTCAGGAAAATTTACTTCATCCTTCATGGGGCATGAATTTAATAAAACTTTATTTAATAACACCACTTTAATGGCACAGTCGTTGGTAACCTTTTTATCACTATTGTGCAGGGAAGGAATTGAATGTGTCTTGCCACTGGTGTATTTTATATTTACATATGAACAGAATCTATTTGGATTTTCTACAATATTCTGAAACGGATTTTGATTGTGGAAACTGTTATAAGCACATTGCATTGAAGTCAGCACTAAATCTTAGGTTGAAGCTTAGCCAGTTTTAGGGATTTTGCATTCTTCTTAATCAGGCATATTTTTTGTTGCTTCTGTAAAGTGCTCTGACCTGTTTCTTCTTTCTTTCTTTTTTTGTTTCCTGTTGATACTTCTCCTTTGGATTAAAGTCACTTCTGGTCTACACTTTGTTTAGAAGGAATTGAGACTGTTTCATAGGAAGGCATAAGCTGAACTTTTATCTGAATTTTTAAAATTAGATGTAAAAAAATAGATGAAGTCTATTTACCAGGCGAAGGAGCACAGGCAGTGATAGTAACACACACACACACACACACACACACACACACACACACACACATATATATATATATATATATATATATATATATATAGAATAAAGATTTTTGACTTACCTAAAGTACAGGCTGGTCGATAGGAACACTAAACACACACAAAAACACACAACCATTCGAGCTTTCGCCACCAGTGGTGGCTTCTTCGGGAAAAAGAGGGAGGAAGGAGAGGAGAAAGGGAAGGATACGGGTTTTAAGGAAGTGGAAAAGGAGCCATTCCAATCCCAGGAGTGGAAGGACTTACCTTAGGGGACAAAAAGGAAGGTAAACAAATACACACACACTCACACATATCCACATCCAAACACACTTAGGCAGACATTTCTACAAATGTCTGCCTAAGTGTGTTTGGATGTGGATATGTGTGAGTGTGTGTGTATTTGTTTACCTTCCTTTTTGTCCCCTAAGGTAAGTCCTTCCACTCCTGGGATTGGAATGGCTCCTTTTCCACTTCCTTAAAACCCGTATCCTTCCCTTTCTCCTCTCCTTCCTCCCTCTTTTTCCCGAAGAAGCCACCACTGGTGGCGAAAGCTCGAATGGTTGTGTGTTTTTGTGTGTGTTTAGTGTTCCTATCGACCAGCCTGTACTTTAGGTAAGTCAAAAATCTTTATTTTATACCATTTTCCTACCTGGAAGGTCTCCTTCTATAATATATATATATATATATATATATATATATATATATATATATATATAGTATAAAATAAAGATTTTTGACTTACCTAAAGTACAGGCTGGTCGATAGGAACACTAAACACACACAAAAACACACAACCATTCGAGCTTTCGCCACCAGTGGTGGCTTCTTCGGGAAAAAGAGGGAGGAAGGAGAGGAGAAAGGGGAGGATCGGGTTTTAAGGAAGTGGAAAAGGAGCCATTCCAATCCCAGGAGTGGAAGGACTTACCTTAGGGGACAAAAAGGAAGGTAAACAAATACACACACACTCACACATATCCACATCCAAACACACTTCAAGTGTGTTTGGATGTGGATATGTGTGAGTGTGTGTGTATTTGTTTACCTTCCTTTTTGTCCCCTAAGGTAAGTCCTTCCACTCCTGGGATTGGAATGGCTCCTTTTCCACTTCCTTAAAACCCGATCCTCCCCTTTCTCCTCTCCTTCCTCCCTCTTTTTCCCGAAGAAGCCACCACTGGTGGCGAAAGCTCGAATGGTTGTGTGTTTTTGTGTGTGTTTAGTGTTCCTATCGACCAGCCTGTACTTTAGGTAAGTCAAAAATCTTTATTTTATACCATTTTCCTACCTGGAAGGTCTCCTTCTATAATATTAGTTTCATCCTTTTGAACCTATATATATATATATATATATATATATGACACACACACAAACGCTAGCTTTCGCAGCCTAGCTGCTTCGTCAGGCAGAAGGGAAGGAGAGGGAAAAGGAAATGATGAGGGTTTTAAGGGAGTGGGTAAGGAGTCGTTCCAATCCCGGGACAGGAAAGACTTACCTTGGGGGAAAAAAGGAGGGTAAACAAATGCACACACACCCACACATTCACACAGACACAAGTACACCTAGGCAGACATACTGTAGAAAGCAAAGAAGTTAAGAAGTTAGACAGAGATACCACTTGAGGCAGACGCTCTGTCCAGAGAACCGAGGCAAATATGTTAAGATGGTGGGTGGAAATTCGAATTTAGCGGAGGTTGAGACCAGGTGGGCAACGGGAAGAGAGAGTATGCTGAAGGGCTAGTTCCCATCTCCAGAGTTCTGAAGGATTGGTGTCGGTGGGAAGTATCCAGATCACCTGGACGGTGTAACACTGTGCCAAGATGTGCTGGCCGTGCCCCAAGGCGTGTTTAGCCACAGGGTAATCCTCATTACCAACAAACACTGTCTGCCTGTGACCATTCATGCGAATGGACAGTTTGTTGCTGGTCATTCCCACATAGAATGCTTCACAGTGCAGGCATATCAGTTGGTAAACCACGTGGGTGCTGTCGCAAGTGGCTCTGCTCTTGATCGTGTACACCCTTCGGGATACGGGACTGGAGTAAGTGGTGGTGGAAGGGTGCATAGGGCAGGTTTTACAATGGGGGCGGTTACAAGGGTAGGAGCCAGAAGGTAGGGAAGGTGGTTTGGGGATTTCATAGGGATGGACTAGGAGGTTACGGAGGTTAGGTGGGCGGCAGAAAGACACTCTCAGTGGACTGGAGAGGATGTCATGAAGGATGGATCTCATTTCGGGGCAGGATTTAAGGAAGTCGTATCCTTGCTGGAGAGCCTCATTCAGAGTCCGCTCCAGTCCTGTAAAGTATCCGGTGACAAGAGGGGCACTTCTGGGGTTCTGTTGAAGGTTCTGAATTTGGGGGGATGAGGAAGTGGCTCTGGCAATTCGCTTCTGTACCAGGTCAGGAGGATAGCTGCGGGATGTGAAAGCTGTTATCAGGTTATTGTTGTATTGGTTCAGGGATTCAGGACTGGAGCAGACTCGTTTGCCACGGAGACATAAGCTGTAGGGAAGGGAACGTTTGATGTGGAATGCATGGCAGCTGTCATAATGCAGGTACTGTTGTTTATTGGTAGGTTTGATGTGGACGGATGTGTGTAGTTGTTTGTTGGATAGATGGAGGTCGACATCGAGGAAAGTGGCATGGGATTTGGAATAGGACCAGGTGAATTTGATGGGACCAAAGGAGTTGAGGTTGGAGAGGAAATTCTGGAGTTCTTCTTCACTGTGAGTCCAAATCATGAAGATGTCATCAATGAATCTATACCAAACTTTGGGTTGACAGGCTTGGGTGTCTAGAAAGGCTTCCTCTAAGCGCCCCATGTATAAGTTGGCGTACGAGGGGCCATCCTGGTCCCCATGGCTGTTCCCTTTAGTTGTTGGTATGTCTGGCCCTCAAAAGTGAAGAAGTTGTGGGTTAGGATGAAGCTGGCTAGGGTATTAAGGAAAGAGGTTTTAGGCAGGGAAGTGGGTGGTCGGCATGAAAGGAAATATTCCATCGCAGCGAGGCCCTGGGCATGTGGGATATTTGTGTATAAGGAAGTGGCATCGATGGTTACAAGGATGGTTTCAGGAGGTAACATGCTGGGTAAGGATTTCAGACGATCGAGGAAGTGGTTAGCGTCTTTGATGAAGGATGGGAGACTGCACATGATTGGTTGAAGATGTTGGTCTATGTAGGCAGAGATTCGTTCTGTTGGGGCTTGGTAACCAGCCACAATGGGGCGGCCGGGATGATTGGATTTGTGAATCTTCGGAAGTAGGTAGAAGGTGGGGGTGCGGGGTGTCGGTGGGGTCATTCACTAATCCCTTTGTCATTGTGCTTTCTTTTTGCTCAGACTTATTGTTGCCTAAGAAGTAATGTATGTTTTTACATTCATATATAAATCACATATCCTCATGAAATAATTGTCCAAAATAAATCTGGGAAAAATCTAAAACTAGAAAGTCCAAGATGGAATTTGATTGTATAATAATGCTAGGTCACAACTCGTTGCAAAGAAAATAACTGAGCCACAGAAAGCATGTAAGAAAAGACCTTCATACATACACATCTCAGCTTTTACCCACAGCTTTTGTCAGTTGAAAACACAGGCACAACTCGCTAATGCACAACCATCATCTTCAGCTACTGCATTCTGAGTAATGCTACTGCAGTGAGAGTAACTTGGAGTTGAGAGGGGAGGTGGAAGGGAAAGGTTGTGGGATAGAAATACTAATGGTGCCTGATGGAGCTTGTAGGCACTAAATTAGTGAAGAGATGTAGCTTAGAACAAGGGGAGGGATGGGAAAAACAGCACAAATGGTGGGGAACTAGACAAGACTTGGGAGAGGTGTAGGAAATGTTGGATATGGGGTATGAGGGGACAGTAGGCTTGGATAATTTCAGTCCTGTAGAATTTACTGTATGGGTACTTCCCATCACTGCATTTCAGAAAAGTTGGTAGTGAAGGGTTTTGAGGAGGGGGTTCCAAATAGCTTAGCAAATAGTTCAGCAGCCATTGAAATAAAGTGTGTTGTGGCTCAGCTGCATGTTATTTGTCACAGGGTATTCTACCTTGCTTTCAACTACAGTTTGTCGTTGACCATTTATTCTGCTTAGTAGACATACAAATATAAAAAGCTGTGCAATGATTGCAGCAGATTTGATAAATCATGTGGCTACTTTCACAGGTGGTACAGCATCTGATGGGCTACGATAAGCCTGTGATAGAACTCGAATAGGAATGTTTGGGTAGGGTGATTGGGCAGTTCTTACAACAGGGACTTTGACACAGATATGGTCCCTGTAGCAGTGGCTGGGGTTGGGGGTGACATAGGGATGGATTAGGATGTTGTGGAGGATGGTTGGGGAATGGAACATCACTTTATGAAGGGTGGGAAGGATCTTGGGCATGATGAAAGAAAATCAAAACCTTGACAAAGGATATGGTTTAGTAGTTCTAGTTCAGGTTAGTATTGGGAGAGGAGAGTGAGTATTTTTGTAGCTGTTTATTGGAAAGGGGGGGGAGGAGAAGGCTTGGAAGAGTCAGAGGGGGGTGGAGCTAATGCCCAGGAAATCTTCTTGCAGATTAGATTAGAAGGATAGTATCAGTCAGGGAAGGTCTTTTTGACACCTTTAGCTGTCACTGCAAATGTTCCATCCACAGAGGGCCAGGATGGTGGGAGGGATTTTTTGGTGCAGAAGGGATGTTGAATATCAGAATGGTGATTGGTGGATTTAATGTGGACAGAGGTGTTAATGTAGCCATCAGGTTTTATTTTGATCTGATGGCCCCCTTCTTGGTGCACTATTTTCCATGTTCCTAAGTGTGTCTCCAAAGCAGATATGATGATGTAAATTACTTCAGTAAGTGATTGTTTATAAATTTGATATTCAGACTGGAATAGTAGGGATACCTCTAATTAGTGATGTAGGACCTCTCTTGTTTCACATAGATACATAATATATTGAGGTTGCAATATATCATACTCACATAACTCTGTTTGTCGATGACATATATGTTGCAATGATATAATAAATTAGCTACTGCCAACATCTATATCTAGAGTTAGTGTATTTAAAATTAGTTTGAAGTGAGCAGGTTAACCTTAAATCTTTTAAAAACTAATTATAATCATTCAGAATAAACAAATTGCAAGTATATTTTTATCCAAATTTTAAGGTATGCATATTTTCAAAAATCCTGTTTTGTGTCTCATTAACAGCCTAAGCTCTGCTTGCTTTGCGTTATGTGTAATTAGTACTGTGTATTAGACAGTGTAGCAACAATGTTTACTTTGCATTATCCAATCTGCCATTACCTGTTGCATGATATTCTGAAACAAACTTGAAAACCAACTTCACCATTTAAAAAATGAGCTGTTAGTGTATTTATAAAGCAGAAATTAAATTGGTTGTTCAACACAAATAGATATGAAGGTATTATTTCATCAGTACTAATACGGTAATGATCCTGCATAATAGTGAAGTTTACACTGATCTCAAGATAGTAAATACCCAATATCAGGGACCAAATGAAAAATGTTTTGAGATTAATTTTAATAGTCAATCACTGCTTTATCATGGAAACTACATAAAAAGTATTTTTTTTAAAATAGCCCATCATAATTTTATTTCACATTCTTTTGGTGATTTTTCAGAAGAACGAACACCAGAATTGCTGGAAGCGAAACAAAAGTGTGAGGAACTGGAAGCATTGTGTGAAGCTCAAAACTTGGAGGTAAGTCACTATTAATTTTATTATAGTCAACATCTCACAGATTGATATCATGCTGTCTTATCTTGTGCGTGTTTCCTACATCCGTTTGAACCTGCTTACTGAATTTCATCTTTGCTCACCTCCAATTATTTCTTGACACCTGCTACCTTCCCCTCCTTACAAATACACTTAACTCCATCAGCAAATTATGTATTCCTTAATGTCCTTAATGACTCAGAACATTTCCTTTGAACATTTATGTTGTTTTAGTTACAATGCGATTATTTTCTCTTCATTTTGGTAGTATTCCTATTCTTTAATTATGTGATCTACCCATATAATTTTTAGCCTTATTTTGTACCACAAATTTTCAAGGGCCTCTGTTGCCATCTGTTCTGTGTATAATCCATGACTCACTCAAAACAAATACATTAAAGAGATACTGCCTAACATTTGAATTTATATTTGATATCAAGTTATTTTTCTGCTTTTTGAGGGGGTAACTAAAATTAACTGAACCCAACTATCACATGCACTTGCTTTGTAGTTAAGAGCTGTGGGGTTAGGTGGAGTCAGTTTGGAGTCTCTCATGTCAGTCAGCTGGCATATGTTGGAGTTAAGTGGTTTCTTTGGTGTTCTATCGTTCATGTTCTTATTTCAACCATTTGATGATTGAGATAACTGTCAGCAAAGAACAAAGAGACTGAAGATTCTGTATGTAATTTTGTTTTCTGCTATGGGAAATTGCAGCTGAGATCATTGGGATATTTTGGCAAGCATTCAATGATGATCATTTGGGGATCTCACAGGTTGACATGTGGTTTTCTTGTTTCAAATGTAACAGCATGTCAACTGAAGACATTCTGAACCTGGGACAATCTTCAACAGGAATAAATAATGAAAACACTGCTAAACTCAAATGTGCAAATGATGAAGATTATCAGAAGACTAGATACCAAGTTTCTGAGGAAATCGTGTCATGGAGTGCAGTACAGTATTGACCCACCACAACAATGCTCCGGTTGGCACAGCTCTGACATTTCTTAATAATAATAATAATAATAATAATAATAATAATAAACAACATAGTTCTTGTGTCGAATCTCCTTACTCAATTTGGCTCTATTGAGAGCAAAGCAATTCAGTTGATGGGGAATGACGTCAAAGAAAACAAGCTAATGTCTTTGAATAGTATCCTGCCTTGAGAGTTCCAGGAGCTTTCCAGTGTCTCAGTTTTAACTGTCTCTTGTAGACTGGGAAATGTTGGAGATAATGGTATACTGCAACACGTTCGCATATTGTGAGTTGTGAGAGGAAAAAGCTCTACCTCCTTTTAGATTTGATTTGTTGATTCGTATCATAGATCTGTGTTAAGGTGATCCTCGTGGATGTGGAACATGTTAATTTAATACAGGTACTTACACTTTTTACAAGCTGGTAATATAATAATACTAATAGTATGAATACAGATACATGCATCATTTGGTTCTATTTAAGAATTAAGTCAGTGGGGTAGAAGGAGTTGGCCACTAGAAAGTCTTCTAGGCTCCTCTTAAACTAATCTTTATTAGTAGCTAAATTTTTTATGGTTGTCGGTAAATTATTGAAAATGTGTGTTCCTGAGTAGTGGACCCCATTTTTGAATTAAAATAAGTGATATTAAGTCTTTGTGTAGATCATTTTTGTTTCTAGTGTTGTATGCATGAACTGAGCTGTTTGTTGGGAAAAGGGATATATTATTTACGACAAATTTCATTAAGGAATAAATATACTGAGATGCAGTAGTTAATATATACCCAGTTCTTTGAGGAGGCTTCTGCAGGATGTCCGTGAATGTACACCACAAATAATACGTGTTACACACTTTTGGATTCTGAAAACTTTTGATTGACTTGAAGAGTTATCCCAAAATATTATACTATGTGACATTATGGATTGAAAGTAAGCAAAGTATGCAAGCTTTTTATTTTTATGTCTCCTATGTTTGATGCCACTCATATTGCAAATACAGATTTATAAAGTCGTCTCTGCAGTTCTGTGGTGTGCTCCTCCCAACTGAATTTATTATCAAGCTGTAATCCCAGGAATTTTATACTCTCAACCTCTTCTATCTGCTCTTTGTCATACTTTATGCATATACTGGATGGAATCTCTTACATGTTCTGAACTGCATGTAGTGAGTCTTTTCAAAGTTTAATGTGAACGAGTTGGCTTTAAACCATTTATTAATGTTAATGAAAATACCATTTTCAGACCTTTCTAAAACTAAGCTTGTCATGCTATTTATTGCAAAACTTGTATCATCTGCAAACAAAACAAACTCTGCTTCTGGTAGTGTAACTGATGAGAGGTCATTAATGTACACAAGAAAAAGCAGTGCCCCTTCGATGGATCCTTGTAGAACACCACATGTAGTTTCTTCCTCTTCTTCTGTGGATAAAAAGCCTACTGGGATTAATATGCCATCACAATGCCTGCTACAATTGTATATTAGTATGGCACATTTTAATGTTTAATGTTGGCAATGGGCAGAAGCAATCTGAACAAGCTGGAAGCCATCATAATTCAACTGATACCTCTGCCCCCAGGAAAAAAGTTGTGCACGTAGTTCTACAAACTGCACCAATCAATGTAGATAGAATATATGGTTGTTATGGTCTTCTGTCTGAAGACTGGTTTAATACAGCTGTCCAAGCTAGTCTTTTCTGTCCAAGCCTCTTTATCTCTGAATAACTACTGAAACCTACAACCATGAACCATTTTGCTTTAGTCTAGCCATAGTCTCAACAAATTTTACTTCTATAGTTTATTTACATTCCATATCTTATAACTTAGAGTGTACATATTGTCCTGGAAATGTTTTTCAGTTTTAAATATTGCATCTAAATCTTTAGATAACATTGTAACAATGAAAAGTCAAGGTAGGAATTCAACAATACAATGAGGATAGTTTACAATTAACCATAAAGATGTACATCAAGCTTTGACAGGCACATAAAAAGAAAGACATTCATACACTCAGAAATTTAGCTTTTGGCCATTAGCATTCATCAGAAAAGACACCATTCACACAATGATACAGGCACATTTCACAGTCACACAACTGTCATCTTGGAATTCAGAGTGCTGCAGATGGAGATGATGGTGGTGTGTCTGAAGTGTGTATGCATGATAGTTTCAATAGTGGCTTTTCTGATTAAGGATAATGGCCAAAAACTTAAGTTCTTTGTGCATGATTTCTTTTTTGTATACCTGTCACAGCTCGACCTACATCTTTGTGGTGAGTTGTAAACTTTACTCATTATTTAATTTACTTACAATTATGTAATTTATTTGATTCTTCAGTGTTCCCAGATCTTTCTGCATCCAGTATAATTTTCTTTCATGATTCGCAAACTAAATATTTGCAAGTTTTACACCATACTCTGCAAATCTTACAAAATGGCTGCCCTGGACCACATTCGTCCACAACTTTCACTTTCTTTCTTTTGCTACTACATAATTACAGTTCACCATCACAGTTAAATATAAGCTCTGTTAATATATGTGTATAAATGACTGTGTGTCCATTTTGGATTTGTAATTTGCCACCATCTCCACTTTTTTTGTTCAGTTTTAGACTTAGTCCTGCATTAACTCCTTGTAGATTTTTTGGTAATTCTCTTCTACTTAACTGACCAGTAGCTCTGTCCTATCACAGTAATCCACTAATTCTTACAATATTCTTAGTACCAACTATCCATTTATCTTTTAAAGTCCTCTAACCTACATACACATATAAGATCTAACATCATACTCTTTTTCTGTATTTCGGTATTTAACCTCCTGCTTACTAATGTCTATATAACACAATTTGACCACTTCCATGGGAGACAGTTGCTAAAGTTAAAACAGTCATTGTCGTAGTGTACTGACACGAAGTAGGTCTATTTACAGAAGGAGAAAAATACTGCTACATGCTGACATCAGGAAAGATCAGTTTGGGTTGTAGGGAACCAGGGTTGGGAAAGTTACTTTTTTAAAGTAACTAAGTTAAAGTTACTTCCCCTCAAAGATAACTTAGTTACAGTTATAGTTACTATAGTAACTGTATCAGTAAAAAGTATCTTTACAGTTATTTTTTTACAGTTACTTTTAGAGTTAGTTTTAAAATCTGTAATTGTAACTCTTTTGTAAATTCATTATGAACCTTACATATTTAGAAAGGAAACAAACTTTAATGTCAATCAATAATTCAATACATTAATACATTATAATTAATAATAGTAATAGATAATTAATGCATTATTAAATGCATTGTCCATGGCATCATCATTCTCAGTGCATCTCAGTTGCATTGTTTATTCATTTTCAATAAAAGTTGTTTTTCAAATGTTCCATTCATAAGACTCCCGTTTAATATGGTTCATTGTTTGTGTCTCTGTGAAAACGGCCAACTTTGTTGCCTACTATGTATTCACAACTTCTGTTACGCTGAAATGGCAGCAATGAGCAAACCTTTCAAACTACGTATTTGCATCTTGTGCTATGCTATGACAGGTGAAGAGGAAGAATTAGTGATATAAGGCCCTGCATTACTAGTAGGCAACTCGACAAAATAAACAGTCGAAAAAGAGATATTTGTTGAGGAGGACAAAATATATTTTATAGAAGATGTGACGGGAATGGCACCCTGCCATGTGAGAGTGGTCTATGGCATTGTACTTTGCGCATAGTGCTCGCTCCCACCAGAGGTTCGAGTCATCCAGGGGGCATGGGTGTGTCTGTTGACCGTAGTGTAAGTTACTTTAATTAGTTTGTAAGTACAGGGACTGATGACCATAGCAGTATTCTCCAAAAGGTTTACAAACATTTGCATATGAATGACACACTGTGCTAGCTGAATTTGAAAGTTGTTTCTGGCCTTCATAACTTCACAAAGATGTTGCCATCAGATTTTGAAATTACAGGGCCAGTTGTTTCAAAGACAGCAGCCAATTTCAGGAAAATAACTCCTGTGGTGAGAAGACTTGCCGTTACTCTTAGTTTCTTGGCAACATGAAGTGCCTATGAAATTCTTTCATATTTATTCTACATTTCAAAGCCAGCCATATGTCATTACTGTCCCTACAGTTTGTGAACTTTTGGATGAAGTCTTATGAAAAACATAATTGAGTTATATTAATAGCACTGAAACATATATTTAGTTGATTGTATATTTATTTATTCACATTATTCCAAATCATCATTTTCAGTAAAGGCCTCAAAGTCACTCAGATTACAAATGAATGTGACATGGAATCTGCTAACTATTCCCTTTTCACGTCCATGTTTAGCACACATTGCTGCCTCCTATGTACATTCATTTCTACTTCATAAAAAGTGCTGGAAAAACAATGTTGTCATTGCTCTTTGATATGCTGTCATCTAATGTAACTTAATGACTAATCATTTTCCCAAATAAGATAATGAATCTTTTTGGTTTTGTTGCAGTGTTGAGAAATGAGAGACAGAATTGTTTTATCTACTTCACTTATGGCTGGTGCCAAACAATATAACAATTTTCAGTATGGATTCATGGTTCTTTTTAATATTTTCATTGTGTCGAACATTACATAGGCACTCCTCTGCCTATAATTAGATGATGATGATCATAAATTTTGCTTCTTGTCTACTTCATTACGTAAAGGAACACATGGAAATATAACATGTAACTCTATAGACACATAGAGGAAAACTGCTGCAAATGAGCATTTAGTGCTAGCAAGCCAGAAACATTGTTTCTTTATAGACACAGCCAAGGAACACAGCTTTTGTGTTGTCAGCATGTTGTGAAAATTGGTACCGTAGTCCAGAAGTAGCAGCAAACAATGTTGCAGAACATCTTTCAAACTCCATGTAAACGCCAACAGTGTGCAAAAAAACTAACCTGTACATAAATTGGAAAGTTTTTTGTGGATTTTCGACTGTTTTGAATTGTTTTCGCACCATCACATAATTTGCAATGAAAAGGATAATTTTTTCCACCTGACGTCAAAAATTCGAACACTTCAACATAATCTGGCCAAGGTATGCGTATGGCTTGTTCCTTCTCCACATCAAAAGGATTATAAACAATTTATCAATGAATGAGCACTATTATGTGTTATAATGATACTAAAATGTATAGTTCATACATTTCCAACACATGTTGTTGAAAAGATTTGTTTAGAAACAAATATTTTTTTCCTTCACTAAAATTGAAGCCTGGTATTGTGCAGTCTTGAGATTGTTACAAAAAATGTTATGCTACCTGCAACAAAAAAGTAATGATACATCCGTTAAATTGTTAACAGATAAATGTAACTTAGGTACAGTTAGTTACTTCATGCAAATAATAACGCCGTTACCGTCCGTTACCTTTGAAAAGTAACTGTTACTAGTAACAGCGTTACTTGTAACATGTTACTCTCCAGCCCTGCAAGGAACTGTAGAAACACACCAGCCAATACTGACCTCATGTATAGTTTTCAAGTTGAAGAGAAAGCTTTTGACAATTGTAATTGATACTTTGAAATCCTGCTGAGAGTAATGATTAAATGCAGCCAATGAAAGGTTATATATAATTTACATGAAACCAAACTATAATGTAAAAGGACAATAGGGAAGGGGCAGTTAACTAGGGAGTAAGACAGGGTTGTGGTCTGTTCCTGGTATTATTGAATCTGTACATTGAACAAACAGTAGTGAAAAGCAAGGAAAAATTAGTTGAGGGTATTTACGTTCAAGGAAAATAAATAAAAATTGAGGTTTGCCAAAAAGATTATAATTCTGGCACAGAAGGCAAAGGATTAAGGAGAGTAGTTCATCTATATAGATAATGTCTTAAAGATTAATATATCAAAAGTAAAACAAGGAAAATAGAATGCAGTAAAATTAAATTCAGTGATGTTGAGGGAGAAAATCAGATACTAAAAGAAATCGGTGAAATTTTTTCTATGTCTTCAGCAAAATAACTGACAGTGGCAAAAGTAAACAGAAAATAAAATGGACTGACTGCTACAAGAAAAATGTTTCTGAAAAGAAGAAAATTTATTAACATTGAATTTAAACATAAATTTCTTCTGTTGACATTTTATGCTGTTTTTCCTTGCATGGAACTAAAATGTAAGTGACAATAGTACAGATGAGAAGAGAAGCTTTTCAGACATGGCACTGCAGAAGAATATAGTTGATTATTTGATTTGGATTGAAAACTAGAAATAAGATACAGAATCAAATTTGAGAGCAAAGGAATTTTTTCTCTAAGTAACTACATGAAGGAATCATTAATTTGTTAATGAAGGAAATGGGGAAAGGGGGGGGGGCAGCAATTGGGAGCTGATGATGAAGGGTTTGTGTGGATAACGTTGTTGAGAAAATGGTTTATTGTCATCAGAGAAGGTAATGGTGTGTAGAATTCTGCGGCAGAAAACAAAATCATTAGATTTACCCATTCATTGTGAATGTAGATTTATTAATATTCAGCTTTTGAATAGCCTTCCAACCCTTAAGAACTTCATTCAATTCACTTATAAGATCTAAACCTACAATATTGATAGGGAGGCATACTGCTTCTCACAAAAATGCAAGCCAAGGAAGGAAGGAAGGAAGGAAGGAAGGATGGGTCCAAGGATTCAATTTATATTCTCCAAAAATTATTTATTAAACTAAGAACAATATAAAAGGAATTCAAAATTAACACCCCACACAAAATCTTAAAGGAAATTGCGCTCAATTCAATTTTAAACCAATTCAATAAATAACCATTTTAAAGAAAATGGCTGAATCAATTAAAAGCACCGGTGTGCTGGCAAAAAGGGGGGGGGGGAAGGTTTCAGGCCACAATAAATAGTACTGTGGAGTTGGAAAAATTCTAAATGAAATGACGGAAAGCCACAATAAATTACACAAATGTACTGGCAATACTTTTAAAGAAAAGGTCTGAAGGGTACAATAAATAATATGTGCTGGCACTAATCGTAAAGAAATGGCTGGCGGCCACAATAAATTACACAAATGTGCTAGCAATAGTTTTTAAGGAAATAGCAAAAGTCAGGGAAATACACTTACTTCCAGAACCAGAATAATTAAAAACCAAAGCAGGCAATTAGCTGCTGCAGACAAGTTACAGGAACTTGTATGTAAAACTGAAAACACACATTGCTCAAAAAAAAAAAAAAAAAAAAAAAAAAAAAAAACCACATAAATCATAACTGGGTGCCAATGCCTCTCAAACCCCAAAGTGTCGCCAAGATTATGCTGCAAGCACTGAACTGCCACCCCACAATAGATTCAAACAGGAGATGGCACTAGATATCAATAGCCAAATTCAATCATAATAGGAGTGAAGCGCCAACAACATAACGAATAAGTAAATATCATAAAAATGTAAATTAGCTTAAAACAAACAGCTCCCTATAACTTAACACAGGAGCAAACTAAATTTCAATCAGCAGCAACAGTCCGAACAAGTTACTCGTTACAAGCAGCACTTGTAGTGGCACAAACTAAAATCCCTATTCTATCACCTTGAGATACCCAAAGCTTTGCTATTTAATTTATGTAAATATAACTGGGCCTATTCAAGGAAGAATCTGCCGCCAGAATCTGTCTGTTTCAGATTCTGGTAGAGGCTGCAGCAGCAAGTAGGCAAAGAAGCCATTTATACACAGTCAAAGAAGTCCCAGGATATATATTCCATGGTTAAACATAGTACATAGTTATTGAAACAAAAGACTGAATTATTGATTATTCTGGTACTGAATGTCAAGCATGTATAACTTTCTGAATATTAATCTGTATAGTTATCGCTATAATAAATAATGGATTTTAAAGTTACTTCTTCACTTTAAAGTTTTATTCAGTGATATACTTCAAGAGAATATTATATAGAGACATGTTTATGACAATCACAACTAAAGAAGAAAACTGATAGAGGCACAACTTAAGTTGGACCTCTCTCCTTAATATGGTTTCTACATAATGATTCATTCCACCCAAGTAAGACTAAATCTTCAGTAAGGAAGATATATTTCTATTCAGTCTACACCAACATATGCTAGGCTGAACTTTATATAAAGAACTGTTACATTGGTTAAAAATACCAGGCTATTTGCATCACAGAAGCCAACATGTGTAATAGTTCATGTGGCAACCATCTCTTCATGAGACAGAACCACCAAAATAAAAGTGCTTAGCTTGTCCCAGTAACGATGGAAATGACGAAGTCCTCCTTTCACATCGCAAACAGACTCCCAGTCTGCAAATCATGTAGGTGAGGTCCATGGAGCAAATAGATGGAGATATGGCTCACACAGCAGAAAAGTGCACAGGCCATAAGCCCGGCCTGAACAGGTAGGAAGTGTTGACTACAGAGGCAGCGGGCAGGGAACTCTGGTCGGATTCAACGGACTCCAGGCCCCCAGCCACACCAGAAGTGGAAGAACGACATAAACATGCCTCGTGTCAAGCCGCTACCCAGAGTGCCCTTCTCATGTCGCCTCCAAGAGCCCAACTGACAGTCTCTCCCTCTCTCTCCCCCACGTCATGGCCGCACTGCCCCAACTGACCACTCGTAACTGCGCGTGCCAGTACTAAAAGTGCCATTCATGCCAACAATGATGCACACTAGAAAACAAGTGAGACGTGAGAGTCAGTACAATGCCACAAATGGTGAAACCAGAGCAAGATCGATCCGCACTTACGCCAGCAAGTGACACCTTGGGAACAGAGATGACCTGGGGGGGGGGGGGGGGTAGAGAGAGAGAGAGAGAGAGAGAGAGAGAGAGAGAGAGAGAGAGAGAGAGAGAGAGAGAGAGAGAGAGCAAGATTTTTATGCCTTTGCTCTTGATTCTTTGTTACCAACCCTAGATAACATCTGTATTGACTGAATGGCTAGGAACACCAGCTGAAAAGACTGGACATAGGGTACACACCAGTATCATCAACACCTGTGGCACTACAGGAGTTGATATCTTACTTATGTTGGGTCCTTAGTGTTCTGAAGAGAGGCAGGTAGTTAGTCTTGACCCATCACCAACATAGATTGTGTGGATGCCGTGATGACATGAGCTGCACTGTGTAGATCTCCATCAGCTTCATTCCAGCATTGATGCCGATGCCACTGCACCTGAGAAGGAAATGAATGGCAATATCTGTGAGATCCTGTGTAGCACTGCATCTAAACACTGAAAGCTTTGATGCAAAATAAGGCAACTGACATGGATGAATTTATTTGTAGTGTCATCTTCCTCTATCAACCCCACCTGGTACGGATCCCACACAGGTGAGCAGTATTCAAGCTGTGGGTGAACAAGTGTACTGTAAACTACCTCATTTGTTTTCGGACTACATTTCCTTAGGATTCTTCCAATGAATCTAAGTCTGGCATCTGCTTTACCGATGTTTGATTTTATATGGTCATTCCATTTTAAATCACTCCTAATGCTTACTCCCAGATAATTTATGGAATTAACTGCTTCCAGTTACAACCTCTCTATATACTACAGCATCATCTGCAAAAAGCCTCAGTGAACTTCTGATGTTATCCACAAGGTCATTTATATATATCTTGAACAGCAACGGATCCACGGCACTCCCCTGTGGCACCCCTGTCATCACTCTTACTTCGGAAGACTTCTCTCCATTGAGGATGACATGCTGCATTCTGTTATCTAGGAACTCCTCAATCCAATCACACAATTGGTCTGATACACCATATGCTCTTACTTTGTTCATTAAACGTCTGTGGGGAACTGTATCAAACGCCTTGTGGAAGTCAAAAAACACAGCATCTTCCTGAGAACCCGTGTCTAAGGCCCTTCGAGTCTCGTGGACAAATAGCGTGAGCTGGGTTTCACACGATCACCTTTTTCGAAACCCATGCTGATTCCTACAGAGCAGACTACTAGTCTCCAGAAATGTCATTATACTCAAACATAATACACTTTCCAAAATTCTGCAACTGACCGACGTTAGAGATATAGGCCTATAGTTCTGCACATCTCTTCGTGTACTCCATGCAAAAACGAACTGGTATCCCATCTGGTCCTGCGGCCTTTCCTGTTTTGAGCGATTTCAATTGTTTTTCTATCCCTCTGTCAATTATTTTGATATGTGCCATTTTGCAATTTTTGCGGTAATCTAGAGAAGGAACTACAGTGCAATCTTCCTCTGTAAAATAGCTTTGGAAAAAGTCATTTAGTAATTCAGCCTTTAGAGTATCATCCTCTGTTTCAAAGCCATTTTCGTCACAGAGTGTCTGGAGAGTTTGTTTTGATCCACCTACCGCTTTGACATAAGATCAAAATTTCTTAGGATTTTCAGCCAAGTCAGTACATAAAACTTTACTGTCGAACTCGTTAAACGCCTCTCGCATAGCACTCTTCACACTACATTTCACTTTGTTTAATTTTTGTTTGCCTCCAAGGCTTTGGCTATGTTTATGTTTTCAGTGAAGTTCCCTTTGCTTCCGTAGCAGTTTTCTAATTCGGTTCTTCCACCATGGTGGCTCCTTTCCATCTCTTATGATCTTGCTTGGTACATACTCATCTAATGCTTATTGTACGATGGCTTTGAACTTTGACTACTGTTCCTCAACACTATCTGTACTTGAGCCATCAAGTATTCTGAAATCCGCTTTTTGTCACTTTTTCCGAACACAAAAATCTTCCTACATTTTTTAATATTTATATTTATGGCTGAAATTATCGATGCTGTAACCGCTTTATGATTCCTGATTTCCTGTTCTGCATTAACTGTTTCGAATAGTTCGGGTCTGTTTGTCACAAGAAGCTCTAATATGTTGTTGCCACGAGTCGGTTCTGTGTGTAACTGCTCAAGTTAATTTTCAGATAATGCACTCAAAACAATTTCACTGGATTCTTTGTCCCCGTCACCCATCAGAAACGTTTGGGTCTCCCAGTCTATATCAGGTAAATTAAAATCTCCTCCCAAAACTATAACATGATCGGGAAATCTACTCAAAATATTTTCCAAATTTTCCTTCAGGTGTTCTGCCACAACAGCTGCTGAGCCAAGAGGCCTATAGAAACATCCAATTACCATGTTCAAGCCTGCTTTAACCTTGACCTTCACCCAAATTATTTCACACTTCGGATCTTTGTCCATTTCCTTCAATACTAGCGCACTTTTTATCGCTACAAACATGCCTCCCTCTTCACTGTGCAGCCTATCTCTGTGGTATACATTCCAGTCTGAGTTTAGAATCTCAGTATTGTTTACATATGGTTTCAGCCAACTTTCTGTCCCCAGTACTATGTCGGCATTGTGACAGTTTATTAATGAGAGCAGTTCTGGGACCTTCTATAGATGCTTCTGCAGTTAACTACTACTACATTGATCTTTTCATTTCCAGTTGTGCTCTGCCTACTGCTACCTTGTTGCGACTCAGGAGGCGTCTTGTCAGGCCTAGGAAGGGATTTCTCTAACCCAAAAAAAAAAAAAAAAAAAAAAAAAATGTGCACTCCACACGTACCCCGCTACCCTTGTAGCAGCTTCCTGCGTGTAGTGCACATCTGACCTATTCAGGGAACCTCTACATTTCTACGCCTGATAGTGGACGTCAAGAAATTTGCACCCTAGATCTCCGCAGAATCGTCTGAGCCTCTGGTTTAAGCCTTCCACTTGGCTCTAAACCAGAGGACCGTGATCAGTTCTGGGAACGACACTACAAATAGTTAGCTCAGATTCCACACCACCAACCGCCTGTATGAACTGAGGATGACCTCGCAACCCTGCCGGCAGGAGTCATTGGTGCCAACATGAGCAACAATTTGCATTCGGGTGCAGGAAATACAGGAGCTGGAAATTCGATATGTGAGTAAACTTTCGATTTACATTATTTCGACCAATGTAATCTGTCAATATCGAGGAATAGGTAGCAGTGAAGTTGTGATGCTCCTTCCCATGTCTTAACACTGTCACGAGACTTTCCATTGTCCTCATCTCTATGCTCCATGCGAAGTGAGAATGCTCTACTTCGATATACAAAGTAATCATTGCTACATCACTATCAGTAAAAGAACCGATAAGTCAATTTGTATTGGTGGATCTTGAAATACTTAAAAGTTCACCCTAATTTGGTAGACAAGGATATTTCGTCACAACTACTTTGCCTCTTTGCTTTACTTACAGACAAATCTTTTCTAGCGGTGAAAAACCTTCAAAATTACTGGCTCTACAAATTAAAACATGGTTGCCGACAAAAGATGTACTGTCAACACAAAAAAGAGTACTATGTGGCCAACGAGTGTGTTGTAGAACTTAATTTAGTTGATTTGAATGCGAGCTAAAAAACTGAAACTGGTAAGCCTACAAAATTGTGTGTGTGTGTGTGTGTGTGTGTGTGTGTGTGTGTGTGTGTGTGTGTGTGTGTGTGTGTGTCCACACGCAGACTTCATGCACCTCATGTAATGAATACTGGAGTCCTACTGACAAGAACTTATTATATGCCTAATACACGTGAAAGTATTCATCCAACTTTGATCAGAATACCAAAACTTGATGCTATGAAACCCCTATGGGCTCATAAATTTTATGGTGCAAAGGATTTACTTCTCATTGCAAGATTTCTTATTAATTGAAACTATCTTACATATATTAAGTTTTTGTTTGCTGTTACAGACACCTCAGACAAATAACTCGTAAAAATAATCTTCAAATAGGATTTTTTCAGCAAATGTAAAAAATAGAAGAAACTAAAAAAATATTCAGGGTAAATAATTTTCAGCATTCCTATTTCATTGCGATAAACACTGAAGCAATATTGGTTGCTCTATTCCGAAAATACATTAAGTTGGGGGGGGGGGGGGCAGCAAAATGAGGGCTAGCCCCGGGTGGCAGAAATCCACACTATGCCACACTGCGTTTGTGTCTGTTTTGAGATGCCATTATCAGCATCACTTGAACTCTTCCATCAACAGAGTAAACGTGGAGTGCCTGCCTATGTCAGATATAGGATCCCAAATTGTTTTGATTCCTGTGGATGCGCTCTGTAGGTGGGACTACACTAGGCATGGCCTACACCTGAATAGGAAAGGGAACGGAAAACTAACTGGGTTGATTGCAAGTAACTTAAGGGGGGGGGGGGGACTGGCACTGTTACAAATGGTAAAAACCAATGGTTACAGGTGTCGGAGGGATGCCAGTTTTAGAATAGGGACGGGAGAAAGAAAAGTTTTAAGAGAGGTTGGAAGACACCCTCAGTTTGAAAAAAACAGATGAACAGGAGAGAGTTTAGCATACAGGCTCCAAGCAAACAACATTTAACAGAAAGTATTCAGAAACTGCCAGTTCATCTTCGTCCTTCGTAATCCCATACTCATTTGTATTTATGAAATAGATTCATCGCCCCCTGCGGGTTCGGGGGTAAGAATAGTCCTGCGGTATTCCTGCCTGTCGTAAGTGGCAACTAAAAGGAGTCCTCATACATTTTGGCCATACATCTTTGGTCCCCTATGTGGGTTTGACGTTCCATTTATCAAAATTATTCTGAAGAGCGAACCATTTGGGGAAGGACACCTTACGTGGTGCACCGAGTATTAATTGTGCAATTCCATCTGATGCACCCATTATAGAATGGCCTCATGGTTGTGGCTTTATTTAGCTGTATGCAGTTATTTCTTTTCATTGCAAGCCATGCTCATTGTGCACTGACACCCTTGCACCCCAGTCATAATGGTTTACACAGTGCCAGAAAGCCAGCACGGTAGCCAGTCCGTTGTGGTGGGGTTGTCATGTACCCTCTTAGCTGTAGCCCCCTGACAACACAGGGATGGCTCTACTGATGCCAGAGCTGTAAACTCCTCTTGCAGGCCAAGGAGTAGATGCTTGTCCCTATGGAGCATCCAGGACTCCTGGCAATGGTCATCCCACCAGGTGACCCTTGTTGCGGCTGGATGGCGCCCATGAGGAGAGCCCCTGCTTGGAGTGGGTGGCATTGGGGCAGATGATTCGCAATGGAGCAAAATAAATCCATCTATCAAAATCCTGGCACAACAGGTTTCTCAAAGCATGGGAAGTTTAACGCAGCCACTTGTGACCCCTCATCATCCCCTGTCCCAACTTCTTCTTGGCGGGAACATGGGGGTATAAAGAATGTGCCATATTTCCCGAAATTTCTAGTTTGTTCTAGGACAGATGGGGGATACTTCAAGGCACTAAGCCCAATGTTTTTGTAGAACATATTGAAGACAGGTTCGGTGAGGTTGCAGGAATTTCAAAAATGTGGGGTGGATCTATTCTCATACAGGCAGAGTCCCCTGCACAGTCCCGGGCTCTGCTCTCATGTACTAACCTTGGCGACGTGCCTGTCTCTATAAAGGCACTTAAGACATTGAATCTGGACCAGGGAGTCATTTTTCATCGTAACCTTTTGCTGCAATCTGATGAGGAATTGCGTGAAAACCTGCAACGACGTGGTGTCCATTTTGTCCACTGTGTCTTTCGGGTTCTGAAAGACAATAGGGTGGCAACCGGGGCAATCATCTTGGCCTTTGATGGCGATACCTTGCCTGAGAAGGTCAAGGTGATGATATACGTATGTGATGTCCGGCCCTACATCCCTCCACCCATGCGCTGTTTAAAGTGCTTGCGGTTTGGACACATGTCTTTTCATTGCGACGTGTCCCCTATTTGTTGCAACTGTGGCCGTCCCTTACATCCAGATGCCCCTTGTACCCCACCACCTTTCTGTGTTAACTGAAGCGGCCACCATTCACCTTGTTCACCAGACTGTCCCATTTTCCAAAAGAAGCGCAAGATTGTAGAGTACAAGACCCTCAATCGCCTAACATATTCTGAGTCCCGACGCAAGTATGAGAAACTCCATCCTGTCTCCATGATATCCACATATGCTGCAGCCACAGTGGCATTGCCTCCATCGGGGGCAGCTGCCCACTCTACTCTTACACCTTCTGTGGGCCCTTTGGGCCGTCAGTCAGTCTTGGCTCCCCAGACGCCTGGGAGCACATCTTCCTCTGCGAGGCTTTTGCCTCCCCATTTAACGGGGTCCATGAACCCTGTCTCTCTGCCGGAGAAATGTCTTGATTCTCTGGCTCTTCCTTCAGGGACAGGGCCTGATGAGCCCCTTCCACCACATCCTGCTGTTCCCACTGTCTCTGACACCCTGGATGTCAGTCGACCTACTCTGGCATGGAAAGGGTCTCTTGAGGTGACCCTTTCCACGGCTCCAGTTTAGACGCAGCCAGACGTTAGCCAGTGGCTAAAGGCCCATGCACCCGCTGGTAGCCGGGCCTCCCTATCGGCGTCGACATCCGACGCTTCTTCTGGGAAGCCCACTCGAGCACCGAAGCCCAAACTCAAGCGGGAGCGGGCGAGAAAAAAGGATGTATTGCAGGAGAAAGAGCTGGTGGCAAAGGCGGCTTCCTCGATGCTGTCTGCTACCAGTTCTGACTCCGACAATGAGGTAGAAATCCTTGCATCTAAAGAGGACCTTGCTCTTACAGACAACCTGGATGCAATGGACATGGACACCGCAGACCCTCAGCGGTTGGCGGCAAGTGACAGTGAGGCGCATGATGTCTCTTAATCACTTTCATGCCTCCCCAGTACATAGGCATCACTTTCCTCTAATGGAATTGCGGCATTTATTTTTCCCACCTGGCAGAGTTAAAACAACTTTTAAGTTCTTCACATGTACTATGCGGTGCCCTCCAGGAAACCTGGCTTGCTTATGACAGAGCATCCGGTGGCGTCTCCATTTGTGTCATCAACTCTGCCTACAGTGAAGCTGAGCCCCTTCAAACTCCTTTGGAGGCCATGGCTGTTCGGATCAGGAAACCACTCGCTATAACCGCCTGCAGTGTATATCTTCCACAAGATGGTGATGTTCCCCGCCATGTGTTAGCTGCACTGATTGCTCAGCTCCCCCACCTTTCCTCATTATAGGCAATTTCAACGCCCATAACCCTTTGTGGGGTGGAAACATGACTTGGGAGGTTGAACATCTTGTCTCCCAACTCGACCTTTGTATTCTAAATACAGGTGCTCCCGCACATTTCAGTGTGGCACATGGCACCTACTCGGCCATCGATCTATCTGTTTGTAGACCTGGCCTCGTACCATCTCTTCACTGGAGAGTGCATGATGACTTTTGTGGCAGTGACCACTTCCCAATTTTTCTGTCACTGCCCCATCGTCATTGCCCTAACTGTTTGCCCCAACGAGCTCTTAACAAAGCTGACTGGGATGAGTTTCAGACGGCTGCCACTGTTAGATCTGTGCCAGAAACTAATATTGATGTGGTGGTCGACAATTTCAGACGTCATAGTCTCTGCAGCTCAGTCTGGAATCCCCTCTTCTTCGGGGTTGTCCTGGCAGAGGGCCGTGCCCTGGTGGTCGCCGGAAATCGCCGACGCAATCAGGGAACATAGCCACGCTCTTCAGCAGCATAAACGGCACCCATCAGTGGCTAACCTCATTGCTTTCAAGTGACTCCGTGCCAAGGCTCGGCAACTTATCAAAAGAGGTAAACGAGAATGTTGGGAGAGGTATGTCTCTACCTTAGGTTCTCATGTCTCTCGATCTCAGGTGTGGACTAAGACCAGGTGCCTCTATGGCCACCAGACTCCTGTTGGAGTCTCTGGTATTTCTTTTCATGGGGCTGTGTGTACAGACCCGAGTGTGATTGCTGAAAAACTTACTGATCACTTCGCTCAGTGCTGTGCATCTGCTAACTATAGTGCAGCATTTTGCTCCTGTATGGAGCGTGTGGAGCGACAGTACCTCTCCTTTGCAACGTGCCATCAGGAGTCCTGCAACGCCCCATTCACTAAAAGTGAGCTGCTTAGCGCCTTGGCCAATTGCCCTGATATGGCTCCCAGCCCCGACCGTGTTCATGCGCTTCGGGTCCGAGTCGGTGTCACCCATAGTTTGCCCCACGTCCAAGAAAATGAGGTCCCACAGGGGTCTGTACTGAGTGTCTCGCTATTTTTGGTGGTCATTAATGGCTTGGCTGCAGCTGTGGGGTCATCGGTGTCTCCTCCCCTGTACGCCGATGAGTTTTGCGTATCTTTCTGCCCCACCACAACAAGTGCTGCTGAATGCCGGCTCCAGGCGGCCATCCGCCAGGCTCATGTGTGGACCCTGCATCATGGCTTCCAGTTTTCCGCCAGAAAAACACGTGTGATGCACTTCTGTCAGCGACAGACAGTCCACCCCCACCCTGAACTATATCTTGATGGCCAACTACTTTCTGTTGTGAACACTCACCGGTTCCTAGGACTGATCTTTAATGCCTGACTGACTTGGCTCCCTCAAATTCGTTATCTGAAATGGGAGTGCGGGCACTGTCTCAACACCCTTCGATGTCTGGGTCATACTGCATGGAGGGCTGACTGCTCCACCCTGCTGCAGTTGTATACAGCCTTGGTGCAATTCCGGTTAGACTTTGGGTGCGTCGTTTATGACTCTTGCCTTCAGTGTTGCGCTTGTTGGACCCCATCCACCACTGTAGGGTTCGCATTGTGACGGGAGCCTTCCGCACCAGCCCTGTGACCAGTCTCCTTGCTGAGGCTGGGGTCTCCCCTTTGAGTCCGCTGCCAACAACTATTAGCAGCATATGCAGCCAAAGTGTATAGCTCGCCAGGACACCCAAACTACTGCCTTCTTTTTTTCTACTGTGGCTGTCCATCACCAACAGCAGCGACCCAGGTCAGGACACACGATAGCCGTCCATGTGCAGTCCCTCCTGTGGGAGCTTGAATCCTATCCTCTTCCACCTCCATTTCGGGCCCATTCACTCACACCTCCATGGTGCCTGCCACAGCCGTGTCTTCGTTTAGACTTGGCCCATGGGTGCAAGGACTCAGTTCCCCCCGAGGGTCTCCATCACCACTTTTTTGCTGTCATTGCTGAGCACCCCAGCTATGACATTGTTTATATGCATGGCTTGTTGTTCAATGGTTGTATTGGGTTTGCCTGCGTCCATGGCGACGCTGTTGAGCAGCGGTCTCTGCCAGAGAGCTGCAGTGTTTATACTGCGGAACTGGTGGCCATTTTCTGTGCTCTCAAGCATATCCATTCCCACTTAGGTGAGTGTTTTCTTCTCTGTAGTGACTCCCTGAGCAGCTTACATGCTCTGGACCGGTGCTACCCGCATTTGTCATTGGTGATGGCCATCCAAGAGACTGTTTTTGCCTTTGGTCAATCTGGTAGAACAGTGGTGTTCCTTTGGTTTCCAGGTCACGTTGGCATCCCAGGCAACAAACGTGCTGATGGGCTTGCCAAACAGGCTGTCAATGCCCCTATCTTAGAGATCGGCCTTCCGGCCTCTGATCTTTGGTCGATGCTGTGATGTAGGCTCTGTGGACTTTGGGCTACTAAGTGGCGTAACCTGCCCACGTCCAACAATTTAAGGCAATAAAGGAGACTACGGCTGTGTGGCACTCCTCCATGCGGGCCTCTCGCCGGGACTGGGTTGTCCTGTGCCGGCTCTGCATTGACCACACTTGTCTGACCCATGGCCATCTTCTCCACGGTGAGGACCCACCGCATTGTTGCTGTGGCTCTTCCTTGACGGTGGCTCACATTTTGCTCGGCTGCAGTCTTTTAGCCACCCTGTGGCGGGGTTTTAACTTTCCTGCAGTTTTATCTGCAGTTCTATGTAACGATGTCATAATGGTTGACTCTGTTTTAGGTTTTACTCTTGACAGTGGTTTTTACAGCTCTATATGAAGCTTAGCTTCATCCCATTTCCGCTTGAGGGTTTCCTTGTATTGCCCTGTGGCTGACCCTTCCTATTTTAATTTCATGGTCGGTCAACCGCGAACTTTGGCTTTGTCGTTCCCTTTCTACACTTGTTCGGTGTTTCCGTGTGGTTGTTACCTTTCGTGTTGTCTCTTGTCGAATTTGTTGATATTTTATTGATTAAGTGGGGTTTATCTCCCATTGCTGTTTTAACTCTGTGCGTATTTTTCAGTATTTACACACTTATTATTTCGCCCTAAAACACCAAACCAACCAATCCAATTGACATAATTTGCCTTTCTGAACATCAAGTGACCACTGGTACAGATACGTTAAACATTTCAGGATTTAAGTAAGCTTCCTCTTGTCATTCACCACTTCATCCAAGCTGCCTGTGTCCTTACATTGACTTCGTCTGTGAGTTAGCCATCGCTGCCGATTATAGAACAGAGGTTCTTAAATCTGGATACTCGTGGCAGATCTTCTCCACCAATGTTAATTGTCTCAGACCCAAGAGAAGCTGGGACCATTAACGTTGGTGGAGACGATCTATGGCAAGTATCCAAATTTAAGTATCTCGGTTCTATAATCAGCAATGACGGTCAACTCACAGACAAGGTCAATGCAAGGACACAGGCAGCTTGGATGAAATGATGAATGACAACAGGAGTGACCTGTGATCGTAAGATGAAGGACCACATGAAGTCAAAGATCTACCGGTCTGTCTCCGCCCTGTCACTGTCTATGGTACAGAGTGCTGGCCAGCTACAAAAGAGACAGAATGACAACGGGGGGGGGGGGGGGAGGGGGTCATGGAAGTGAAGATGCTTAGATGGACAGGTGGCGTCATTAGAATGGATCACATTTCAAGTGACACCATCGGGAAATGTTTTGAAATTGCACCCATCCAAGAGAAAATGCGGGAAAGTTGTCTGCAATGGTTTGGACATATTCTGTGTGCAGATGACAAGTCAAAAGCAAAGGCAGCTTACATCTGCATATACACTCCACAATCCACCATAAGCTGTGTGGCGGAGGGTGCACTGTACCACTACTAGGCATTTCCTTTCCTATTCCACTCCCAAGTAGAATGAGGAGAAAAAGAATGCCTATATGCCTCTGAACGAGCCCCAATTTCTCTTATCTTGTCTTTGTGATCAGTACGCGAAATTTAAGTAGGTGGCAGCAAGATTGTACTACACTCAGCTTCAAATTCCGGCCCTCTAAATTTCCTCAAAAGAAATTCATGAAAAGAGCATCGTCTTTCCTCCAGCGATTCCCAGTTGAGTTCCCAGAGCATTTCCATGACACTCGCACATTGGTCGAACCTACTAGTAATAAACCTAACTGCTCGCCTCTGAACTGCTTCCATGTCTTACTTTAATCTGATCTGCTGTGGGTTCTATAACAGTTCTATAACAGTCCATGTAAAATGTCAACTATTATTTGAGTATCAGAATATTTCAGGGCTAAGAAATAAAAGCAATAAACTACTTATATTGTAGAAGGAAACTTTCCTGGTGGGATAAATATGTATAAAATAGAAATCTGATAACTTACCCAAAGCACAGGTTCATCGACAGATGCAAATAAAAACACACACAAACAGACATACAAGCTTTCCCAACCATTGGTCGCTTCTTCAGGAAAAGAGGAAGGAAGGAGGAGAGAAAGGGAAGGATATGGGTTTAAAGGAAGTGGAATACTCAAGATGTTATTATACAAGCGTTTTATACATGGTCTCCTTTAGAGATGAAGTACATCGTCCCAAAATTTTCCCAATAAACTGAAGTCAGCTGTCCACCTTACTCACAACTGTCATTACATGTTCGTTCCATTTCATATCGCTCTGCCTTGTTATGCCTAGATATTTGACTGATGCAACTGCATCAAGAAGTTCACTACTAATGCTGTATTCAAACATTTTTCTACATTGAGAGCTAGCTGCCATTCTTTGCACCAGCTAGAAATTTTGTCTAAGTCGTCCTGTATGCTATTATAGTTGAAGGCAACACCCTCCCATACACCACAGCATCATCAGCAAACAGCCACAAATGACAAGTTACTCTGTCCATCAGATCATTTATATAGATAGAAAATAATAGTGTTCCTATCACACTCCCCTACGGCACACCTGACGATACACTTGTCTCTGATGAACACTTGCTGTCGAGAACAATGTACTGCGTTCTATTACTTAGGAAGTCTTCCAGCCAGTTACAAATATGTGAAACTATTCCATAAGCTCGTATCTTCGTTAGCAGTCTGCAGTGTGGCACCACGTCGAACGCCTTTTTGAAGTCGAGAAAAACACAATCCGCCTGTTGCCCTTCATCCATGGCTCGCAAGATGTCATGTGAGAAAAGGCAAGCTGAGTTTCACATGAACGATGTTTCCTAAACCCGTGCTGATTCATAGAAAGCTTTTCCGTTTCAAGGAAATTTACTATATTTGAACTGAGAATATGTTCTAAAATTCTACATGAAACTGATGTCAACGATATTGGCCTGTAATTGTCTGAGTCAGTTCTCTTTCTTATAAACGGGAGTCACCTGCGCTTTTTTCCAATCACTAGGAACTTTGCGCTGAATTAAAGATTTGTGATAAATGCAAGTTAAGTAAGGAGCCAGTACTGCAGAATACTCTTTGTAAAACCGAACTGGTATTCCATCCGGACCAGGAGACTTTTTCGTATTTAGCTCTATCAGCTGCTTCTCTACATCGGAAAAACTTATTACTGTGTCCTCCATTTCGGAATTAGTATGTTGATCAAATGATGGTCCATTTGTGCGGTCCTCCTGCGTGAAAGATTTCTTAAAGGTTAAATTTAGAACTTCAGCTTTCCGTTTGCTTTCTTCTATTACTGCCCTAGAATGATCGAGTGACTGGATAGTGGGCTTTGACCCGATAATCAATTTTACATAGAACCGGAATTTTTCAGGTTCCCAGAAAGATCTTTTGATAAGGTGTCCTTCGCACATCTATCTTTTTATAGACGCACAAATCTCTACTAACGTTTGCCTGTCATCATTTGTGTGCTCTTTTTTGAACCGAGAGTGCAACACAATGGAAGTCTTAGGAAAGAGACTCAAGGGACGACCGAGACAGCGGCGGGCAGATACCCTGCACAATGACCTGAAATCTGTAAACCTACACCCAGACATGGCCAATAATCGAATAAAATGGAGACAGTGAATCCACTCAGCGGACGCTGCTAAATGGCGGGACAAATGCTAAAAAGAAGAAGAAGTTAGCTTCCTCTTCTGTAGAGTAGGTACGGAGGGAGGAGAAGTTGTCAAATTTATTAAAAACTGCCATAAATTCAAGATCACTTACATTAATAAATTCTGTCTAAAGCAGAATGTAAAAATGTGTCCAACAGAAGTAGAGTTCCATAACAGATAGTGTATAATAGTAACTATTTGCCAAGCACCTGTAGGATATTATAATCTGTCCATAAATAATTTAGAAGCTTTATTAGGTTATGTAACAGGATGAAATAAAGAAATCTTGATGACTGGTGACTTTAATACAGATTTTCTTATACAATCTTCCAATAAACATGGATTGTAGTTAGTAACATTGTCTTTCAATCTACCTCGTACTGTAAACTTTCCAACTAGGGTAACTAATTAGTCATGGTGGAATGGCTGAGTGCTCTAAGGCCCTTTGCTGCGGAGCACACAGTTGCTCCCCATCAGAGGTTCAAGTCCTCCCTCAGGCATGGATGTGTGTGTGTGTGTTGTGCTTAGGTTAGTTTAAGTAGTATGTAAGCCTAGAGACTGATAACCACAATATTTGAATCCCATAGATTTATGAACATTGCATTAGATTACTGATGGGAATTCCCCACAGGGATAATAAATTATTTTTCAATGAGATGGATTGGTGGGCCAGTACTTACCTTAGTGCTGTACCAACAATAGTCACACACAAAATAATTTTTTTTGTCCTTTTTCTTCTTTGTGTGACTACTGACAGTACAGCACTAAGGTAAATACTGGCCAGCCAATCTAACTCTTTTGAAGAGTAATTGAACATTAGATTACAATAACTAAATTCTCTAAGACTGCTATTGATACCATTTTTATAGACAAATCAAAGGAACAAAAGCATAAAACCAAAAATCATTGGACTATCAGATGACATGCAGCTCCTTGTTTTAGGTGTAGATTCTTAGCAGATTATGAAGACTGCTAAATCTGAATATAGGAAAGTATTTTAGAAAACTGCTCAAAGCTGTGAACTGGAAAGATGTTTGTAGTGCTCATGACATGAGAGAAAAATATAACATATTCATTAATAATGTCAGTACCACATTTGAAAACTGTTTTAATCTAAAAGTAATTCAAATTAAACAGAAATCTATAATAAAACCATGGATTACAAAATGAATGGATTTCCTGTTCCAAAAGGAAATTGTATCTGTCAGCCAAGAATAGCTCAATTGCTGATGATTTAGCTAAATACAAGAAATACTGTAAAATATTAAATTCAGACTTCTAAACAAATGCACTATGAGAAGAAGATAAAATGTCAGGCAACAATATAAAAACAATACAGGATATAGTGAAAAGGAAGACTGGTAGAACGAGAAAGGAACAGGATCCGATGGCATTAAGAGTAGATGATGCATTAGTAACCAAAGGGCATAATCTGACAAATCCATTTAACTAGTACATTATACCTGTTACTGATAGTATGGGATTATTGGAGTCCGTAAATAATGCCCTTGTTTATCTGAAACTTGCTCTTACCAATATACATGAATATGTCGCTCACTTCGCCACAAGAAATAACTTCCGTAATGAAATCTTTAAAAACGAAGTATTCTAATGGTTATGATGAAATAGCAACAAAGTAAATTAAGATTTTTCTTGTGAGTTTAGTACAGTTTTAAGTTCATTTTCTGGTGGCTAAAATATGAAGATATTAAAGCTCTGATCAACCTTTAGTGCTGGTCTAGGTCAAATGACAGAGGATTAAGGTTCACTATGTAAATATTTCACCAAGGTTATTGTGGATGGTCTGGGTAATAGTATTGACAGGGGGTTCAACATAAAGTGCTACCCGCCCAAGACTGCATCAGCATCAATGCATATCAGTGTTGAATTTGTGTCTGTTCCTGAGTGCCACGACAAACTTCATTTGAACTCTTCTGTCAGGAGAGTTTAATTTGGAGTTGGAAAGACTGCTTGGATCAGGTGTGGTGTCACACATTGGCGTGGTTCCTATGGATTCACTCAGTAGGTGGGATTATTCTAGGCATGGCTTACACCTCAACAGGAAAGGGAAGGCTAAACTGGCTGCGCTAATAGCAGGAAACTTAAGGGGGGAGGTACTGACATGAGTGGTAAAATATCAATGGTTACAGGTGTTAGAGCAGTTCCTTTTTGAAAGTCAAAATGAAGTAAAGTTCTAATAGAGATCAGCATTGAAACAAACCTTCAGTTTAATAAAACAACTAAACAGTTTAATTCTGACACATTGAATCAGCAAACACAGCTGCTGGGTAATAATTGTCACCAGTTAGCAGAGATTTTATTTCCACCCAGTTCTATAACAGTCCATGTAAAATGTCAACTATTATTTGAGTATCAGAATATTTCAGGGCTAAGAAGTAAAAGCAATAAACTACTTATATTGTAGAAGGAAACTTTCCTGGTGGGATAAATATGTATAAAATAGAAATCTGATAACTTACCCAAAGCACAGGTTCATCGACAGATGCAAATAAAAACACACACAAACAGACATACAAGCTTTCCCAACCATTGGTCGCTTCTTCAGGAAAAGAGGAAGGAAGGAGGAGAGAAAGGGAAGGATATGGGTTTAAAGGAAGTGGAAAAGGTCATTCCAATCCCAGGAGTGGAAGGACTTACCTTAAGGGGAAAAAAAGGAAAGGTAAAAAAGCGCGTGCGCACACACACCCACACACATACACACGCAAACACAACAAGGTAGACATTTGTAGCTTTCTACAAATGTCTACCTTTTTGTGTTTGCGTGTGTATGTGTGTGTGCACTTGTTTACCTCTGAGGCTTACAAAGCCAATTGAGTGACTGGGAATTTGCCAGAACCCTCTATTTCTGTCCTGCCATGGCACATGGACCGGAAAGGATTAGCAATCAAATACATAAACATTTATCTCTGGCTAGCCGTCGGTATATACTTTCCCTTCTTAACTGTCTCTGGCGCAAAGGGGAATTGCCTACCCGATGGCAACAAAGCATTGTTATCTTGTTTTGGAAGTCGGGCAAGCCGCCTCTCCAGCTATTGTTCCATCAGTCTAACTAATGTGCTCTGTCAATTACTTGCACATTTGATGAGTCACAGGCTTTGTTGGATTCTCCAATCTCGGGATCTTCTAGCTTCGATCCAGAGTTGTTTTGCTGAGGCCCCTTTATGGCTGACACTTTGGTGCAACTGGAGTCTCTTATCAAATGGAGTTTTCCTTGCACCAACAATATTTTGCGGCCTTTTTCAACCAGCAGAATGCTTGTGATACCACATGGTACCGCCAAATTCTTGCTTCTCAGCATGAGTAGAGCCTTCTTGTTCCAACCCCAGTTTTCATCAGGAACTTTCTTTTATACCGAACTTTCCAGTTACAGGTTGGCATCTCCTGTTGCACCTCCCATTGATAGGGGAATGGAATCCCACTGGATTCTGAGTTTCCCTCTTTTTCCAGAGGCCATCATTTTCTAGCAGCAGCACCTGCGGGATCTATTGTGCCTTCTTCTTTGTACATGAATGATATTTTTACTACATTCAGCATTGAGTGTTGCTAAACGACAATTACAGGGTGCAATGAACCAGGAGCAGCCCTAGGCTCTTATTCAAGGCTTACAGTTCTTAGCTGCTAAAACCAGCGTAAAGCATTTCTGTTGCCAACATATAATCCGTCCTGATCTGGATCTGTACCTCCACGGCCTGTCCCTCAAAGTGGTAGACTCTCATTGTTTTTGGGACTGGTTTTTTACTCCCAGTGGAATCGCTTTTCCATTTTCAACTTGGACATTTTGGTTGCAGTTCAATACTCTTTGATGCCTCAGCTATACCACTTGGGACCTATCTGTTCTGATCTGGCTCTACAAAATACTGCTGCAGTCCTATCTATACTATGTCAGCCTCATGCGTGGTTCAGTGTCACCTTCAACATTGCAGATACTGGGTCCAATCCACCACTGTGGGATTAGAACGAGATCAGCATCCTAGTGGAGACAGGTACTCACTCATTGGGGATTTTGCCGTCTCAAGTTAAACGCGCATGCCGCAGGTGCATCATCGCTGTAGAGGCGCCACGGGAAACGAAGGTGAAGTGGCGCCCTCCACAGGAAGCGAGTAGTATTGGGCTGCGCCGGAGGGTTCAGTTGAAGTCTGGCCGGAGACTCATACACTTGGTTTAGCCGAGTGAAGCTGTTAGCCAGGACAGGGCTAGAACTGCTCGTATTATTGCTTAATGCTACGGCTGTGCTTGTTTGTGTTGGACGTTGACTGTGATGTACCCTGTAAAGATATTTCAGTTTTGTTACAGTCGCGGAAGCTGCCACAGCAATGTGAATCTGAAATTAAGTTTTTGTCAGAATGAATTAATACTATTACCAGTGATACATTTGGAGGTTGCAGAGTTCCTATTTGCCTTACTCCCACGTTCTCGGTCCACTAGATCGGTTGTGTCGTCGAGAGAGTGAGTTCGTCTCCGCCGTTAGCAGCTCGGAGCAACACAACTACTAATATTGCTCTACACATCTGTTGCATCTAAATTACCATCTCCTCTTTCCAGACGACGACATCCAACTCCCACAACTGCGGCTCAGGTCTAGGGTCCCAATAATAATTTGCATGTGGCCTCTCTTTGCTGATCTCCAGGTTCTCTCTCTCTTCAATCCCTTGTCCGGCCCCACTCACAAACACCTCTGTGGTGGAGACCCCAATCTCAGTTATGTGTCGACAAGGTTTGAAAGACTCTATTCATTCTGAAGCCACTCAACGCGTTATTCTCTATTCTCGATGCAGTGTGTGTTTCTGGGCCATTATATACTGATGACTCAATGGTTGTTGGTCACACTGGTTTTGCTTACGTTCATACAGGACACATGAAACTTTGCTATTAGGCAGATTGTTAGTGTTTTCACTGCAGTTAGTCGCTATTTCTCTCGCTCTTGAGCATATCCATTCCTGCTCTGGTAAGTCTCATCTGTAGCGACTACTTGAGCAGTTTACAAGCTCTTGAAATGTTTCCCCCCGCCATTCCTTAGTCTTGGCTATCCAAGATACCCTTTAAGATGTTGGACAATGTGAACACACCGACACGAATATTTTCTTAACTCTTTTCTCAAGCACAGTGCTACATAAAATCGCTGTAATTTTGGCTCCCTGATCATGAGATCTGAGGAAATGGACTGCTTACAGACTGCCCAATTTGGCTACCAGCAAGCTGACCCTTAATGTCGGTGTTCTTGGAGCAGACTTTCGATCGGTATTGTACCGTTAACTACTAAGGCTCTAGAACAAGGAATGGTACAGCTTGACTTCGCCAAATAAACTGTGGGTGAGAAAGGAGACTACGAATTTGTGGAGGTCCTTAATGCAGGACTCTGATAAGGATTCCGTATCGGCCATACTTGAGTGACTCACATCACCACCATGGAATCACAAATTATTAATAACATATGTTGTCGTACAGGAAGTTATGTACGATATTGTGAAACATGACAAACGAAGCACTAGAGATTGTCACATTGGGTACGTCTTTCAGAATAGCGAAACTTGCTAATAGCATTGTCACCAACTCTGTCTCTATCATACGCCTCCACAATACTTAAAAACACCTAAATGAGCTAGAAAGCTCCTACAGAAGCAAATATCCTTATAATACTGAAATGTCTACATAAGATCACCTAAACAACTCCTATACCTACAGGAGAGGATCTTCGAGAAAACAAAGTAAAATATGCACTGGCAATTACATTCCACAATCAGCTGAATACAGATATAATGATTAAGCTGAGTTTACACTTGGAAAGATGGATGACATCCTTCTCCTACCCCTGTTTCACCTTTGGATCCGAGCGGTCTGGAGCGCCACGTTGCGGATCGTGTGGCCTCCCGCGTCGGAGGTTCGAATCCTCTCTCGGGCATGGCTGTTTGTGTCTTTAGCCTAAGTTAGTTCATAAGTAGTTTGTAAGTTTATGGACTGATAACCCCGCAGTTAAGTCCCATAAGCTTTACAAACATTTGAACATTTTCCTTTGGATCTCCTACCATACTTCCTCGTGCCATGCTCCCGTTTGTACCTTATTTCTACTTTGACACTAACTTTTATCTCTCGTAGAGTCGTCGTGCAAGAAGAAACCATCAAACCTTATTCTGACCCTGGAGCGACTAAACTGCATTGCACCACTGCACAAACAGTTTATTCAGTTTAGTGTGAAAATAAGTCATTAATGAATAGCGTTGTTCAAAATCTTTCTACGTCTAAAAGTGCAAGAAGGGGGAGAGCGTAAGTTATTATTTGCAGTTTTCATACGGGACGACAAAATTCTGGAGTAGGCCTTGGGTGCCTCAGACTTAACATTTTAAAAATATACACGTAGACAAATACTTTCTGAACTCACTGTGCTCGAGCATATTGCTGCATAGAATTGCGGCACGTTGCAGGCATTACCATAGATAAGTAAACAAAAACGGATGTCGCAGGCGCACCCACATAACGCGCCGAGCCTACGTAAACTGTCATTTACGTCTCTCTCTCTCTCTCTCTCTCTCTCTCTCTCTCTCTCTCTCTCTCTCTCTCTCTCTCTCTCTCTCACACACACACACACACACACACACACACACACACACACACGACCGAGGAAGGACAAGAACCTCCGACGCGAGAGGCCGCGCGATTCGTAACGTGGCACCCTAGATCGCACGGCCTCGGCTGGTTGGTAGTTTGGGACAGGACCACCCCAAACTGCTTAGGTCATCAGTTCCCTGGTGGGGAGGGGAACGGAAACGAAATGCAGTGCAGGGAGGAAAGGAGGAAGAAAGACTGCATTAGCTCGGAGCGCCTTGCTCGCCACTCACGTACTCGCGAAAGAACCGTGAGCCCTCTGGGCAGCGCACGGCCTTCCCACGCAGCTAACTCAAGGTAAAAAAGGTAAAGCAGTCAACAATCCGAAGATTGGTTTGAACACCACAGTGCTTTACTAGGCATGGTCCTGTTTGGAAGTGGTATGCCGTTGCCTTCCTCCGACCTTCGAACTGACTTACCCAGCCAGTCATAGGGGGACCTACAGTTTAACATGGGTTCCGAACCACGGTGCTACTCGGTATTTTTCACATGAGCAATACTGCCAGAGATGAAAGAAATGGAAAGTGACAGATAAAAATCGTAGGACCTGGCGGGGATCGAACCCGCGACCTTTGGATTTGTAGTCTGTTACTCTACCACTGTGCAACCGAGGCGCACTAACTCACTGAGCCGAAATTGCTCGTGGCGGAAGACGGGCGGAAATGAAGACAGTGCCGTTTCGTGAACAAATCTGTTTAGTATTGGCCTGTGGCTTTCGATGAATGGGAGGGAGGTCACTTAATGGTAAGTGTTCTGGACAGTTTTTAATAATCATTTCAAAACAACCTTCTCACACAGATCAGCCTCTTTGGCGTCTATCAATGTAAAACAAATGACACATTCCGCTACATCACACAGCTATTTGCAAAAATGTATTTCGAACCCTCCCTCTCACCTTGCACGTGTGTAGATTATTTCCTGAGAACTGGACACAGTCGGCCACAATCAATCATATTTTTCTTTTCACTAGAAGAAAGTGACGAAAAACTGGAGTGTAGTAAGTGCCTTACTACGCTTTCACTGTCCATATTAAATGTTTAAACGCCTGAGTTGTTCGCTTTAGCAATAACTCACGCGCAACTCGAAAACAACTATCATACGCAAAGCGTTGGAAACCGGATCAACGCCTTGGCAGTTAGAAGGCGAGGGGCAAGACTGGCAGCGCGCATGCGTAGTGGCAGCGTGTGGAGCTGCCAGGAGGTTGGAAGCATTATGTTTAAACACATGAAAATTACCTATAATTTTTCTTTAGATTTCAACAGGGCGTTGACACACAACTTGCGTACCCTGAGGAGACGCCGCTGGAAGAGGAATCAGGTGCCTATTATCAACACTTTCGGATAAATAACGAAGAAAGTTTAACAATCTTAGTGTCGTCTTTAGAACGTGTGGATTACACGACTGAGAACAAATGTTACGGTCTCAGGTTCAAAGCCAGCTCGATAGCCATTTTTTTAAAATTTCTGAATTTTTTCGTGTCGTTAAACACAGAGTAATTTCCTACAGTGAAAATAAGTGTTCCAATTTACTATTGCACAATTCGCAATAACTGAAAAGGGTAAACATAGGTGTTAGATTTAATTTTTCGCTTCGCCTTTTCAAACTACGAGAACTAGTGGATTCCTTAGGGTGATATCTATCACAAAAACATTCGAAACGTAAAAATGTGACCGTGCGGAATGGCAGCGTGGTCTAAGGCGTCATGCGACGGTCTGGGCGGCCGTTGTCTTTCACTTGCCATCTCCTTCCTGGGGCATAGATGTGTGTGTGTGGGAGGGGTCCTTAGAGTAATTTAGATTGAGTAAGCAGGAGTGGCTAGAAGCCAAATGCAAATCTGTAGAAGACTGTATAGCAAGGGGAAAAGTAGATACCGCCTACAGGAAAATAAAAGAGACATTTGGGGACAAGAAAAGCAACTCTACGAATATCAAGAACTCAGATGGGAAACCAGTTCTCAGCAAAGAAGGGAAAGCTGAAAGGTGGAAAGAGTACATAGAACAGCTCTACAAAGGAAATGAACTTAGAGACGATGTTGTAGGAAGGGAAGAGGAAGTAGATCAAGATGAAATAGGAGATACTATATTGAGAGATGAATTTGACAGAGCCTTGAAAGACCTAGGTCGGAACAACCCAGGAGTAGATGACATACCCTCAGAGCTACTAAAGTCTCTGGGAGAGCCAGCCATGACAAGACTATTTGAACTGGTGTGTAGGATGTATGAGACAGGCGAAATACCCTCAGACTTTAAGAAAAATGTAATAATCCCCATTCCAAATAAATCAGGCGCAGACAGGTGTGAAAATTACAGAACCATCAGTTTGATAAGTCATGGTTGCAAAATTTTGACACGAATTATCTACAGGAGAATGGAAAAGCTGGTAGAAGCTGACCTCGGGAAAGATCAGTTTGGATTCAGGAGGAACGTAGGAACCCGGGAGGCAATACTCACCTTACGTCTTATCTTAGAAGATAGATTAAGGAAAGGCAAACCTACATAACATGTGATGGTCGCAGTACAGAGGATATAATATGCAGAATGGCAATGGGAAGAAAAGCATTTTTGAAAAAGAGAAATTTGCTAACATCGAATATTAATTTAAGGGTAAGGAAGTCTTTTCTGAAGGCATTTGTGTGGAGTGTTGCCTTGTACGGGAGTGAAACATGGACGATAAGCAGAGCGGACAGGAAGAGAATAGAGGCTTTTGAAATGTGGTGCTACAGAAGAATGCTGAAGATTAGGTGGGTAGATCGCATAACTAATGAAGAGGTACTGAACAGAATTGGTGAGAAAAGGAATTTTTGGCATCCCCTGACTAAAAGAAGGGATCGCTTGGTAGGACACATTCTTAGACATCAGGGAATCGTAAATTTAGCATTGGAGGGAAGTGTGTGGGGTAAAAATCGCAGAGGGAGACCAAGAGACGCGTATAGTAAGCAGATTCAAGTGGATGTAGGTTGCCGTTCTTATGAGGAGATGAAAAGGCTTGCTCAGGATAGAGTAGGGTGGAGAGCTGCATCAAACCAGTCTCCGGACTGAAGACCATAACAACAACACAACAACAGTGTGTAAGTGTAGGGATTGATGATCATAGCAGTTTTGTCCAACAGGTTAACAAACATTTACACGATCTAAGGTACCACCGTCACTTCGTTTAGATATGAATCTCTTTCCAAGCATTAATCCCGACTTGCAGGGTCTGCTGCTTTGCTGCGTCTCCTCCATTTCTTTCGGTCGTTGACATCTTCTTGCCTTAGGCCAGCAGCGTCCATATCTGCCCTGATGTTGTCAGTCCATCTCTTTGCCGGTCTCCGTCGTGGTCTCTTTCCTCCTGGGTTGATGTGGAGTGCTGTCTTCGCAACCGAGTTGTCCTCCTTTCTGCTAACGTGGCCGTACCAGCGGAGACGGGCTTCCCTCAGTTTGTCTGTTATGGGCGCCACACCAAACTTTTGCCGGACTTCTGTATTTTTTAAATGGTCACATCGGGTCAGCCCCATGGACCAATGAAGCATCTTCATTTCCATCGTATGCAGCATTTGCTCCTGCTTTTTCGTCATAGGGCGACACTCAGTGCTATAGATTGCTGCTGGACGTACAATGGTTTTGTAAACTTTTGCCTTTAGACTTTGAGGCATATTTTTATCGCAGAGGACTCCAGTGACCTGTCTCCACTTGAGCCAAGCTGCATTCACTCTCGACCGAGTATCGAGAGTTGTCACAGTCTGAGGTGACAACGGATCCCCTGGTACTTAAATTGCATGGTATTCTGCAGGTCTTCTTCCCAGATACTGATGGTGCCTCTGGTTTGGGATATGAATGTCACTGGTAAAAGGTCCGCCTCCGTACTCTAGGTAAGTGTGGTGGGTTGCCACGCTGGGGGCCCGGGTTCGATTCCCGGTCGGGTCGATTTTCTCCGCTTGGGGAGTGGGTGTCGCGTCGCCCTCATCATTTCGTCATCGTTGAGAAGCAAGTCGCCGAAATGGCGTCTGCTAAAAAGATTTGCATCAGGCAGGCTGAGCACGACCCCATTTGGAGTCTTAACGGCCATAAATGCCACACGATCATCATTTGGAAAAGGAACGTCGTTCACGTTGGTAAATGCACCGATATTCAGTGATAGCTTTGCAGCAAACCAAACAGATATGTATTTTTTGGACCACTTTAGGTTACGGTAGTAATACTAAAAGTCGGCCTTTGCGATCGTTTTTCGACAGCTCGAAATTTAAATAAAAATAACGGCTTAACCATTCACCTGACACAAAAATTGAGTAACCGCATTTGTAGAGGAGAAAACTCTCTACATCTTTGCTCCCTTATGTTTTTTTCATATCTCGTATCGTTTCAGAGATATTTGCAAAAATAACGGCGATTTTGGGATGTATGTCTGTCTGTCCGTAAAGTGTTCCCAGTTTTTAAGACGAACCGTTCAACCGATCAACACCAAATTTTACAAACATAAATGTTGGCTACCAGAGACCAGAACCTCGCTTTTTCAAATATTTCCGACAAGAAATACGTTAGTAATATCAAAGAAAGGTCGTTTGTAATGTAATTTTAATTGCATATAAACCGTTCATCTGACGCCTAAAATTGAATAACCGAATTCGTAGAGGAGAAGATTCTCTACAGCTTTGTTCCCTTATGTTTTTTCATATCTCGTATCGTGTTAGAGATATTTGCAAAAATAAGCGTTTTGACGCCCTCCACTGAATTAACAAAAACCAGCCGTTCGCAGTTGTCACGTGACATTCCTCGGCAAGAACTCTCTCTGGCATAAGCCATATTGCTTTGCGTATTTGATGATTTTATTATTGTAACTTACACGTTTTCATTGAAAAGCAATGGCGCACTGAAGAATTAACAAAAACACGTCGTTCTTCGTACGATAAATGATAATCTAGTGTCTACAAATGCCATATTAGCATCAGTTAATAACAGCCATCAATAGTATGAGATTAAAGGACTTGGCTTCGAAGTGTTGGACGTAGCGTAGTGGGCACTGAGTTGGACTATGATGCTGAAGCCGCGGTGGAGTAGCCGAGCGGTCTAAAGCGTCTCGCTGCGGAGCGCGCGGTTGCTCGCCGTGGAGGTTCGAGTCCTCCCTGGGGCATGGGTGTGTGTGTTTGTCCTTAGGTTAGTTTACCTGGGTTTAAGTAGTTTGTAAGCTACGGACTGATGACCACGCAGTTTGGTCCGATATATTTACAAACATTTGAACATTTTTGTGATGCTGAATGTCAGTGGTTCAAAACCAGCCACTACCTAAAAAATTTTCTTTTCCTAAAAGGCTTTCAGACATTCTTATTAATTAATTTTTTGTTGAAACTTCCTGGCAGATTAAAATTGTGTTGGAACCGGGACTCGAACCTGGGACCTTTGCCTTTCGCGGGCAAGCGCACTACCGACTGTGCTATCCCGACACGACTCACGTTGCCGCCTCACAACTTCCGCCAGTACCTCGCCTCGTACTTTCCAAACTTCACAGAAGTTGCGAACCATGCAAGACTTAGCCACAGCCTAAGGGATGTTTCCAGAATGAAACTTTCACTCTGCAGCGGAGTGTGCGCTGATATGAAACTTCCTGGCAAATTAAAATTGTGTGCCGGAACCGGGAGTCGAACCTGGGACCTTTGCCTTTCGCGGGCAAGCGCACTACCGACTGTGCTATCCCGACACGACTCACGATGCCGCCTCAAAACTTTACTCCCAGGTTCGAGTCCCGGTTCCGGCACACAATTTTAATCTGCCAGGAAGTTTCATATCAGCACACACTCTGCTGCAGAGTGAAAGTTTCATTCTGGTAATTTTTTGTTGTTTACATTATTATTTTGGCCCAAAATGTTTGCTAAAACTTATAAAACTACAAATCTAAAGTGGGCCGTAAAACGTCAGTGCGATTTTTTCACCCTGCGAAATTCGGCCGCGTCGGTGACTTTGTGGTCGCGTGAGTGTCGTTCGGTAGGGTTTTTAGCGGAGGGAAGCGACACTGGGCGACGGCGCGGCGTGCGGCCGCTGTTATCGCCGGAGCCGTTGTGTTATCGCAGCCGGCGGTGTTCTGGGCCGCTATCTCGCAAACAAGGCGGCCACGTCTGCGCTGCCACACCTCGAGCGCACCGCAAACACCGCCAACTGCCCCGCATATGGCGCCGCGAGCTCTCTCTCTCTCTCTCTCTCTCTCTCTCTCTCTCTCTCTCTCTCTCTCTCTCTCTCCAGTTATATGTTGAAACTGTGTACTTCGGTGTACAAAGTGGGCGGTGATGAGGAGAGAGGCGGGGGGAAAAACGGACCGATGAATCACTCGCGGTCTTATCTCGCCATATGTTAATTTCGCACGCTGCAGTGATGGGAAACGTCTAGAATATCTCCATGAGCGTGGAGAACAACACCGATTCCCACGTTGGTTTTACCGGTGTTACGCGCTCTCTCAGCTTGCAACCGACTTTTTTAAAATTATTTCTTTAGTACAAACGCACTGAATCCGGACATGGAAGACCGAATATAAGACGTTAACCCTCAATTGCCCTGGCGAATTTTGTAAGTCTCATGTCCTGGCAGGGTCATTTTTGACCCCAAATTCGCGGGGTAAATGTAATTGTAAATAACTTTTTGAATGTAAAGCATTTATTGGTCTTGTTAATATCAAATTGCAAGGTAAACATATTCATTTAAACACACAAGTAAGCACAAAGAAATTATTTTAAAACATTTACATTCAACTGATATTTATTAATTCACATTGGGTGCTTATGGAATATCTGCCCAATTGTGCGGTTGAATTCACGATTTCCTATCAGAAAGAACACAGTTCGTTGTAATTGACGGTAAGTCGTCGAGTTTTAGGCAAGGATGGGGCCCCTCCACGCCCACACCAACGTGGTGACCATCACAAAAGTTCTACTGTCACCTCCGTAATTAAATTAGTTTGCTAAGGTGGATCACGGGATGTGGGAACCGCGATGTTATCCGTACGTGTGGGCGCGATCACCCATTAATACGGTGCATCTGGAGATAGAATTGGTCGAAAGGTATACGAAGGGTAAAGGTATGTAAGGGCAGAGGAAAAAAAGTGCCAAGGCAAGAGCCAAGGGAAAAAAACCTCTGCGACAGTGGGGTAGGTATGAAGGGCAGTAGCGGTATGCTATCTGCGACAGATCATGCAAGGGTTGGTAATGTTAGTGATGGGTATTTTCTCAGTACCATTAACTTTGCTAGGTTCGTCATAAAGAATCAGTCCGTTTTGATGCGAGGTTCTGCTGCAGCTGAGCTCCAATGATGCCTCCTGGGTCGGCTGTGGCAGAATACCTGTAACATAGCCAAGTCTGTCAAGGTAGTTAGGCAGTTCGGTCATAGAACTGGCTAAGTGTGCGGGACTGTTTAGGTTTGTTTGTGTTTAGTGCGATGAATATGGTTTCCCTGCCTTGCCTGTAGGTCGGCTGTGGGCTCAGCTGGCATTGCCAGTCAGATTGCTGTTTTGCAGGGGTTTGCCATGTTCATCGTGTTTGTGAGTTGGTGTTCCCTACGGCCGTAGGTGGTTAGTCTCTGAGGAGAAGTGTTTTTGGGCGATTATGTTTCCACCTATGGTTGTGATTGTGATCGTAGTTCCTAAGTCGTCGAGTAAGACAGAAGTGATATCTGGCGTTCCACAGGGAAGCGTAGTAGGTCCCCTACTCTTCCTCGTGTTTATAAACGATTTAGGAGACAATCTGAATAGCTCCCTTAGATTGTTCGCGGACGATGCTGTCGTTTATCTGTTAGTGAAGTCAACAGAGGATCAAAAGCAACTGCAAAGCGATTTAGACAATTTCTGCATGGTGCGAAAATTGGCAATCTACACTAAATAAAGAAAAGTGTGAAGTAATACCCATGACCACTAAAAGAAATCCGCTGAACTTTAATTACGCGATATATGGGTCAAACCTTAAGGTCGTAAATTCTACCAAATACGTAAGAGTTACAATTACGAATAAATTAGTCTGGAGACTGGTGGTGAAGGCGAACCAAAGGTTACGTTTCATTGGCAGAATGCTTCGAAGATGCAACAGATCCACCAAAGAGACTGCCTACATCACACTTGTGCGTCCTCTCCTGGAGTACTGTTGCCCCTTGTGGGACCCTCACCAGGTGGGACTGACGGAAGACATTGAGAAGATTTAGAGAAGGGCAGCTCGTTTTGTTCTATCACGTTACGGAGGGGAAAGCGTCACGGAAATGTTGCACGAATTGGGGTGGAAATCATTAAAAGAAAGACGTTATTCATTGCGGCATGATCTGTTTGCGAAGTTTCAATCAGCGACTTTTACTTCTGAATGTGAAAATATTTTGCTAGCACCCACCTACTTAGGGAGACATGACCATCCCAATAAAATAAGAGAAATCAGATCGAAAACGGAACGATTTAGGTGTTCTTTCTTCCCGCGCGCTATTAGAGGATGGAACTGTAGAGAAAAGTTATGAAAGTGGTTAGGGAAACCTCTGCCAGGCACTTGAATGTGATTTGCAGAGTATCTATGTAGATGTAGACATAAAAATTAAGTTTTCATTAGAAAGACGTTATTTTCTCTGTTTTGAACTTCTGAAGGCATGGTTCTTGCCATATGAAAGCAAAAAAAAGATATTTGCGAACCATATTTGTTTAAATTCCTACGCTGAATATTGATTTACATTTTTTCTAATTTTTCAAATTTGTACAAAAAAAAATACGTTGGCTACCTTCTTTAGACTTGGCAGCTTTCGTAAAGTCTCCCCACCATGTCACATAGCGAATAAATATTAAAATGAAAACTCCTGGGGGCAAATATGACCCCGCCAGGGCAGTTAAGGGTTAAACAAATTGTTGTGAATGGGATTAAAATTTAGGTTGTCGAAGTATATTATAAAGATGATTAGCTGATGACATTACTGCCCTTCCTATCGTCCCTCTTGTCGCGAGGATATAATAGTAAGTAGACTACGTACCTGGCCACTTTCTTTTTCACAACTATGTTCTATTAGGATTTTTTCCTCTTTTCATTCATGTACGATTGCTTGAATGCGTCTGTAAATACTAGACTATGTGATCAAAAGTATCCGGACACCCCCAAAAAGTTTTTCGCATTTTCATGCTAAACACAACTAGCTCTTTATTCACACGAAGTGATGGGCGCTATCAACAAGGGTTCGCATATCGATTCCGTATTTCTTGATTTCCAGAAGGCTTTTGACACCGTACCTCACAAACGGATTTTAATCAAATTTGCAACTGGATAGGAGATTTCTTGTCAGAGGACACAGTTCGTAGTAATCTATGGTAAGGCATAGACTACAACAGAGGTGATATCGGGCGTTCCACAGGGTAGTGATAGAGGTCCTCTGCTGTTCCTTATTTACATAAACGATTTAGGGGAAAATTTAAGTAGCGCTCTTAGGTTGTTTGCAGATGACGTCGTCATTTACCATCTAGTGAAATCATCTGAAGATCAAAACCAACTGCAGAACGATCTGAATAAGATATCAGTGTGGTTTAAAAATTGGCAATTGACTCTAAATGAGAAGTGTGAATTCGTCCACATGTGTACGAAAATAAATCGGTTAAACTTTGTTTACAAGATAAATCAATCAAAAGTGAAGGCCGTAAACTCCACTAAATACCTAGGAGCCGACCGCGGTGGCCGAGGGGACTGAGGCGCTCCAGTCACGGTCTGCACGGCCACTACGGTCGGGGGTTCGAATCCCCCCTCGGGTATGGATATTTGTGCCGTACTTAGTGTTAGCTAGTTCATAAGTAGTTTGTAAGTTTAGGGACTGATGACCCCGTAGTTAAGTCCCATAAGCTATACAAACATTTGCAATACCTAGGAATTACTATTACTTCAAACATAAATTGGAAAGAACACGTAGATAATGTCGTGGGAACGGCGAACCAGAGACTGCGTTTTATTGGCAGAACCCTTAAAAGATGCAACAGAACTACAAAAGAGACTGCATACACTACGCTTGTCCGTCCATTTTTGGAGTATTGCTGCCCAGTGTGGGATCCTTATCAGGTGGGTTTGACAGAGGACATCGAAAGAGTCCAGAGAAGGGCAGCTCGTTTCGTATTGTCACGATACAGGGGAGACAGCGTTACGGAAATGATTCAGGATCTCGGGTGGGAATCATTACAACAACGGCAATTATCGCTGCGGCGTGGGCTAGTTGCGAAACTCCAATCGCCAATATTCTCGTCCGAATGCGAAAATATATTGTTGACTCCCACTTACATAGATAGAAATGATCATCAGAATAAAATACGAGAAATCAGAGCACGAACGGAGAGATCCCGGTGTTCTTTCTTCCCGCGCACTATTCGAGAATGGAATGGGAGATAAATAGTATAATGCTGGTTCGATGAACCCTCTGCCAGGCACTTAAATGTGATTTGCAGAGTATCCCATGTAGATGTAGACATTGTGCTGCCATGTACTACCAGGTTCTCCATACCTCTGTAGTCATTAGACATGGCGAGAGAACAGAATGGAGCGCTCTGCAGAACTCACGAACTTTGAGTGTGGTCAGGTAATTGGGTGTCACTTGTCAGAAGTCTGTACGCAAGATGTACACATTCGTAAACATCCTTAGGTCCACTGTTTTTGATGAAGTAGTGAAGTGGAAACGTGAAGGGACACGTACAGCACGAAAGCGTACAGGCCGAACTCGTCTGCTGACTAACAGAGACCGCCGACAGTTGAAGAAGCTTGCACAGTGTAATAAGCAGGCATCTATGCAGACCATCTCACAGGAATTCCAAACTGCATCAGGAGCCACTCCAATTACTATCACAGACGGGAGGTGAGAAAACTTGGATTTCATGGTTGAGCGGCTGCCTGTAAGCCACACATCACGCAGGTCAATGCCAAACGACGCTTCGCTTGGTGTAAGTAGCGTAAACATTGGACTATCGAACAGTGGAAAAACGTTGTGTGGAGTGACGAAACTCGGTACACAATGTGGTGATTTGACGGCGGAGTGTATGTTGAATGCCCAGTAAACGTCGTGTTTTTCATGGAAGCGGCTTGCAACCCTTGTTGTTTGGCGTGGCACTATCACAGCACAGGTCTACACTGACGTTTTAAGCACCTTCTTGCTTCCAACCGTTGAAGAGCAACTGCATCTTTCAACATGATCGAGCACCTGTGCTTAGTGCTCGCCCAGTGTCGGGGGGTTACACGACAATAACATCTCCTTAATGGACTGGAGTGTACAGTCTTGACTTGAATTCTATAGAACATCTTTGGAATGTTTTGGAATGCCGACTTCGTGCCAGGCCTCACCAACTTACATAGATTGCTCATCTCAGTGCAACACTCCATGAAGAATGGGCTGCCATTCACCAAGAAACCTTCCAGCACCTGATTGACCATATGCCCATGTGAGTGGAAGCTCCATCAAGGGTAATGGTGGGCCAACACCATATTGTATTCCAGCGTTACCGATGGAGGGCGCCACGAACTTGTAAATCACTTTCAGCCAGATGTCCGGATAGTTTTGATCACATAGTGTGTTAATTAGTTTGTTCTGTTCATGATCCCTACGGGAGCGATCAGTAAGGGGCTGTAATTTGGGAGGCAACACGTTACACAGAGACAACATGAGTGAAAATACTGCCCTGTGTAATGTAAGGAAAATAATTAAATAAGGTATGTGTGTTGCCGTCATTGTCGGTTACAACCACCACTACTTCCCTTGAGTCAGAGGTTCTGGGTGTGTTTCTTGGTTACAGCAGTCAACGTCACTATTGTCAAAGGTGATCTGTTCTGGCTGTGGGTGGTGTATCTTGGCCCAGTTGTTCCGGAATCATCGACCGCACGTTTTCCATAGGCAAGACATCGGGAGAAAAGGGAGATCAAGGCAGCAGTACAATCCGATGGGCGACAAAGTAGTCGTGAACATTGCTTGACCCGTGTGATCGTAGTGTGGCTGTGGGCAAGCCCCGAAAGTAGAGGCTCAACATTTCAGAACTGTAGCACTGCTGCTTAGTGTAATGGCAGTGCTTACTAGGCGGGAGGGGCGGCGGAGGAGAACAGACACGTCACCAATATATTAAATGTGGAACCTGGGCTTATCTAGGGGTATTATTCGAAAAACTTATTGGTATGGAGCCAGGTGTCACAGTGCAGCATATCTGACGTTGCCTTGAAAATATCTGGGTGAGCTCCAGCCGAAATATCGGCCGACGTCGATTACATAACCCAACTGTATACCCTCAGCGTTTCCGAGTGTAAAATGTGTGTTCACGCGAAAATGGCGTGAGGTCTAATTTCTTTACTGCAGATGTGGAAATATCGTTCGACGTCATGCGATAATCCGACTAGCATAGATCACAATGCACGATAGGGACGTTACTTGTGAGAATTTGGGGCGGACGAGAGACGTGCTCCAGATGGCCAAGACCTTAAGGCAACCGCCGGCCCAAAGCGGGAATCCCAGTTCGATTTCTGGTCGGGGACAATTTTTCACTCGTCGCCAATGAATTACTTCATTGCCCTATAGCAGCCCAAGGTACTTATTTCTCTCCTTCCCTATTCCTTCTACCCTTAGAAGGTATTTATAGAGGGCTGCGAGCCCACGTGTGATGTCTGTTCTTTCCCACATGTCCGATGGAACAGACACCACACCAATATATAAAACGTATTTTCCGATCACATTTAAGCAGTTCTTAGTGGGTCCACAATCAGCTAATTGGGTTGGGGAGCCGACGGTCGGAGAAACATTCTACTATGTTATGGTCATACACAGTGTACACCGCATAGCAGCTCGGGAATGGCCGCGTGGTCTTAGGCATCATGTCAAGCATCGCTCTACAGCTCCCGTCGGAGGTTTGCGTCCTACCTCGTGTGTGTGTGTGTGTGTGTGTGTGTGTGTGTGTGTGTGTGTGTTTTTGTCCTTAGTATAATTTTCAGTAGTTAATAAGTTTATGGACCGATGATCTGAGCAGTTTGGTCCCTTAGGTATACAGACATTTGATTTTTTTATACTGCAAAGCAATAATTCACAGTAATTGCTCAATCAGCTACACTAAAAACAAATAGTGTGTCTGTTGTATACTGGAACTGATAGATGATAAGCAGTTTACACCCCAGATGTACTGTACACTACTTGGCTCATAGCATGTGTGTCATTTGACAATCGCATGCATTGCATTGGTGCATTAATCTATGCCACCCATACGCCACTATCCCTAATGTTAGTTCTCCATTGCATCAAACAGCTTGTGGTGTTTCCACGGTGAGATGTGTTACTACGTACCGCGCTCGGTACATGTTGCTCGTGGCGGGAGTTCGCATATTTTAGTGTCTATAAAGTAGGAAGAATGTACAGAAAACGCTTTTCCAACAGGTGTCACTCCAATTTTTCTCCATGGATTCCAATTTACACCACAGAAAGCTGGCCAAGGCTTCCGCCAAAGACATTACTGAACTCCAGACTTTGAGGAGGTAGTAAGCACCCGTCAACTTGCCCGCGAAACACTACGAAGGATACAGTGTGGAGATTACTGATGGAACAGTTTTTCACCCTAATTGTAAAAAAAAGGCGTGTAAGTACTGGGAACGATGAATTTTGATCCTCACTTCTCTTCTGTCACTGTATTATCCTCCGCTGTGCTATTAGTCCTGAACTTCCTATACTGTTTGTATTAGTCACGGATGAGACCTCATTCGCCCAGGATGGTATTTCCAACAGCCTCAACAGCCATGTCTGGAGTGACGACAATCCCCACGTCATCGTTGGCCACAGCAATGATTCTCTATCAACATATGTGGCGGGGGGCATTGGGCAAGATCACCTAATTGCACCAATTTGCTCCATCCTCATTTGGCTGGTGGACATTACCTATTGTTCCTGCGAGATGTACTGCTGCAGTTATGTTGTCGGCGAAAAGGTGTGCTTTCAACGATGGTGCAGCAGACCACTGTGAACACCTGAACAACACGTTGTCTTCTGATAGAACTGAAACCGGGATCTTCGAGAGAGAGAGAGAGAGAGAGAGAGAGAGAGAGAGAGAGAGAGAGAGAGAGAGAGAGATTCTTCCGCTGTTGCCATGTTATGCATTGAGTCGGGCGATGATTATTTTGAACAGTTACTATTAGCTATGTAGTTGTTATGCAGTGTACATAGATAAGTGTTTCTGATATTGGTTCCGAATTTAATACGGTCGCTTGTAGTCCCTCTATCACCTGTTATAATTTGACTCAGAAATTTGAGTCACCCTGTACTCTGTGGAATGGCAGAACATATTAGTGCGTCAATTCCTGTCAAAGAATTATGTGAAACTGGATTTTTCGGATTGGGGCGTCCAATCATCCATCTGGCTGCCATAGAAAATGACACTTTACTGCAAGCATAATTCTTAATACTTAATTACACAATTTCGGAACCAGGTTTTTAAACTGGTAAGACATATCCTGGGGCAGATATTGACTCTGACCATATCTTATTGGTCATGAACTGTAGACTAAAATTGAAAACGAAAAGAAACTGCAGAAAGATAGGAAAATGAGACGAGACCTGGATAAATTGAAGGAACGTGAAGTTCTTGAGAGTTTCAGAGAGAACTTCAGGCTAAATTGACAGAAAAAGGAGAAGATAAACAGTCGAAGAGGAATAGGTAGCATTGAGAGATGAAATAGTGAAGACTGCATAGAAAAAAATAGGTAGAAAGGCAAGACTTACAAAGAGCCACGGCTATCACAGGAAATACTAAATGCAGTTGATGAAAGGAGAAAATATAAAAATGCAGTAAATGAAGCAGACAAAATGGTGTACAGACGACTAAGAAATGAGATTGACAGGAAGTGCAAAATGGCTAAGCATGAGTGGCTAAAAGCTAGATGCAAATCTGTAGAAGAATGTATAACAAGGGCAAAAGTAGATACTACCTACAGGAAAATTAGTCACATTTGGGGACAAGAAAAATAGCTCTACGAATATCAAGAACTCAGATGGAAAACCAGTTCTCAGCAAAGAAGGGAAAGCTGAAAGATGGAAAGAATATGTAGAGGGGCTCTACAAAGGAAATGAACTTGGAGACGATGTTGTAGGAAGGGAAGAGGAAGTAGATCAAGATGAAATTGGAGATACTATACTGAGAGATGAATTCGACAGAGCCTTCCCCGTAGGCCACAGTGGAGTGGTCGAGCGTTTTGAGGCGCCTTGCTGCGGAGCGTGCGGTTGGTCGCCGTAGACGGTTCGAGTCCTCCCTTGGGCATGGGTCTGTGTGTTGTCCTTAGATTAGTTTTACTTAGTTTAAAAGATTTCTAAGCTCAGGGAATGATAACCTCAGTAGTTTCGTCCCATAGATTTACAAACATTAGAAGTTTTGACAACCCAGATATTTACGTGCGGCAAATAAGAAAGGTGAAAATTGCGTTTAAAGTAAAACACACCTACATTTAAACCAGACTATCATTACATCTTAGATTGTCATTTTTGTATCAAATACATTTCACTTTTAAATTAACACAGTTACTAGTGGCCACTGTGAAAATTACAAACTGAGCAACTATGTTGAGACACTTAGGATTCAGATTAATTATTTTGTATAAGGAAATTAATCTTGTGAACTTATTACTTTCCACACATCGTTATGCGTTTTCCCATGCTGGCTGATTACAAAGAAACGTGTCAGGCTAAATCGGAACTTGGGACGCTAAAGAAGGGTGAAAATAAGAGGACAAACGTGTTTGCATAGGTGCCAGTATTAAATATTTTCCAAGAAAAATGGCGAAGTTTTGCATTGCATATATCTGCGAAGTGAGGTTATCTGCTGGGAAAACGTCTTGGTTGCTAGAGTTGACTGATGAAAAGTGTCTTTCCTTCATCTATCCATAGAAAAACCTCTACAGTGTGTACAAGAGTAAATGTAAGATTATGCACCATACGTTCAAAACGATATATGAATGTGTAATTATTAATTTGGTAAATGAGTTTAATAAAAATAGCGTAACCATTAACGTCGTAGGTTACAGATTTTGCATTCCACGTTGAAATCCAACTTTATCCTAATGTTCCTCTCCTTGAGTTTTTGCGAAATTAGTAATCATTTCAATTACAATAAAAAATATTTGCATTCACCAGACGCGTTGAAGGCATTTTTGAAGTACAAATCTTTGATTTATCTAACTTATATTGAAATACTGCAGCACTGATGTAGATATTGTAACTGATAATCCGGATGAAATGTATGTGTACCTTCAACAACTACATTAAAAGAAGACTTAAAATGCAAACAACATGATAATGCTTTACACCTCTGCAGCTGCAGAGCATGATACTTAATAGTGAACTAGTAGAATAATAATTATCGCATGGAATTTGTTGTTGTTGTTGTTGTTGTTGTTGTTGTTGTTTTTCTTCAGTCCGCAGGCTGGTTTGATGAAGCTCTTCACTGTACTCTACCCTGTGAAATCCTCATCTGCTAATAAGAACGGCAAGCTACATACTTTGGACTTACTTACTATATTTGTCTCTGGGTCTCGCTCTGCAAATTTTACTCCGCGCACTTCCCTGCAATGCTAAATTGACAATCCCTTGATGTCTCAGAATGTGTACCACCAATGGATTCCTTCTCTTACAAGGAGACCAAACGGGTATCGGATTCTATAATTTCTTTAGATTTATGGTACGTCAAGTTCAGAACTCAAATAACAATGAGTCAAAGCCATTCGACGCAACTCACAAATATTCTCGAGAAAATCGACTTTGAAGTTTTGCAAGTAAGCGTTTAGTACTAATCATTAAATCAATTGCAGCATCTGTCGGTGTAGCACAGGTGACAGCGTTCTGTCGTTACAACCCAAGGGTCGGTGGTTAGAATCCTGTTGTGACATATATTTTATTTTTTTCCTCTGTGTTCGAATACTTACAAAATTGTGATATCTAATGGTCATTTTTACGAAAAGTGCTTGTATTTTTGTTTGTTCGTAATTTTCTACATTTTATAAAATGTTGTTAAGAATTGTGGTTTCAATAAAAGAAAGTTACATTTTTTACAGTATTGCCTTTACTATTAGTTGACGACGGTAGTATTGATAAGTTTGCAAAGAACTATGACACTGTTTTTGGAATGTCATCGCCACAGCTACTAATGGCTTTCCAAGCAGCTAACCTAATCAACCAACGTTTTACGTGACAAGGTTTTCAGCTAATTTACACACACACACACACACACACACACACACACACACACACACACACACACAAACACGTGGAATTAGAGATCCCAAAATGTTTTGTACATCTGAATTCGCAAACGAAAACTATATCTGTCACAGTGGGTTTCGGAACCACCGACTCGACGGTTTTGAGGCCAGAACTCTACCACCTGAGCTACACTGACAGATGCTGCAACTGTTCTAATTTTATTCATTACGGAGTTCTCGTGCATTTTTAAAGTTGAGTGAATAACCGTGAATTATGTAGAAGTGTCATTGCATAATCTTCAGTTCTGTGGGATATAACCAGTTTTCTCACCTATACAATTTACTGTGTTATGACACGGCTCTGAACTGGCCTAATTAATTCTTTTAAAAAATGGCAATTTTAAAGTAAAATGTACATTCCTTATTTCGCAATTTGCAAGAATTTCCGACTTTAGCTGCTGTTCTTCAGTTGGTCTATCATTTTGTAACGTGTGAAAATTTGTGCCGGACCGGGACTCGAACCCGGGTCTCCCGCTTTTCGCGAGCGGTCGCCTTAACCACTCGGCCACCCGGACACGCTCCCCGGCCAGACCCAAACTTCCACATGTTACACTTTTCTTCCCTTAGTGCTCTCACGCATTTAGCAGTGATTCCCGCGACGGGGAGAGACATACTGCACCATCTTTAGCCTGTCTTGGCTGTCATATTTACAATGATACATCTGTTCCTAAGGAACAGACGTTGCTGATGGTCCGCAGCTATAAATGTTAAATATAAATTCATTATGGTGTAGTATGTCACTCCCCGTCGCGGGAATCACTGCTAAATGCTTGCGAGCACTAGAAGAACTAGACAAATGTGACATGTGGAAGTTTTGGTCTGGCCGGGGAGGGTGTCCGGGTAACCGAGTGGTTAAGGCGACCACTCCCGAAAAGCGGGAGACTCGGGTTAGAGTTCCGGTCCGGCACAAATTTTCATGTTACAAAATGATAGACCAACTGAAGAAGAGCAGCCAAAGTCGGGAATTCTCGCAAATTGCGAAGTAATGAATGTATATTTAACATTTATAGCTTCCAGAATGAAACTTCTCTCTGCAGCGGAGTGTGCGCTGATATGAAACTTCCTGGCAGATTAAAATTGTGTGCCGGAACCGGGACTCGAACCTGGGACCTTTGCCTTTCGCGGGCAAGCGCACTACCGACTTTGCTATCCCGACACGACTCACGATGCTGCCTCACAACTTTACTTCCGCCAGTACCTCGCCTCCTACTTTCCAAACTTCATAGAAGCTCTCCTGCAAACACGCAAGATTAGCACTCCTGGAAGAAATGATATGGTGGAATCTGCCAGGAAGTTTCATATCAGCGCACACTCCGCTGCAGAGTGAAGTTTCATTCTGGAAACATCCCTTAGGCTGTGGCTAAGCCATGTCTCCACCATATCCTTTCTTCCAGGAGTGCTAGTCTTGCGTGTTTGCAGGAGAGCTTCTGTGAAGTTTGGAAAGTAGGAGGCGAGGTACTGGCGGAAATAAAGTTGTGAGGCGGCATCATGAGTCGTGTCGGGATAGCACAGTCGGTAGTGCGATGGCCTGCGAAAGGCAAAGGTCCCAGGTTCGAGTCCCGGTTCCGGCACACAATTTTAATCTGCCAGGAAGTTTCATTTTTAGCTTCGTCCCATCAGCAACGTCTGTTCCTAAGGAACTATTTGTCCCATCTTAGAAAACATTATCCAGACGCACAAGATGCGCTCTGCATTGTTGCTTGTGATACGATGTTTAACCGAAACTCCGATGGGCGGCTTTGCGAAAGTTCCCACGCAGAATGTTAACGGGCAAAGTGGTTGCGGATTATCGTACGCAATGCGTGTCAGGTGGCGAGAGCCGAGGGCTCGCATTGCAGGCGCGCGTGGGAAACTGCTGGCCAGCCCAGCGCGACACAGGGCCTGGCTCTAGGCGAAGGCGATGTCCCATCAGTAAACAAGTCTTCGATACCACACACATTGACGGAACTCAAATAATAAATGTAACAGTATGATCAACGATACAAGTAATAAGTGTAGATAATTAAGACAATCGTTGTTAACATTCAAAGATTAATACACTACTGGCCATTAGAATTGCTACACCAAGAAGAAATGTGGATGAAAAACGGGTATTCATTGGACAAATATATTATACTAGAACTGACATGTGATTTCATTTTCAAGCAATTTGGATGCATAGATCCTGAGAAATCAGTACCCACAACAACCATCTCTGGCCGAAATAACGGCCTTGATACGCCTGAGCATTGAGTCAAACAGAGCGTGGATGGCGTGTACAGGTACAGATGACCATGCAGCTTCAACACGATACCACAGTTCATCAAGAGTAGGGACTGCCGTATTGTGACGAGCCAGTTACTCGGCCACCATTGACCAGACGTTTTCAGTTAGTGAGAGATATGCAGAATGTACTAGCCAGGACAGCAGTCGAACATTTTCCGTATCCAGAACGGCCCGTACAGGACCTGCAACATGCGGTCGTGCATTGTCCTGCTGAAATGTAGGCATCGAATGAAGGATAAAACGACGGGTGGTAACACATCTGAAATGTAACGGCCACTGATCAAAGTACCGTCGATGCGAACAAGAAGTGACCGAGAAGTGTAACCAATGGCGATGATGAATACACTCTTCCAACGTGCGTTCACCGCGATGTTACCATACACGGATGCGACCATCATGATGCTGTAAACAGAACCTGGATTCAACCGAAAAAAATGAAGTTTTGCCATTCGTGCGCCCAGGTTCGTCGTTGCGTACACCATCGCAGCTGCTCCTGTCTCTGATGCAGCGTCAAGGATAACCGCACCCATGGTCTCCAAGCTGATACTCCATGCTGCTGTAAACGTCGTCGAACTGTTCGAGCAGATGGTTGTTGTCTTGGAAACGTCCCCATCTGTTGACCCCGGGATCGAGACGTGGCTGCACGATCCGTTACAGCCATGCGAATAAGATGCCTGTCATCTCGACTGCTAGTGATACGAGGCCGTTGTGATCCAGCACGGCGTTCCGTACTGCCCTCCTGAACCCTCCGATTCCATATTCTGCTAACAGTCATTGAATCGCGACCAACGCGAGCAGTAATGTCGCGATACTATAAACCGCAATCGCTAGGGTACAATCCGACCTTTATCAAAGTCGGAAATGTGTTTCTCCTCCTTACACGAGGCATCACAACAATGGTTCACCAGGCAACGACGGTCAACTGCTGTTTGTGTATGAGAAATCAGTTGGAAACTTTCCTCCTGTCAGCACGTTGTAGATGTCGCCACCGGCGCCAGCGTTGTGTGAATGCTCTGAAAAGCTAATCATTTGCATATCACAGCATCTTCCTGCCGGTTAATTTTCTCGTCTGTAGTCATCTTCGTAGTGTAGCAATTCTAATAGCCAAGAGTGTATGATTGAAGATGATGTTCTGATGCATACGAAGTGGTATGATTGGTTTTATATCTAACAGTAAGTTAGTATCGCTCTCGAAGTTCTCTGAGTCAGAATCCATATCGGAATTTTCCATGGGCGATCGTGGTGTAATTGTAATTGCAGGGGACAGTAACAGATTTATTGCCTCCTTCGACAACTTTTCACATGTGTTTGTGGCAGTTTTGTAATACTGGGTATGTATGGATACGAAGTTTCCAGAAGCCTATTTAAAACGTCTTCTATTGTTTTTACACGTGAAAATTTTCTGGAAAAGTCTTGACGATATCTTTTATGTATTTCTTCCTCGCTTCCTATCCTCCTCCGAATAATTGACCGATCGACAACAGTGGCTATTATTTGTGGACAGTGAATCAATATCTTATGCACGGACGTAGGCATGGATACAGCTCGACGAATTTTGTCGCAGTTATCAGCGCATAACTGTGGAACTTATTAGTATCGATTTCCTGTCCACTCACAATGACTTGTAAGATGACGTGAAACAATTTTGTCAAATCTATACTCAATTACGTTACGAGACAGATGTTTTGGAATTTGCAAAAAAACGTCGAGCTGTATTTCCATCGTTGGTATTTCCGTATCCAGGTTTCGGAGGATCGACAATAAGTCACAACATATAGTTTCGTAGGCTACCGCGCCGCGCGATGCATCGACCATATTGTGCTACGAAATGTCGGCGTATGGGCACTTGTAAATATTCATTATACGAGAAAAATAGCAGATTTTGGCAGCTGATTCTTGTAAATTTCCTCAGGTAATGAATCTATAGCCTGGAAGTCGAAATTCCGCTGTATATTGCGGTATATGCTACTTTTGCTCTAGTTGAAAATGCAAGTTCGGCAAAGCATGGTCGTTTTGTACAGGCATAAAAAATAGGATAACCATGAAATTTATACCGGTTTTTGTATGAACATTTTGTACATACCTGTAGCAACCGTTTGCATTCTGTACAACATATTATTTACTTCACCTTACCAAAATATTCACTCACATACGGAGAGTAAATTTGCCTTGCTTTCACAACGCAGCGTGTGCTCTCGAAGGTCACTTTGAACTGACGTAACTCGACAGGTATCGAAGGTGGTGACCTCTCCTTCTGGAATGAGATGCACCAATCCTTCCCCTAGCCAACCCACCCATCAAAATTCCTGGAATCGAAAATTCATTTTTCTAGGTTTTGGCGACATTTTGGGGATTCCGCGCCCGACACAGCTGCGAATTTTAAATAGCATTCACAGAGAGGGCTGACAGGAGCAGGCCCTTTCACTGAAGAAAAAAAACGTTCTACCTTACAAAAAAGTAAAGCATTAAATAAATAAAATGTATTAGAATTTACGTAGTATATGGTGAGATGTGTGATATTTCAAGGAAGAGCTTCCACCGGATAAGTTACGTTTCAACTTACTTAAAAGGAGGATTGTCTTACCAGGTTGGATTGAAACTAATTCTCACTGCCATTACTCTGAGCAATCAGCTTTACATCTCTGAAGTGATAAAGCCTGTTATCCTGCCACAGGGTTGGTGCTTGTCGGCAATAGTTCTTATATCCCAAGCAAAAATTTCTTCGCCATCAATGAAATTCACTGTGACATTAGCCTATGCGCGACGACTTGGAAAGTGACGTCAAATCAACATTCCTGTTGTGTTGTTTCAGGCTTTCCCGACGGATTGTACTGAGTATGGTTCCGACGAGGCGTCGGATATTGTCATAACTGCACAATATTTCGTCAGCACACCTGGATGACATCTTCAGGTGAGCTGACGAAATATTGTGCAGTTACAACAACAACAACATCCGACGTCTCGCCCGAGAACCATATTTAAACATTCCTGTTCCTCCAGGAGACAGACGCCTTCTTGATTTGATGTATACCTCACAATTTTGATTATATAACTCGCAGTAAGCCGTTTCAGGGCAACAGCACATTTCTTATAACTAAATGTACTTAAAAACTCATAAACGGCGAAAAAAACCTATTAGAACGATATTATTTACAAGATGCCACAGGCGTTAAGTTCTCGTAGCGTAATGGTTAGTTCTGTAGGATTCCAAGCAAGAGATAATGCGTTCGAAGCTTCGCCTATGAGAATATTTTTTAAATACTGTCGTTTGTAAAACTTTGTAGTAGTTAGTTATCCATAACACATTGTGAGATTTTCTTATTCATAAAACAGTAGTATGTTATCGAGTCAGGGGCGTATATATCTGGACCCACCAGAAGTAATGAATATAAGGGGGGGAAAAAGCTATATTTTATGATTTAATGTCAAAAAATAAAGCTTGATCTCGGTAAAGAAAAAGGGATCAGCGCTCTGAATATGAGCAGCAAAACTGATTCAAAATATCACGGCGGTGTCTACTTAAAATTATTTATATTCAAATTAATCTTGACCCTCTCCAGAAAAATAAGTAAATAAATAAATAAAATAAAATAGATGCTATATTCGCTGTTCCATTACTCGATGTTGTAAGAGAGTGCTGTCTGAAGAATGAGTAACATCGATTTGGTGACTTCATTGTGGCGGAAACACGGAGAGTGAAATTGCTGCTATTGATACGACCAGCCATGACATTTCTGTTCTTCCTTCTCACAAAAATTTGACGTTTGTCTCAAATATGTTGCGATTTCCGAGAATATGGTTAGAGACAAACCTATGGGAAACGTTTAAATTGCTGGTAAGTGAAATGAGTATTCATGACATTTGGCTGTTTATTTTCGAATATCACGTGATTTTAGATGGAATGGTCAGGCCGATATTTCTTGGTTGTCCCCATTATGTTGCTGCTTAATTCGAATATGACGCGATTACCATGAGTGTGGTTAGACCGATATTTACTTGTTACCAATATTTGGTAGTTTACTTCTGAATGTGTCACGATTACAGTGTGTGTGGTTCAAGATCGTAAGACGGTAACTTAAATTTCTATTGTAAATGTAAAATGTAGGCCCATTGCAATAGTGCCAGTAATATCAAAAATTATTGCATCCATAGGAAAAATCAATTAAACAATTTCTTTGGAAGTAAAAAAAATTAAACAAATCCCAGTATGTATTTCGAAATGGACTGTCAACAATTAAGGCAATTAAAGATATTGTGTTATCTACTTTACAAGGATTTGAAGATAGACAAAACACACACACACACACACACACACACACACACACACACACACACACACACACCAGTCTAGCACACACACGGCACTCTAGTGAATCTTAGCAAGGCGTTTGACACAGTGCACATAATATAGTAATAAACAGTATGGAATACAAGGACATGAACTAGTACTACTTAGGTCATATTTAACGAACAAGAAACAAATAGTGCTTATAAATCCAAACCAAAAAAAAAAAAAAATCTGCTTTTGTAAATGTGGTGTACAGAGTCCCACAAGGCTCCGTATTGGGACCGTTTCTATTGATCATATATATGTAAATTACTTGCCCAATCTGGTTCTTTATAAAACAGTGATGTACGCAGATGACATCACTTTCAGGCCGGCCGCGGTGGCCGAGGGGACTACGGTCGGGGGTTCGAATCCCCCCTCGGGCATGGATATTTGTGCCGTCCCGTAGTATTAGCTAGTTCATAAGTAGTTTGTAACTTTAGGGACTGATGACCCCGCAGTTTAAGTCCCATAAGCTATACAAACATTTGAACATCACTTTCATTACATCTCATACAGATGAAAAACTGGTAGTACAAATTAATGATGTATTGATGAAAGAGACATCTCAGTGGTTCAAGGACAACAGATTGAAGCTAAATGATAATAAAACAGAAAAGATATTTTTTTCTCCCAGAAATGTTAATGATGACCTTCGCAATCTCAAAGAAAAGTTAGTGAAACTGCTGGAAATCCATCTAGACCGTAAGCTATGTTGGAATACACAGACAGAAAAAGTCTGCAATAAACTATCAATGGTAGTGTACCTTCTGAGAACATTAAAAAGCTGTGTTAGTCAAGACATTCTCATTATGGCCTCTTAAGCTTTCTTCCACTCACATTTATATGGGCTGATATTCGGGCGAAATTCTGCTGGGGCTAAAAATGTATTCCTCTGGCAGAAGAAGGAATTTTCAGTCTACGAAATTTTACTTCCTGCAAAAAATATTTCACAGAACTCAAAATACTGACTGTTACCGGCTCATACGTACTCCAAGTAATATTCTGTGCCAAAGAGAATGGACATGTATATGACACCAGGTCAAATGTACATAACTATGAAACCAGAAGCAGAAAACTGATAAATAATTGTCCATTGGAACATACTATCCAAGGTGCAAAACATTTACACATATAGGGAAGGTTTTTCTTAACAAAATTCCTCTTTGTGTTAAGGAATTGCCAAATAATGATTTTAGAAGAGTGGTAGAATTGTGGCTAAAAATGAAGGCCTTACAGGAATTCACTGTTAGTGATATAATATGAATTAAATGCTGTGTAATATAACTGTGCAGTACACAAGTGTAAACTGAAATGAATCTTGAACATGTAATCTGTTGTTTAAATATAACGTGAAAAAATGTTGTATAAGAGAAGCTGTGCAGTGCACAAGTATACACTAAAATGTATGTTGAACATGTAACATGTGATCTGTTGTTTAAACAAACAAAGAATGTAATTGACAATGTCTCATGCAACAGCAATATTGTCTCCAGACAATAAACCATTTGAATTATACAGCATACTCAGAACAGCGTCGTCTGCTGCCATCTCTATATCGTACTGCAGGAAAGTTTTCCGTCTTTTCCTAATGCCAACAGGTAGTATCTCTGGGAAAGATTTATTATTATTATTATTATTATTATTATTATTATTATTATTATTATTATTGCTTGGGATATAAGCGCACTTCTTGTCGACGACCACCTTGCAACAAGATAATACGATATCTCACGGGGCATGAAAAATGTTGAAGACATCATTGGTAATAGGATCGGATTGCTCTCTTTACTTTCCTATTCTCCCATGCTCTCGGGTATCTTAAATGTTTGATCGATGACTGCGGAAGGCTGGGATACCCCACTGCTACACCAGATAAACTTTGCTACGACGTGGATGCAGCAATGATTGCCTCCTCGATTCAACGCCGAGGCATGTAGAGGCTTAGAGCCAGCAGTAATGGCAAAAGGCAGTAATGATTTCATCATATCGGTAGCACAGTGGTAGACCCAGACTATAGATCCAAAGGACGCGGGTTTGATTCCAGCCAGGTTCTAGGATTATTGTCTGTCACTTTCCACATCTTTAACCTCTGGAAATGTTGCTGATGTGAAAAATTCGAATAGCACCTCGATTCGGACTCCCGTTAATCTGTAGGTCCATCTATAATTGACTGTGTAAGTCAGAAGTTCGGAGGAAGGCAACGGCATACCACCTCCAAACAGGATCATCCCTATTGTGTGTTCTTCGGATTGTTGACTGCTTTACCTTACCCATCGTCATCTCCAGTCCTCCTTGGTATTGCATAGTAGGTGACCAGCAGCGTTTTTCTCGGCACTGGCTGTACAACTGTGTGTTCCTTACCTGTGATATCAGAGTGCATTATTACCCCTATGTTAGCTCTAAGCACGAGATAAATATTGGCCTCACCTTTAGTGATAACGAGCTTCCCAGTTTATTTTGTTTTTAGTGCCGAGATTGTGGATGCTGCCAACATGTCCGTAGCCATTTCTTTTTGTACTCCGATTATCTTAAGAGTTATTCCAGGCAGCTTATAGCTATTTAAATTTTGCCTGATAACTCAGAAAATTTTACTACCAAGGATTCAATGTAAAACAAGCGTTCAAATGTTTGTAAATCTATGGGACTTAACAATTGTGGTTATCAGTCCCTAGGCTTACAAACTACTTTAACTAACCTACGGATAAGACAGACACCCATTCCTGATGGAGGACTCGAACATCCGACGGGGAGCAGTCGTGCCCTCCGCAGCATGGCGTCTTAGAACGCTCGGCCATTCCACCGCGGCAAAACAAGTGCGAATATCTTGCGTTCTCCATAGGCCTACTTGTGAGTATATCAGAGTAGACTTTAAAGCCCTACCGTAGCCCTACCGTTGTTTTGTCATTTTTGTCATTTTGGATGAAGCAGTGGTAGAGATTGTACAAAAAAAAAAAAAAAAAAAAAAAAAAAAAAAAGGGGAGGGCGTCGATTTTTGAAGAAATGATTACGGCACTCGCCTGAGACGCTTCAACATAGGAAAATCACGGGAAAACTATATTAGAGTTATCAGATGCGAATATGAATCTGAAATGGCCCAAATAACAGTGAGTCTTCCCGCTAATGATTTATTAGAACATCAGGGGGGCAGAACTCAGTTCCGTGACTAATCTCAATAAAGCTTTCGCGTGTGTGTAGCATGGTACTCGCTTCAGCAAATCACATTATGCACTACGTACTCGTGGATTTGGGACAATAGTTACATTTTGTAAATGTCATTAAGGCAGATTTGAAAAGAGCGGAAAGTGTAGAGCTTAGAAGATCTTGTCGGGTGTCGTGTAACTTCTTGAAATTAAACACGAACGGTAGTATGTAATCGGTAAGTCAAGATACAACGGAATTTACGACTTCAACTGCCAGTAGGCATCCTAGCAAATTATTGGGGAAAGCCATAATGTGTGTGCAGCCGGGATCCCAGTCTGGGTCTCGTGTTTACTGGGCAGTTGCGCCGACCACTACGCCACCGGGACACAATGATCACTACTGCGCGAGCTACCCTTTTTCGCCTCCCGCTAGACTTGTCTAGAGACTATCGCATTGCCCTGCCAATTTTCACTAATTACTCTTGGAATTTCGCCTGTATAGACCTGGTGTGCAGCCACTGAAGAAAGGCTCATTGGCCATCTTCATTTTTAATTACGTGTAATACGGGGTTGAATTAAGTCGCAGCACGCCATGTTATTTGAATAAAACTGTGAAAAATTGGGAAACATGAATATTCCAGTAAGGTATGGGGGAGATGGTCTATATCCTTTACTGTATCAAATATGGGCGCCGTATTGAAATTGGCCATCTTCAATCTCTTTTTAAACTGAATAATAATTATAGAATGGAGTGTTGTTGTTGTTGTTGTTGTGGTGGTGGTGGTGGTGGTGGTGGTGGTGGTGGTGGTGGTGGTACTAAATTGACGATTTCTCGACGTCTCAGAATGTGTCCCACCAATAGATCCCTTCTCTTTTTCAAGGATGCCAGAAATTTCTCTCCAGTTCTGTTCAGCACCTCATTAGTTACGCCATCTACCCATTTAATCTTCAGCATACGTCTAAACGACCACATTTCAAATGCCTCTATTCTCTTCTTGCATGAACTCAACGTCCACGGGCCGGCCGCGGTGGCCGAGGGGACTGAGGCGCTTCAGTCACGGTCTGCGCGGCCACTACGGGCGGGGGTTCGAATCCCCTCTTGGGCATGGATATTTGTGTCGTCCTTAGAATAAGGTAGTTGATAAGTAGTTTGTAAGTTTAGGGACTGATGACCCCGTAGTTAAGTCCCATAAGTTTAACAAACATTTGAACATCAACGTCCACGGTTTACTCCCGTACAATACTATACTCAAGACAAATGCTTTCAGAAAGGACTTCCTGACAATGAAATTAATGTTGGATGCCGACAAATTTCGTTTCTTTAAAAATCCTATTCTTCCCATTCCCATTTTGCATCTTATATCATCTGTTGCGATCATCATGTTATTTTATTGCCCAAGTAATAAAACTCATATACCACCTTTTTTGTTTCGTTACCTAATCTAATTCTTTCAGCATCGCCTGAGTGTCTTAGATGGCATTCCATTACCCTTGTTTTGCTCTTATTAACGTTCATCTTATAGGCTACTTCCAATACAATGTCTCTTCCAAGGTGCGAAATTTAACTTCTGAAGCCACTAGCCAGTATTAAAACTTTGGTCGCCACAGCTCCTGTATCTGAACATGAAAATGTACTTGCCCCCCTCCTGTGTTTGTCTTTGTGTAGTCAGTTTGGCAGGTAAATTTTTCGAACCATATATTTAATTATTTACCGATGTATAAAGTAGGACCACCTCCGCATTTTCATCTCCAAAGAGAGTAATAAACTACATTTATAAAATTTCTTGTTGAATGACTCTCTTCTAAAACATCTTAGAATCCATTTTGTTGCTTATTCAGAGCTTTAATTTATGTTTGTTTAAATAGTTTTCGCGTCACCATCTGCAGATTGATAGACTGGCTAAACTACAGATTAATTATTGATCTTATTTAAACAGTTTCGGTAGCTGTTTAGGGCGTAGAAGCTGACATACGTAAGTCACCCCTATCAACAGAGACAACGAGCCATAAACCTTTTACTACCCTGAGTTACGTGTTGCCCAATTCTTATTGGTGAGTACCGATAGCAAGGTCGCTAGACGTTGCAAGAGAGGCGTTCTGTACCGCAGTGCAGAACTCTTTTGTCAATGTTCCGAGACCAAACTTTGCATGAAGATTCAACCAATATATTGCTTATTCCTTCTTACATCTCGCAAAGTGACCAGGAAGATAAGATTAGAGAGAGATGAAGGCCCACATCGCGTTAGACCGGCAATCATGTTTCATGTTTACCACATACGACTGGAATACGAGGAAGTGACACAATGGTACGCCAAGTATCCTCCGCCATACACCGTGAGGTGACTTCGAAGAATGTATGTAGATCGTGATGCACTATTTCTTCGTAGAAGTCCACTTCAACAACATAACTCCTTCTTGGTTTAACACTCAACGGCAGCGTCTCTAGTCTTTCCAGATAGTCTTCATAAACTATTTAAGGCTGGCGTAAATCTTTATTTGTAGCCACAACCGTTAATTGCGATGTACTCTTCACGAAAACGACCTAATACGCTACGTGCCGGCAGTTAATAGGTAGCGACTACTCGTGGAAGTTTTCGTGGAAGGTATAATGCCACAAATCCTTGCTCAGCGATTCACCTTGATGGTGAGTTCGTTTACTGTCGCAAGTCGGTAGAAAAATTAATTATGCTAAGATCGCAGTCACCAAAAATGGCAAGCGAATACTTGAATATCCACTTCACGAGGACAACACGAAATCGTTTGTCTAGTTCAGCGGGAAAGTGCCATGGACTAGATTTTGGCATTGAATTGTTAGGGAAACGATGTAGACCTTCATCTAAAGCGATTTCTTTGAATCGTGGAAACTATCAGTAAACCTAAACAATAAAAGCACCAGACGCTTTTTCAAAGGCAAGTAAACAGCTTTTAACAGTAGAACTATTAACGATCACATACCTACTTTACAGCGAAGAAATAGTTAAGTTTGTCGTATTTGGGATAATGAATCGACAAAATGTATTGTTCTGTCGGGGTTCTGTTGATCCCAGAATTAAGGGGAACTTCTATTTTTTTATATCATTATCTGTTATTAAGATACAGAGATTAAAAGTTATGTAGGATATTCCTAAAATCAGTTTTTGTCCGTATTTGCACGGCTGACTGGAAGTATGCTAATAATTAATTATAGCGGATGACTGAACTTCAACAGTACATTTTTTTAAACATTTATCTAGACAGGCCATTTACCCGTTTTGTAAAACTTTACCAGTTATTAACACCCCCCCCCCCCCAAAAAAAAACATTGTTTTTTGGTATCAAAAGTGCGATTTGTGGAGATGGTCGTTCCCTTCCTTGCTGTTCATGACTAATCGTCGAAATTTTTGCCGTATGTTGTTAAGATGTCCTTGGAAAACCATGAAACGTTCTTCTGTATCATTATCCGTCACAAACATCCAGAGGTTGAAAGTTACCATAGGCCTACGTAAAATAACCACATAATCCCGATTTGAAGCGTAAATGTTGTCAAAACTGACGTATCATCGAGCTATGTTATGACTTATGAGTCAAAATTTTTTTGCACCGAAACAACTTTATGAGGGGCTGCCCCAGTATAAAGAACGTCTTCATTTGGATTTTATTCAATTGTGCTATTTGAAGTCTTGAGACAATTAAAAAAACAGTGAAACTAAATTATTTGTACTCGCAAATACCTAGATGTAATGTAAAAATAGTCTGTACTTGTAAAGTCATGTAAAGTGAACACCCTATATATTGGAGACGATTTCTTACGTAATGCATATCGGTACTTCTTTTGTGCATGTCGAAGTGTGTAACTCTATCGAAGTATATGAATAATCTGCCAAAGTTTTCTGACATACAGCATTTGTTTTGTATCAGCAGCACGACACGTTGTAATAGGGAAAAAGAAGGGAACCAGCTGAAAAATCCTACTGTCAGAGCACAGAAAAGGTGAATAGATTCCTCTTTAAAATACCCAGAGAAAGTGTCAAGCAAGCTGACAATCTTCACTCCGCCTTCCTCATAAAAAGTACTGTGATGGATTTATCTATCCTAAATGCCACTTTGAGCACTAGCTGTTGTACCTTTACAACTTCATGAGTTAATGTTTACTACTTTATGCACAGCATCTATTGCGTATGCTATGTATTTGTACGCTACATCTGTTTAATAAGTAGGAGGAATGCGTTTCATTCTTCCATTCAATTTTCCCATTCATGAATACCGAGCGGGGTGGCGCAGTGGTAACACCCTGGACTCGCATTCGGAAGGAGGGTGGTTCAAATCCACCTCCGACCATCCAGATTTAGGTTTTCCGTGATTTCCCTAAATCGCTGCAGGCAAATGCCGGGATGGTTCCTTTGAAAGGGCACGGCCGATTTCCTTCCCCATCCTTACCCAAACATTCCGAGCGTAAGCTCCGTCTCTAATGACCACGCTGTCGACGGGACGTTAAACACCAAGCTTCATTCCTTCCTTCCCATTCATGAATAGATTTTAGACTAGACTGTATAAATGTACAGGGTGACTATTTTTTCGTATGTAAAAAAAAAAAAAAAAAAAAAAAAAAAAGGTTCGAATTGTTATTCTGAATCATTATATCGTTCAGATACACCTTGTACTTAATATACCCCCACAAAAAGGAGTCGCATGTGTTCAGATGCGGAAAGTATGGTGCCCAATCGAAGCCCATGCCAGTGGCCTCTGGCTACCCCAGAACAAGAATGCGATCCCCCAAAGTGTTCCTTCAGGACATCAAACACTCTCACTTAATGTCGAGCTTCATCTTGCATGAACCGCATCTAGTCTAAATCAATGTCACTTTAGTTAATGGGGATGAAATCATCTTCCACTACCTTCATGTACTGTTCGTGCCATCAAGGAATATAATACCCCTTATTCCGCGATTGGACATTACACAACTCACAGTCACCCGTTGAGGGTGAAGAGACTTGCCGATGGCGACATGCTGATTCAACATCCCTAAATACGCTAATTTTGCTTATTGACGAACCCATCCAAATGAAAGTGGGTTTCGTCACTAAAGCAAAACATATTCACCTATGCATACTAATTCTCACCATGTCCCATGGCCGCGGTGGAGTAGCCGAGCGGTCTAAGGCGCCTCGCTGCGGAGCGCGCACTTGCTCAGCGTCGGAGGTTCGAGTCCTCCCTGGGGCGTGTGTGTGTGTGTGTGTGTGTGTGTTTGTTTGTTTGTTTGTCCATAGGTTAGTTTACCTTAGTTTAAGTGGTTTGTAAGCTACGGACTGATGAGCACGCATTTTGGTCCGATAGATTTACAGACATTTGAACCTTTTCAACTAATCGCAATACACTAGCTGGATTGATTAGCAATCGCCGCCCCATCTGACGCTTCACCACACAAATACCATCACAAAACGCAACTTCGGAGGCGCACTGCACCGTCCCTACTGGCGAACCGACAGGTCAAAGTGCAATGCGGCATGGCACACGCAGAGGCCTCTAACGATCGACTGCAGAGTTTTGCAGATGCGGGAGTATCACTAGTGCAATAAGGGATCTTTGCATTATCTCTCATACGATTTTGGTGTATATGTGTTTGTTCGAGCCCAAGTACTTCCCTTGTCAGTAATTTCTTCATCCAACATCAGGCCAGTCTGGAGCATTTATGGTACTGCTCATCTTCCCCCCGTCTTTCCACCATATTTCGTAGAAATTTCCCTCTAGGGCTGGTTTTACTTATCATACAAAATCGGCCTGTTGCCCATCATTCCAATAATGTGTTCAACCCTCCTAATATTCCGAATTTCTCTTCCTTTCCATAAATCTACTTGCCAGCATACCTTTAGGCTACCCTTAACGTGAACATTCGCCATTTATACCCGCTCATCTAGAGTACAGTTGCTACTGCTAGCATGATACCAAGAGCCGGACGAGAATGGCCGTGCGCTTTAAGGTGCCTTGCTACGTATTGCGCGGCATCTTCTTGTCGGAGGATCGAGTCCTCACTCGCGCGTGCGCTGTGTGTGTGTGTGTGTGTGTGTGTGTGTGTGTGTGTGTGTGTGTGTGTGTGTGTGTGTGTGTGTGTCTTGATATTAGCATAAATAATTTTGAGTTACAGAGTGCTACCATCTGGAGCAAGATGGGCCCAGTTTTTATTTTTTTAACGAAATGGCTACTTATCTTGCCTCCTCCTTACTCTCCATTTGCAAGACGAGGCTTTTGAGCTTGGGAGCGGCACTGCCGGAGTTGTTCTTAAATGTTCTATGTTTGCTGTTGGTCAGACGTGAGATACGGATCGTTAACATTTGAACATTGAGTGTAGTTGAAAGTGTTTCATAAATGTTCTTTTCACATGCAGTTTCCATGTTCATCAGCTATAAATAATAGCTTGGCGTTAGTTTTATCTACAACAGAGTCTGTGCGATCATTCTATTGAAAACCCACTCGTCTTGTTGCCGGGTCTTGTTGTGTGATTGTAGTTTTGAGCAATGAATTGTACAGAGTAATGCTACTTTGTACCAGGCATAAAGCACTGAAGAGACCAAGAAATTGGTGTACGTATGCAAACACGGGGATATGTAAACATTCAGGGGACGGCAACGCCTCTATAAGACAACAGGCGTCTGGCGCAGGTGTTGTGTCGGTTACTGCTGCTACCATAGTCCGTCATCACTATTTCAGTTTAAACGAGGTGTTACAGTCGGCGCACGAGAGATTGGACACAGTACCTCCGAGGCAGCAATGGGGTGTAGATTTTTCCCGTATAACCAATTCATGAGTGCATTGTGAATGTCAGGAATCCCGTTCAATGTGACAGAAGTGCAGTTCTTCAATGATGGGCCATCAAGTGTCATCGTGCTAACCATTAAAAAAAAAGAAACCCCATCGATATGGGTTTTCGGACCCGAAGGCCCACTCATGTACCCTTGATCACTCCACGACACAAAGCTTTACTTTTCTCTTGGGCACATCAACGTAGACATTGGCCTGTCAAGGACTCGAAATACGTTACCTGGTCTGACTCCAATCCTGTGGAGCTGATGAGCGTGTGCGGTTATGGTGACTCTCTTGACTTCATTGACATTGAAGCAGGTGGAGGTTCTGTAACGGTGTGTGGCGTCTGCAGTTGTAGTAGTATGGGACCCCTAATAAATCTCGATACGACTCTAACAGATGACACGTACATACATACCCTGGCCAATTACTTGCATCCATTCATGTCGATTGTGCAGTCCGCCGAAGGGGGCCCATTCCAGCAGGGCAATGCGGCACCGTATACGAAATGTTTGTAGAGCTTATGTGACTTAACTGCGGGGTCACCAGTCCCTAAACTTACAAACTACTTATTAACTAGCTAAGACTAAAGGTGGCACAAATATCCATGACTGAGGGGGGGGGGTTCGAACCCCCGACAGTATTGGCCGTGCAGAACATGACTGGCGCGCCTCAGACCGCTTGGCCACTGCGGGCGGTCACCGTATACGCCCAGAATTCCTTACAGAGTGGCACGAGGGTTATTTCTGGGACGCTGTGCAACGTGCTGTGCAGAAGTCAACTCCATACCCTCGTAATTTTACGGATTTATGGACAGTCCTGCAGGATGCATTTGTATCATTTCTGTCGAGCATTAGTCAAGACACTTGTAGAGCCTTTTAGAAACATTATAAAATATTTATTGAAAGGACGATGCTTTCTAATAAATTATATATTTCGAGAGGCATTGGTAGCTTTTCTTATTCTTGTAAGATCGCTGTTCATCCGATTTGTTTGGTTCTTATTTAATAGAGGTATTAGAACTGTTGTTGTTCTTTGTGTAGCTATATAAAGGACGTTAAAAAAAGTTTTGCACAGTACTCTACGTTCTTTTATTTTTTGAAGGAGGAGAATGACTATTTGTGAACATACATTTAGCTATACATTGAGCCTACTCAATGTAGCCTCCATAAGCTGTGATGCATCTGGCCCAACGTTCTTTCCGTGATGTAAATGCACTTTGGTAAAATTCTGGGTTTGACATTTGCACCATAGCTTGCCACAGGAAATAAGGTATTTCTCACTATCAAATGTTTTATCGCGCAGATGGTCCTTCAGACGACCAAAGACGTAAAAATCAGACAGAGCCAAGTCCGGATTGCAGGGAGGATGAGGAACAAGTTTCCAACATAATCTCCTGATTTTGACCTGCGTCATTATGGCTGTATGTGGTTTGGCATGGTCTTAGTATAGTCTGATGAGCTAACCCTGAAGCTGTCGTCTGTGGGTCCTGATGTCACGTCGCAGCTTGTACAATGATAAACAGTAACGGTCCTGGTTAATGGTAGTGACACATTCCAAAAAGTCAATGAAAATGACACCACGCTGATCTCGCAAGGAGGAGGCCATCGCCTTCGGCCTGCTGTTCGTGAAAGTTTTGGTTTCTTCTTCCGAGGGGAAACCGAAAGATGCTACTCCATGGATTGGGTTTTGCTGTCAGGTTCGGACAAAAACAACCATGTTTCATCCTGGGTAATGACGCCGTCAAAACAATGTTTTCACTTTTCAGTAAAGGTCTTTGAGACCCTCGCGCACATTTTTCCTCATTGTTTTCATTTCTCGTGGCAATAAAATAGGCACCCAACTTGCATAGATTTTTCTGCACCCTAGTGACTTTACCAGTGATACCACACTCTCCAATGACAAACGAGTGATTTCAGCAAGCTGTTGTGTCGTCACACATCTGTTATTTTAGATGATTTGGTCAATGGTCTCGTTAGTCACATCACTCAACTGCCGTCGATTGCCCACCGCATCGTGCATTGTCCAGCAGGGAGAAATCACCTTCTTTAAACCTTTGCAACCACCTCTGGACATTGCTGCGATCCACTGTGTCCTCCACATAAACAGGGAGCAACTTCCAGTGAGTCGCAGTGGCAGAGTCATCGCCGTTGTCGCAGCCTGATATCTGCTTCACGGTCCATTATGGCTGACCTGTAAGTAAAAAAAAAAAAAAAAAAAAAAAAAAAAAATAATAATAATAATAATAATAATAATAATAATAATAATAATTTATATACCAACTTGTAGCTAAATGTTCCAAGTATGTTCACAAAAAATTCATCTCAACAACAACAGTTCTAATACATCTGTTAAATAAGAACCGAACAGATCAGATAAGCAACGATCATTCAAGGATAAGAAAGCTAGCAATACCTGTCGAATAACTAATTTATTAAGAAGCAGCGTCCTTTGTCAATAGATATTTTCTAATGTCTCTAAATGACATGTGTGTCGCAGCGGACTCAGAAGATTACAAATGGTGACTTGTCGAGTCCCTGCCACGTCGTGCTGCTGCACTTCCGCCGCAGTGGAGCGGTCGACCGCATTGAGGCGCTCTGCTACGATGCACGAGACCGTTCCCCGTCGGGGGTGCCAATGCCCCCTCGGGCATGGATGCTTGTGCCGTCTTTAGTATAAGCTAGTTCATAAGTGGGTTGTAAGTTTATGACCACGCAGTTAAGTCCCTTAAACTCTACAAACATTTGAACATTGCTGCATTGCTCGCAGGAGCCCTAGACGATGTTAAATAGGCGTACCAGTGACTTTGACTCTTCAGTGTATTATCAAGGTCTAGCCAGTTATTACAACAGTGCTGTTGCCTACTGTCATCTATTAAAAAATCTGCTTTTACTGTTAACGCTTTGATATGTTAGTGTTGATAATGTCCCGATTGATTTACTGACTGACTCATCATCGCCCATCCCAAACCACTGAAGATATAAACTTAAAATTTGTGGAGGGTGTTGATCTTACTCTGTAGGCGTCATTTAAAAAGCAATTTTTCGATATTCCGCCCGTAAGGGGGTGAAATAGGGGATGAAACGTTTTTTGAAAATACGTAGCTATTTAGGCAATTTTGAAGCTAGAACTACAAAATTTCGGTTTTTAATTCAGGGTTCGGCATTTTTTGAAATTCGACAAATAAGGGGGTAAAATAGGTGACGCAAAATTTGATTTTCAAAAATATGTTGCTGGTAACTCAAATTTCAAGCTATAACTACGAAACTTAAGATATGGATTCTTCATCAGGATTAAAAAGAAACAACTGTTGCAGACCAACCAGCCTACGAATGCGAAGCAGCGGTGGTTGAGCTAGTAGTATATGATTCAGAACGACCTCATGATGCCGGATCAAAAAAAATGTTTAAATGTTTGTTAAGCTTATGGGACTTAACTACGGGGTCATCAGTCCCTAAACTTACAAACTACTTACGAACTAGGACGGCACAAATATCCATGCCCGAGGGGGGATTCTAACCCCCGACCGTAGTGGCCGTGCAGACCGTGACTGGAGCGCCTCAGTCCCCTCGGCCACCGCGGCCGGCCGATGCTGGATCACTTTCGAAATTACTAGTGCGTCCATGTGGTCTTTTCTTAAGACTAAAATCCAAATGTAACATCAAGATAACCCCAGCTCGCCAATCATCATATGCCACAGGTTGTTTAGCAATACTATCTTTGCTGAGATGATGCTGAAACAGACACACAGAGGAGTAACACATTCTCACTGTTTGTTTCAGATAACGGCGCTGCGCAAACAGATCTCGCAGTTGCAGAGGGAACCGCGCGACAACGCTGCCGAGGTAAGTTAAGCCCGGTTCACGCCAACCGTTAGGATTTGTGTTAAGACTCAACGAAAATAACACGCAGCCTGACTTTGCGCTTACTATTTTTGAGGCAGTAGATGTAACAGCTTGGGCTTATGGTAGCTACGCGGCAACCACTATATAATATACACTCCTGGAAAATGAAAAAAGAACACCATGAATTCGTCGACCCAGCAGAGGGAAATTTTGAGACATTCTTGAGGTTGTATACAACACACGATAACACAGACAGAGCTGTACGCAGGTGAGTACAGTCATCAGAGTATCCGCAATGTTGGCCAGAGTACCGTATATACCCTTCTTTTGCAGCAAAGCAAGCTGTAATTCTTTCATGGAAACGATTGAAGAGGTTCCGAATGTGGTTATGTGGAATGGCCTGCCATGCAGTTTCCACCTGGTGCCTCAGTTGGGCCAGATTTCGTGCCGCTCATGCAGACCGCCCAACATGACGTTTCATGCGGTCCCAAATATGCTAAATGGGGGAGAGATCTGGTGATCATGCTGGCCAGGGTAGTTGACGTACACCTTGAAAAACACTTTGGGTGGTACGGGATATATGTGGCTCTGCATTGTCCTGTTGGAAAAGCATGTCACCTTTTTGGTGCATGAGTGGTAGCAAGACAGGTTAAATGTTTTCAGTGTACCGCGCACTGTTCAATGTCCTCTAGACGATCACTAGAGGAGAATGACGATTGTAGAATATCGCTCCCCTCACAATGATGCACGATCATGTGTGCCGTTAGAGTGTCCTCCGCTCACGCCCCAACATCGTTCAGCCCACCTCCAATGGAGTCATGGTAGGCGCTTATGAAGAGACGAATGGATTCGTGTCGTCTTCAGTGATGAGAGTCGTCGCTGCCTCGGTGCCAATGATGGTCGTACGCTTGTGTGGTGTGGTGCAGGGAGTGTGAAAATCTGGAGTGTACCCGACAGAGGCAAACGGGGCCGACACCTGGCATCATGGTGTGGGGAGTCTGGCCGTTCTCCTCCGGTGGTCTTTGTGACAAAATTGATCAGTGCACAGGACACTGAAACAATCATTTAACCTGTCTTGCCACCGTTCATGCACTACCAAGGCGATGTGCTTTTCCAACAGGAGAATGCACTTCCACACGTAACCCGCACAACCCAACGTGCTCTTCTAAGTGTATGTCAACTATCCTGCCTATCATTATGCCCTGATCTGTTCTCCATTGAGCACGTCTGGGGCTGGATGAAACGTCATCTTGGCGCGGTCTACACGACCGGCAGGAGATCTGGTCCAAACGAGGCATCCGATGGAAATTGCATGGCAGGTCATAGCGTAAGACTTCATTCGGCACCTCTACAATCATCTTCATGAGAAAGTTGCACCCTGCATTGCTGCAAAAGGAGGGTATACACGATACTAGCGTCGACATTGTGCACGCTCTGGTGACAATACTCACGTGCGTATGATTCTGACTGCGTGATCGTGTGTTGTATACATCCTCAAGAATGTCAATAAAATTTCACTCTGCTGGGTTGACAAATTCATGCTGTTCTTTTTTCATTTTCCAGGACTGTACGTTCATCGGTGATCCTTTATCATCAAGGTAGATCTAGATAATTACGTAGCATGTAGAATGCCGAAAGTAAGATGACCTAAACTATGGACTGGAAACTTCCACGACACAGGGAGAGAGGAAGGAACAATGAAGTACGACGGGCGATTCACAATAAACGCTACAAGAATACTGATAATATAGAAACTTGCATGCGAGAGACGCCTAATGGTGCAGAAAACTCGCAGAAAAAATATTATTGTCTAAGATCGTATAATATATGATACTTGTCTTAGCACTCAGTCTTTATTTGGCGTGGAGCACGCCGACTTACAAGACAACGAAGTGACACAGACGTTTTCAACAAGAATACTACAAAATACCGGACAAACACGTTATCTTAACGTAAAAAACATTTGTAGTTACAAATAAAATATTCCTTTTTCCCCATTGCTATGTCGGAATTGCAAACCGAAGAACACCGGTAACAAGTTGGTGGGCTGGAACCGGACTCGAACCCGTATTCATACGTTTGGAGAACAAGGAGCTCGCTATTCGTGAATGACTCAAAAACCATTTATTTTCAATAAGTCATTCGTTTCATTCCGTAATTTCCAATGTCTACAGATATTTTGTCCTGTGTTATTGGAATAACATCTAAGAGGGGGGAAAAGTACACAGCAGAGACGAAACATATAGCGGTAATTATGTGGTTAAATCGAACGTTAATGTTCGTTTGAAGTACGTTTATAACTAAAACAAAAACTTCACAATTATTTGACATTTAGTGCAGTTGCCTTTTTAACTTAAGGTTATAAACGTTTCTCGCAACAAACCCGGCATCCCACGAGATAATTACAAGAAAAACAGATTAATCCATCCTACTGAGGGCACGCTAGCCTCAGATTGTTACACGACTGATAAACCAATATTATTTCATCGCTGTAATTCCGCAAGGAAGACAGCAGACAGAGCTGTTGTTATAGGAAAGAACCTAACAGACACTAAGTCGCTTGTAATTTTATCGTTTCTTGTGCTTGTACTGAGTAGATGTGATTTAACGTACGATATCTAGTTCGCATTTTCATATGTGTGAAATGTGTTGGAAAGGGATATATAGAATTGCACTTTAAAAGAGTTCATTTGTGTCATAAACTACAGAGTATCTTGTAATTGTGTATTTTGTGTTTTAGACACATTTCGAATTACATAAAATCAAATATTGTTTCAAGAGTTGGGAAGTACACATCCCCAAATACCGATATGCATCAGACTATTTGTGAACAGCATTGCAGTAGTGTCTTGCCAGTGATCGGCAAGTTGCTCGTGATACATTCCACATTATGAGGGTTTACCAGAAGTAATACACCACATATTTCTTCAACAGTTATTTGTTGCACATAGGTCTAATGAGAATTTCACTTACGAAATGATGTTGGTTAATCTGTTGTTGTTGTTATGGTCTTCAGTCCGGAGACTGGTTTGATGCAGCTCTCCACCCTACTCTATCCTGAGCAAGCCTTTTCATCTCCTCATAAGAACGGCAACCCAAATCCATTTGAATCTGCTTACTAGATGTATCTCTTGGTCTCCATCTGCGGTTTTTACCCCACACACACACTTCCCTTCAATGCTAAATTTACAATTCCTAGATGTCTAAGAACGTGTCCTACCAAGTTATCCCTTCTTTTAGTCAAGGTATGCCAAAAATTCCTTTTCTCACCAATTCTGTTCAGTACCTCTTCATTAGTTATCCGATCTACCCACCTAATCTTCAGTATTCTTCTGTAGCACCATATTTCAAAAGCCTCTATCTCTTCCTGTCCGCACTGTTCATCGTCCATGTTTCACTCCCGTACAAGGCAACACTCCACACAAATGCCTTCAGAAAAAACTTTGTTACACTTAAATTAACATTAAATGTTAGCAAATTTCTCTTTTTCAAAAATGCTTTTCTTCCCATTGCCATTCTGCATTTTATATCATCTGTACTGCGACCGTATTTAATCCGTGTTTAATCTACACACTCTTTTTTTCAACGTAAACGCCCTTCCGTTCACTGGCCATACTCCAGCGCAAAACATAGTCTTGTGTGTCCTGCTGGTACCTATCGTTGTTCTGTTGAATCACCTCCTCGTCTTCCACAAATGGCTTCTTTTCATGACCCAAACAAGTGGAATGGAAACATCAGCTCGCTACAACATGTCGGGTGTGTTAGCCGTGGATGATGTGCTTAAACCGTCTTCTGTTTACCTCACCCCCTGTCTGTACTCCTGTCGACTGCAGATGCTCCATAGACTTTGCACAAACGTTTGTGAATATTTCACACAGTTTTTTTATTTGCAATGTGAAACTCGGTGGCGGAACGTTGCTAGCAACGTAAACCCACGCCCCTGACCTGGCATGGCGAAGTGCAGAGGAAACTCTTGCTCAGTTGAAGGCCACGATTTGCAGGGGCGAAAACTGTCCGCGCAAATCAAGTTGACATTCGGAGTGGTGACTGAGGGGAGCGATCTTCAACTACATAAATACTCTGCAAGTCACACTGAAGAGCATGGTAGAGTGTTCATCGAACCGCTTTTATGATATTTCTCTGCAGTTCCATTCTCTAATATTTCGCGGGAAAAAGCAACAGCTAAAACTTGGTTTTCGATCTGATTTCTCTTATTCTAATGATCATGTCTCTCATGCAAGTGGATGCTAACATATGTACGCATATGGAAGAGAAAGTTGGTGAAAGAAATCTCACAAATAGATCTCGTCGCAACTAATAACGCCTTTCATTGATTTCCACCTCAGATAGTGCATCATAATCCGTGACACTCTTCTCCCTATATCGCGATAATACAAAACAACCTGCCCTTCTCTTTCTCTAAATCGTCTGTCAATCCCACATGGTCATACTCCAAATTAGGACGCACAATTTAAGTGTAGGCAGTTTCCTTAGTAGAACTGTTGTGTGTCCTAAGTGTTCTGCCCACGAAACGTAGTCTTTGGTTTGCCTTCCACTTCTATGTCTTCTTTCCAATTTAAGTTCTTCGTAATTCTTAGCGTTAGATATTTAGTTGCATTTACAGCCTGTAGTTTTGACTCATTTATCGTGTAAATGAAATTTAAGGAATTTCTTTTAATGGTCATATGGATGACTTCAGATTTATCGTTATTAAGGGTCAATTGCCATTTTTTGCACCATGCAGATATCTAAATCATTTTTCGGTTCCTTTTGATCTTCTGGTGACTTTACAAACCGATAAATGACGGCATCATTCGCGAACAGTCTAAGAGAGCTACTCAGAGTGCCTCCTTCACGGTTTTTAAAGTGAGCAGTAGGAGCCCTAAACACTTTCCTGGGGAACGCCAGATATCACTTCTGTTCTACTCGAAGACTTGGTCGTCAATAGCAACGTACTGTGTCCTTTCTGACAGGAAACGAATCCAATCGCACTACTGTGGCGAAATTCCGTAAGCACGCAATTTGATTAGAAGACGCTTGAGAGGTACAGTGTCAAAAGCCTTCCGGAAAACTAGAAATACGAAATCTATTTGATATTCCTTGTCGATTGCACTCGTCACATCATGTGAGTGAAGAGCTAGCTGTGTTTCACAAGAACGATACTTTCTGAATCCTTAAAGGGGAAATGTGATCATGTACCACAACGAATGCCAATTTAGTCTTTGCGGACAGTATGAATACTGGCCTATGATTTAAAGGCCATGAGAAACGTCAACTGAAAGACGAGATAAAATTCCTATAGTCCATTTAAAATTGCCTTCTAGTTGATGTTTGCCACCCTCGGCTGTAGGCGACGCACAAACACCGCGGATCACTTAAAAAAATGTTATCATACGTTATAAAGCGGGACAGTATTGGCAGAGGCCGCCAAATGTCGGCACTGCGAAAATCTCTATCGACAGATAATTTTTAAGTGATCAGTGAGTGAACTGTAGCAATAGACGCGTTTTGTACTCAGTTTAATCCCATGTTGACGTACTATGTATCCAACAAAACGACTACCATCTTCAGCAGAAGAAAAATCATGATCGTTTCGTACACGGCAATTAAAGCTTGTTTCTGTGAGGAAACTCGTATAGAAAAATTTTAGATACAACGCTAAAAGCAAACTGTAATTTCTCGCTATCATTGCTTACCTGAAAATATCCTCACAGTGGCTAATGGTTACACGAACTGCCGTCTTACGAACCAATCGGCAATCCATCTTAGCACTTCATGACAGCTTATTAACAAAACAAGCCGATTGCAATCCAATAAAAGAATCACAGGATGAAAAATAATAGCGAATAAAAAGGTCAGTACTATTATGAAAAAGACGTAACAAGGTATAAGAACTTAAAATAATCAAACAAATTACTTTAACTAATTTTGATGTAGAAATAAAAATAATTAGCTCCTAGCGGGATTGAAACTTACGACCTTTAATAAAACGGGGACTAAAGCTTGACTACTGTTCTATGCAACCGTTTATTAAGACGTCTCTCAGTGACAATATACACAGGTGACAATACGAAACTGTAGCCTTTGGAGAGTTCGTTTTTTATGCAAATAATAGGAGGTTCATCCAATATAAGTTGATATCTGTGATGTAACACTTGTATACGTGACATTAAATCACACCTTGTACGACTGTATTCGTGCTTAGTGCTGTGTATTGAGTACATACTTCGTTACCACCATTCTCAGTGTCATGTTTTTTTGTATGGTTAACATTAAGTGATGAAATGTGAAATAAAAAGGACAGACCTAGGAATCGGGAAGAAAACAATATAGAGAAAGAGAGCCAGACAAGGAAGTGGAAGTGGAGTGACAGTTTGCCTAGGGCGAACGGTTCGGGCGTGACATTGAGCGCTCTGATTGGAGGAAAGTAGCTCCAGCCCGTGAACTACCCACTGACAACTAATATTAATCGGACTACAGTGCCTAATGAAGTCTATTTTAAATGAATATAGTTTTTTGGTGTTTTGTATAGTGTGTCTGTAAAAAATGGGAAATTATAAATATGTATTCAAAAATGAAGGGTTTGTTTCTCAGAAGCAAGAAGGCAAATGCATCAACGCATCAAGATAGTAGAATGAAATTTACATAGTAGTAGATAGTACCGTTATTTTATTAATCAATCAAGTTTTTTACTTTTCCTTACAGTTTTATATTTCCTGGCATAATCTGAGTGTCTTTTGTGATTATTTTTCAATTCGTATTTTTTTCTGTTGAAATTGGCAAGATGGAGCCAAGGAGCCTCTGAAGGAATCACGTGAAATCGCACGAGATCTTGGAGTTGCTTGGAAGCCAACTGTTACTAGTTTTATCTACATTCCTTTCCATATAGTAACTTTATCGTATTTTTCTTCATGGAGCGTGTACTCGAATATCACAAATAACTACGTTTTTTTCTTTTTTTCCAATAATAGGAATACACAAGGTGTTGACATTTACTGCAATTGGCGGCTTTATTTGTGGGAGTGCTACATTAGCGCTGGTGAGCGATTAAGTCTATGCGTACCTCCCATACAGACGCCTTTTTGAATGGGCCTGCTGCTACACAATCTGTCTGCTGAGACAGAAACCTTGCGTGCGCACTCAGGGAGTTCATACGTAACCTTCAGAATTCCCAACATTATTTCGGCCGAGAAAAAGAAGAATGCGATGCATTACTTTTTGAGCAGCGCTCTTAGATAAGTCTAGAACATAGTTCCCGTCCTTTTACAGAGTTGTCTGTGGTCAGGCCATATTCGCCTTTTGTTGTGCTGCTATAGGATCAGCCGTGCGGGAGTATCCGAGCGGTCTGCAGCGCCACATTACGGATCTCGCGGCATCCCGTGTCGAAGGTTCGAATCCTCCCTCGGGCATGGATGTGTGTGTTATCCTTAGGTTAGTTTAAGTCTAGGGACTGATGACCAACGTAGGTTGGTCCCCTAAGAATTACAAACCTTTGAATTTTTTTCCCTCTCTAGGATCATTTTTCATTCCGTTTTCCGTAAGCCGTTTTTTGTAACAGCGACACACCACTAGTCCCGACTTCGTATTAGGGCGGCAACGCACTATGCAGCCTGGCTGCGGTAGCCAATAAAACTATGACGACTGATTGTAGGCTGCGCACTGGCACAGACAAAATATATGTTACTCTGTGGCACTGGGCAGCCAGGGTTATGTGGCTGCAGCACGTCCAACTGCACAGCAGCCAGCTGGCTGCGGGCAGCCAGGTGTAAACAGAGTGTCTCACAGTGAGTACATGTGGCTGTTTCAGTCGCCGCGCACTCGTCAAAGCAGCCAGACCGCGTGACCCAGAAACAAAGTAAACCATGACTTTTGATACCGACAAATTTATTCGTATATAAAATATATATGATTTAAGACTAAGGAAGTCATTTTTGAAGGCATTTGTGAGGAGTTTTGCCTTGTATGGGAGTGAAACAAGGACGATAAACAGGGCGGACAAGAAGGGGATAGAGGCTTTTGAAATGTGGTGTTACAGAAGAATGCTGAAGATTAGGTGGGTGGATCGCGTAACTAATGATGAGGTACTGAACAGAATCGGATAGAAAAGGAATTTCTGGGATACCTTGACTAAAAGAAGGGATCGATTGGTAGGACACATTCTTAGACATCAAGGAATCGTGAATTTAGCATTGGAGGGAAGAGTTTGGGGTAAAAACCGCAGAGGAAGACCAAGAGATGGATACAGTAAGCAGATTCAGACAGATGTAGATGGTCTTATGTGGAGTTGAAGAAGTTTGCTCAGGATAGGGTATTGTGGAGAGCTGCATCAAATCAGTTTCTGGACTGAAGATCGCAACAACAAGAACAACAACATGTTATTTGTACTCAGCTCAGTGACCAACAATTTTTCTTCCGGAGTGATACAAGCTCACATACGAGTATCTGAACCCAATATAGAATTTCTTATATTTTCCACAATGTTGTCAAATGATTGCACTGACATTCTTATATAGTTAAACGATACGGGTACATTCGAAGATCCTTAAAGTAATTTTTAAATAAGCCCTTTGTATGGCGCTCCAAAAGTAGAGGATGAATCCAATAAGGTTTTTTGTCGTTGCGTTTCTTTCGGGACAAAAGGTAAACAATTATTACAGCTGCGACGTCCATCTCGCTCGTATGCTCGGTAACGACTGTCAGCTGGCTGCCTCAATATTTCCGGCTGCCCGCAGCCAGGTTGCCTAGCTCGTTGCCGCCCTTACTGGCGAAGTTCTTTTGTTGGTTCAGTCATAGGAGGAAGAAGTAAGAATGCAAGCAAGTTTAGGTTTGAACGTCTCGTCTACAGCGTGTTTATTGGAGACGGACCCCATATTTGGATTTTTTTTTTTTAGTAAGGAGGTGGAAGGAAATCGGACGTGCCTTTTCAAAGAAACCATCGCGGCATTTGCGTGGAGTGATTTAGAGTAATCACAGTAAACATCTGAACGGCCGGAGGTGGATTTGAATCGCCGTCCTCCCGAATGGGAGTCCGTTGTGTTTTCACTGCGCCACCTCCCTCGGTGGTACAGAACAATCGAGTTCACGAGTCAACTGAAGCACGGGATACAAGTCGTCGGTTTTGACCCCTGACGTCGGTCTGTTTTCTTGTATGACTCGAAAAAAAATTTTTTTTTCGTTATGAATGTGTCATTACTTTTACAATACGAACCAATTTACGTTCACCCATCCACCTACCGAGCACTGTGATTTAATTAGAAAACAGTAATCACTTGAAAGATCGTTCGTGATGGCAACTGCTTCGGAGAGCACTGTGGCAAACGAAAGTTTCTTCGTGCGTAATTGAAAGTTTTATTTATGAGTTTTGTGTTACGGAATATATATATTTGGCTATGCATTACGACTTAGAAGATAAAGTCAAACCTACATTTCTAGGTTTTATAGATTTGTAGCAAGCTGTAGAAAATGTTGACCGGAATACACTCTTTCAAATTCCGAAATCAGCAGGGGTAAAATATAGGGAACGAAAGATTATTTACAACTTGTACATAAACCAAACAGCCGTTATTAGAGTTGAAGGGCATGAAAGGGACGCAGTGACTGGGAAGGGAGTAAGACGGGGTTGTAGCCTTTCTCTAATGTTGTTCAGTTTGTATATTGAGCAAGCTGTAAAGAAAACCAGGGAGAAATTTGGAGAAGAAATCAAACTTTAGGGCGACGAAATAAAAACATTGCTTTTTGCCGATGACATTGTAATTCTGTCAGACATCAAAGGACCGGGAAGAGCAATTGATCTGAATGCACAGTGTGTTGAAAGGAGTGTATAAGCTGAACATTGACAAGAGCAAAACAAGGGTAATGGAGTGCAGTCTAAGAAAATCGGGCGATGCTGAAGGAATTAGATTAGGTAACGAAACAATAAATGTGGTAATGAGTTTTGTTAATTGGGCAGTGAAATAACATATAATGGTCGCAGTACAGAGGATGTGAAATGCTGAATGGGAATAGGAAGAAAAGCTTTCTTGAAAAAGAGATATTTGCTAACATCGAATATTAAGTGTAAGGAAGCCTTTTTTGAAAGCATTTGTGTGGAATGTTGTCCTGTACGGTCGTTAAACATGGACGATAAATAGTTCAGACATGAAGAGGATAGAAGCTTTAGAAATGTGGTGCTACAGAACAATGCAGAAAATTAGGTGGATACATAGCGTAACTAGTTAGGTGGTACTGAATATAATTGGGGAGAATTTGTGGCATACCTTGACTAAACGAAGGGATCGATTGGTAGGGTACATTTTTAGATGTCAAGGAATCGTCAGTTTAGCATTTGATGGAACTGGGTGGAGTAAGAATGGCAGATGGAGAGTGAGAGACGAATACAGCGAGCATGTTGAAATAGATGTGGGTTGCCGTTCTTAGGAACAGATGAAGAGGTTCGCTCAAGATATAGTTTGTTCGAAAGCGCAACTGAAAATGCAACTAAACATCTATGTCTTAATGAATATGTGAACAGTGAGCAACACTGTGCATCGAAAACGCTTATACATGGTAAATAGCCGTGGTGGAGTACCCGAGCGGTATAAGGCGCCTCGTTGCGGAGCGCGCGGTTGCTCGCCGTTGGAGGTTCGAGTCCTCCCTGGGGCGTGTGTGTGTGTGTGTGTGTGTGTGTGTGTGTGTGTGTGTGTGTGTGTGTGTGTTTTGTCCTTAGGTTAGTTTACCTTAGTTTAAGTAGTTTGTAAGCTACGGACTGATGACCACGCAGTTTGGTCCGATAGATTTACAAACATTTGAACATGGTAAATATCCATACTCATACGTGAAAAACAAAAATGCTCCTTTAGGCAGTTCTTATACGAGGCGCGTCCAGAAAGTAAGTTCCGTTTGGTTATATAAAACGAACGGGTACAGACACACAAAAAATATTGATTGTACAAAAATCTACAACTGTTAAACTACTTTTCTACATAGCTTCCGAAATTTTGTAGGCAATTGTCATAACATGGCACAAGGTTTTGTGTGCCTTTTTCATAGAATGTTACCGCCTGTGTATTCAACCAGGTGGTAACATGTTCTTTCAGCTCGTCGTCATCGTTGAAGTGTTGTGCACAAAGGACAGATTTTAGTTGTAAGTAGAGGATTACTGTCAAAAGATGTTTTTTTTCTTCTTCACGATAATGCCTGACCTCACACACCGAATGTGACCAAACAATTCTTACGGAAATTTCAATGGGACCTTTTTGATCATCCTCCATACAGCTCGGACCTATCCCCTAGCGACTTTTATCTCTTCTGACACCTAAAATCTGTCGTTGGTGGTCAACACTTCAACGATGATAAAGAGCTGTTACCACATGATTGAATAGACAGGCGGGAATCTTCTGTGAAGGATGCATGCAAAAACTTGTGGCACGCTATGACAAGTGCTTACAAAATTTCGAGTTATGTGGAAAAGTAGTTTGAGTTGTAGAATTTTGTGCAATAAAAATTTTTTCTGTATCTGTGTACAATTTCATTTTATTACCAAACGGAACTTACTTTCTGGACGCGTCTCGTATATTGCTTTATTTCATTTGATTATTATTATAAGGGGCCAATCGTTATTAGTACGTAAACCGTCGACAATCCTGCACATTAGTATTATAGTCGTCTACTCGCATTGAAGGGCTGCAAAATTTGTACCGTTGGGATACGTCAGGTTCTATGTACTTCTTCATTATTCTCTTCTCACACCTGGGATACCCCAGCTGGATGGAGAGTTCGTGAACAGTGACCCTAAATAGTTCGCAAAAGTGGATCGGTAGGGGATATTTTGATCCGTGCTTGCCAAAAATTTCAAAGTATGAAAGGATGCGTCAGTCGGAGAGTTGCATCAGACCAGTCTCAGAACTGGAATCATAATCAACAACAGTATGTTCTCTCCCATGACGTCATGGGTCAAAGCAGACGGTTTGCATCGGGAGCTTCCCTATTGCCTTGTTCATTATGGGGGATAAAGAGACTAATAATGGAGCTGTTGAGATTCCTGACAACTGGCTTCGTAAGCGACGCGACCAGAGCATCTGGCTGGGAGGCCGAAATGGCCGGCGGTTGAGAGGTAGTGGAGACGCAGGTGTGTGTGTAAAGGAGGCGGGCAGCGGCTCGGCGGTGAGATGGGCGCCGTTTGAGCACCCCTGGGGCGTTATCAGCGCGAGAAAGCGCAACGTGGGCGCGATAGCGGCGCGTCCTGCCAGCCGCGCCACGGCGCACCTAGCCGCCGAGCCGCTCCCAGGCACCGCTGCCGACGCTCTCCACCACACCTAGGCTAGCAGCAACGTCAAAGCTGGTCGCGGCACCATTAAAAATGCTCACAGTAACAGCCGCACACGTTGTCAGTAGCGGCTTCACGTTGGCGAACCACTGTCACGTTCACTTGTGCTTGGCAAATTATAGATACGTTGTGATTTATTACATGTAGCCTATAATATTTCCGGTGCTGACCTGTTTAAGAAAATAAAAAATGAAAACAATAAAAAATATTAGAATTAAATATCCATGGGAGATGTCGGGAAGGGGGCTGCAGCCCCGTTAGCGCCCCCCCCCCCCCCCCGTGGTTGCGCCACTGTGTTCAAGTCCCGGGAGGATACGTTCCTCGAGAAGTCAACCAATATAATTGTTTCCTCCTGCGTGTACCTAGGGAAAAGTCCATAAGGATACTATCAGACCCACTCGGACGCATACCAGCAATTCTCTCTCTCTCTCTCTCTCTCTCTCTCTCTCTCTCTCTCTCTCTCTCTCTCTCTCTCTCTCTCTCTCGAACCATGCGCGACTGGAATAGGAGGAGGAAGTGACAATGATACACAAAGTACCCTCCACCGCATGCGGTGAAGTGTCTTGTGGAGTGTGGCCGTAGATGTAGCTCTGATTCACGTCAGCATTGTTGTTGTTGTGGTCTTCAGTCCGCAGACTGGTTTGCTGTAACTATCCATGCTACCCTGTCCTGTGCAAATCTCTTCATCTGAAGGCAACCTACATCCCTTTTAAATCTGCTTACTATATTGGTCCCTCGGTCTCCCTCTACGATTTTTACCCCACACACTTCCTTCTAATGCTAAGTTAACAATTCCTTGATGTCTCAGAATGTGTCCAACCAATCTATCCCTTCTCTTAATCAGGATATGCCAGAAACTCCTTTTCTCCCCGATTCGGTTAAGCACCTCCTCATTAGGAGGTCTCCATCTAATTTTCATCATTCGTGTGTAGCACCACATTTCAAAAGCTTCTATCATCTTTTTGTCTGAACTCCTTATCGTCCACGTTTCACTCCCATACAATGCTACACTCCAGAGAAATGCTTTCAGAAAGGACTTCCTAACATGTAAATTAATGTTGGATGTTAACAAGTTTCGCTTCTTTATAAACGCTTTTCTTCCCGTAGCCATTCTGCATTTTATATGAAACTAGCTTTAACCCGCGGCTCCGCTCGCGTGTTGGTTGATAACACATTAGCTATCTTTCAGTAGTGTGCTATGAGACTTCTTTATTCTTGACGACTTTCAACCATCTTCCACCCCCATATAGCTATCGGCAGGGAACTGCTATGGTGTACAACGGGAGACTTCGGACAACAATTACACACAGACTATTCGTTTGAGTTATGTAGTTTTCGCTGCAAAGCAAAATATTAACACACACACACACACACACACACACACACACACACACACACACGTAGAATTTTATATACACCGATAACTTTCCATCCCAATATACTCCGACCCTTTTATCATTATCAACCCTCAAGCAACAATGCAACCAATAAAACCATTTTCAAAGAGTAAATATAATTTTCAAAGAGTAATTATTTTCCGCATTTCGCGTTATATTCTTCAAATTTCTATATATCTATCAGATCGCTATAAAACCATGCCTAAAACCTTCCCCAGGTATAAATTAGTAACTGTACAAATATTTAAGTCTCTGCGTCTTGTCGTTCGGACGTGATAAGCGTACATAGAACAGACATTCACGTTAATACATATAGATAAATAGCTATCCGATCGCCACAAAACCGTGCCTAAAACCTTCCCCGGGTAGACATTAGTAACTGTACAAATTTCAAATATTTAGCTCTTTATGTATTTTGGTTCAGACGTGATAAACGTACACCGAACAGTCATTCACATTTATAGATATAGATAATAAATCAATGGCCAGAGACATATTTTGTCCCGATATGTATTTAATTGAAGGAGAGGCGTTGAATTAAAATTTGTACCACGGTCAGGCTTCGAACCCGGAACCTACTGCTTACTAAGCAAGCGCTATAAGCACTAAGACACTCCGTGCAATAGCTGTACCCGTTAGGTCACGGTGGGTTAATGGTTGTGGCGCTTGCCTAGTAAGCAGGAGGTGCCGGGTTGGGATCCTGGCACTTTACTGCCTTCGACGTTGTTATGGTCTTCAGTTCGGAGACTGGTTTGATGCAGCTCTCCACCCTAATCTATCCTGAGCAAGCCTTTTCATCTCCCCATAAGAACGGCAACCCACATCCATTTGAATCTGCTTACTATACGCGTCTCTTGGTCTCCCTCTGCGATTTTTACCCCACACACTTCCCTCCAATGCTAAATTTACGATTCCCCGATGTCTAAGAATGTGTCCTACCAAGCGATCCCTTCTTTTAGTCAGGGTATGCCAAAAATTCCTTTTCTCACCAATTCTGTTAAGTACCTCATCATTAGTTATGCGATCTACCCACCTAATCTTCAGCATTCTTCTGTAGCACCACATTTCAAAAGCCTCTATTCTCTTCCTGTCCGCACTGCGTATCGTCCAGGTTTCACTCCCGTACAAGGCAACACTCCACACAAATTCCTTCAGAAAAGACTTCCTTACACTTAAATCAATATTAGATGTTAGCAAATTTCTCTTTTTCAAAAATTCTTTTCTTCCCATTGCCATTCTGCATTTTATATCCTCTGTACTGCGACCATCGCATGTTATTTTACTACCCAAGTAACAAAACTCGTCTACCACCTTCATTGTTTCGTTACCTAATATAATTCCTTCAGCATCGCCTGATTTTCTAAGACCGCATTCCATTATTTTTGTTTTGCTCTTGTTAATGTTCATTTTATACGCTCTCTTCAACACACTGTCCATTCCATTCAACTGCTCTTCCGGGTCCTTTGCTGTCTCTGGTAAAATAGTCCCCCATTCGGATCTCCGGGCGGGGATTACTTAGGAGGATGTGATCATCAGGAAAGACAACACTGGCATTCTACGGATCGGAGCGTGGAATGTTAGATCCCTTAATCGGGTAGGGAAGCTAGAAAATTTAAAAAGGGAAATGGATAGGATGAAGTTAGATATAGTGGTGTTTAGTGCAGTTCGGTGGCAGGATGAACAGGATTTCTGGTCAGGTGGGTACAGGATTATAAATACAAAATCAATTGGGGGTATCACAGGAGTAGGTCTGATAATGAATAAGAAAGTAGGAATGCGGGTAAACTACTATGAGCAGCACAGTGATCGCATTATCATTGTCAAGATAGATACGAAGCCAACACCGACAAAATAGTACAGGTTTATATGCCAACTAGCTCCGCCGATGATGAGGAGATCGAAGAAATATATGAGGAGCTAAAGGAAATAATTCAGGTCGTTAAGGGAGAGGAAAACTTAATTATGATGGGAGACTGAAATTCGGTAGTAGGGAAAGGAATAGAAGGAAAAAATAGTAGGTGAATATGGACTGGGCAGGAGGAATGAAAGAGGAAGTCGTCTGGTAGAATTTTGCACGGAACATGATTTAATCGTAACAAACACGTGGTTTAAGAATCACAAAAGAAGGTTGTATATGTGGAAGAGACCAGGAGACACCGGAAGGTATCAGATAGATTCTATAATGGTAAGACATAGATTCCGTAACCAGGTTATAAACTGTAAGACATACCTAGGGGCAGATATAGACTCTGACCATAACTTGTTAGTCATGAACTGTAGGCTGAAACTGAAAAAACTGCAGAAAGGTAGGAAAATAAGGAGATGGGACTTAGATAAATTGAAGGAACGTCAAGTTCTAGAGAAATTCAGAGGCAGATTTAGGCATCAATTGACAGAAACAGGGGGAAATAAAACAGTAGAAGAGGAATGGGTAGCATTGAGAGATGAAAGAGTGAAGGCAGCAGAGGACAAAATAGGTAGAAAGGCAAGACCTACAAAAAATCCTTGGATATCACAGGAAATACTAGATTTAATCGATGAAAGGAGAAAATATAAAAATGCAGTAAATGAAACAGGCAAAATGGAGTACAGACGATTAAAAAATGAGATTGACAGGAAGTGCAAAATGGCTAAGCAGGAGTGGCTAGAAGCCAAATGCAAATCTGTAGAAGAAGGTATAAGAAGGGGAAAAGTAGATACCGCCTACAGGAAAATAAAAGAGACATTTGGGGACAAGAAAAGCAACTCTACGAATATCAAGAACTCAGATGGGAAGCCGGTTCTCAGCAAAGAAGGGAAAGCTGAAAGGTGGAAAGAGTACATAGAGCAGCTCTACAAAGGAAATGAACTTACAGACAATGTGGTAGGAAGGGATGAGGAAGTAGATCAAGATGAAATAGGAGATACTATACTGAGAGATGAATTTGACAGAGCCCTGAAAGACCTAGGTCGGAACAAGGCCCCAGGAGTAGATGACATACCCTCAGAGCTACTAAAGTCTCTGGGAGAGCCAGCCATGACAAGACTATTTGAACTGGTGTGTATGATGTATGAGACAGGCGAAATACCCTCAGACTTTAAGAAAAATGTAATAATCCCCATTCCAAAGAAATCAGGCGCAGGCAGGTGTGAAAATTACAGAACCATCAGTTTGATAAGTCATAGTTGCAGAATTTTAACACGAATTATCTACAGGAGAATGGAAAAGCTAGTAGAAGCTGACCTCCGGGAAGATCAGTTTGGATTCAGGAGGAACGTAGGAACATGGGAGGCAATACTCGCTTTACGGCTTATCCTAGAAGATAGATTAAGAAAAGGCAAACCTACATTTCTAGCTTTTATAAATTTGGAGAAGGCTTTTTACAATGTTGACTGGAATACACTCTTTCAAATTCTGAAGTCAGTTGGGGCAAAATACAGGGAAAGGAGGGTTATTTACAACTTGTACAAAAGCCAGACCGCAGTTATTAGACTCGAAAGGCATGAAAGGGAAGCAGCAGTCGGGAAGGAAGTAAGACAGGGTTGTACCCTTTCTCCGATGCTATTCAATTTGTACATCGAGCAGGCGGTGAAGGAAAGCAAGGAAAATTTTGGAATAGGCATTAAAGTTCAGGGGGAAGAAATAAAAACATTGCGTTTTGCTGATGACACTGTAATTCTGTCAGAGACAGCAAAGGACCCGGAAGAGCAGTTGAATGGAATGGACAGTGTGTTGAAGAGAGCGTATAAAATGAACATTAACAAGAGCAAAACAAAAATAATGGAATGCGGTCTTAGAAAATCAGACGATGCTGAAGGAATTATATTAGGTAACGAAACAATGAAGGTGGTAGATGAGTTTTGTTACTTGGGTAGTAAAATAACATGTGATGGTCGCAGTACAGAGGATATAATATGCAGAATGGCAATGGGAAGAAAGGCATTTTTGAAAAAGAGAAATTTGCTAACATCGAATATTGATTTAAGTGTAAGGAATTCTTTTCTGAAGGCATTTGTGTGGAGTGTTGCCTTGTACGGGAGTGAAACATGGACGATACGCAGTGCGGACAGGAAGAGAATAGAGGCTTTTGAATTGTGGTGCTACAGAAGACACATTCTTAGACATCGAGGAATCGTAAATTTAGCATTGGAGGGAAGTGTGTGGGGTAAAAATAGTAGAGGGAGACCAAGAGACGCGTATAGTAAGCAGATTCAAGTGGGTATGGGTTGTCGTTCTTTTGAGGAGATGAAAAGGCTTGCTCAGGATAGAGTAGGGTGGAGAACTGCATTAAACCTGTGTCCGGACTGAAGACCATAACAGCAACAAGGGAAGTAACAAGTCGTAGCTATTCATAATGAAGGCATTGCAAATTTGAACTTATGGAATTCTTTGGTAGCAGCAGCAGATGACCACAGAAGTTATTCTTTCAGGATAATATTCGAAATAGCGACGCCAAGAAATAGTTATTCCGTTACCGATAAATTTCGATTTCCACTGCTGACAACACTTTCGACTTCGCAGTTCCACCCATTCTACCGCTAGATGGCTGTCGTGCTACACCTGCCTTTCGCTGCGTGTCATCGTCTACTATACCCTGTAGATACGGAAACATTCATTTACTGTAAAGCAATTTTAACGGCTGTGCACACCCGATTGCTTAGTGCATTCTATGGCATTTCTGTTATCATGTTCACGTATTTATATGTTGTTTGTGAGACAAGGTAGGAATCACTTTCACGCCTGAAGACTTCTCTCCGTTGATAATGACATGCTGTGTTCTGTTAGCTAGAAACCCTTCAGTCCAGTCAAGCAGCTGGTCTAATATTCCTTAGTCTCGCATTGTTTTCATCAATCATCGGTGCAGATCGCTACTGAACGCCTTCCGATGTGAAGAAACACGGCATCTACCTGGCAGCCTCCTTCCATGTCTCGTGGACGAATAGCGTGAGTTGTGTTTCACATGATCGTTGCCTTCGGAAGCCATATTGATTCCTACAGAGGAGGTTTCCAGTCTCCAGAAGTGTCATAATTTTTGAACATAGAACATGTTCCAAAATTCTGCAACTGGTTTGAAGACGTCAAGAATACTTTGTAAAATAGTTGGATAGATTTAGTATTTTGTCCATCGCAGCAACAATTGTTGTGTAAAACAGCAGCGACCAGTTGCAATTTAAATGGTTTTATTATTGCCGGCTTCGGGTGCTTAGTGCTCTTGTTAACATTATTCAAATGTTCAAATGTTTGTAGAGTCTATGGGACTTAACTACTGGGTCATCAGTCCCTGAACTTACAAACTACTTTTGAACTAGCTACAACTAAGGACGGCACAAATATCCATGTCCGAGGGGGGATTCGAACCCCCGACCGTAGTGGCCGTGCAGACCGTGACTGAAGCGCCTCAGTCTCCTCGGCCACCGCGGCCGGCGTTAATATTATTTTAGTGGCCCTATGTGTTCATATGTATGAGACAGGAGAAATACCCTCCGACTTAAAGAACAGTATCGTAATTTCAATTTCAGAGATAGGAAGTGCAGACAAATGTTAAAATTACAGAACTATCTCTTTAATAAGTCATGGTTGCAAAATACCAACACGAATTATTTACAGACGAATGGAAACACTTATGGCATCCAATGTCGGGGAACATCGGTTTGGATTTAGAAGAAATGTAGTAACACACGGGGCAATACTCACATTACGACTTATTTTAGAAGATATGCTAAGGAAAAGCAAACCAATTTTTTAGTGTTTGTAGATTTAGAGAAAGCTTTTGACAATGCCGACTGGAATACACTCTTTCAAATACTGAAGGCAGCAGGTGTAAAATATAGGGAGGCAGAGTTATATTCAACCTATACAAAAACCAGACAGCAGTTCTCGGAGTCGAGGGGCAAGAAAGGCACGCAGAGGTTGGGAACGGAGTAAGACAGGGTTGTAGCCTTTCCCCAATGTTGTTCAATCTGTACATTGAGCAAGCAGTGAAGGAAACTAAAGATAAATTTGTAGAGGGAATCGGTTTGACGATGACTTAGTTATTTTGCCAGAGACTGCAAAAGATCTGGAAGAGCAATTGAATGAAATGGACAGTGCCTTGAAAGGAAGATACAAGATGAACATTAATAAGAGTAAAACGAAGGTAATGGAATGTAATGTCAGAAAATCGGGAGATGCTAAAGGAATTAAATTAGGTAAAGAAACACTAAAAGTAGTAGATGAGTTTTGTTATTTTGGTAGCAAGATAACTTTTGAAGGCCGAAGTAAAAAAGATATAAAATGCAGAATGGCTATGGGAAGAAAAGCGTTTCTAAAGTAGCGAAACTTGTTAACATCCAATATTAATTTAAATGTTAGTAAGTCCTTTCTGAAAGCATTTGTCTGGAGTGTAGCATTGTATGGGAGTGAAACGTGGACAATGAGTTCAGATAAAAAGATGATAGAAGCTTTAGAAATGTGGTGCTACAGACGAATGATGAAAATTAAATGGGTAGATCACGTAACTAATGAGGTGCTTAACCGAATTGAGAAGAATAGGAGTTTCTGGCATATCCTAAGAGAAGGGATAGGTTGGTGGGACACAATCTGAGACATCAAGGAATTGTCAACTTGGAATTAGAAGGAAGTCTGTGGGGTAAAAATCGTAGAAGGAGATCGAGGGAGGATGTAGGTTGCCGAACGTATTCTTAGATGAAGAGGCTTGCACAGGACAGGGTAGCGTGGAGAGCTGCATCAAACGTCTGCGGACTGAAGACCACAACAACAACGTGTTCAGTCCTAACATGATGGAAGGGTTCTGAATCTGCATCAACCACTGCCGCCACTATGTCCGAACTGTTTCAGGAGGAATAGTAAATATCTAGGAGCTGGTAGTATAGGCGAACAGCAATAAACATGCCGTATAACGTATGTCCAATTATTATACAGTGCAGAGATACAGCTGAGTTGAATACTTATTCGTTCTTGTGTTGGTACACCGGCTGATATCGGTTGGTATGGCTGTATTTATCGAATGTCGGCAGCATGTCGATGCCAAAGTTGTGAAGTCGTACATTGAAGGTTCCACTGTAGTTTGTTAGATAAGTCTACTGAACTGTGGCGTTTAAACATTCCGTCCGTATTTACACATTCTGTGTATGCCGAAGTGTTGTTTGTGTATGCGGATGCTGCTGCTTGTAGGGAGTACGGGATTCGCTTTACTAAACGCAGACTAACGAAGTCAAGGATGTTTCTCGTCTGTTCAATACACATTGTTAACTGGTAGAGTGCCCAGCAGTCACGTTGTAGCTGAACGTGGAAATGAACAGAGCGTGGATGATATAGAAGACATTCAGTCGTTAGAACATAGTCCTTCAACAAGCACACTTATAATTACTTGTAGGTGTTGGCGTTTCGCTTAAAAGTTTGGCGGACATTACATATGTATGGGGTACATCCGCATCATTTTTAGCTTATTCAACACTTCGAGCAGGAGGTAAAAAGAAACGGTTGGAATTTTGTTGTTGGATACTTGAAAATCCTAAAGGAATCTTATTTCTAATTTTCTATGATAAACCCACTTTCACTTGCGACGTTATCAATAACACTCGTGATTCTCATCAGTGGTCCGTAGAAAATCCAAATGCCATTGTGAAGACACATTTTCAAAAATGATTCTTTGTAAATGTCTGGTGTACTTTTATAAAATAATAATAATAATAATAATAATAATAATAATAATAATAATAATAATAATCAGCTGATTGGGTCTGTTGTCTTACAGCATCGTCTTTCATCTAAACTTTCTTGAAAATGAGCTATCATTATCTGAAGAGATTGCTTTGGCTACTAGAATCCGTATGTTCTTCAGCATGAGGGGAATTCTGCACATGCTAGTCATTAGGGGACAAATTTCAACCTAACATTCCCCGAAAGAGGGATTGGTAGCTATGGTCATGTTCCTTGGCCACCAAGGTCCCCTGGTCTTATTACTTTGGATTCTTCCCTTTGGGGATGGTGAAAGGTGAAGTCTACTAAGAAAAATAAACATGAGAGCCGATGTGATCGTTCGGATTATGAATAGTGCAGCCCTCAGAAGACCCTCACGTTGTTTTTTAAATGGAAGTCAACAGTGCACTGAAGTTGGTGGATTTTGAAAATCAACTTTGAATGTTCTCATTTGCCTTTACTTTGAGTATCATACTAACGACTGTATCTCTGTACCAAATAAAAATTGGACACATCTTGTATGGCAGTTTATTGCAATTTATCTGTACTACCACCTCCTAAAATATTTACTATTTCTGCTGAAACACCCTGTATACTCTCCACTGCATGTTCTGTCACTTGCACTGTGACTAGTTATTCCAAGCTGACTTCCAACAGAGGCGCTGTCTCGTTAATGTGGCTGGATCGTCGTGTGTGTGTAAACGTCGAAGGTCAGGTGCCATTTCTTTTTGCGCTCTGGAATTCTCTAGCGTTGTCACCTTTCTCTACACAACTGTGTCGTGTACGAACAGACTAGGCGCCATACTGCTTTGCATAAGGTATCTGCAGACACTATGCACCAGAATGTTCCTGTATATAGTGAACTGCTGCGGCTCTATCTCGCTAAATTTAGGAGTTTTGCTTGTTCTAATGTCTCATTTTTATGACCAACACAGACACACCAGGAAGTCTTCAATCCAATCGCATATTTGTCCGAATATTCCGTATACACATATATAGTTTATTAGGCGATGGTGAAGAACTTCATCGGAGACTTTCTGGAAGTAAAGCAGCTCAGCATCAACTTGTACACCGCTGTCTGATGGTTTTTGCTTTCTGGAAATGATTATTTCACGTAAGGTTGTCAAAGATATTTAATGCAACTGTTTGATATCATCATTGAGTGACTTTTTGAGGACGCAGGATGATTTACAAAAAAAATTATATTTTATTTAATTAATGAATGCTTGGTATAAATGTAGAATAAACGTAAGCCAGTACAAATGAGATGGATAAACAATCGTGTAATGTTTGGACACAGTGCTAATGGTTTGCAACTTGATAAAATTACACCGAATAAATACTTAGGTACAACGTTGCAAATGCGGAAATTGCAGCCGAAAATTTTATTACAGGCAAATGCGGAATGACTGCTTTAAATAATTACTTTCAGACTGTACACGTAGTCCTTACTTTCTGTAGAGAAGTTGTTAAGTCTCAAAAAGTTATGGTTGTCCTAGCATACAATAAATTTTGTAATTCACGATACTTAATACATATAGGACAGAAGGTTTGCCGCGATTAGTTATTCCAGATAACTAAGAATTATATTTTTTTTCTTGAATTATGGCCAGAACTTTATATTCGGTATAGCCTGTACCAGGAAACCTAATCAGGTCTCGTACCATTTTCTCTGTCGAAAGACGAGCTGATTTTCAATTTTGGACTCTCCATATTTGGACAGTAAATATGTTCCAATTGCAGACTTTATGTAGGACTGAAGCTTAAGTGGATTTTGACAACTCGACAGATTATCTATCGCTTTCGAATTCATTGAAAGTTTCTCGCTTAGCTGATTTTATTTTTTATATGTCCAGTTTTCTATATTAATCTATTTTGTAATTTGTAATAGAACGCCATACCTGTCAAAAATAAAACAAGAGTAAGATTATATTAGGAAACGAGATAAGGAAAGTAGACGAGTTTAGTTATTTGAGCCGGCCGCTGTGGCCGAGGAGACTGAGGCGCTTCAGTCACGGTCTGCACGGCCACTACGATCGGGGGTTCGAATCCCCCCTCGGGCATGGATATTTGTGCCGTCTTTAGTATAAGGTAGTTCATAAGTAGTTTGTAAGTTTAGGGACTGATGACCCCTTAGTTAAGTCCCATAAGCTTAACAAACATTTGAACATTTGATTTGAGTTATTTGAGTAGCAAAACAATTTCTGATGGCCGAAGTAGAGAGGATGTAAAATGCAGAATAGTTGTGGGAAGAAAAGCATTTCTGAAGAAAAGAAATTTGTTAACATCGAATAATAATTCAAGTGTTAGGAATTTTTTTCTGAAGAAGTAGCCTTGAATTGCAGTGAAACGTGGACGCTAATCATTTCAGACAAGAAGAAGATAGAAGCTTTTCAAACATGATGCTACAGAAGAATGCTGAAGATCGCCTAACTAATGAGGAGGTAATGAACAGAGTTGGGGAGAAAAGAAATTCGCGGTTTCACTTGACTAAAAAAAAGGATCCACTAGTAGGATACATAAGGAATAGTCAATTTAACATTGGTGGGAAGTGCGCCGGGTTAAAATAGCAGAGGAAGACTACGAGACAAGTAAACAGGTTCAAATGGATGGAGGTTGCTATTGTTATTCGAAGATAAAGAGGCTTGCACAGGATAGGGTACCGTGGCGAGCTGCATCACACCAAACCAAAGGCCACAAGAACAATGGTATTCTGTTTTATTTCAATCTGTTGTGCATCTCTCCTTATTTTCGAAGTACCTTTGTAATACTGTTTTGAAGTACGACTGAGTGATACGCCGACAAAATTCTTTACATTAAGTACAACGTTTTTGACTTCGTTTTTTCACTAATTTGGTAACAAACGATTTAAAAATAATCCATGAAATTTCGGGATTACAAGCAGATATCGCCCACCACACGTCACTGTGATATTTCGGCTGACAACAATCTATCTTCAGGTGTCTTACACTATGTAAAATACTTATTTGAATATGACTAAATGGTTTGCCACCCGAAATATCACGTTCTTATGGTACCTACCATGTGGACGTCATGCAGTTGCAATGCGAAAGCTTCTTGGATTACTCATTAATCCTTGAAAAGGTCAAGAACCACAAGCGATTTGTAAAGTAGTACAGGAATTTGTGAAGGTATATTCAGGACCATGCCTATTAAAGCGCTGTGGTGTTCAAACCAATCTTCGGATTGTTGACTGCTTTACTTTATATTCAAGAATAAGTTGTAGACTTTTTTGTTCTTTGTTCGTCAATGTACAAAGAACATCAAATTATGACTACTTTTGTTGTTCACTGGTACCCTCTTTTGTTTGTCTGCAGGTACTTCTAAAGGAAAACTTTGGTATTCGAAATCTTTGGGAATAACAAATACCGAGAAATACCACCAAACCCTGGTAGCGGTTACATCATATCGGTGAAATATCGCAATGTCTTCCGGCTGCGATAACGAGTTTAAGTTTATCGTGCCCGGCTACGTAACTATCTTCATTGAGTGACAAATCTCACAAGTGATTCATATGTTTACTTTGTGTTTTCATTTTCACAATGACCCCCTGATCTTACGAGATACTTTAAACCTCGATTTATCACTAAATATCACCCACCATTCATATTCTGCGCAGCCCTAAGACTGAAACCAAATAAAGAAAAAAGCTTTGCTAGGTAGCATGAGGACATGCCAGAAGTCTTGGAAAATCTCCTAATAATGTGCCTGTAGCGCGACGTGGCACGGATTCCCAAGTCGTTGGAAGTCTCCTGCAGGAATATTAAGCCATACTGCCCCCATAGCCGTCCATAATAGTGTTGTTGCCCGTGCATGATTTTCTGCAGGAACTGAGCTCTCAATTGGTTTGTAATACCTATATAATCGCTGATATTCTAGGAGAGTATCAAAGTACCATCGTTGCATAAAATTACAAAAGTTACCATGTTCATGTATTCAGTAAAGAATTATAGAACGAGATTACAAAGAAAAGGATGCAGAAGGACAAGCAGATTTTAGAGCTGAGTGATCAACAATTGATCATATATTTTGCCTACAGCAAGTAACTGGAAAAAAATGAGTTCCAGCACAGCCTCTACATTTTGTGTATATACTGGTATATATATGAAGAAAAAGCTTTTGATCGTGTCCATTACACAGGTTATGGGAATCTTTACTGTTAATAGGGATAAATCCAACAATAATAAGAGCAATTCAAAACATAGATAAAAATTCCACATCAAAAATAAAAATTGGTAAATATTTATCACCTGGATTCCAAGTCTCAAGTGGGGATTCGAACCCCCGACCGTACTGGCCGTGCAGACCGTGACTGGAGCGCCTGAGTCCCCTCGGCCACCGCGACCGGCAAAGTTTAACACATTGTTTTATCTCTACGACTGGAACAACCCTCTCCCGGCATGATGGCGAAGGTATCGGGAATCATAAGACCACACACGCCGGTCGCGTGCCCATTTCAGTCATAGTTTATGTCGTACTGTTGTTATTGTCATATGGTTGGGTCGCCGGCTGCGGAGGCCCATCGTTGGGAGTGTTGTGACACACTTGTACTCTGCCTGATGTTAATTCCGCCACACGCTTTATTTTACCAGTCAGTTCAGCCCCGACGCCTGACATTTGTTAATGTGAGGTGGCTCCCAACCCCTCGACGTATGGACTAGTTTTCACCTTGGTCTCGCCACTTTTCCAGACGCTCGCCACAACCCTCCCCCAGCACACAAGTCGTGTAGCTTCCGAAATGCTCTTGCCTACTCTCCTGGACATCACAATCTGCTCTCTGTCAAACTCAGACGACGCGTCTTCTCCATACTACACTCGGACAGCACGCTCACTGCTACTACATGCACCATGCGCGCGTCTAACAGTCATTTTCTTCTGGTGTCACTGATATCGATAGTGGGTAGGTGGTTATATGTTTTGGGTGATCGGAGGAGGAGGAGGAGGAGGAGGAGAAAATACTCCAGAATTCGTATCAAGAACAGCTTCCAGCGTCCCTAATTTAGAAGTAGATACCCCTGGAGTATTAAAACAACTAAAACCACTTAACAAAAGTAACTCCCGACTGTGTACCAATTAGGTTCCTTTCAGAGTATGCTGGTGCAATAGCCCCATACCTAGCTATCACACACAACCGCGTAGCCGGCCGCGGTGGCCGAGGTGACTGCGGCGCTCCAGTCACGGTCAGCACGGTCACTACGGTCGGGGGTTCGAATCCCCCCTCGGGCATGGATATTTGTGCCGTCCTAGTTCGTAAGTAGTTCATAAGTAGTTTGTAAGTTTAGGGACTGATGACCCCGTAGTTAAGTCCCATGAGCTTAACAAACAACACACAACCTCTCGCTCAGCGAACGTTCCGTACTCAAAGACTGGAAAATTGCACAGGTCCCTCCAATATTCAAGAAAAGCAATAGTAGTGAATATCAGCAAAATTACAGGCCTATACCATTGTCATCGGTTTGCAGCAGGAGTTGAGAACGTATAATTTTCTCAAATATTATGAACTACCTATTGACCCATAATCAACACGGATTCAGAAAGTATCATTTTGTGAAACTTTACTCACGTGATGTGATGAATGCTATAGACAAGGGATGTCAAATAGATTCCGTATTTCTAGATTTCCGGAAAACTTTCGACACTGTACCTCACAAGCGTCTTCTAATCAAATTGCGTGCTTATGGAATATCGCCTCAGTTGTGCGATTGGATTCGTGATTTCCTGTCAGAAAGGACACAGTTCGTTGTAATTGACGGTAAGTCATCGAGTAAAACGGAAGTGGTATTTGCCGTTCTCCAGGGAAGTGTTATAGAGCTTCTTATTTCTATAAACGATTTAGCAAACAATCTGAGCAGCTCCGTAAGACTGTTCGCGGATGATGCTGTCACTTATCGGTTAGTAAGATCAAAAGCAACTGCAAAATGATTTAGATACGATATCAGCATGGTGCAAAAATTGCAATTGACCGTTAATAATGAGAATTATGAAGTCATCCTTAAGACAACTGAAAGAAATCTGTTAAAACTACATTTACACGATAAATCAGTCATAACTACTGGCCGTCAATTCCACTAAATACCTAAGACTAACAATTACGAAGAATTTAAATTGGAAAGAACACAAAGAAAATATTGTAGGGAAAGCGAATCAAAGAATACGTTTCGTTGGCAGAACACTTAGCAGATGCAACAGTTCTGCTAAAGAAACTGCCTACACTTCACTTGGGCGTCCTATTTTTGGTGTATTGATGCGCATTGTGGGATCCCAACCAAGTAGGACTGACAGACGATTTATAGGAAATTCAGAGAAGGGCAACTTGTTTTGTATTATCGTGAAATAGAGGAGAGAGTGTCACGGAAATGATGCACGAGTTGGGGTGGAAATAAATAAAAGAAAGGCTGTATTCGTTGCGACGAGATGTATTTGCGAAATTTCTTTCATCAACTTTCTCTTCCGAATGCGAACCGATTTTGTTAGCACCTACCTAGAAAAGAAGACATGATCATCAAAATAAAATAAGGAAAGTCAGATCGACAATTGATTTAGGTGTTCCTTTTCCCGCGAGCTATTAGAGAATGGAACTATGGAGAAATATCATAAAAGTGGTTCGATGAACCCTCTGTCATGCACTTCAGTGTGGCTTGCAGAGTATCCATGTAGATGTAGATCATTAGTAAGTATCTGGATGTACCGGATAGCGCACCCATGTTTTCCGTATGTCAGCTATCTGTGCTGATAACTCGTTACGATTCTGAGGGAACCAATATAACTCGTGTCCAACAATTTGATTTTGCAGACAGTCTTTTGGTGAATGCACTTCATCAATATTCGTCAGGATTTCATATTGCCGGCCGCGGTGGCCGAGGGGACTGAGGCGCTCCAGTCACGGTCTGCACGGCCACTACGGTCGGGGGTTCTAATCCCCCCTCGGGCATGGATATTTGTGCCGTCCTTAGTATAAGGTAGTTGATAAGTAGTTTGTAAGTTTAGGGACTGATGACCCCGTAGTTAAGTCCCATAAGCTTCACAAACATTTGAACATCTCTATAAAAACATTTGATTTCACACTACCAATCTTCCCTTTTCTTAGATATCATGTAGATCTCTCTCTCTCTCTCTCTCTCTCTCTCTCTCTCTCTCTCTCTCTCTCTCTCTCTCTCTCTCTCTCTCTGTGTGTGTGTGTGTGTGTGTGTGTGTGTGTGTGTGTGTGTGTCAGGATGGAGGAGCACTAGCCTCCAGCGAGTTTTCTGTTTTGTATGTTTATTTCCACTTTGCATTCTACAGAGGCAGTAAAGCTAATGGTGTAACGTTGTATACATATGAAGCGATCGCCGTTATTATGCTTACAATTGTGTTTCTGTCGTGTCGTACGTTGCCCGCTTCCTCCAGCCATTCGAGTAGACACACTTCTCCGCGTTGAGAATCGGCGTCATTTATAGCGCATAGTAACGCTACTCCGCGCAGCGGCTGACATTCCTGGCCGCTGCGCCATGGTCTCGGGTATCGCGAGCCTGCCATATCTTCGCCACGTCCGTACAACTACCGACCAGCGCTCGGGAACGAGCTCATCAAGTTAACCGCCGGAGCCGACATGTCGATGGACTCTCCTGTTTCTGTAAAACACACAGACATTTGCGATTTTTACCCACATACATTTCTGCAGTTTATAATGTTTTAATAGATTTTAAGTAATTACTAACAGAGCCCTGAAAGACCTAGGTCGGAACAAGGCCCCAGGAGTAGATGACATACCCTCAGAGCTACTAAAGTCTCTGGGAGAGCCAGCCATGACAAGACTATTTGAACTGGTGTGTAGGATGTATGAGACAGGCGAAATACCCTCAGACTTTAAGAAAAATGTAATAATCCCCATTCCAAAGAAATCAGGCGCAGGCAGGTGTGAAAATTACAGAACCATTAGTTTGATAAGTCATGGTTGCAAAATTTTAACAAGAGTTATCTACAGGAGAATGGAAAAGCTGGTAGAAACTAACCTCGGGGAAGATCAGTTTGGATTCAGGAGGAACGTAGGGACCCGGGAGGCAATACTCACTTTACGTCTTATCTTAGAAGATATATTAAGGAAAGGCAAACCTACATTTTTAGCTTTTGTAGATTTGGAGAAAGCATTGGACATTGTTGACTGGAATACACTCTTTCAAATTCTGAAGTCAGCAGGAGTAAAATATAGGGAAAGGAGAGTTATTTACAACTTGTACAAAAGCCAGACCGCAGTTATTAGACTTGAAGGGCATGAAAGGGAAGCATCAGTTGGGAAGGGAGTAAGACAGGGTTGTAGCCTTTCTCCGATGTTATTCAATTTGTACATCGAGCAGGCGGTGAAGGAAAGCAAGGAAAAATTTGGAATAGGGATTAAAGTTCAGGGGGAAGAAATAAAAACATTGCGTTTTGCTGATGACATTGTAATTCTATCAGAGACAGCACAGGACCTGGAAGAACAGTTAAATGGAATGGACAGTGTGTTGAAGAGAGCGTATAAAATGAACATTAACAAGAGCAAAACAAAAATAATGGAATGCGGTCTTAGAAAATCAGGCGATGCTGAAGGAATTAGATTAGGTAACGAAACAATGAAGGTGGTAGATGAGTTTTGTTACTTGGGTAGTAAAATAACATGCGATGGTCGCAGTACAGAGGATATAAAATGCAGAATGGCAATGGGTAGGAAAGCATTTTTGAAAAAGAGAAATTTGCTAACATCGAATATTAATTTAAGTCTAAGGAAGTCTTTTCTGAAGGCATTTGCGTGGAGTGTTGCCTTGTACGGGAGTGAAACATGGACGATAAGCAGTGCTGACAGGAAGAGAATAGAGGCTTTTGAAATGTGGTGCTACAGAAGAATGCTGAAGATTAGGTGGGTAGATCACATAACTAATGAAGAGGTACTGAACAGAATTGGCGAGAAAAGGAATTTTTGGCATACCTTGACTAAAAGAAGGGATAGCTTGGTAGGACACATTCTTAGACATCGAGCAATCGTAAATTTAGCATTGGAGGGAAGTGTGTGGGGTAAAAATCGCAGAGGGAGACCAAGAGACGCATATAGTAAGCAGATTCAAGTGGATGTGGGTTGCCGTTCTTATGAGGAGATGAAAAGGCTTGCTCAGGATAGAGTAGGGTGGAGAGCTGCATCAAACCAGTCTCTGGACTGTGACCATAACAACAACAGTTTATTCTACCGATACTCAGCTTTTCAAGATTACGATGTATGGGGGTTCTGCTCGCTGCTACATTATTCTCCTGGGGCGTCGTGGTAGAAATAAATACTCGTAGGTACAATTTTTCACTTCTTCTTTAATTTGGATCAAACTTCTTCTCCACCAAAACATTACAAATTCAAAGCATCCACAATACAACAGAACTTAGTTGATAGTACTTCCATTTTAAGACAACTGACTGACATAGCTTCCAGAGCATTTGACAAACGACTAAAACTCGAACTCCCCCACGCAAGGCGGTGAGGCAAATATATAACATCGGCAATAATGACCTTACATTATGCATTGTTCATAACAGTTGAATATACTAATTTACAATTAACAAACACACAAAGAAAACATTTCATGAACACAAAAATAATCACAATATAAAATGAAAACTATACATATAATAATTTTACAAGGCACATATTGTTTTAAGACTTAATCACGCTACTTTTTGTTTGACAACAAACCAAAATGTTAAATGTCAATTAATTAGTTAATGAGTACATCATACATGTGCCTAACATATATTGAACTATGAAATATCTTGTACTTTCTCAAAATATACTCCAAATCTTACGTCAGTCAATATATACAAAGAATAACTATATTCAAATCTCGACTATTGATTAATTAACACAATTAGCGCCGGCCGCGGTGGCCGAGGGGACTGAGGCGCTCCAGTCACGGTCCGCACGGCCACTACGGTCGGGGTTTCGAATCCCCCTTGGAAATGGATATTTGTGCCGTCCTAGTTCGTAAGTAGTTCATAAGTAGTTTGTAAGTTTAGGGACTGATGACCCCGTAGTTAAGTCTCATAGACTCTACAAACATTTGAACATTTTTTTGAACACAATTAGCTGGTCTACACAACTTGTTTATGAGCCTAACATATATACAATGCTATTTATTTTCATTTCTTTCTGTTTTTCACAAAAGTTTTTACAATTCGTCTGTTTAAGTCTTTAAATAACATACAATGGTGAAACTATTGTTTATAGAACTGTCTCGAAACGTCATATACAAATCTCTTAATTAATGAAATATATCACTTGTTTTAATCACAGTATCACCGAGACACTATCCTACACTGATTTCTAGGCTGGCTACTTCGTTTTTAACTAACTTCACATGCAACATGTATCACTATTGAACCACACGATTCCGGGTCCGACGCAGACGGTATCGCACAATAACATTGAGATGAGAGGTCCAGCAGTATCGTCACAAGTTGTATGCAGTTCTTACTTAGATAGTAAGAGGCACTGTAACTCCGTCAGAAACAGCAAACAGTGTAAAAGCGCTGTTGAACGGAATGGAAATTGTCTTGAAAGGAGGGTATAACATGAACATTAACAAGAGAAAAACAAGCGTAATGGAAAGCAGTCTAAGAAAATCGGGGCAGTGCTGAAGAAATTAGATTAGGTAACGAGACAATAAAAGTAGTAGATCAGTTTTGTTATTTAGGTAGCAAAGTAACTTCTGATGGCCGAAGTAGAGAAGATATAAAATGCAGAATGACTAAGGGAAGAAAAGCATTTCTGAAGAAGAGAAATTGGTTAACGTGGAATATTAATTTAGGAAGTCTTTTCTGAAGGAATTTGTCTGTAGTGTACTCTTGTACAGGAGTTGAACGTAGACGATAAGGAGATCAGATAGAAAACTTGTACAAACTTTTAAATTTGTTGCTGCAGGCGAATCTTGAACATCACATGAGTAGATCGCGTAACTTATGATGATTTTCTGAACAGAATTGGGAAGAAAACAAATTTCTGGCATATATTGACTAAAAGAAGGGATCGATTGGTAAGACACATTCTGAGACTTCAAGAAATCGTCCGTTTAGCATTGGAAGGAAAAGTGTGGGGTAAAAGTCGCAGAGAAAGACCGAAAGACAAATACGGTAACAGGTACAAAGGGATTTAGGTTTGCGTTCTTATTAAAAAATGACGGCTAGGGTAGGGTAGCGTGAAGAGCTGCATCAAACCACTCTTTGGACAGAAGACCTCAACAACAGTAACAATGGCAGATTCGATAATGTATGCTGCTGCTGTTGCTATATTCGTAAGATAGTCGTTGTATTTATTCCGTAATTGTTAGTGCATGCATGTTTTTCTTATTCCACACTTGATCACCTGGCGTTGCCCAGTTACATATTATCACAGTCTTATATCACACAGTAAAGGGAAATCAGTAATCTCTTTACAGACCGTTCTCGATTATTTTTGGGTGTCACGTAATTTTCACTCTCGTACCACCCCTATGTATTATCCAAGAGTATATTTCCTGCTAGCAAGTCACTTTCGTATTTTGGTTTCATTAAATTATTCGAAACTTCTCAACGCTTTGGCTATATATCCACCCCTACCTCACAAATAGGTGTGCTTTGAGTGTTTTTAATATTCACTGTATTTTTTTCCCTAGACAGTAGTCACATATATACTTCGTTTCGTTGAAATTTCTTCGCGTGTTGCATACTTGGTTCCATTCTTTCCTTTCGCCATTCCTCCTCCTAGGCCTAAAAAGTTAAATGTTATCGAGGTTATCACCAATCAGCCCAATATCCACTGAAACTATAGATTCTGCACTAATATGTTTTGATTACTTTTACACCACTACCCTACCTCTAAGGGCTCTTATATCATTCACAACGTTATTAGTACTTTTTTGTCGGCACTATGCTTTTCTAAATCATCGTACACCTTTGCACGATTATTAAACAAAGGTGAACATTTTCGGTTAGTCTTAACCAAAACTGTCATTGTAATAGATGGAAATAGAATAAATAAATGTGATCGATTAGAAGAAAATTACTGTTTCAGTCGATTAGTCAGATGGTTGTTTTTTCCAGAACAGTTTCTGTTTAGACCACTCGACTGGAAGTGGAATACTGTCAAAGAAACGAAGAAAATTTGATTTTTTCACTTTGTTCACATATTTCGAGTTTTCCTTGCTACTGTCTCGACTTTTTTTGTGATAAGTGTTTCAAGACGATAACGAACGAGGAAAAAATCACCCATTTCCATCGTCCAAAATAGGAGTAGTTATAGTGTTGAGTTCATTCAAAAACACATTGAAAAACGCCCTTATTCTTTTTTCTAGAATTTTTCAATTTACCAGTTGATTTTCCAAAACTTTTCTTTCATACAAACCACATATCAGCCATATTGGTTGAGCCGTTCTCAAATAATGGTCTACATACATGCGGCAAGAAGATGAACCGACCCAAAATAATAGCAGACAAGTCCAGAACGTAGATCACTTAATCCCTGCGCCGCAGACCAAACTTCCACGCAAACTTTCATTGCCCACATTAACCTAAAATCCCTGGTTAAGCCAAAAAATATTTGGGAAGACGTTGTAAAAAATGTGCGAAAGCCTTCAGTGTTTTCATATGTGAGGAAAAAGTTACAGTCCTGCTGCAATATAGTAAGACACCAGGCGTGATCTACAGCACAACATTCCAAACTTTTCCTCAATACGAGACCCGCCAACTAGATAAAGTTTTAAGGGGTGCCCTTTCGGTAACATTAAGAAAAGGATTTTATTCAAACAAATGTTATTTTTATGAAATACTCGAACTTAATTTCCAAGTAGTGTATGAAACACATTTTCATTTATAGAAGTATTCAGTACTTGGGTTTGTTTATAAATAACAATTTTGCTTCCAGTCACTATTCTTTATATATTCATCACGACGCGTTTCGGTAAATAATTCCTATTTTAAAGTGCGTTTTTTGTGCCAACCCATTCAATACTGTTATGAATTCAGCATACCGATCAGTCGCGTACTACAAAGAGAATAATGTTTTATTATTTTAACTCATTTTTTTATTTACATGGTCCTTTGTTTTTGCGCCTCTTTTCCGCAATTACAGTTTGTGTAGGAAAATCAGGCGCCTTTTGCATCAGTAAATAATAGTCTAGCGAAGACCAGACGCGTTTCGCTTTATTTAAAAGCCTCTTCAGCGGTCAATTTTTTCAATGTCTCCCTGGTCATACTTTTTCTGTTGAATCCACACTGGTATTAATCTTCGTTTCGAAACCTGCAGTTACTGGCGAGTTTTGAAATTAAGATTAAAGGCGTACCAAAGTGAATATCGGCGTTGTAAAAATTTGTAGCATTTATTGTGGTGGCCTTACCATTACAGATTATACATCAAATGTGAACGAAGAACTCAAACAGCTTGTCTCACAAGTGTTCAGTGTGAGCACTCTTAGTCACGCGACACTTATCTAGTCGATAGCTGAGTTCGTCCGAAGCCTTTCTCACTGTGTCTGGAGTAATTGATGCAACTGCAACTTCAGTCCTGTGTCGTAGGTCGTTTAGCAAAGTTGGTAGAGGAGGGACATCCATCCGATACTTTACAGTCCCCCTCTCCCCAAAGGTAAAAATCGCAAGGCGGCAGGTCTGGTGAACGTGGAGGCCATCCAAACAAGCTCCGTCGTCCGGCACCTTGCGGTCCACTCATGGGCCGAGAACAACGTTGTTGAACCCTCCGCTACACGACTTTTCTTATCTCCGATACATGCGTGCGGGCCGAGAGTCCGCATAGCGTTTTATACCATTTCCATGAACAATTCTTATATTACCGTTTGGAAATATGATACAGCCGGTCGCAGTGGCCGAGCAGTCTGCGGCGCGCCAGTCACAGTCTGCACGTCCGCTACGATCGGGGGTTCGAATCCCCCCTCGGGCATGGATGTTTCTGTCGTCTTTAGTATAAGGTAGTTCATAAGTAGTTCGTAAGTTTAGGGACTGATGACCACGCAGTCAAGTCCCTTAACCTTAACAAACATTTGAAATATGATACATTCGAATCTGAATAACACAAATAAGACACTGAATTCGTAAACTTAATGTACATGAGCATCGATGGTGCACATAAAATATAACTTATATTTTACCCTTAAATCGATAACATTCACTGTACTCGCATAAATTGTTATTAATTCCGTTATTTCACTGGTTTGACAAATGTATGCTAACCAACAGTTATCTTACGTCAATTAGTTCAGAAAATGTTTCAGAAAACTGTAGTTATCATCCTCACTGTCAGTTTAGACAAATCATTGCTATTTTCACTGCTCTCTTGGTGCCAGATATGCACAGACATTTTCCAGGCATACAAATTTATTGTACAGATTTCAGGAAAATCTCGTCGGTCTTTTCCTATTCCAGAAGTTAAATCTTCCTCGAGTTGTTGTTTGTGAAACTTCAGGAGTAGCTGCAGCAGTTGGTAATCACAAAATTTCTGTGATATTCTAGCTGTTCACTGGAGTATCTACATGACTGACCTTCATTGCCGTATAATCATGCAACAATTCTTTGGCAAGAACTTCTAGATAGTCTTTTCTGGTAATTGTTAAACCTGATTTTCTCTTCTAAATTGCATATCCATTGATTTAAGCAGTTCTTAGAAGATAGGGCAACATTATAAATAACCATCTTCTGGTATTTTTGTCACAGAATATGTACATTTCATCTCATCAACTTTCTCCACATCAGATTTGGTCACGTTGTAAAAGTTATAATTTCTGGCTTGCACTTTTTCGAAGCACTGTCAGTACTGTCATCATTTAAGGCAAACTATGCCAGAACAACCTTGTCTCTATAAGCTTTATATGAAACAAGTGCCATTATAAATTCTAAAATGCTGGATTCCACAGGATGATTGTTTGCTACTGTCATGAATGGAGGAATTTCACGTGTATTTTTTCGAAACGAACTGATGATAGAGCTGCGCCACAAGAATGCATGCACGCGGATGATGGACTGATACTCTGCACCTCTTGTGTTCTCTTTTTCAGACAATGAAGAAATGCAATTGTTGCCAGTAATTCCTTACAGAATGAGGGGAAGGTAGAAAAAGCCTCTAACGGAAATCTGGAATTTATAAGTTATTGTTGACGGAAAAATAAAACTGCGGACTCAGTCTGCGGTGCGTGTAACGGAGGGTTAACAAAACAGCGTAAAAAAAGAGGCCCGTTCACTTTCCGCCGGGATATGGCACAAAAAACATTTAATTTAAGGAGTCTCGCTGCAACTCTACCAAGTGTTGGGTATATGCTGACCCCCAGGTACGCCCATTATGTTCACAAGTCCACTTAGGTGAAATGTTGATTCATCACTGTAAGACGTCTCAGCGCAGAACAACATCATCGATATGTAGCAGGAACACTTAGTGGACAAAGTGTTAGAGATGCTCGTTCATTTGATGTATAATTTGTAACGGTAAGGTCTCCGTAATAAATTCTACGAAGCATTAAAAACCCTAAATTAGTTTTGGTACGTCCTGTATCTAGTGCCAGTTTAAGTCGCCAGTCGGTCTAAGGCGCCTCGCTGCGGACCGCGCGGTTGCTCGCTGTCGGAGGTTCGAGTCCTCCCTAGGACATCGGTGTGTGTGTGTGTGTGTGTGTGTGTGTGTGTGTGTGTGTGTGTGTGTTACAGACTGACGACCACGTAGTTTGGTACGTTCCCCATGTCCATCCACACACACACACACACACACACACACACACACACACACACACACACACACACACGCAGTTTGGTCCGATAGATTTACAAACAAACAAAGATAAGTCGCCAGTCTGAGTTCAACATAAAAGTATGAGAAAGGTGAGAGAGAGAAAAATTTAGTGCTGAAGATGCTTTTAGATAAATGTAAATGCGTCTGGTCTTAGATTGTTATTTACAATAGCAAAAGATGGCCACTTGTGCTATACAAACAGCGTTTTGCATTTGTAAGTTAGTGGGCCGGCCAGTTTGGGTAGCCGGCAGTGTTGGCAGGACTGTGGGTGTTTGCAGTGCGGCCGGTGTCACCTGCGCCTCTCTTGTTCCCAGAAGTGGCCACGGCCGCAGATAAGCGCCTGCTGCTCGTGAGAACGCGCGCCTCCTTCCGCGCTGCTCACTGCTGCCACCCTAAGCGCCCACTCCCTGCCAAACATCTTGTAAAAAACAACTAGACTCACTGCTGTCGCGGGATAATTTGAACCTTCGGCCGGCCGCCATGGTAGTGGCAAAATACGAGTGATGTTAGACGGCCGAACTTTTCAGGAAACATTCCTCACACACAAAGAAAGAAAATGTATTATGACATATGCCCGGAAACACTTAATTTCCATGTTAGAGCTCATTTTATTAATTCTCTTCAAATCACATTAATCATGGAATGGAAATGTTCAAAATGTCCTCCGTTAGCGACGATACATGCATCCATCCTCCAGCGCATGGAATCCCTGATGCGCTGATGCAGCCCTGGAGAATGGCATATTGTATCACAGCCGTCCACAATACGAGCACGAAGAGTCTCTACATTTGGTACCGGGGTTGCGTAGACAAGAGCTTTCAAATGCCCGCATAAATGAGAGTCAAGAGGGTTGAGGTCAGGAGAGCGTGGAGGCCATGATACTGGTCCGCCTCTACTAATCCATCGGTCACCGAATCTGATGTTGAGCAGCGTACGAACACGTCGACTGAAATGTGCAGGAGCTCCATCGTGCATGAACCACATGTTGTGTCGTACTTGTAAAGGCACATGTTCTAGCAACACAGGTATTGTATACGGTATGCAATCATGATAACGTGCTTCAGTGAGCGTAAGTGGAAGAACATGATGCCCAATCAAGACATCACCAACAATTCCTGCCCAAACGTTTACAGAAAAAAAAATGTTGATGACGTGATTGCACAATTGCGTGCGGATTCTCGTCAGCCCACACATGTTGATTGTGAAAATTTACAGTTTGATCACGTTGGAATGAAGCCTCATCCGTAAATACTAAAATGAGCTCTAACATGAAAATTAAGCGTTTCTGGACACATGTACACGCATTTTCTTTGTTTGTGTGTGATGAATGTTTCCTGAAAGTTTGGCCGTACCTTTTTGTAACACCCTGTATACTAAGTTGTTGTCGCGTCTGTACTGTTTGACTATTACAGTGTACATGAAGCACGATGGTGAAGAGCTGTTTAGCTTTTAACTGCACAAATAGGTTTAAGAAAGGAACTAAAAGAACGAATACTGTCTTCCCATTTATATTTCTCAGGAATACAAGTAGCCCCACTATTTGTGTTCAGAGGTAGTTTACTGTTCAAATGTTTGTCAAGCTTATGGGACTTGACTACGGGGTCATTAGTCCCTAAACTTACAAACTACTTATGAAATACTTACGAACTAGGACGGCACAAATATCCATGCCCGAGGGGGGATTCGAACCCCCGACCGTAGTGGCCGTGCAGACCGTGACTGAAGCGCCTCAGTCCCCTCGGCCACCGCGGCCGGCAGTTTACTGTTGCTTATCAGACTGTTAAGACAATACAGGATTGAATAAAATAAGACTTTTACAATACTGGTGACGTTTAAAAACGAGCTACTTTAGGCAGTACTGCTGGACAGGAACTTCGAAAAGTTTCATTTTATGATGTGTAAAATAACTATTGGTGGTACGAGATCAGTTGCCTCACTGCAGTTTGAATTTTTGTTTATGAAATTAATATTAGCAACTTGTAATACGGAAATTAAAGCTCATCTGATTTACATTTATGTGTAACAACTGAATGGGGTGTGCACAACTGTGTATAGTTCCATATATGAATGACACACAGCCACACTCGACGCACATTGTGAAGTTGAGCCCTATGATGACAGTTAATGACTATTGATCAGTTCACGCTACTGTATTTGGCTTACAGCATTAAAAATGCTAATATTCCTCCTAGATTCCCTAATGCTAATGTTACGTACATTTGGCTAAGAAAAGGATATGGCATACTTCGCGTTCTTAAAGAATTTGGTAGAGGCTGGTTTCAGTTTACAGTCATGTATCTGATGGGATATTTAATTTTCTCAGTCGATTTTTAACATTAGCTGTTTCAGGCAGCTCAGTTTCATTTTTTGATGGTATAAAATATCTAAATATTGGAGAGTACAGCAGGCACTCAAAGAAAGACGCAAAGTATTGTGAAACTCTGCCGGAATTAACGTTTATACAAAAGTTTCAGCATCGTAGATTATACTGACAAAGTACCAAAAAACCGTGTCTGACGATAATTTACATTGTGCCGCACCTAGGACGCTAAAAAACTAAATGTTACAATTCGGTTTAGTTAGGAAGAAGAAAAGCTGTTGGCCGATTTTTACACCGTATGTGTAATAAATATACACACAACCGATAGTTGCTGAATAATTATTCAAAGAGTCTGAATCTGTTTTGTAGTTATATATTTAAATGAGACACTGTTTTCGCGACTTAACTCGAATGAATGCACGCGGTAATCAAGAGTGTTACGCACATTTAAAGTTGGCGCGAAAGTTTGCCACCATAATGGCCGCCGAGGCGCCCTCCAATTTGCCCGCTGTTTGCAGTCCGCCGCTTACGGAATTGTGGGGGCTTGCTCCCTGCTCCCCATCTCTCTCTCTCTCTCTCTCTCTCTCTCTCTCTCTCTCTCTCTCTCTCTCTCTATCTCTCTCTCGTGTAAAATAATAGCGCTGTCTTTTTTTCATATGCCCGAAACAACAGACACCATTTTCATCCTACAGCCATTGTGCACACTATGGGATGAAACACTATGGGATGAAAAGTATCCCGCCACCTCCAAAAACATATGTTTTTTATATTGGATGCATTGTGCTGTTAGCAACTGCCAGGTACTCCATATCAGCGACCTCAGTCATTACACATCGTGAGAGAGCAGAATGGATCGCTCTGCGGAACTCAACGGACTTCGAATGGGAACAGGTTATTCGATGTCTCTTGTGTCAGAAGTCTGAACGCAAGATTTCCACACTCCCTAAACATCCTTATGTCCTGTGATCTTATACTGGAAATATGGTCACGTACAGCACGAAAGCGTACAGGCTGACCCCGTCTGTTGACTGAGATCGCTGAAGGTTTAAGACGGCCGTACAGTGCAATAGGCACGCGTCTGCTCAGACCATTACATAGACATTGCAATCTGCATCACGATCCACTCAAAGTACTATGACAGGCGGGAGATGAGAAAACTTGGTTTTCATGGTCGAGTGGCTGTCCAAAAACCACACATCACGCACGTCAATGCTAAACGGTGCTTCTCTTGGTATAAGGAGCGTAAACATTAGACGATTGAACCGTGAAAAAACGTTGTGTGGAGTGGCGAATCGTGGAACACAATGTGGCCATCCGACGGCAGGATTTGGGTGTGGCGAATGCCCGGTGAACGTCATCTGCCAGCGTGATTAGTGCCAACAGTAAAATTCGGAGGCGGTAATGTTATCTTGTGGTCGTGATATCCATAGAGAGGAGTTGCACCCCTTATTGTTTTTTGTGGCACTATCACAGTACAGGCCTACATTGATATTTTAAGCACATTTTTGCTTCCCACTGTTGAAGAATAATTTGGTGATGGCAATTCCATCTTCCAACACTATCGAGCACCTGTTCATTATGCACCGCCTGTGACGGAGTGGTCACAAGATAATGAATCCCTGTAATGGACTGTCCTGCACAGAGTCCTGACTTCGTGCCAGGCGTCGCCGACCTACATCGATACCTCTCCATAGCGCAGCGCTCCGTGAAGAATGGACTGCCATTCATCAAGCACTTGCTTGGACGTGTGGTTTCGAGAGTGGAAGCTATCTTCAAGGTTAAGGGTGGGGCAATACTGCATTGAATTCCAGCATTACCGATGGACGGCGCGACGAATTTGTCATTTTCAGCCAGGTGTCTGAATACTTTTGAACGCATAATGTATCAATACTGTAACATATCACTTTGTTACAGTGATGTGTTACACAAGACAATTAGCACCGACGAATCATGATCATTTGATGTTAATGAAATTTAATGTACATAGTTTCGGAAGGTGCGAAATGCACACACATTGAGTGCGTGAATTTGTGGCGGAAAGTAATCCCTCGAGACGGCCCTTCCGCTGAATGGGGTGACGGTGGCCGTGCAACACATTTGACGGCCCTAGCAGTTCTTGTCATTTTCTCCATGAAATGGGCCGATCTCTTGGGAGTTTCGCTGGCTTCCATGCAGGAAAACGGTCGCGACTATGCACAGAAAAGTCGTGGAATAAATTACTATTTTTTTAGTAGAGTCTGTTACAAACGGTTGTTTTGTTATTGCTGATAGCTTTTCCTGAGTATGTGTTACGGGAGTCGCCGATGTGCCACTAGTAATGAGTACATTGGGCAGCACCACAACGGTAGATTGTGTGAATAAATTTAATATTTTCGTCTTACGGAAGGCGTCTTATAGCAGTCCAAGCCTTCTGTTGGAAGCATGCAGCCGCCTCGCAGCTGATGATTTGGTTATACACATGACGATGGGATTTGCCGCGGTGGAGTAGCCGAGCGGTCTAAAGCGTCTCGCTGCGGAGCGCGCGGTTGCTCGCCGTGGAGGTTCGAGTCCTCCCTGGGGCATGGATGTGTGTGTTTGTCCGTAGGTTAGTTTACCTAGGTTTAAGTAGTTTGTAAGCTACGGACTGATAACCATGCAGTTTGGTCCGATATATTTACAGACATTTGACATTTTTGATGGGATTTAACATGCCCGAAACCAGTGACTCCGAGCGCTCTAAGGCGCCTTGCTGCGGAGCGCTCGGTTGCTCGCCGTCGGAGGTTCCTGTCCTCCCTCTGGCATGGACGTGTGTGTGTGTGTGTGTGTGTGTGTGTGTGTGTGTGTGTGTGTGTGTGTGTGTGTGTGTGTGTGTGTGACAACCGAAGCCCATACTGTAATGTGGTCCTTACGTAGTAGCTAGTTCATAACTAGTTTGTAAGCTTAGGGACTGATGACCCCGTAGTTAAGTCCCATAAGTTCTACAAACATTTGAATAATGCTTTTGTGCTATGGAGAGAAATAAATCCATGATGGAAAAAAATGTTCTTTGCAAAAGAAGAATATTTCTTAATGAATTGCGAAGACTCTTAGTTTCTCCTTACATTGTAACTAGAAAAAAATGCAGCCACGAAATGAACAGTCAGCGGCAATTGTTAGAGAAATACAAGCATCAAGTGTTGGCAAATTCCTGATTTTAAACATTTACGTAACGGTCTCTCAATCTTGTTTGCATACTTCCACTATCCGTCATTAGCAGATTTTCCTGTGGTTGTAAAACTTGGACAGATTCCAATTTGACACGATCATGTGGTTTTTGTGCACTCTTTTATACCTGGCTGCATTTTCCTGTATCCTGTTAGGTCTGCCAACTGCCATTGCTGTGACTCAGCCTATGTGATCTTTCCGTTTCATTTTCCTCCAAATTGTTATTGCCACATATTTGTGTCAATCGATTGTTTTCAGTTCCCGATTACCAGTCATTCATGTTGCAGAGGTATTCCTCCGACTGGTGGTAATGCTCATCTGTATCAACGCTTGGGTCTTCAGGCATCGTCCAGATGTTTGTTGGCGTTATCATCTTTTCAGTAGGCGTCCTGAGACTCGTCGATCAAAGCTCAGGACAGAGAAATGTTCCAAGAAATAGTAACTACATCTAAATGTGTGATTATAATATTGTACACCAGTTGACAGAAACCTCAAGACTAGCTTTGAATGACCGTCGCGTAGCAGTAATATCTGTAACGGCAGAGCTTTCTTCCACGTTCCGATGTATCGTCACTAACATGGGTACACATCTCTTGTCTTTAGCGTGTATCTCGTGGTTGTCTTTTTCCGAAATTTTCTCAATCAGAAGACATGTGTTTTCTAAATTTAGTAAGCCTGCGAAAAATTCAGTGCCATATTACGTTTGCCTGTTAAGTCAGAAAAAATTAAATGAACGTTTGAAATTATATGTTAAGTTTGTTGGGAGTCCCAAAGTGTTTTCATTTTCAAGTAACGGATTACCAAAATCGCAATATTAGAGTGCCTTAACTTTTAGACAATCATGAAGGTCCTAATTTTAATACTTGCGTTACCGATTTAAGTTAAAAATAAGATATCCCGTCGTAATGAGTAGATTAGGACAAGATTTTAAATTTTTGAAAAGATAAATAAAGATACAAAATATTGGAAGTGAAGTATATGTTGAGCTTGTAAACTGTCAGATAGGCCACCTTCAACTAAAAGTCCAGGAGACCGCAAATCGGATTATATGTTGTATGGTACTTCTCGTTCACGTGGAACTAGTGTACAGCGGTACATTCTTTTTCTCGCCTCCGTGCTTTTTGAAGTTCAAACTTCAGATATCGTCGCTGGTGAAGTCCAGCAACATGTAGAAGAAGGAGAAGGGGGAATCCATTATTCGGATAAGCCAAAATTTCATAAAATTATCACGTCAAAAAACAACATCGTAATTAGCTATATAAACCAGCCGTTCCGCCATGTCAGTTTTTCGTCATTGGTAGCGAAACGAGAGTCGAACGTTCGATATATATCGATCGCAATGTCGTTCCCTTCGTTTCCAAATTATCGGAAAACCTAAGGACACAGCTGTAAAATTAAAGAAATGCTTAAATCCGACTCCTATTGTCCCCTTGAAAGGCAACCCGCAATTCATGAGAGTTGGGATCTGCCGATGTAGGTGAGAGAGGCACACACTGCTACTCCTCTGATGCATCATATAGTTCAACGTAAAAATTGAAATAACGATTCATAATTTATAGTCTTATCTCTCTTATATATATAAAGAATTGTTAGAAACCCGGCGTTGCCTGGGACGTTTAATATCTACCATATATCCGTTCTTTGGGGATCATGTCCGAATTCGAAGTAAATCGACCAGGAACTTTAAGAGATTTTATTGTAATAATCTTGTGCCCCCCTCTCCCCCCTCCCTCCATGCCCCCCCCCCGCTCTCTCTCTCTCTCTCTCTCTCTCTCTCTCTCTCTCTCTCTCTCTCTCTCTCTAATTTCTTGGTCAATTTACTTCACATTTCCACAGGACCTCCAAAGCACATCTAAGCGGATATATGCCGGATATTAAACGTCCCGGGCAAACTAATATATATTCCGAAACTACTCAACTGACCTTAAATTCATTTGGCACATTATTTGAGATTTGGTCCAAATTAAAAAGATGATACTTTTTATCTAGATTTGCGGTAAAGCGCACGACAGTCAATCGAAAAGTCTCGGTTTCGAAACTAACTCGGATGCACAGATTTTTTTTTCACTCTGGATTTTAACCTACCCTTCACCTCTGAACGATGTGAGGAGTTGCCAGAAACGTCACTTGGTCCGAAGTCCACGTCCAGCTGTGTGTTCTCTTTCACGGTTGGATGACTGGAGTACGTCGGGACATTCAAGTCGCCGAAGTGGTATCCAGTTAAAAGAATTTCAAAATACCACAGAGCCACACGAAATTATTATTACAATCGATTTGAAACGTTTCCTTGATGCTACAATTTATTTCACTTTACGTGTGTTCCCAAGTTTACGTAAGACCTAACTGTGCTACTTAAATATTGCGTATATTTCATTGTTACAAACGTGAAAATTACAGAACTATAAGTTCAATAAGGGTTGCAAAATACTAATACGAATTATTTACAGACGAATGGAAAAACTGAGGAATCCGATATGGGGAAAGATCAATTTCGATTTAGGAGAAACGTAGGAACACGCGAGGCAATACTCATATTACGAGTTAACTTTAGATAGATTATGGAAGGTAAACCTAGGTTTTTAGCATTTGTGGATCTGGAGAAAGCTTTTGACAATATTGACTGGAATACACTCTTTCAAATTCCGAAAGTAGCAGAGGTAAAATATACGTAACGAAGAGTCATACTTCACTAGTACAAAAACTAGACAGTAGTTACTAGAGTCGAAGGGCATGAAAGGGACGCAGTAGTTGGGGAGTAACACAGGGTTGTAGCCTCTCCCCAACGTTGTTCAACCTGTACATTGAGCACGCTTTGAAGGAATACAAGGAGAAATTTGAAGAGGGAATTAAAGTTCGTGGAGAACAAAACAACCTTGCGGTTTGCCGATGACATAGCAATTCTAACAGAGACGGCAAAGGACCTGGAAGAGCAGTTGCTCGGAATGGACAGTGTCTTGAAAGGATGGTATAAGATGAACATTAACAAAAGAGTGAAAAAGGGTAATGGTATGTAACGTCTTAAAATCATGTGATGCTGAAGGAAGTAGGTAATGAGACAATAATAGTAGTAGGCAAGTTTTGTTATTTGGGTAGCAAAATAACTTCATATGGCCAAAGTAAAGAAGATATAAAAAGCACTTCCGTAAAAGCGAAATATGTTGGCATCCAAGTATAAATGTTAGTAAGGCTTTTCTGAAAGCATTTGTCTGGAGTGTAGCACTGTATAGGAGTGAAACATGGACGATAAGGAGTTCAGACAAAAAGATGATAGAAGCTTTCGAAACGTGGTGCTGTAGATGAATGATGGAAACTAGATAGGTAGATCATGTAAGTAATGAGGAGGTGCCCAAAAGAATTGCGCAGAAAAGGAGCTCCTGGCGTATTCTGACTAAGAGAAGGAAAAGGTTGGTGGGATATATTCTGAGACATCAAGGAATTGTCAACTTGGCATTGGAAGGCAGTGTGTGAGGTAAAAGTCTTAGAGGGAAGCCAATGGATGAATACAGTAAGCAGATGCAAAAGGATGTATTCTCAGATGAAGAGACCTGCACAGGGCAGGGTAGCGTGCAGAGGTGCATCAAACCAGTCTGGGGATAGAAAACTACAATAACATTTTTTCCCAATTGTTCCGTGAAAAATATATACATTTTTTGAAACATTGTTTTCGTTTCGTGTTATATGGCGCCTTAATCGGAAACAATGAAAATGAGTTGAAAAGGTTGAACTTAGAAAAATCGAAGTACAGTTTTTATATTTTTGATAATACTATCTTGTGACACCGTCTACCCTCCCGCAATGCAGTCTTAGATTATTTTTGGCGTTACCGAGGAACGACGACATGGGCGTAGTAGCAATGTGGTCCCTTCAGAGTGATTGTCTTTGGATAAGTTCCCTTGTCTCTGTTTGCTTACTGATAGTCCTCTTGCCTCTCACTAGCGTTTGATTGAAGCAATGGTCGAAATGTCTGTTTTTTCAAATGCACTTTGGAACTTTGTGTCTGAAAGATAGACCTACATTTATAAGTGTGTCTGCGCTAATGGTTGCACATTAATTGATAATTCTTTGCCGCGGTAGAGTAGCCGAGCGATCTAAAGCGTCTCGCTGCGGAGCGCGCTGTTGTTCGCCGTGGATGTTCGAGTCCTCCCTGGGGCATGGGTGTGTGTGTGTGTGTGTGTGTGTGTGTTGTCCTTAGGTTAGTTTATCTAGGTTTAAGTAGTTTGTAAGCTACGGACTGATGACCACGCAGTTTGGTCCGATAGATTTACAGGCACTTTAACATTTTGATAATTCTTTTCTGCATGTTTTCTGGGGTTGTTTGTGCATCATGTAAACATTCTTTCAGCCATCCCCACAGGAGAATAAAAAGTCGTCAAGTCAAATCGGGTGGACGCGCGGACCACTTTTGAGGACCACCTCGTCCAGATAATCGATCTGGATAGTTTAGATTCAAAACTTCTCGAGATATTCGTGGATAATGCATGGCGCATCCATCGCGCCATATATCCATTTTTGTTTAAAGTGGAACATCTACATCTACAAGGGATACTCTGAAAATCACATTTAAGTGCCTGGCAGAGGGTTCATCGAACCACCGATATATTATTTGTCTCCCATTTCATTCTCGAATAGCGCGCGGGAAGAAAGTACACCTGAATCTCTCCGGAGTTTCGAGCTCTGATTTCTCGTATTTTATTCTGATGATCATTTCTACCTATGTAAGTGGGAGTCAACAATATATTTTCGCATTCTGAGGAGAATGTTGGCGATTGGAGTTTCGCAAGTAGCCCACGCCGCAGCGATAAGCGCCGTTGTTGTAATGATTCCCATCGCAGATCCTGTATCATTTCCGTAACGCTGTCTCCCCTGTGTCGTGACAATACGAAACGAGCTGTCCTTCTTTGGACTCTTTCGATGTCCTCCGTCAAACCCACCTGGCCGGCTGCGGTGGCCGAGGGGACTGAGGCGCTCCAGTCACGGTCTACACGGCTACTACGGTCGGGGGTTCGAATCCCCCTCGGGCATGGAAATTTGTGCCGTCCTTAGTTGTAGATAGTTCATAAGTAGTTTGTAAGTTTACGGACTGATGACCACGTAGTTAAGTCCCATAAGCTATACAAACATTTGAAACATTTGAAACCCACCTGATAAGGATCCCACATTGGGCAGCAATACTCCAAAAAAAGGACGGACAAGCGTAGTGTATGCAGTATGCCAATAAAACGCAGTCTCTGGTTCGCCTTTCCCACGATATTATCTACGTGTTCTTTCCAGTTTAAGTCTGAAGTAATAGTAATTCCTAGGTATTTTGTGGAGTTTACGGCCTTCACTTTTGATTGATTTATCTTGTAAACAAAGTTTAACGGATTTATTTTCGTACTCATGTGGACGACTACACACTTCTCATTATTTAGAGTCAATTGCCAATTTTTACACCATACTGATATCTTATTCAGATCGTACTGCAGTTGGTTTTGATCTTCAGATGATTTTACTAGACGGTAAATGACGGCTTCATGTGTAAACAACCTAAGTGAGCTACTTAGATTTTCCCCTGAATCGTTTATGTAAACAAGGAATAGCAGAGGACCAATAACACTACCCTGTGGAACGCCCGATATCACCTCTGTTTTAGTTGATGCCTTACCATCGATTACTACAAACTGTGTCCTCTCTGAAAGGAAATACCCTATCCAGTCTCAATTTTGGGGTGATATACCATAAGCAACCAATTTGATTAAAAGCCGTTTGTGAGGTACGGTGTTAAAAGCCTGGAAATCAAGAAATACGGAATCGATTTGCGAACCCTTGTCGATAGCACTCATCACTTCTTGTGAGTAAAGTGCTAGTTGTGCTTCAGATGAACGATATTTTCTAAATCCGTGTTCACCTTGGGTCAATAGATCGTTCTGTTCGAGATAATTCATAATATTTGAATACAGGATATGTTCCAAAACCCTGCTGCAAATTGACGTCAATGAAATAGGCCTGTAGTTTAGTGGGTTACTCCTACTGCCTTTCTTGAATATAGGTGTGACCTGTGCAACTTTCTAATCTTTTGGTACAGATCCTTCTATGAGAGAGCGGTTGTATATGGCTGGTAAGTAAGGAGCTATCGCTTCAGCATAATCAGATAGAAATCTATTGGGTATACACTTCGGACCAGAAGACATGTTCTTGTTGAGTGAATTAAGTTGCTTCACTACTCCGAGAATATCTACTTCAACGTTACTCATTCTGGCCTCTGTTCGTAATTCGAAATCTGGAATATGGGTTTCGTTTTCTTTGGTGAATGAGTTTCTAAAAGCTATGTTTAGTAACTCTGCTTTTGTAGCGCTATCATCGGCAGGATCGCCGTTACTATCACGTAGTGAGGGTATTGTTTGTTTCTGCCCCTAGTATATTTAACATATGAACAAAATCTCTTTTCGTTGTGAAAAGTACTGTAGACAACTCGCATTGATATCCTCGCTAAATTTCGAGCTTCTGTGTAGGATCGCCAATCCTGGGGATTTTGTGTTCGTTTAAATTTAGCATGCCTTTTCCGTTACTTTTGCACCAGTGTCCTAACATGTGTTGTGTACCAAGGAGGATCACCTTCTTTTATTAATTTATTTGGTATAAAACTGTCATTTGCTGCCGATACCTCTTCTTTGAATTTGAGATACATCTGGCCTGTACTTAAGTTTAGTGTTAGGAACGAGTGGAAACTCTCTCAAGAAGCAATGTATTGTATTTCCATCTGCTTTCCTGATCTGGCCGCGGTGACCGAGGGGACTGAGGCGCTCCAGTCACGGTCTGCACGGCCACTACGGTCGGGGGTTCGAATCCCCCCTCGGGCATGGATATTTGTGCCGTCCTTAGGATTAGCTAGTTCATAAGTAGTTTGTAAGCTTAGGGACTGATGACCCCGTAGTTAAGTCCCATAAGTTCTACAAACATTTGAACACCTGAGCAGCCTGGCTGCGGCAGCCTATAAAACGATGACGGCTTATTGTAGGGCGTGCCCCGGGCAGCAAGTATCTTGTGGCTGCAGCAGCCGTCAACACACGTCCAAATGCACAGCAGCCAGCTGGCTGCGGGCAGCCAGGTGTAAACAGAGTGTCCCACAGTAAGCGCACGTGGCTGCCTTCAGTCGCCGCGCACTCGTCAAAGCAGCCAGACCTCGTGACCCAGAAACAAAATAAACCATGACTTTTGATACCGACAAATTTATTCGTATATAAAGTATATATGTTTTTTGTACTCAACTCAATCTCCAACAATTTTTCTCATCTCAGCACTACAAGAGGCGTGAACTTGTCTGCATCGACGGTTCGTCGCCGTTTGCTGCTTGTTGGACGGTTGCAAGGATGCCGTTACGTCGGCTTCCATTGTCCAGAAACCACAAGCTCCTCCAACTGCAATGGGCACATGAACACCGGCACTGGGGTGCTGAGTGGCAAAATGAGTCCCGCTTCAACATGTCCTACAGTAATGTCCTAATGGCCGCATATGTCCACGGCGGTACCGTGGTGGGCGCAACCTGGAGGGCTGCATTGTGGAGCGGCATAGCGGACAAACACCAGGTGTAATGGTTTTGGGCGCCATTGCGTACAACACCCGATCGTTCCTCCTACGTTTTGAGGGTACTTTGAACAGCAACCGGTACCTAACAATGGCCGTGGAACCAGAAGTATTCCCCCTGTTACAAGCATCTCCTAAGGGCATATTTCAACAGGGCAGTGCCGGTCCACATATTGCGAGGAATGTAGAGGGCTTCTTCGAAGAGCGATAGGTACAGTTGCTTTCCTGGCCTGCATGTTCGCCTGACATTTCCCCCATCGAACATGTCTGGGATATGTTTGGTCAGCACCTGGCATGTTACGGTCCTACAGTAACCAGTGGGAACAAACCGCTTGGAGGGAAAACCCTAAAGGCCGCGGTGGAGTAGCCGAGCGGTCTAAAGCGTCTCGTTGCGGAGCGCGCGGTTGCTCACCGTGGAGGTTCGAGTCCTCCCTGGGGCATGCGTGTGTGTGTGTGTGTGTGTGTGTGTGTGTGTGTGTGTGTGTTGTGCGTAGGTTAGTTTACCTAGGTTTAAGTAGTTTGTAAGCTGCGGACTGATGACCACGCAGTTTGGTACGATAGATTTACAGACATTTGAACATTTTTTTTGAAAACCCTAATGTACTTATTCAGAACCCTATTGATTAAATGCCATGGCGTATAGCAGCTCTAATTGCAGCTCGTAGTAGCCACACGACACGCTGAGTAGTAGGGCTCGAAGACCATGTACAGATTTGGAAAGGTAATGATTTGTTACTTGTCACGGACCTAACTTGGGTATTAAATTCATGCGTTTCCTTCTTGGGGTTGCAATTTCCGTTAACGGTAATGTATTTATATCTGCGAAATCATTATGGATTCCGTCCGTCCTGCCTTCTCTCCGTCCGTCCTGCCTTCTCTCCGTCCGTCCTGCCTTCTCTCCGTCCGTCCTGCCTTCTCTCCGTCCGTCCTGCCTTCTCTCCGTCCGTCCTGCCTTCTCTCCGTTCATCCGTCCTGCCTTCTCTCCGTTCATCCGTCCTGCCTTCTCTCCGTTCATCCGTCCTTCCTTCTCTCCGTCCGTCCTTCCTTCTCTCCGTCCGTCCTTCCTTCTCTCCGTCCGTCCTTCCTTTCCATCCTTCCTTCCTTTCCATCCTTCCTTCCTTTCCGTCCGTGCGTCCTTCCGTCCTTTCCTTCCTTCCTTCCTTCCTTCCTTTCCGACCGTCCGTCCTTCCTTCCTTTCCGACCGTCCGTCCTTCCTTCCTTTCCGACCGTCCGTCCTTCCTTCCTTTCCGACCGTCCGTCCTTCCTTCCTTTCTGTCCGTCCGTCCTTCCTTCTTTCTGTCCGTCCGTCCTTCCTTCTTTCTGTCCGTCCTTCCTTCTCTCCGTCCGTCCGTCCGTCCTTCCTTCTCTCCGTCCGTCCGTCCGTCCTTCCTTCTCTCCGTCCGTCCGTCCGTCCTTCCTTCTCTCCGTCCGTCCGTCCTTCCTTCTCTCCGTCCGTCCGTCCGTCCTTTCCTTCCTTCCTTCCTTCCTTCCCGTCCGTCCTTCCTTCCTTCCCGTCCGTCCTTCCTTCCCGTCCGTCCTTCCTTCCCGTCCGTCCTTCCTTTCCGTCCGTCCTTCCTTTCCGTCCGTCCTTCCTTCCTTCCTTCCCGTCCGTCCTTCCTTTCCGTCCGTCCTTCCTTCCTTCTCTCCGTCCGTCCTCTTGTAGGACGAAGTAGTGGAATGGGTAAATCAAACGCAGAGGGCACGAGCGCCACCAGCCTGCTTAGAATGACCAGGCAGGCGGTCAGTGTTGCCGGAGACGCGGGATTTCTGGCGGTACGGCCCTGTCGCGCATATTAACCGCCACGCTGATTTATGGGTGCGTCGCGCTCAGCCCTCGGGCTGTTGGCCATCAATAACGCTTGTTTACCGGCGACGCGCCGGCTTATGAGGCCTGGGTGCTCCCCGACACGTGTGGGCCGCGCGGGCGCTGGCGCTGGCGTTGCTAGGCGCGCTATCGATTGGAACACCTCTCTGATAAATCTGCCGGCCTAATGAAATTTTCCACCAATCCGGTTACCTCTCTGTACTTCCGGTAACACCATTATCAGGCAGCTGTTTCGCGAGCAAAGTTAATAACAGGGGTCGTGTGTCGAATTCATTTGCCAGCGAATGATTGCCCACTCTGGGTATCGAGGAAACGCGTAGCAGAGAAAATTGGGATATTTGCGTGTCCAAAGGTCGAGGTAGTGGCACTGTCGCTAACAGCACTTTGCTGCGGCGGTTACTGAGCGAGATGATGCGGAGCATCAGCCATTACTCCCGTACTCGCAAGGAGAGATGACAAATCCCTGTCAAGCCTGTTCAGTATCGGTTTGCAATGCCTCACTGCTTTGATTCGAATACTTGGAGTATTTAAAAAGACTATGGTCGTTTTCCATATAAATTGGTCTCCATTTCTAGCTTTCCGTAAACGATTGGAATGACTCGGAGGTTGAATTTTATACCTACCTCCTTCCTTCCTGAGAAGGCTGATTTCTCGTTTGGTGATTGTGGAAGAAACGCTGATCTTATTATCCTAAAAGGGTTTCCTGCATGCAGGGAATGCGGGTGAACATCTGCACGCTCTGCCCCCCCCCCCCCCCACACCGCCACTACCATCACCATCTGCGTGTATTGTGAACAGTACCATAACCTTGCTAGCCGGACTGTACCATTCTTCACAAGAAAAGGAAGGTTGAGATCAAAACCCTGGACAGATTCTCGTACACTGTATAAGGAAGGAACTGCGAGAGGCCTCACCCTTTGTATATGGTAATGTCATTTGTTGTCACATCGTCCCCACTCCCTTTGGGACTACAGCATCTGAAGTATCATCATCCACTGTGGACACTAAGTGTCATCAAACTGCCTCCGTGATGGGTGGGGGGCCTTCGTTCTACCGTTGCTCCTCCAACACCACCTCTGTGAACAACCTTCCTCCAACCATCAGCGACAAAGGTCCCCATTCGTCTGCCAGAGAAGCAGTGGACTTCTTCAGGCCCTTCTGCCACGAAAGGGTCCCTCGGACTCTCCTTCCCTAGGTTTTGAACCAGCGAAAAAGAGGATCCCACCCTGTGGCTGAAGGATACACAGACTGCTGGTCAAAATGCTTTCCGATATTCATCAGTCCCTGAAGTTCCTTCCTAGAAGCCCTCCCAGAAGTCTCAAACTCAGAAAGCAAAGGAAAAAGAAGGAACAACCGAAGAAAAATGTGCTTCTAGTGGTATGTCAGCTGCCAGGATATGTGACTTACGACACTGAGGATGAGATGGATAGCCTAGTATTTTCTGAGGAACTAGCACTAACTGAAGCCTCAAATGATGAATGTTGATGCCACTAGCACTCAAGCGGTTGCAAAAGGTGGACCTGAGGCTTAAACTATTTATTTAGCCCATTCTTGGCAATTCGGAACGCCACTATCATTATCGTGCAGTGGAATTGCGGTTGTTATTTCCACCACCTGGCTGAGTTGCGATAGATACTGTGCCGCTTCCCTGCTCTCCGTTTAGCCCTATCGGAAACCTGAATCCCTGCCCTGCCCTTTGTGGCTAATGAAGCTACTACTAAAACGGTTCAGGCTATGACAGGGTATCCAGTGGTGTCTGCCTTTATGTCCTTGCCATTATCCCCAGTGCCTCCATACCTCTCCCCAGCTCTCGAGGCAGTAACAGTCAGAAGCCGGGCACTGCAGGATATCACCATCTCTTCTGTTTACCTCTCCTCAGATCAGGTTTTCTCTCACTGACCTCAGTGCCTTAGTCACCTAACTCTCCCTGCCATTTGTCGTTTTAGGAGACTTCAATGCTCTACACCCTTTATGTGGTGAAACCCAGACATCGGGCCGCGATAGGCACATAGAGACTCTCGACGCAGCAGAACATTTACCTTCTCAACACCAGTGGTCCAACGCATTTTAGTGTAGCGCACGGCACATACGGGGCTATTGATCTCTCTTTCTAGCCCGATCCTTCACCCACATCTTAATTGGAGGGTCTGTGACGACCTTTGTGGTAGCAAACACTTTCCCATCCTTCTGTCTCATTCAGACCCCCTGCTCTGGCGGTCTCTCTACAGGGAAAATAGGCATCCTATACCTGCTGCTCCACTTCATGCTGAAGTTGATACGGCGAGTCACCCGGTCACTGCGGCTATTGTTTCTGCTGGGGAGGCGACTGATCCGAGTTCCCCTGGCTTACTGAGCCTTTGTGGATACCAGAGGTTGCTGAGGCCGCCTGGGAACGTTGGTGGGCGCTTCAGCGCCACCGTTCTACGGAGGGTCTCATTGCTTTCAAATGGCACCGGCCCAAGCTCGACGCAAGACTGTTGGAAGAGAGAAGCCTCTATCGGTTTTCGCACCTCTCCTTTTCACGTGTGGCGTAAGTTAGACACCTTTTCGGATACTGCCCACAAGCAGGAATCCCTGTCTTCACATTCAGGCTACCCTGTGCACTGACCCAATGGCTATCGCCAAGCACATGGCAAAGCATTACACATGTATCTCTGTAACTGCAGCCCGCTGTGTGGATTTCCACACGCCTTTAGAGAGCTCATCAACTGGAAACATTTGTTTCACATACGCCATTGAGAAACATACAGCACCCTATTTAATGTGTGGGAGATCCAAACTGTGGCAGGTGTGTGCCCTGACACCTCTTCAGGATCAGATCGTATTCACAGCCAGTTTTTGTGTCAGTGGATTCTCAATGTCATCTACTCGTCCTGTTCCATCGTATCTGAGCAGAGGGTGTTTACCCATCCCAATGGTGGGATAGAATCGCCGTCCTAATGATGAAACCTGGTGCAGATCCACAAGCGGTTGACAGCTAGCGCCGTAATAGTCTCACTAATGTTCTGTGTAAGCTCCTCGAACACAGGGTGAGTTGGCGGGTCGTGTGGCCCTTGAAGTTCGGGGACTTCCAGCCTCACAACAGGGGGCCTTCCGTCAGGTCCACTCCAATATTAACAATTTTGTGTCTGGGTTGGCTGTCGGTACTGCTTTCACTAGACGGAAGCATCTTTTTGCTGTCATTTTTTATCCCAGAAAGGTATATTAGACCACCTGGCGCCATCAAATCCTAGCTATGCTGTACGAATGGCGCTTACAGGGTATACTTCCAATATTTATCCAGAACTTTCTCTCACTTCGTTCCTTTCAGGTTAGGGTCAGTAGGCCTAACTCTGTCATATCACCTCATGTCCTTAGTGTTCCCCTCTTTTTTGGTTGCAATTAATGATCTTGCTGCAGCAGTGGGGTCATCGGTTCAGTTCTCGATGTTTACCGATGATTTCTGCATGTATTTCCGTTCCACTGGCATCATTGTCACTGAACGGCAGCTGTAGGGAGTCATTTCAAAGATGCAGTCTCGGGCTTTTGCCTATGGTTTCCACAGGCAAGACTCAATGGAAGTAGGAAGACCTCAGAAGATGTCCGACGCAATTCTGGACGAAACTTTAGGGAAAACTGCAAACTTTTATGGACCAAGACTTACTTACACTTTAATATTAAATGTTTGCAAATTTCTCTTTTTCAAAAATGCATATTTCCCATTACCATTCTGCATTTTATGTCCTCTGAACTGCAACTATTATGTTATTTTGCTGTCCAAGTAAAATAGTCATCAACTACATTTTTTCGTTACCTAATCTAATTCCTTCCAGCATTGACTGATTTTTCTTAGAATGCATTCAATTACCCTTGTTTTGTACGGTCCTTTAAATTGCTCTTCCAGGTCGTTTGCTCTCCCTGGCTGAATTACAATGTCACCAGCAAAATGTAAAGCTTTTATTTCTTCACCCTGAACTTTTAATTCCTTCTCCAAATTTCTCCTTGCTTTCCTTCATAGCTTGCTCAATGTATAAATTTCATAATATTGGAGAAAGGCTACAACCCTGTCTTACTCCCATCGCAACCACTGCATCCCTTTCATACCCTTCATGTCTGATAACTGCTGTCTGGTTTTTGTACGAGTTATAAATAACCTTCAGTTCCCTATATTTTACCTCTGCTGACTTGGGAATTTGAAAGAGTGTATTAGAGTGAACACTGTTCAAAGCTATAAATGTAGTAGACTTGCGCATAATAGTTCGCGATCGGGAGCGCTCACTTAAGTTCGCGGCTCTGACGCGAACTAGTTTGTTCTTTTAGTTCGTCCGCTCCCAGTGACGGCTGAGCGGCTTGGTCTGCGCATGCAGGTGGAGGGAGAAGATCCCCCACCTAGCTGCTTCATGCGCTTGCTGCTTGAGCCGCTAACGATATCACGCAAACCAGTTTGTTGATAATTTCTCGCGTTTAAGTTTAGAGTTATCTCTGTATCTTGGCATTATGGAATTTATTAGTCAGATATTGCTGAGTGCAGTACACATCAAAGCAGGAATTTTGTAGCACGGAACTATGCAATCTAGCAGGCAGACACTCATCTTGAAATGGCTCTCATCAGCAGTAGGCAAACACGTGATTTTTAATTCTTCTGCGCGCCCTCTCGCTATTGCCCGCCGGTCTTCGGAAAAGAATCCAACGAAATAAGAAGCGAGATACGTTTGGCATAATAGTTCGCGAACGATCGCGCACGTTTTAGTTCGCGACTGATCGCGCACGTTTATAGTTCGCGACTGATCGCGCGCGTTTATAGTTCGCGACTGATTGCGCACGTTTATAGTTCGCGACTGATTGCCCACGTTTTAGTTCGCGACTGATTGCGCGCGTTTATAGTTCGCGACTGATTGCGCACGCTTTAGTTCGCGACTGAATGCGCACGTTTATAGTTCGCGACTGAATGCGCACGTTTATAGTTCGCGACTGAATGCGCACGCTTTAGTTCGCGACTGAGCTGCAGTTCAGCTCGAAATGATGGCAACTAGCAGAAGGGAATCATGTGATTCTGCGCGCTCTCGCTGTTACGCGTCAGTCTTCGGAAAAGGAGCAGACGAACTAAGAGGCGAGGGATCTGCGAACTAGTTCGCTTAGTTCGCCTGTGGGAGCGATCTTCCGAACTAGTTCGTTCGCGAACTACACAAGACTAAAATGTAGGTTTGCCTTTTGTTATATAAATCGACAAAATTTTGATAAACCTATATTTTTGCGCATCCCTAGCCTACTGTGCAGATACGCGCAGGGCAACAGACGGATTGTGTTTTTCACGACTTCAAAAAGGCGTTCGACGCGGTGCCACACTGCAGACTGCTAACGAAGATACGAGCTTATGGAATAGGTTCACAGATTTGTGACTGGCTGTAAGACTTCGTAAGTAATAGAACGCAGTACGTTGTTCTGGACGGCGAGTGTTCATCAGAGACGAGTGTATCGTCAGGCGTGCCCCAGGGGAGTGTATAGGACCGCTATTGTTTTCTATCTATATAAATGATCTGATGGACAGAGTAAGTTGTAATATGCGGCTGTTTGCTGATGATGCTGTGGTGTATGGGAGGGTGTCGTCTGTAACTGACTGTAATAGCATACAGGATGACTTAGACAAAATTTCTAGTTGATGCGAAGATTGGCAGCTAGCTCTCAAAGTGGAAAAATGTAAGGTGATGCGCATGAGTAGAAAAAACAATCCCATAATGTTCGAATACAACATTAGTAGTGAGCTTCATGATGCTGTCGCGTCGTTCAAATATCTAGGCGTAACATTGCAGAGCGATATGAAATGGAACGAGCATGTAAGGACAGTTGTGAGTAGGGCGGACAGCCGACTTCGGTTTATTGGGAGAATTTTGGGAAGATGTACTTCACCTGTAAAGGAGACCGCGTATAAAACGCTTGTACGACCACGTCTTGAGTATTGCTCAAGTGTTTGGGACCCGCAGCAGATCAGTTTAAAGGAAGACATAGAGGTGGTTCAGAGACGAGCAGCTAGATTTGTTACCGGTAGGTTCGACCAATGCGCAACTCAATTGGGGATCGCTGGAAGACAGACGACGTTCTTTTCGTGAATTTCTGTTAAGTAAATTTAGAGGGCCGGAATCTGAAGCTGAGTGTAGTACGATCTTGCTGCCGCCTACTTACATTTCGCGTAAAGATCACAAAGACAAGATAAGAGAAATTAGGGCTCGTACGGAGGCATATAGGCATTCTTTTTTTCCTCGTTCAATTTGGGAGTGGAATAGGAAAGGGAATGCCTAGCAGTGGTACAGTGTACCCTCCGCCACGCACCTTACGGTGAATTGCGGAGTATGTATGTAGATGTAGATGTAGTTTGCTCACTGCGTCGAAGCTGCGAGGCGTGGATTTTCGCCGTTCGGCTAATTATAACCGGCCGCAGCTCGTATGACGGATGTAGGCCGGTAAGGAGTTAGCGCGGCCAGGGCGCACCCTGCCGGCACCTGGCACCTGTTGCCTGTCGGCAGCGTCACGGGCCGGACTGGCGTCTAATTGCGACAGGTTAGCCGGGAGGCGCGCCCGCGCCATATGGCGGTGTTTGCCGCAGATATTGCGGCGCACGTGCTGCAGGGCCCACGCCGTATCAGCGCTCCCATAAACCACGCACTGACTCACCGCCGCACCGCTTCCGGGAAAGACGGCCGGCGGCCGACGCTCGACTCCGGCCTGTTCTGCGGCGCTCGCCAATGTCTCCAGTACTGCCTGTCATCACTCCAGTGGCGGCTGCAGCACACTGTAAATATATTACTAAAATTGTGACATTTCTCTTCCAAAGCAAGCGAGAAATCGCTGTAAAATTACATCCTTTCTCTTGGAATGCGATCCAGATATCACAATAAATTATGCCAATTCCCTTTCAATACGTATTACAATGTTGGTAATAGGGATGAAAACGCAATTTGGAACGCTCTCGCCGCGATAGCTCCGTGTGCTAAAGTGAGATTCAGCCACGCTGGTACGTGCGCAGAGGGGCGGCGCAGTCGTCTGTTCGCTAGTGCGCATGCGCAGACGTCACGTCAGGCCTGGCGACTCGTGTGTGCCGAGACCGACTGCAGCACCGCATCAATATTTCTCTTCGCACTGTTTGTAACGGTTGCGGGAGAATAGTATATGACGAATATTGCGGCATATAGAGTCAAATAGCGCGCTGGCTCAGGCGTCTTGCGCGTTCTCTCACAAACCTACCTGTGTGAGGCTCGTATTCAAATACCTCTGAGTCCAAATTTTTAATTTCTATAAATAAAACTACAATCATAAACAACATTAGTACAGTATAGCCAACATGCGAGTGAAACTGCACTTTTCAGCCAAGCAGTTTCATTGGTCACTTGTGTAGAACGCAGATGACGTCGTGGGGATATTTGCTAAGCTTCGATATTTCCATTGTCAGTCACGCTTTTTATTTTAGTATATTTTGTTTCCTGTTTATTTTTGTAATATTGTACCACACTGGTCAAATTTTGTACGATCCGCCACTGCATCACTCACGTCAAGTAGCGCGTTCTATTGGACTCGCATTCTGGAGGACCGAGGTTCAAGCCAGCCGCGGTGGCCGAGGACACTAAGGCGCTCCAGTCACAGTCTGCACGGTCGCTACGGTCGGGGGGTTCGAATCCCCCCTCGGGCATGGATATTTATGGCGTCCTAGTTCGTAAGTAGTTCATAAGTAGTTTGTAAGTTTAGGGACTGATGACCCCGTAGTTAAGTCCCATAGACTATACAAACATTTTGAACGGAGGTTCAAACCGCCTCCGGCCAGCCAGACATAGGTTTTCCGCGACGTCCCTAAATCAGTGTTTTTCTGCCTCTTTGAGTTCGCGACCCCCTTCAAAGTAAAAATCTCTGGCGGCCCCCTTAACTAGGGATGGCGGTTATCGCTGAAACAACCGGTTTTCGGTTATACCGGTTCTTTTCATCTCCAGTTTAACCGCACCGTAAAAATTGCTCAAGATAACACGTTTTTTTAATAACCGGTTTTCGGTATTTATTGCTATTATTTCCAGTAGAGTTCGAACGGAACATATTTTGCGGCCGAAACAGAAACCATAATCTTCGGTTCTTCTAGTTTCGGACGAAACCGAAACATACGAAATGTAGTTAAAATTAAGGTAAATTTACTTTATACGACAAATCACTAGTCTTTCCATATTTTGCAAGATCCCCTCCCAATACTACGCCTTCTTGAACGTGTGTAAGCCTAGCCAGGAGTCCGTAGAAGACGATATAAGAAGCATGCATATTTACTGGCCTAGTATTTCCATCCGGCAGTTGCGAATATTGAGCCAACCACTCCGTAAATTGGACTTGTAGCCAGCGCATACGAATATCTCGTTAGATAGGTCTCATAAGAACTCATGTCCATTTGAACATTCTTTGATCATGTGGTACACACCTTTCGTAGTTCAATTTGCGTAAATTTACACTGACAACAATCATACTGTCAGTCGGAACTGTGACTTCATTTTTCGAAATACTTCTGCAGCGCTGATTGAAGTTCATTTACTGACTGTAACTTATATAAGTTCCAGTCAGTAAATGAACTTCAGTCAGTGCTGCAGAAGTATTTCGAAAAATGAAGTCACAGTTCCGAATAACAGTATGACTGTTGTCAGTGTAAATTTGCGCAAATTGAACTAGGAAAGCTCTGTACCACTGGATCAAAGAATGTTCAAATGGGTGTGAGTTCTTATGAGACCTAAATGCTTAGGTCATCGGTCCCTAGGCTTACAAACTACTTAATCTAACTTAAACTAACTTACGCTAAGGACAACATATACATCCATGACCGAGGGAGGAGGGAGGACTCGAACCTCCGACTGGAGCAGCCGCGCAGTCCGTGACATGGAGCCTCAGACCGCACGGCTACCTCGAGATGCACCACATGATCAATGTAACCTAAACCCATATTTGGTTAATAAAAAAGCCCCTCGCTTTCAAGGAATCACATTAATAAAACTTGTTAGCATAACAATATGATAATACCTTAAGAGACCGTATTCCATGCTTACAGTACATCACTTACATAATAGGTCTATGAATCGAATTTACCTTCTCTTCCAAGGAACATTTTGGATGCTTTCTCCTTAAATGACATAGCATGTTTGTAGTACCTCCCCGTTTTCAGCTTTTTAAAGCAAATGAAGCATTGTACCTCACTGCTCCCATACTTTGTGAAGTACTTCCACACTCGGGATGGTCCCATTTAAGACACAACCGATGTCTGGCGACGACAGCAAGGAACTGCCGCATGACCAGACGGAGGCAAGTCTTGTACACTGCCGGTGCACGCGCGTCGTCTAATAGGCCACGCCACACGGCAACAGGTGCATCCGATGTCTCAGTAGCTGCACCAGTTCTTAAGTTCTTATGACACGCGTTTGTTGCGCGTTTCTGACTGCCGGGATTGTTCTTAAAGTATCACTGATCGCTTTTCTTAGTTTCTGCGATGACCTAACATTTCACAGCAGTGAAAATTTTAGAATAGCCCTAAGTATTAGGGTCTACTAGTTTTAATTTTTTAAAATTATTTACAAAAAACACATTTTGAACCACTACTACAGGAAGTAGTCATGCCGGTTTTTTACTCGGTTCTTGGCTATAACTAAAATAAACCGGTTACAACCGACACCAAATAAATACAAAAAAAAAAAAAAAAAAAAAAAACGATTATTCAAAACTAAAATACCAGTATCGGTTTTAACCGGTCGGTTTTTCCCGTCCCTACCCTTAACCCTCCTCCCCGTCCTCGCCGTACTGTAACACTACTACCGGGTGATAAAAAAGTCAGTATAAATCTGAAAACTTCATAAATCATGGAATAATATAGATAGAGAGGTAAATATTGACGCACATTCTTGGAATAACATGCGGTTTTATTAGAAAAAAAAGTAAAAAATGTCCGACAGACTTCCAAAAGCAATAATTAGCATAAAAAATTAAGACAAAGCAAAGATGATGTTCTTTACAGGAAATGCTAAATATGTTCACCATCATTCCTCAACAATAGCTGTAGTCGAGGAATAATGTCGTGAACAGCACTGTAAAGCATGTCCGCAGTTATGGTGAGGCATTGGCGTCGGACGTTGTCTTTCAGCATCTCCGTCGATCACGATACTGTTGCGACTTCAGGTAACCCCAAAGCCAATAATCGCATCGACTGAAGTCTGGGGACCTGGGAGGCCAAGCATGAAGAATGTGGCGGCAGAGCACACGATCATCACCAAACGACGCGCGCAAGAGATCTTTCACGCATCTAGCAATATGGGGTGGACTGCCATCCTGCATAAAAATCGTATGTTACAGTAGATATTTATCAGCCAGGCTGGGGATGATGCGATTCTGTAACATATCGGCATACCTCTCACCCGTCACGGTAGTAGTTACAAAACCAGAATCACGCGCCATCTGTCGGATATTTTTTGAACCTAATAAAATCCCATGTCATTCCAAGCATGCGTGTCAATTTTTACCTCTATATCTACATTATTCCGTGATTTATTAAGTTTGCAAATTTATACTGACTTTTTGATCACCCGGTACATTAGTATATTCAAAGACAGCGAATCTTATATCTTCTTCTGTTGACAAAACATTTATGTAAAAAGAGAAGTTCAGTTTTCTGCATTGTAGACAGAAAATTTAGTCTATTTCCCGGAGTGAAATAAATTATCCTATTTTTTACATTAATGTTGACAGAACATATATATGTTCCATGTCGAATATTTCGCGTTGCAGAAAAGATTCGGAAGCGAATTATGCTCGTTGAGTTCCATTGTACAGGCAATTTGTAAAGAAGTTGCGTTTTTTTCTTCGAATTTCTCAAAATTACTTACTGTCTCTTGTTAATTTAGCTATCGATTGGTTCCTGTACATACTTATCAGGCTTTTCGGTTATTCATCGTTAACATGGCATATTTATTATTTAAAAAAGTCTGTTCTATTCAAATCAGAATTCATAACAAGGAATCACGTAATTTTCGTATAAAATAACTTTTACTTTTCTAAGGCAATTTTGGTATTACGGAAACCCAAGTACGCAGACGTGCAATGGTCTGGTTGTTTTATTGTGCAGGTACTTCCTACTTCGATCGCGACTCTCCAAAGAAGACTTTGCGACTCCCATTGGAGGTCTCGACCCACAGATTGAAACACACTGCCGTAAATCATTCCAGGTAAATGGATAACTGGATTAAAAAAAAAAAAAAAAAAAAAAAAAAAAAAAAAAAAAAAAAAAAAAAAAAAAAAGTGAGAAAATAGAAAAGTCGGAAACTCAACGAAAAATAGATGAAATGTACACAGCATGTAAAGCCTCGTTGCCATGGCTTGTGGTTTGACGAGCTTTCTCGCTGACTCCTGGCCTGTTGTCCGTCGGGGCTAGTCGGATTCCGGCATCGGGCCGTTCCCACGCCTAGCAGAGACTCGCGGCGTGGCGGATTTGGAGCGGCCACGAGCCACCAGCAGATGTTACGTCTGCCTTGGCGACGCAGCTTTTGTCACGAGTTGCCTCATGATGTAGGCACTTCCTGGTTTTTATGAGAAAGGAAGTGTGCAAACATTTTCGGGTGCAGATTGTCTTGTGCACGGTACGCTGTTTGATTTTTATAATCGCAACTGTTTTCCGAATTTTCAGAAAACCGATGGTTTTTACAGCCCGATAAAGGTAGCAAGATTGCCATGCTTTTTTGCATAATTTCGTGACAAGAAGCCCATTATCAGCAGAATTTTAAACTACTCCAGATTCGTTTGAGACTGAAATAAATGGAAAAACAATTCTAGGATCTTAGAAATTTGAACAAAAAGAGATGACTTGAAGAATTTAGTCAGTAAATCAGGAGTAGAAGTCAGGGTTGATAACGCTCCTTCGCTGCGTATTTCACAACAAGTGGCTAATTACCGTGGTAAGATCATCGTTGTCAGTCAGTTCTATCACTTAGTGATGTGGCTTCTTTGATTCGGCGTGTAACAAAGAATCCCAGTAGGGTCTACCATTTCTACCGATCTTGAGCTTCCCGTTGCCAACTGAGTCCTGCTGTCTTCCTTAGGACTCTGTCCCATCTGTCTGGTGGCCTTCCTCTGAGTCTTTTTTCGTAAATTGGACTCCTGTCTGTGACTTGTCTACACCATCTACCATCTTTTATTCCAGCAATATGACCAGCCCACTGCCATGTCAGTGTAGTCACTCTTTCCATAATGTCGGTGACCTTTGTTGTTCCTCTTATTTCGATTGCTCTTTTTTTTTTTTTTTTTTTTTTTTTTTGTGTAACCCAGCATTGGTCTTTCCATTCCTCGTTGGGCTACTCTTATTTTTCTAACAATGAACTCATTTAAAGTCCATGTTTCACAGCCATAAGTTATTACTGGCAGTACGCATTGATCAAAAACTGTTTTCTTCAGCTCAACCGACATCTTAGATTTCAAAATTGACCGTCTCTAATGACCACGCTGTCGACGGGACGTTAAACTCCAAGCTTCCTCCTCCTTTCAAAATTGAGGAGTGTCTCCGGTAAGCTTGCCAGCCCAATTTAATTTGTCGAAATATTTCTGTTTTTAGATCTCCATTCATGTTTGTCAGTTGACCCAAATAGACATGTTCAGCTACTCTTTGCAGTTGTGTACTTCCAACCGATGTACTTCCCTCAGGTGTCCACTCATTGGCAAGATAAATACTGGTAAATACTTTGATGCCAGAAAGTTTAAAAAAATTGATCGTCTACGCAAACTGTGTTTACTGCACATCCTACTGCCTCTCATCATATAGTGTGTTTCAATGTTGAATAGAAGTAGGACCTACAAATGAGCAAAGCGTTCAAGACGAAAAAACCTTTAAAATGACCATGAAAGTGTCTACCTTATTGGATGTTTCCGTTTTTCTTGGTGTGTGGATATTGTGTAAGATGTGATTTTGTCATATGCAAAACCATTTCGACCTTTACACTTCATTACTACCAGCCCCATTTTTTTAAAATAATTTTTCACTTTTAACGCCAGCTTCCTTTACTTCACCATCAATTATTTGTTTTTATCTGCCAGCTGCTTTAAAGAACAATGAACACCTATGCTACCTTCAGTTTGCTTCCAACGAGCATACTCCTTGTTTCTGTCTTTATCGTCTGCTTACTGCGGGTTCCAAATAGGTTCTCCCACATATTAATCTAAAAGCTCCATAATCACATTACTGCCGCGGCGGAACGGCTGAGCGCATTGAGGCGGTATGGTACGATGCGCGAGGCCGTTCCCCGTTGAGGGTTCGAATCCCCCCTCGGGCATGGATGTTCGTGCTGTCTTTAGTATAAGTTAGTTCATAAGTTTACGGACTGATGACCCCGCAGTTTAAGTCCCTTAAGCTTAACAAACATTTGAACATCATTTTTTGTATCACTCCATAACAGGAGAAAAATTTTATGTAACTCAATGACGCCAGTCCATCAATACAGCTTTAATCACCAGTGCGAAAACCTTGTGTTCAAGGGAGTTGTAGCGCCCTATCTTGACAATATTTAACTGGCTACATAAACTCCCCATTTTCTGAGGGTCTGTTGATTATGTGAATATGAAATTTTTACTTCGTGTTCTAATTTTTTGAATGTATTCATCTTTTAACACCTTAAAGTAATAAAAAAGTTATGATTTTTCCCTAAACATATAATTACGTAAATTTTAAACATTTTTTTTTTAAATTTTCGCTATTAGTGTGTTACGTAAGTTGACTTACATCATCACGGTACATTTTGTGTAATGTGGTAAATAATCCTTAAGGATAGCTTTAGAAGTTTCTGAGAAAGATACATTTATACGGACAAATGTCATTCTGGGAAAATCGCATGTAGACATAAAAGCTTAATACTCGACCAACTGTCACATACTAAGCACGTTAAAATCCTCCTGACTGGTAGACATAAACTCCTTATTTACCAGTAGCTGCCATCCTTTTCTGGGATGTGGTTTTTCGAGGCATTGTGTTTTCTGCGATCTCTCAGATCAAATGTTCAAATGTTTGTAAACCTTTTGGACCAAACAGGTATGGTCATCAGTCGCTAGACTTACGAACTACTTAAACTAATTTGCAGTAAGGACAACAATTTTATTCAGCGCTAACTACTCTTTAATACTCCTATATTCGTCTGTAATGATTGTTTCGTCTTTCATATTTTTTCAAACACTCGGTTTCGTTTGGCTATCGTAAAAACTATCACGGGAAACACACAAACTAAAACATTGTTAGTGGGAAACTTTTGTTGACTAATTCTAACTTATTTACAATTAAGAGAATTTACTACAAATTACGACTAGTGAGCTAACTTCGGAAAATAGACATTCTTCTACACAACAAAAGAACCACAATCTCCTAGACCAGTGGTTCATAAACTGTGAGTCGTGGGGTCTCTTAAGGTGGGTCACCGGACGACTTTAAAATATCTGAGTAAAATATTTTACCAAATTAAAATATGAACGTTTTTTTCACGAGGAAATTTTTATAACATGAAAAGTTATGTACAAAGCCCGTTCCGAACAAGAAACCAATGTGGCTAATAACTTACTCAGGGCGATAAGAGAATAATGCAGTCATACTATTCGTTCGTAATTGCGACATGACAAAGCTGCGACCTCTTCCAATAGCGACAAGTTTCAAACGAGTAACCTTCCAGTGTTTCATTCATTCTCTGATTTTACCTGATTTGCTTGTTGTTTAATGTATGTATATGTGTTTCAATAAGGGCGCGTGATTAAGATTGCATCGTCCCTTGTCGAGTAGAGATGGAAAGTTTAAAAGTAGAACTTTGAAGGAATTGATGGCATGCACAGCTACTTGGTTGTGCGACCGAGCATTTTGTAGATTGTTTTGTTTTTACCAGAATAAGAAAACAAATTTGCATAATAAACAATTTACGACTAAAACTTGCGATGCTAATGTAGAAAATTTCCTCAACACCAAGACTAAACACTATCACATATCATATCTCATTGAGCTTACCATTTATTTTGTCCAAAATTATTTCTTTGAGAAAATATATATTAACTTTCCTGCGCCAGTTGCATATACGTAATAATGTTTCGTATTACATGTACACTATGTCATTAAAATTATCCTGACACCGCCAAAACTTACGTTTTTCATATTATGTGCATTGCGTTGCCACCTGCTGCTGGGTATTCCATATCTGCGCCCTCAGTAGTCATTAGACGTCGTGAGAGAGTAGAGTGGAACGCTCTGCGGAACTCACGGGCTTCGAACGTGGTCAGGTGATGGATGTATCTTGTGTGAGAAATTTGTACGCGAGATTTCCACACTCCTAAACAACTCTAGGTCCATTGATGTGATAGTGAACTGGAAACGTGAAGGGACACGTAAATCACGAAAGCGTAGAGGCTGATCTCGTGTGTTGCCTGACATAGACCGCAGACAGTTGAATAGGGTCGTACAGTGTAATAGGTAGGCATCTATCCAGAGCATCATACAGGAATTCCAAACTGCATCAGGATCCACTCCAAGTACTACGCCAGTTGGGCGGAAGGTGAGAAAATTGGATTTCATAGTTAAGCGGCTGCCTGTAAGCCACACATCACGCAGATTGGTGATTGGGCATCTCGCTTTTGTAGGATTCAACAGCGGAAAAACATTGTGTGGTGTGAAGAATCATAGTACACAATGTGGCGATCTGATGGTAGGGTGTAGGTATGACGAATGCCCGGTGACCGTTATTTGTGAGCGTGTAAAATTCGGAGGTGGTAGAATTAGGGTGTCGTGTTTTTCGTGGAGGGGGGCTTGCATACCTTGTTTTGCGCGTCAGTATCACAGCACGGGCCTACATTGTTGTTTTAAACACCTTTTTGCTTGCTACTTTTGAAGAACAATTTGTGGACGGCGATTGTATCTTTGAACGCCATCTAGCACCTGTTCATAATGTACGGCCTATGGCAGAGTGGTTTCACGACAATAACATCACAGTAATGGCCTAGCCGGCACAGAGTACAGGCTTCAATCCTATAGAACGCCTTTGGGATGTTTTGGAACACCGACTTCGCGCTAGGCCACACCGACCTACATCGATACCTCTCCTCAGTGCAGCACTCCGTGAAGAATGGGCTGCCACTCCCCCAAGAAACTTTCCAGCACCTGACTGAACGTCTGCCTATGAGAGTGGAAGCTGTCATCAAGGCTAAGGGTGGACCAACACCATGCTGAATTCCAGCGTTAACGATGGAGGGCGCCACGAGCTTGTAAGTCATTTTCAGCCAGGTGTTCGGATTCTTTTGATCACATAGTGTATCTCTGTTGATTGGCGACAAATGCGAGCCGTTGTGCCCGACGTTCAATGTCAACAGTGGTATCATTGTTCGATGCCGGCTATCATACCCTATTGAGCCCTTGTTTTACTACATTCGTAGTATGTCCTGTGTTGAGTTCACCCATTATTTATTGGTCTATTACCCTTCTGTTACCGTCTCAAATGTCGCCTGGTATCGTCATTGAGAATAGCTGGAAGGCGATATTTCTGTTGTGGACTATTACACCCTCTTGCACCGCTACGAAATTGATGTTCGTGTCCATCGGGCACCGACCAACATAGCCCTTCAGAACGGCGTCAGATGACGACGGTCTTACAGGTTACACTAATCACCTTCACAGCCACGTCTCAGAGGGCCTCCTAGGCAACTGCAGCTGGCACTAGGACTGCATGGTGCGTAAACAACACACTTGCACCATCTGTGTACCACTATCCCATCACATTTGCCAAGTAATGCAGCAGTCCTCAAAGTTCAGCTGCGGGATGTCGATGAATTGGTTAAAAGAAAATGGAACAGAACAATGTGGACACCTCACTAAAGACATGTGTTCAAAATAGTTTTCGGATTCCAAGCAGTCCAATATCAAAAGCCCCACTAAGTTTTCAAATGGTAACATGGGAATTGCATTATCATAATCTACATTCACCAAGCATATTGCAACTGAGGTTCGTGCTTCAGTGCAGAACATTGATTGTAAATCACCGAGTGAAGTTTGATGATCAAATAACGGTGTTGTATCACTTTCACTTCATCGAAATCCCCCTTAAGTACTTTGAGTACTAATATAAGCACTATCAGGTCTGTGGGATCTGTATGTTTCGCGCTATTGTAATTAAGAAGCTTTGCAACGCTGTTCGTTGATAATTTTATAATACGCTGACGCCATTGAGCTACATATAATTTCTTATATTTCACTGATCCTTTGTTACGTTGTTTCCCTCTAATTAAACGGTCGCTTGTGGTAGAATGCAACGTTTTGCGTGGTAATGACACAGACCACTGACCATTTTTCTTTTTTATAATTAAATGTTATTGAGACCGTATTTCGGTGCGGTTCCGAGTTACCAAGCTTTTTCCAGTTGCTGCGAGGCGTGGGGGCGTATCTTCCTTTTCGCTACCAGTCCTCCTTCAGGCCATAAAACCGTTTCTTCACACCCCACATCATATCTTCGTCTTGAAAATGACTTCCACGAATGTTTTCATTTAAGGACAACTAAAATTTTTACTGAGAGATTTATATTCCACCTAAGACTGGGAAAGAAACCATCTTATATACTCTTTGCAGCTCGTGGGTAAGTGCGTTCATATTTGATTTTCTGATTGTAGGCGCCAATTGCCGAGTCGTAAATATTTGCCAAATGCCCAAGAGAAACTCCCGCTAAATGGTTAGAAGGTAGCTATTTTGTACTGAAAAAACTAGCTTCTTCAGATATTTTTTTACGACTAAAAGACATGCAGTTTAAAGTTATTTGTAAAATTGTGTATGTAGCACACATCTAATACTATAAAAGATAACAGAAGTTTTGATACCTTATTCAGATAAAGATTTCTGTTGAAACGCCAGTTTCAAAACTGAATTCTGTGATCGATATCAACAAATGTGCACCTGTAGTCGTGTTCGAAACGTTTGTAGCTCTCTGAGATGCAGCTGAAGTAGTTGGCAGAATATCTATTGTATCCCTTTTGTATGAAGCCATAGTTGCTACATTGCTTAATACTCTCAATGCAAGTTTATAGTTTTTACAACAAGATCACATTCGACTAATCCCTGCTTTTATTGTAATTGTCGAATTTAACACTTCTGTTCGGATTCTGTTGCGTAGTTTGTTTTTCACAATGTTCATGATACTGAAAATCCTTTCCTATTTTGTATTTTACCATGGGGAAACTAGTACAGAAGTTGCTTTATCCAATGAACACTCTAACGGATTAACACCCGAGGCTACTTTATAGATCGCCACCTCATGCCAGAAACTCAGTCTCAAAAGTTAGTTTCCATTTAACAGATGTTAAATTTAGCTGCTGAATTTGTTTTTCTGATCGTTTCGCTGGGGAGGTTTCGTTATCGGTATATGGGATTCTTTTACTGATCGCAAAGAACAACACTGACAAAGTTTTGCTTGAATTTTCTGTGCAACTTAAGGAGGAGTAGTAATGCGCCTTTTCCTAAATTCAGTTTATTCCTCCCTAGACAGTCTTCAATTGTGCAATTTTTCCTCAATTTCAGTGTGGGCTAGAATGACTTATTCACTCTTTGCACGTCGGCAAAAACAGGACGGAGAAAAATACATGGAAAGTAGAAGTGAAGCAGTATAATCCCTTTCATTCGATTTCTCAATGCCAAACATGGTAGGGTGTTCAAGCCAGTGTTCTACAATTCGAGGAACTGCACTTTCGATGGAAAGCCATCTTTTGTGTCACATCTTAACAACTTTCCTAGGTTCGTGTCAATCATTCATTGCGTCATACTTGGATTTGTATATGCAGTGACTATTGCAGAATGACAAACAATTTATAAGTTTCTCGTACGAGAAAATCTAAATCAGCGACAAACATTCTAAAGCTGACGAAATGCCGGCCGCGGTGGCTGAGGGGACTGAGGCGCTTCAGTCACGGTCTGCACGGCCACTACGGTCGGGGTTCGAATCCCCCCTCGGGCATGGATATTTGTACCGTCCTAGTTCGTAAGTAGTTCATAAGGAGTTTGTAAGTTTAGGGACTAATGACGCCGTAGTTAAGTCCCATTAGCTGTACAAACATTTATTTTTTGCTGACGAAATCTCTAATTGTAATGAATGGCATATACTTCTAATTATGATGAGACTAGGGTATTTCAGAACGTCTCATAACATCCATTGTTAATTCCTGTCGTTACACTGGCATTGTCAATACTAATCCAGTTCTTGATATTTAGTCTCTTGTTACTTAATGTTTGCAGCATACCTGCTCTGATACTCTGGGGGTCACCGTTTTGTAGCTCCGAAGAGTCAAAGTATGATGTCAGACCAATTTTATGACGACTAAAATACACGTTCTCAATTCCCAACATTTTGCTAATACTGACGTCATCAGATTCATCAATATTAAAAGATCCAAGCATCAAAACTGCAACAAAAAGAATTCAACCTGAACTTCGTTATTTCACTGCACTTAGTTCTATGGATTTTAATTCCTGTTGCAGTTGGCCTGTCGTTAAATGTACTCTTGCAAAGTTCACTGAGTTTATCAGTACTATGTATCGATGAATCACATGATACAGAAAAGGGCAAGAGAAGTTTCAGCTTGAACTAACCTTGGGATTCCGTAGTAGATGTACCAAATTCGTCCATCTCCCTCGACAGCGAACCTATGCTGGACGATGAAATACGATTTTTGGTTTGAAGTACTTGACTTATTTATTTACACTTACTATAACAATTTAGGTCTGTTACCTGGATAACTAAAACAGACCTTTACAATCAATTATTATACATTACAAATTGTTTCTTTGTTAGTAATAAGTTAATGACAACTCTAAGTATAATTCCCGCCTCTTAGCAAGCCACCTGAAGGGAGGCCAGTACCCATCCCTACGACGTGGACGTGGGCGGGGCCTACTTACTAACGTAACCACTGCAACTCATATTAATTTATCAGATTGTTACATTTACAAAACAAAGTAAATTACACTACTTCTACTAGTGATGCACTGACTTACACTATCCATCTCCTTTGCACCACTGGATTTCTAGTCTAGATTGTAATTGGAAGGTAGCGAGGCAGCCAACACCAGAGAACTTATTCCAGTGACATCTCTCTTATACCTTGCTCACGCAAGGCGGGGAAGTCGTCCAGCTCTTCACTCCTTGCCTCAACTAACCTTCCGGTCATATTCGGTTCCATCCGTGGTGCCAAACCGACGTTAGCCGGCCAGACGCCAGGGAAGTACTGCACAAGGTCGGTTATGCCTGGCGTGGAAAGCGGATTTACAGACTTTACACTTTGGCTTACCACTTTCACCTGAAACCTCGGTTAGCCAGTCCTTAAATAAAAGAATCCTTTAAAAACTCTTCACAAAATCTCTGCCGATATTGTGGAGGCCTTTTAAATTCACACACTAATACTTTTCTGCTCGTATATATCTACCGCAGTTTTAACCAAATAAATTATCGCGGCTTGACACACAAATGATTCGTGAGTCACTAATCGCTACACAGTGCGAAACTCTTTGCAGGGGACGGAATACACTAGACCAGTGTTTTTCATGGGATCACGGGCGCATGAGGATGTACTTGTACCATTGAATAACCAGCCCAGTGCATCCCTGACTACAAAGGGTTCCATAATACAAAAATATAGGCTTAATAAAAGAAAAATTAACTTTTTTAATTATATAATTCCTTGTTTAACACTATTTCTGTATAGAACGTAGGGTGTTTTTTTTTTTTTTCATTACAATGTGTTAAAGATGAATAAGCGCAAAGTCTGAAAACTGTTTACAGGAATCATCCCTAGATAAATGTACCAGAAGCGATAATTAATGCCAAGAAATTAAAAAAAACCTACTTCTTTGAATACTGTCTATACAGCGGGAGCTTTCTTAATCAGCATGTTAATTCGGTTCTGAATATTGTCTAAGTTCGAAACGATCATTATGCAAAACATACATTTCTGTCGGAAACGTAAAAATGTCTTCCGTTCAGAAAAATACACATTAAAAACAGCGTCCAACAATTTACAAGGAAGCTGTATGAACAAAAAGAACATTACATTCGTCGCCTTTGAGATAACGAACATTGTTTCGTTAGAGTTCGCGTAGAGGAGGGTTCAAGGGGGTTGTCAGAATATTTTTATTGGAAGATCCATCTCCAGAGACATTTCCTTTTATTTACGTAAAAAATCTAATTTCATCCTCCACTTCATAACTGGTATGAGTAATAATTTTCGAAGTCGTTAACCATCATTCACACACACACACACACACACACACACACACACACACACACACACACAAGTGAAACATAACCATTAATCTGTCACCCCCCATAAACAGTGAATATGTCGGAATTTGTCGCACGTAAATTATCAGAGATCACTGCGTTTGCTTTGCTGTGACTATATTATGTGTCAAATTATTGAATTTTTTTCCTGTTTGTGTTACACAGTTTACAGATGAAAACTGCTTAAAAGCCGTCTTTATTGTATGGGGATGTGATCTGATGACGGTTTCATTTTAGCTGATATTGTTGGAGGATGTATTTTAAATGACTGCTTTAACAATACGCGTGTTCTGAATCTAATTTTTGTTTTCTTCTGTTCCAGGTGAGTACACAGTGTTGAATGCTTCTGCACCATGTAAGTTTTACCTGGTGAGTTGTATTTCGTTTGTCTTCTCGTTCCACAACGATTTCCAAAGCCCTACATCTCGAAACAGTGCAGAAAACTGTACCAGGGGTTTGAATGTAAGAGAGCTTTGCATTTAAATGGGGAATTTTTAAAAGCGACCTTTTTTTACGAGATACGGAACTTTGTTTATATTTACATTCGGCTCTTGAGGATTTCCCTTTTGTGAGAAGAAAAATGGGAATGTTGATAAGTCTATACCTGCAGTTAAGTAGTTCTGTAGGTGGAGCCTGTAAGGTGCCAGGGCGAGAGGTAAATAATTCTGGGTTGTGGATAATTCAGAGCCGCTACCCCAGGTTTCTAGGGATTGTACAAGAGGCTAACATTGTGATAACGAACTCATGTTCTGAAATTAATCTTTTACTCATATATGGGCTGGAGAAAAAGTAACGACAACTATTGTTTTTCTCGGGGATGACATTGACAAAGATGCTTACCGTTACAAACTTTCAATGTAATTGCCCACATTATTTATGACCTTTCGCTGAATGTCTGGAAGACGTCGTATACCATCTGCGCGTCTATTTTTGATGACGTCGCATATTGCCCGCCCTATGGTGTAGATGAGTGTTTTTCAATTAAGCTACTTACAGTTCTTGTGCAGTACTGCTACAGTTATTTACAATGGTCGCAATCTTTTGTATGACTTTGTTACACGTTCAAATATTATGTCAGAAAAAGATCAGTAACACATTTTTAGTCAATACATAACAATACCTTTTTACTATTGGGTCACAGCACTTTGCTGTTGGTAACGAGTTTTCAGTGCAGTATTATTTTAATCAACTAATATCAATAACGTTTTATTAATGGATCGTAGTATTTTGCTGCTAATTAAGGATTTTCAGTATCCTTTGGAAGAAATCCGATGTTTATGAGCACCCTTGAAATATTAAGAAGTGATGCATCAGCTATGATGGTTTTACACTCGCACATTGTCACCTCAAATTACGCACTGTGATTTATTATTCATGACAGCAAAACCATACATCAAATACATGTAGTCATATAGTTTTTTTTTTTTTCAAATTTTATTTATTTCCACTACTGCAGCTTTCACCAGATGTGAATGGCTGCGGATATCTTAGATAAATCTAAGAAAGAGTATTAAATACTTCCCCTTTGGAAACAGACGTAGTTTTATTACTGGCCTGGGCGGGGAGGGGGGGGGGTGTCGCTGTGCATTTTTACTCGGAAAGTGGGTCGCGCGTTGAGAAATGTTGAAAGAAAGTGCACTAGACCTTAGCGAGGCACTCCGGAGAACATCCCTACAGGGAAATTAGCTGCCTTACCTCACTTCGTCGATTGGGAAATTTTAACTATGGTAACTTTCACACTGCGTTTAGACTTACCTCCATGTTTTGAAGCTAGAAAGACAGGTGAAAATGGTTCGCTAGGGGTGATTCACGTTCAGTATTATATTTCATTCTTATGTTTATTCACTATGACTATATTAATTGCCGACAGAAATTTATGATTGACTTAAAATTATATTAAAAATTCCGATATGAGAAACTAATAAACTGGGAGGGATTAATTTGTTTCCCCTGCTAACACATCCACCGAATAAGGCAGATGTAGCGGTAAAAAAGTTAAATTGGCAACCCTGGTGGTAATGCGTCAGTCCTCGTGATTGGAAGCTTCAGCACGCTGCAACTGTCCGGTGTGACAGCTGTAAACGTGCGACCCGCTCGATGCGGATGACAGCTGCTCTACTACAGGCTGCAGATGTCTCTCACACTTCACAAAAACGCTTGTCAATATTCCATACACAGTTTCTTTGTCTGACGTTCACCAGCAGTGAGCACTGTACTTTGTCACAGTCGCCATTTATGTATTGCTCCAAATGTTGAAAATGTTTGTAAATCTATCGGGCCGCGGTGGAGTAGCCGAGCGGTCTAAAGCGCCTCGCTGCAGAGCGCGCGGTTGTTCGCCGTGGAGGTTCGAGTCCTCCCTGGGGCATGTGTGTGTGTGTGTGTGTGTGTGTGTGTGTGTGTGTGTGTGTGTTTGTCCTTAGGTTAGTTTACCTAGGTTTAAGTAGTTTGTAAGCTACGGACTGATGACCACGCAATTTGGTCCCATAGAATTACAAACATTTAAACATTTTTTTGAAATCTATCGGACCAAACTGCGTGGTCATCAGTCCGTGTTTACAAACTACTTACAGTAAGGTAAACTAACCTACGGACAACACAAACACCCATGCTCCAGGGAGGACTCGAACCTCCGAAGGCGAGCAACTGCGCGCTCCGCAGCGAGGCGCTTTAGACCGCTCGGCTGCACCACCGCTGCCTTGCGAAGGAAACGGAAAATTTGTGCGCGTTCTCATGAAATTTCAAAGAACTCACACCGCTCTTTCCCATTCGAAATATTGTTGTCGGCTGAGGGGGGAGGGGAGAGGGGAGAGGGGAATGGGGAATGGTAGAAGGCGTTAAATTCTAGGCGAGGCTCATATACACTCTTTGAAACTACGAGGGCCTGCTCAAAAGTAATCTCTACGAAATTTTTAATCTTTTCTCAATGTCATTTGAAGGATTACATGTTATGAATATTGTAGCGTCTAACATGGCGTGGGTGGTCATGCGACAGTATCCAATGCGTTCAGCAAGTAAACGAACACGGTATCAATCTGGGCACTGACCTCTACGTAGAGATAGAGAAAAAATGACTAGTTAGTGAATCAGTGAAGAATATATGACGCATACAAGGAAATGTTCCCTACACCGCTCTGATATGAAACAATGCGCAACCACATAGCACGTTCTCTGGGCGATATGTGTATAATGTTACTTTACACACACACACACACACACACACACACACACACACACACACACACACACAAATATTACTGTCGTATTCACAGAACCTCTTAAACGAACTGTAATAAGTCGTCAGTTCTCTTAGTTCTATTATACCTATTAATTTTACAATTTATTCCAAACAGTGATGGACTGTTAATAGCAAACATCATTGCGGGGGTGAATGTACTGAAATACTGTTGTAAGTACGCCCAACTGTTTAAAGCGCAGCCTAAAAGAGGCTTTAGAATGGTCTCGTGCAAACCACGGCCCGCATGCGGCACAAAGGAATTATCAGTGCGGCCCAGCGAGAATCTAACACATGATCGGTAAATAAAAAAATTACGATAAACTGAAAATGTTTAGTTTTAGACATTTCGTCAGACATGCTGGTCTATTATCTTAACTTCTGCCTTAGTTGGAACTGCGAAACTAAAGATTCAGAGAAGTACAATAAAATTAGATCATGGAAATACATGGAAAGCTGTGGCGGACTAGGGGGAGGGGGGGTGGGGCGGAACGCCCCGGGCCTCCGGTCTTGAGGGCCTCTAAATACCTCGAAATCAAGGGTGTGTTTTTTTAAAGACTGTCCCATGTCTCTCATCCTGGGGGCATCCAATTTTTTTCATAGCAATACATGTATTTCCAAGTGGACGGGGGCCTCAGTTTGTTTTGCCGCCGCCCCGGGCCTCCAACAGCCTCAGTCCGCCACCGATGGAAAGTCTGTGCTATTTATGTACACTTACGATAAAGGATCTATTTTACAGTACCTCTGATCAGTACAAGTTGGTAGAAGAAAGAAATCTTCTTGTGGATTGCGATTATTGCGAATGTTGAACTTTCTTATAAGTCACGCCCTTCCAGAAAAAGATATCCCTTGCTGCAAATTTATGCATTATATGTGTCATCTTTGTAAGCACGCATGTTTGTGAACAGTTGTTTCCAAGGGTAAAATTTTCAACATTTAAACACACACTGAGTAAAAATAGATTAAATTTTCAGATGAAAACCCTGAGAATTGGAGTCACTTTGTTCTAAGTTGATACGTCAATTTCTAAAATAAAAATCTCATTAATTCTATGATTTATAATTATTTAAATATAAAATTGTTAATGATATCTCTTGTATCATAATTTCGTTTTGATTTTTAACTCTAACCTCTAACCGCCCTAATTAGTGTGGTTTTATTTCTCTACCCCCCCCCCCCCCCACCTCCTTCTTTGCCAAGTGTAGTGCGGACCGAAAATCCTCGTCTTCCTCGATAGTGGGCCAGGAAACTGAAAGTTATGACACCCCTACTGTAGAACTACACGACACATAACAATTTTCTTTGGAACAGACACTTTTTTCCAGATATATGAGCTACCACATAATATGACGCTGTATGTGGTTCAAAACCGCCTCCGGCCATCCTGATTGGGATTTTCAGTAGTTTCCCAATTCAATTTAGACAAATTCCGGGATGGTTCCTTTCAAAGGACGTGGCCAATTCCCTTCCCCACCCTGATCAGAAATTATCCGATCGTATGCTCAGTCTGCAATGATGATAATGTCGACGGGACGTTAAACCCCAATCTTCCTCCCTTCTAATGGTGCTGTAAGAAAACTACAACAGTAGTTGTGTCTAGGACAGCAAAAGTATGGTAGTCCAGGCGTGGCTACACACTGAACACTGCGCGGCAACGTAACATACATAACACCAGTGGCCACTTTGGCAACATTCGGGTCATATCCATTCAGTGAGCATCGCACTCTAAAACAGTCCCCCGGCAGACGCCCACTGAGTCATCCGGGCGTCTCTGTTTCAACAGCGAACAGGAAAAACCTACGCAGTGAGCATAACATTTGTACGTCTGACGACTAGGAAAAAGTATTTTGGTCTGCTGATTCACTAGCTACACATGCTACTAAATAGAAGTCCCGCTACGCATATTTGTGTCTGCATATGAAGGTCAATCTCAGGGTTCTTGATAATGGTTGCCACTGCTATAAAGACGGGCGCACGAGGAAAGTTTGTGTACACTACCACTGTTACGCCAGAGATGTCGACCGGCTGCAGTATGTAACGCTATCTGTCCGATATGGCGGCGAGTCGCTGGTTTCAACTTCATGGGAGGGATTGTGGCGTCTGCTATGATTCACACGCGGCTGGGGAGCGCCGTACGATGTTGGCTGGTTTGATGCAAGTCATGAGCGTGTGCATCCGTGGCCACAACTTGGCGCCGGCAGAACCTGACCAATTTTCCACGGTGAATGAATGCGCCGCAGTTGTGTTACTGCGCCGCGGTGGAGTAGCCGAGCGGTGTAAAGCGTCTCGCTGCGGAGCGCGCGGTTGCTCGCCGTGGAGGTTCGAGTCCTCCCTGGGGCATGGGTGTGTGTGTTTGTCCGTAGGTTAGTTTACCTAGGTTTAAGTAGTTTGTAAGCTACGGACTGATGACAACGCAGTTTGATCCGATAGATTTACATACATTTGAATTTTGAATTGGATCCTTTATTTGGACACTTTCGATCACGACCGGTTTCGGGATATACTTCAAGTTTGTACACACCTCGCCCATGCGGGATTTCAGCCTGATATTGTACTGGCATTTTAATTTGATTGATGGGGTTCTTTTAGTATTCAATCGGCACTTGAAGATGGGACTTTTGCATCCTGAAACCGGCCGTGCATGATTGGTCCAAATAAAGGATCACAATATTACATTTGGTGCACATTTATTTCCCAAGTGGAAATTTTAGTAACACTTGTGCATATCCCACAAAGATTGTTTTTAGAACCTGACTTTCGGTATCGATCAATTTTGAAATTCGTCCATCGCACAGTATTGCAATTTTCCTAAAAACTGTTATCCCAATCATCCGTCCGTCATCCGCGGCATGCAGTCACTCAAACAAATCCATACCCATGCGGTCACAACTGCACTAAATCGAAAGTACGTAAAACGCCTTGAACGCTAAAGAAACAAAAATAACGGGAGAGGTCACCTTTAAGTAAAACCTTTGTCTCGTAATCCCGAACTAGTTCCAAAGATATCTCGTCATCATTGTCGTGTTACTTTTTTATATTGCAAATACTCTTTCAAATGCGAAGTATAGAAAAAAAAAAAACTAAATACCGCTAGTACAGTTTCGCCGCGGTGGAGTAGCCGAGCGGTCTAAAGCGTCTCGCTGCGGAGCGCGCGGTTGCCCGCCGTGGAGGTTCGTGTCCTCCCTGGGGCATGGGTGTGTGTGTTGTCTTTAGGTTAGTTAAAGTAGTTTGTAAGCTACGGACTGATGTCCACGCAGTTCGTTCCGATAGATTTACATACATTTGAATTGGAATACATTTTTCTGGATAAGTGTTCGCAACAAATGGAGCACAAAAAACGCAATTTTGCGTATCTACAGAAACAAATTAGTCACGAAACGAGCAACAGTTTACGACGGATTTTAGAGAAACAGATACTAAAAAATTAGCCATTCGCAGGAAAGAAATTTCTATTGTTAATGACTTGTATTGGTATTATCATACGAATCAGCATTGGCGGGTACCGGAGCTAGCGTTTAGCCTAATTTAACGTGTACTAAACGTACGAATGACACAAAATATTGTGACTACTGCGACAGTGAATGCTACTTGGTGCCGTTGTCGGGACGTGACGTGACAAGGAAAGAGTATTAGCAGACAAGAGACGGACGGAGACTCATTCTAGCGACGCTTCGAACTGCAGTGGAAAAATCCACGCACTTGAACGGTTCTAACAAGGAGCATATTAACTTGAAAACTCCGTGACTTATACTACCGACGAGTTGACGCAGTGGTTAAGACACTGGACTCACATTCTGGAAGCCTAAATATCTGGGGACAAATGCCAGGATGGTTCCTTCCAGCGGCACGTTCGCTTTTCTTCCCCGTCCCTGATAGACTATCCGAGCGTGTACTCCGTCTCTAAGGCGCTCCAGTCACGGTCTGCACGGCCACTACGGTCGGGGGTTCGAATCCCCCCTCGGGCATGGATATTTGTGCCGACCTAGTTCGTAAGTAGTTCATAAGTAGTTTATAAGTTTAGGGACTGATGACCCCTTAGTTAAGTCCCATAAGTTCTACAAACATTTGAACATTTTACTCCGTTTCTAATGACCACGACGTTGACTGAACGTTAAACCCTTTGTTCCTTCCTTCCTTCCTTTACTGCCGATCTCGTTTGAAACACAAGATTCACTGTTACCAGTCACTTTTATTTTCCTTCCACAACGAGTTCAGAGATTCAAACCTTCGTCTTGAGATGGATTTTTTTATTTTGTATGCTAATATGACGTGTGCATTGCGTTATGAGTGTGGTACCATGTGACGTTGTCTAAATGGAAAACATCAAGACGCTCCATCAGAATGTGGCTCTGAACAGGACTTTCCCAGACGATGGATTGTAATTATATAAATGTAAAAATAAGCAATTAACGTAGCATATAGCCAGTGGTCACAACATCCTTTTATATGTAAACCATCAGAGATACTAAACATCTTTGCTTACGAAGCAACAGGTACAAGAAACCTACAGTAAAAACATAGAACCTGTGACACTTTCTGTGAGATTGATATCCACCTAATAAAAGCTTACAGTAATACATTGGTCGTACTTCAAAATAATAAAAATAAAGCGCATATAATTATACTATTTGTAATATACATTGACATTAAAAATTTGCAGCTGACAAGAGATATGTAACGTTGCAGTTTGCAGAGGTAGGTGTGTGTGTGTGTGTGTGTGTGTGTGTGTGTGTGTGTGTGTGTGTGTGTGTTGCAAATTGTAATATTGAAACCTTCGGTAATGGAAAAACATAGCACAAAACTGAAACTGAAAATGTCTTCCACACAACCCATTTCTTGGTAGCATTTCATACCGCACCTCCGATATCCTCAAACGAAATGGCTTATAGCTGCGGTGGAATGGCCGAACGCTCCAAGATTAGATTAAAAGTTGTTTCATAGATAAAAAATACGACAGTTCGCAATAATATGGAACATGTTAGTTTTTTATTTTCATTTTAAATTGTTTTATTTTTTTAAGTTTTATCTAAAAATTCATCTAAAGTATAGAAGGTGTTGCCATTCAGAAATTCCTTTAATTTCTTTTTAAAATAGTAGATACTTGATGCTACTTGGTGACCGGAGACTTCCGTGGCAGCATAATTCTCCTCTTTCTGTGACAAAGTTAGATTTAAACTTGAATAGTAAAGATCACCCTTTCTCCTATTGTTGTAGCTATGCATACTGATATTACTTTTGAATTGAGTCGGATTGTTAATATCAATTTGCATAAGTGAATACATATATTGTGAAGCTACAGTGAAGATCCCTAGATCCTTAAATATATGTATGCAGGATGATCTTGGGTAGGCTCCAGCAATTATTCTGATAATACTCTTTTGTACTATGAATACTTTCTTATTTAATGTTGAATTGCACCAGAATATGATACCATACGAAATCAGTGGATGAAAATAGGCATAGCAAGTTAATTTTCCGCGCCCCGCTGCGGAGTGCGCAGTTGCTCCCTGTCGGAGTTTAGAGTTGTGTGTGTGTGTGTGTGTGTGTGTGTGTGTGTGTGTGTGTGTGTGTGTTGTCCGTATGTTAAAGTTAAAGCAATTTGTAAATCTAGGGGCTGATAACCACAGTAGTTAAGTCCAATATATTTACAAACATTTGAACATTTTTCGAAGAGGTATATACTTTTCTCTTACAACTGATAACTAGATTTCACAAAAGCTAAATCATAGCAGCAACACAAGACCCACTGCTTCTCACAAGTGCCTAAAAATTTCTCCGGCAACAGGATCTTTCTTCCAGAACTGTGGTGGCCTTGATTACACTGTATTTTAAACATGTCAGCTGTTCTGATGTTTATTTTTTGGTGATGTCACTTACTGCTCTCTGGATTTAAAGATCGCATGATTGTCTATGTAAAGATGAAGTTTCAATGACATCTGCAAAATTCAGATTAGACCTGTGCCGTGCACTTACACAAACTAAACGAGGTCAATTTTTTGACATTTATATAGTGGGCGTGCAGAAAAGAAATGCCTCAGAGTCGTCCATTCTGTTATGAATATCGCGTTGACGTTTTTCTCTAACTCTAGAAGGCTCCGAATAGTAGCATATATGAAGACCATGTGTCGCCGTAACCCTGTCGGTGCGCCAGGAACAGCGTATTGTAATCGAGGTTCGGTCAACAGGAACGATGCCTCCTAGCGAGAATTCACAAAAGAATGGAAGCTACGTACGTTATTACGATCAGTCTTGTCGGTTGGTGTACGGTTTCGTCCATTCCGAGCTCCGCCATGAACGTGGAGGTTAGCATCGCCGTGTCTTTAATTACCAACGTACAGCGATTACAGAGTACAGTTTCTTAAATCACAACGACATTTTACACGCTACAATAGGGTGTTTATGCCATCTTATGCTCATAACATGTTTTTTCTTCTCGAATTGCAGTATTTTGTTAAAATATATAAAAAAGAAATTTAAATAATTTGCAAGCCCGTTAAAACGTTCCATTTTAAACCTGTGATCCCCGTGACGTCAACTGGCATAATGCTAGAGCTACGCCTGCAGCCGTAAAATGCGCTAACATTGATGTATTGCTTGGACACTCCAGTTTTTGAAAATGTTATATAAATATTGCGCGGTACCACGTTGTACGAATACATCCATGAAAACTCCAGAAAATTTATTTTCTCATGTTCTAAGCAATGAGAAACTAGTAAAATGTGGTTGAAACTAGCTTCCAGGTATCGAAATTAAATAGCGGTCTCTTCGTTTCGTGGAAATAAACACTCCATACGATAATAATTATTACTCTACTATTTCACTATTGAGTATCATACTCTGCATCTGAAAATGTGTGTATTATGTGCGGATCAGTGAGCTGATGTTTACTTTTCCGAAACAACTGTTCATGGTATGACTCGCTAACGATTTCTATTTAAAGTCGTTCTCTATTTTAATTTGTGAACGCAAAAATTTCTTGTTGGTTGGCAGTTTTAATATTTACATCAGTAAATATATGGTGGATAAGCCGGCGATTTGTGTTTCAAAAACTCCTTTTGAGCGTATCTGGTAAATTCAACTATTTTTAATAAAATTCGAACTGATTACCAATTTCGTCAATTATGCGATACTGTTTGACATTATCACATTCTTTCGCGACAACTAAAAGAAAGAAAGAAAGAAAGAAAGAAAAGAGAGTTGTATTTGAACACGGAACGCATAATTTGTAATCTTTGACACTAGCCGTTACGCTACCAAGTAGCTACATTAGCTGTTCCCCGAGTAGATAACCTGATTTCACAGATAAAGGCGAAGCAAAACTTATTTATTTTTCTTCAGAAATATTTATTTTGGCACATACGATAGAATATTTGTCCTCTTATTTTCACCCTTCTTCAGCACCCCCAAGTTCCAATTTAGCAAAGTTTCATTGTAACCAATCAGCACGAGAAAAATATATACTGATATGTGGAAAGTGACCTGTGCGCAAGATTAATTCTTATATATACGTAAATTAATCTGATGCCGAACTGTAACTACATAGTTCTCCACTTACCATGTAATTTTTACACTGAACCCTAATGAGATTTAATTTACAAGTTGAAATGTATTTGACAGAAAAACAGAGACGGAATCTAAGATGCAATTCTTATTTACACACGTTTATCGTGTATAATAATTCTTATTTTTAGAGGCAATGAATTTATATAAATAACAAGCAAGTTTGGTTTAAAAGTAGGTATATTTTACTGTAATCGCTGTTTTCACCTGATTTCCGGCACGTAAATATCTGCGTTCTCGAAAAATTAAGATTTCGTAAACGCAACAACTTTTGAAAGTTTTTTACTGTCAGACTTCACATATTTCTTTTCCATTCTTACATATATGTGGTAAATGCCTTTTCCGTCACATAAAATTATACGTAGAAAAAGCAAAGAAAAATTAAGTAACTTTCGCTAACACAGCTGTAACACACACAAAGCTTCGTCTTCCTCTTGTCATGTAACGTCGCCACAGCTTCATCTAGTGACAGAGCGTTTTAGATCACCTAATCTTCAAATATGATTATTTGTAATTTTTAATTTCAGAAAAATAACATTTTTAACAATAATGACTGAAAATGCAATTTGAAAGTTACAATAATTCAGAATAACAATGCGAACCATATTTTTAACATATGAAAATAGCCTCTTCGGAGCCCTCTAGCTGCAGAGCGCTACAATTTTCAGCACTTAAGGGTTGAAATCCAACGAGTAACAGAAGGGGTGCATAAAATAATTTGAATATCTTACATAGGAACAGTATTTATTGATTAATGAGGAGTTGGCCCACCATTAACTTCGAGAGCATCAATTCTTCGAGGAAAACATTTGTATAGTTTCCACCATAATGTTACCCTTTCTGGCATCAAAACATTCTCTATTACTTCAGCGATGTTGCAGTTATAAATTTGGTTCTCACCCTCCAATCTAAAACACACCATAACGGTTCAGTTATATTGACACATCACGATTTTGCTGTCCAGAGATGATGTTTGATAACTTTCTGATGCTGTACAAAGACGCTTTAACCTTTTTGGCTGAGTATGTGTGGCGCATTATCATTTTGGAATTTAGCAGTGTTCGTTAGCAATGTGTCATAATAAGTAGTACGTTCTTCAGGGCCGCGGCGGAATAGCGGTGCGCACTAAGGCGCCTTGCTGCGGTGCGCGCGGCCGTTCGCCGTCGGAGGTTCGAGTCCTCTCTTGGGCATGGGTGTGCGTGTGTTGTTTTAGAATAAGTAATCTTAAGTAATTCATAAGTTTAAGGACCGATAACTACTGCGGTTAGGTTCCAAAATTTTACAAACATTTGAACAAACATTCTCCAGGATGGTAAAACATTCGTTCAGTTATCCGACCAGTGAGGATAATAATAGAAACAGTTGAATACCACGACGTATATTCCGACATCTTGACGGAACCTCCTCCATTCATTGATAAGAGTACAACACAAAAGACACCACCAAAGCATTTCGTCATACTGGCACGTGGAGGAAAGCGGGAGGCCGCCACCATGCCAAGGTAGAGCCTCCGTGAATTCATTGACATACAAGCATTCCTTATCTCCCTAATTATATTCTGAACAAAGTCAATGACTACACAGAAAATACTGCTTACCTGCAAAGCATCACAACACTTGCCATATCTAGCTGGAACCTCGTAGGGACGTCGGAAAGAGTAGAACGAAATAAAAAAAATTATTACATTTAATTTTTACTTAGAACACTATTACATGGAACTTGTTGCTGCAGAAGTAGTTGATACAGTATATATTTCTCAAGATTTCAACTTTTCCCCATTACGTACTCATAAAACTCCGTACAAGTCTGCTTGTGTTTAAATTGGCACTATAAGATTGAGATCACAATCCCTGGCAGTAACTTCTTTCATCGGTCTACTGGGCCTACATCAGCAAAAATAATCTTTCCACAGTTGCGTTTGTGTGGGAATAGGAAACTGTACTCGGCATAATTTTAGCAGTTCTCATTTGCGTTTGGACTTTTCATTTTCCTTATGAAAGTTTAGCCATCTTCCTTACTTATATATAAAAAAAAAATTAAAAAGTAAATAAAAAATAAAAGATATAAGATCTGCCTATACGTATATTCCTGAAATCTTCAGACTAATTTATTCAGTTATATAACAGTTTTCAATCATTATCCTATCTAGGGTTCCAGATAGCTTCATCCACTCAAACATTTGATTCAAAAATGTTCAAAATTTTTAATCTTAAGTGACTTAACTGCAGTCATCAGTCCCTGAACTTACAAACTACTTATGAACTACCTTATACTAAAGACGACACAAACATCCATGCCTTAAGGGGGTTCGAATCCCCGACGGGGAAAGGCATCGCGCGTCGGAGCATAGCGCCTCAATGCGCTCGGCCGCTCCACTGCGGCAAATATTTGATATTTATTAAAATACGTAGGCCATTTCTGTAAGAAATCAAAGGCTACGACAGGGCCGGATCTAGGGGGGGGGGGGGGGACAAAGGGGGCAGTTGCCCCGGGCGGTAGAATTTAGAGGGCGGCAAATTTTGATCGACTTTTTTTTATTGAATGTATCTTTCTGGTATAATTTAATAAAATTAACTGACACAGAATTATTAAAAGTAAAATGACTGCAAGAAATACCGAAATCAATAAAACTAAAATTCCTGGTTGCTGACTTCATTGTTGCCCTGTCACAGGTACTTCAGCTAAACAAACTTTAAAAATCTACTAGAAATTAGCCAGAATGAGAAAGATGTTTGTGTCATAGCATAAGTAAATGCACAATGTTTTAATTTGCAAAGATTTCCTTTGTCAGATAAATGAATATTCATATTTCATATAAAGGTAATGTTTGTAGAACAGGTGAATTTGAATAACGTTTCAATATATATATATATATATATATATATATATATATATATATATATATATATAATTTCAGGTGCGCACACTTCTTATTGAAAGTCAAAAGCATTAAGGAACTGGAGTCCTCTCTCGGTAGCGGTGGAATTGATAGACATCTACACAGGATACTCTGTAAATCACATTTAACTGCCTGACAGAGGGATCATCGGACCACTTTTATACTATTTATCTCCCATTCCATTCTCGAATAGCGCCCGGGAAGAAAGAACACCTAAATCTCTCTGTTCGAACTCTGATTTCACGTATTTATTCAGATGATCTTTCCTACTTATGTAAGTGGGAGGCAACGATATATTTTCGCATTCGGAGGAGAATGTTGACGATTGTAGTTTCGTAAGTAGCCCACGTCGCAGCGATAAACGCCTTTGTTCTAATGATTCCCATCCCACATCCTGTATCATTTCCGTGGCGCTGTCTCCCCTGTATCACGACAATACAAAACAAGCTGCCCTTCTTTCGACTCTTTCGATGTCCTCCGACAAACCCACCTGATAAATATCACACACTGGGCAGCAAGACAAGATAAAATAGGAGGAATCTCACTGTATTATTGATGCTGTCCTTTTTTTAGCTAAGCAAAGAAGTCCTTTGAAGTCCTTTCAGAGGAACAAAAGAAGATGGTGATTTTGCTGATCCACATAGTGGCAAATTTCTTAATAAAATTGATCTCATATCATATTATAGTGTCTCCCTTCGTCTGCTATTGAACGCCACAAAAAAGGCCAGATTAACTATTTTTACAAAAATATAGTTCCGTGACTTGATTGCTGACAAAATAAAATAAGACATAATTAAAAATATTTTAGTTGCTAAATACTTTTCACTCATGTTTGACTGCACTCCAGATATCAGCCACAATGCGCAGATGACACAAGTAATTCGATATGTCAAGTCGAATGACTCAGAGGTTGTGGAAAGTTTTACTGACTTTTTTACAGTTACGGACAAAACAGGAGAAGGCCTTAGTCAAGAGATACTGCAAAAATTGGAACAAGATGGGTTGAACATTAAGTACTGCAGAGGGCAGTCTTATGACAATGGGGCAAACAGGGCTGGAAAGTACAAAGGGTCCAGTCAAGAATACTTCAGAAGAATGAAATGACCTATTTCGTACCATGTGCTGGTTACTCTTTAAATTTAGTAGGAGCAAATTCAGCAGACATTCAGCAAGACTAGGTGATCTGCAAGAGTAGATGCGGCTGAAGCTGTTTACAAGCATTTTCGTAAAGTTTTGAAGGCCCTGGAAGAAACTGAAACTTAGAAATTGTCAACACCAGAAACAAAATCAGAGACAAGATCTATTTTAAAAAACATGAGAAAACTCAAATTCATTACTTGTAATATTTTTTTATGTATTAAAATTGTTCTGTTTTCCTTTGATCTTAATTCAGTCAATAAAATAAATTCATGTTGTGAGATTGTGACTTTTATTTAGAAATATGTAACCCAATTAGCGTCAAAAAGTCGATTCTTACACGGGAGGAGGGGGGGGGGGTGAAAGAAGGGGCGGCAAATTTGAGCTTCCCCCCCCCCCCCCCTCCCTTGGCAGATGTCCTAGATCCGGCCCTGGCTACGATATATAATTCCATTTTCTGACCCTCAAATAAAACTAACGGGGGTTGCCTTTACATATTGCGCTACCAGATGGTGTTGCTTCAGTACTTGAGCCAACCTTGTAGCAGTATTTTACGAAATCTGAACAAAATTGGATGTTGTCGGGAAAAGAGAACCATGACGGTGCCGATTTAGCGGGAAAGACGTCAACCCTAACAGCACAGCAATAATCTTTCAAGAAAAGTATTGCCAACTTCAAGGGGACTACACCGCACGTTTTCTTGAGCTTGCGCCCGTTTGCCTACATGTCCGTTTGCCCCAACTATACACTAACAAGCATACGCCACGACGTTCGGATCACGAATTTACTTCCAACTTTGAACCGTTTTAGCAGACCATTCGGAAAACATAATGTGCGAGGAATAAGGCACAATACTTAGTTTTAACCATTTCGTTCCGTGTTGTTCCTGGACAGCAACGTATTAAGAGTTGATTTATACCGTATTTTGTGCATCAATCCTTAAAATTTCATTTTTGATTGTGAACAACATGCTTCTAGTAAGACATTTTGCCGCGTGGTCCGGCGTGTAGCCACTTCTGAGGTATTAATCTGTGCATCTTGGAGGTTGAGTTGCGTTGCCGTCTGTACGTGGCTGAGTGTGTGAGCGTTGCTTTTATTTTATTCCAACAGTGAATTGTCTTGTCTTTGGTGCAGTGGCGAAGATTATGCTTGCGTTGTTGATCTGACAGTGTTAAATATCAACAAAATAACGTCTAAGTAATAAAATACCTCGCTCGATACAAACGTTTGTGTTCTGCATGAAATACATGACATAAAAAAATTGAGAGTTAGAACAAAAATATTAATACACATATTTGATGTTTACCGCGCTGTATTAATACAGAAAAAACTGAATTTTAATTTTTCCAAAGCTGATTTCATAATGTGGAACTGAAAGAGTTAAGTTTAAACGGTTTCGAGAAAATCGCAGCTTAGTAGTTTTACGCATCGAACATGTAACCGTGTGTTGTAGCTACAAGTAAGCCGTAATTATGAGAATGCGGTGGTCAAGTGGTCAGCGTTCTGGCTTTTCAATCGGTGGGTCCGCCAGTTCGGTCTTAGCTCATACCGTCGTCTATTTTCATTAATTTTTTCTTTCAACACTGGTCATGTTGTTGAAAAAGATAATAAATACTTCTATGTACAAGACTCTCACAGTACACAAACGCGTATTTTAACTGACGTTTCTAAACCGTATTTTGCACATGACAGTCACCGTCCGCAGTAGTCGGAGAAGCGGGAGAAAATGCAAATCTTGTGATTACGAAAACTTCGTACGCACACTGTTGGTTCTCGCTGCACTAGTAACGTATCACCGCCATGCAGGTTCACTGTTGAATGGGGCTTGCCCCTCCCCTCGTTGTTAAGTGCAGCCTGTGTTTGCAGGTCGAAGCGTCCAGTGCAGTAATGAGCAACGGATTTCGGAAATCACAAGTATACAGTTTCTAGGAAAACTTATGCGTCTTTGTCGCTTACTAGTCGACAATTATAAATATATTTGTTATAGTAATAAACGCAAGTAAACAAATAACATTTAACTTTCAAGGAATGTCTATGCAAATACACATATTTTGTTGTTGTATTGCCTTTAAAATGTAATATATATGAACTGATATGACCAGTGCTGAAGAACAAAATATAAAGGACGGTATGAGCTAGGATCGAACTGGCGGTCCACGGGTTGAAACGCCAGAATGCTAACCACTGGACCACCACGTTCTCTTGCTAATAGCTTACTTACAGCTACAACATACGGTGACATGTTCAACGCGTGAAACTAATTTGATATTTTCTCGAAATTAAGCATTGCGACTTAGTCCTAGCACATTAAGTTGGCCTACTGGTCTGCTAAAAGGGTACAAACTTTGAAGAAATCCGTGTTCCGGACAAGGGTGCCGAGATTGCAGGAGAGGTAGCATATATTTTCTTAAGAAAACAACAGAAAAGTGCTATGAGGTCAGCCCCAACTCGCATACTGGACTCCCCACTGGGGTCACATCAATGGCGGAATGTAGTTTGTTTTTGGAGAGTCTGGATTTTTTAAAATTATTGCTTTTCATTTATAAGGTTTTATGAACACTGACTGCACTACATGCCAGACTCAAATTAATTCCTATCGTCCGTTGTCTGGATTGGCGCTCAACCGATACGTCGTACATATTTAGTACATCCTCCAAAGTGTAACGTGTGTCTGCATTAACGTATTGTTGTCCATCTGTTTAAACTAATTGGATCCAAGCGAAGTAAGTTTTGATATTGTATAGTGCTAATGACCAATAGACGTCTACTAACGTATGTAAGCGAAAATACGATTTCTGTTAATTTATAATAATATATGTAGCCCCCTTCTGAAACACTGATGGTATATGGTCCTCGTCGTGCCTTTTTCGGCGCGGGAAACTGCAAGCAGCTAGCCAGCTACTCTTAAAACAGCTATTGTGCGCTGCCTAGCTGTTCTAAGACACGAAGGGCTATTTCCGTGGGCCATACCAAATTTTTTTAAAGGTGAAAAAAATTAATAAAAATTTCACGCACATAAGAGCTTACAACTGCGGTAAACAATGAAAGCTCCCGTGTCCTTCAAACCAAAGTCACAAAAAGAAATAAAAAAAATATCAATCCATATTACGTGAAAACAATTGCACTGAAATGATAACCACATCGCTGTTACGTTTAAGAAAAATAGCAATTCGCTTCCTTGTTTCTCAGATCATTCTTCATTCTTGCTCAATATTGGCAAGGAGATATTCAAAAAATGTTTGTAGATCTAAGGGTCTCAACTACTGTGGTCATCAGTCCCTAGGCGTACAAACTACTTAAACTAACTTGTGCTAAGGACAGCAAATACACCCATGCCGGAGAGGGAGGAATCGGACCTCCGACGACGAGCAGCGGCGTCCTCCTCAGCTAGACACCTTGGAACGCTCGGCCACTCCAGATCGGCAGGAGATATTTGAAAACAATTGGTGCCCAATGAAATCAAGGGGTATTGTAGCATCACTCGTCAGGAAACATGAAATCAAGCCGAAAAGAAGGGATTCCATTATTTGCAGAAAGCCTTCTGGGAAAGAAGGAAAAATTTAGTGGTCAGAAATTTTATTTCCATCTCAGTGTTCTAATAGTTCATTATATTTGTTATGGAACAAAAAGATTGTTTGTGGGTGCTCGAGCCCCAGCGCAAGAATCCGAACGTTATGGATTCCGCTTGTTATTACTGCTTTACGTAAAGGTAAAGCAGTCAACAATCTGAAGATTGAACAGGACAGTGCTTTAGCAGGCATGGTCCTGTTTGGAAGTGGTATGCCGTTGCCTTCCGCCGACCTTGGAACTGACTTAACCACCCAGTTATAGGGGGGACCTACATTTTAACGTGGGTTCCGAACGATGGTGCTACTCGGTATTTTTCACATGAACAATATTGCCAGAGGTGAAAGAAGTAGAAAGTGACAGATAAAAATGCTGGGACCTGGCGGGGATCGAACCGCTTTACTTGTGACTGTTATATTCAGTAAAACTTGCTTCTACAACAGAGTTCCCCCTCACGATGTATACATAAGTAATGATTTGACTCATCTGTTCTAAACGGACTGTGTTCTTAGCATAGTGATAAAACGTAGTAGTATTGAGCACTTCCTACCGATCAGTCTGTGTTTTCTTGATTTTGTGGCGTGGGGGCCGGGGGAGGATTATCTTACTACCCATCGAACGGCCCTGTTCATGGCCCCCATTTTACCCCCCCTTTTTTTCTTTTTTTTTTTTTCTTTTTTTTCCAAACAATACGTAAAGGCTCACCTGCCTGCGAATGATCGCCCCGTGTCAGTCAGGGTGGTGCCTATATTTAGCCTAATTGCTCGCACGAGGCAGCCAATGAGCGACGCGCCCGCTACGTGGCCACCTGCGGCGTCGCTAGCCGAACTCGGCCGAACGGCGTCCGAAGTTTGGCGCCAGAAAGCCGTGGCGGCGTGTGCGCGTGCGCAGAAGCGCGGCGTCCCGACAGCGGCCGGCGCCGCGGCTGACGTAGGCGTCACTCGCAGTGCTGCGGCCGGCACCGGCGGAGCGCGGACTGCGCAGTGCGCGCTGCCACAGGTGAGTGCGGCAGGCCAGCTGGCGTCGCCCTAGCAGGGCTGGAGGCTCTCCTAGTACATCACACCGTCGACGGTGTGATTTTGCAGCGATTTTTAGTACGTTTTCCTTTCCCACTGTAGCTGATCGCAAATATTTTACAGTAGTAATTATGATGAACGTGATGACGACGTATGGTGGACATTAAGTTGACGCTAGAAACGTATTCGCAGTTGCGAATTAGAATCAGCGTCGGCTGTACAATTTAATGGTGACGTGTGAAAATTTGTGCCGGCCTGGGATTCGGACCCCGATTCCACAGTTTTTGCGCCGCGATGGAGTAGCCGAGCGGTCTAAAGCGTCTCGCTGCGGAGCGCGCGGTTGCTCGCCGTGGAGGTTCGAGTCCTCCCTGGGGCATGTGTGTGTGTCTGTGTCTGTGTGTGTGTGTGTGTGTGTGTGTGTGTGTGTGTGTGTGTGTGTGTGTGTGTTGTCCTTACGTTAGTTTACCTAGGTTTAAGTAGTTTGTAAGCTACGGACTGATGACCAGGCACTTTGGTCCGATAGATTTAGAGACAGACACAGTTTTTGCGGACAGTCACATTTCGCTATCCGTTCAAATGCTCTTGAACCTAGGGGACCAACCTGGTTAGGTCATCGGTCTCTAGACTTACAAACTTATTAAACTAACTCAGGCTACGAAAAACACACACACGCTTGCCCGAGGGGCGGGGGGGGGGAGATTCAAACCTCCGGCAGGAGCGTTCGCTATCCGTGCTCGTTTCCGATTCAAACACCAATATGCCACGTATTATCACTGCCCATCAGTAGTCGTACACTCCATCATACAAATCCAGCAAAGGGAGAGAAGGTTGTTACAAATATCGCATTCCTTGCTTTGGCTTAAATACCTATCGCAGTTCCGTGTTTAATGACGTAACCAGTGCATATGTTCTTCAGACAAGGTCAAAAAATGTTCAAATGTTTGTAAATCTAAGGGACTTAACTACAGTGGTCGTTAGTCTCTACACTTACAAACTACTTACACTATTTTTAGCCTGCCGCGATGGCCGAGCGGTCTGCGGCGCGTGTCACAGTCTGCACGGTCACTACGGTCGTGGGTTCGACTCCCCCCTCGGGCATGGATATTTGTGCCGTCCTAAGTATTAGCTAGTTCATAAGTAGTTTGTAAGTTTAGAGACTGATAACCCCGTAGTTAAGTCCCATAAGCTCTACAAACATTCGATTTGAACACTATTTTTAACTTATGCTAAGGACAACACAAACACCCATGCCCCAGGGAGGACTCGAACCCCCGATGGCTAACGGCCGCTCGTTGCAGCGGGGCGCTTTAGTGCGCAGTGCTATTCTGCCGCGGCCTTCAGACATGCATGTCACATTCCTTTCGTGCGTGAATTGGAAACAAAACTATTGTAGATGGTCTGCTATGTATCCCAGATATATTTGTAAATTGCTGTCGTCGATGCCTGTTTTAAGAATTCATTCTTGTATTCTCTCAGTGAATGCTATCAATATCCTCCTTGTTGGGCTACGAAATAGGTCGGCAATCAACTTTCTTCGATATTAAATCTCTCGAAATTACGTGACAGCTGAAGCGGTATATTGCTCTGCGACCTCAGAACACTGGTAGAGGTCTAGAAAGTAGTCTCGCAGAATGAGGTCGGATGGCTAAGTGGCCAGAATTCGCCGCCCCCTATAACATTATTCAGGTTCGGCTGTCATTCCAACACAGTTTTACTTTCTCACGAAATTTTTATAGGGTAAAGTGCGTAGAGTAGTAGGCCTATAATACCATTATTGTAACCATGAAAATATAGAATCTGTTTTTCTAAAGAACCTCCAGAAAAACCTAGGATTATAGCACCCGTTAATATTTTACCATAGATAGCTAGCATTTCAAGCTTTCTCGAATCACAATATTTGGTTAAGAAATAACGTCGTATTTATTTTTCCTCGCTGTTGGCAGCGTTTGTTACATTCCGTTTCGTTTTGAAATGTGATAATCTATTACAGGCTTCTTTCTACTGATTGTTGTGTGTGGAAATTGTGTTTATCCTTCGTCAGACACCTCTTTATCTCCAAAGTGTAGGCCGATATTCCAATGAGCTAGAAGGGTGTTTGCTTCGTGTTGTACACGACCGTAAAACCTTTTGTCTGAAGCTCCTACTTTCCTTGTCCGAGCAGCATTCATTACTGACATGACCGTGTGTTTGTAGTACATGCAGCAGAGTACACATTAAGAGGTTCGTTGCGTAAGAGCAAGTGCGGTATTCCTGATGGTGGCGGAAGTTCCGTTGGGCGTCACGGCCACAACTTGGTCGCACGTGGAGTCTTGCTACGCCACTCCTGCTCCCTGGGCAATTCTTCATTGCCCGTACTTGGTAGACTTCACAATATACTGCGTCTTCCTCCTTGGGGGAATGTCTACACAGAACTCGTAAAATACATCACCGGACGCCGAAGCGCGCGTGTGTTGTGGGACAGCATAAGACGCAGGCGCTCTCGTCTTTTCCGCTGTCTTTTCCGATGCCACGAGCGACTTTTTCTTCGCCATAGAATACAAATAGTCTCATCCAGTTCGTTTTATTATTGTTGGCATGCATTGTTTTTCGAATTAGAATTTCCTCAAGTATTAATGTACTAATGAATCGTGTACAGTAGAATCAGGTGTAGTCTAAGCAGGAAGTAAGTGCATTTAATGTGTGTGATTTAGTTTCTCATGAAGATTTTACCAACCATATAGAACGTCCGCTGTAATATGTTTATGAAATGTCCTCCTGGAAGGTGTAATTGCTGACATTTTTCTATTACCACACACCCGTGTATCTCTAATACTAATCAGCACGGAAATAAACTTCCCGCGCGGCCACAGTTCCTTCGTCGTGGTTTCTTCGTGATATAAGAACGGACCATCTTAAATTGTTCTAGCCTTTACTTTAGCTACAGTAACCCTTCCATTGGTTTGCTGCAACCAGCATCATCTCCGTAACTGTAACTTGCGGAACGATTAGAGAGAGGTACAACAGAAACAAAGATGAAACTTAATACTATTTTGTCGAAAACTAACATTTTGAGTCCATGGTTTTGTGTGAAATACAGGGAGATTCTTACAATAAAGAAAACAGCAACCAACCACATTTGATTATGCAATTTATTTACTAAATAGCGCCGTTACCGGTTTCGAACTTTGTTCACATTCACGTCATTTACATATTTCTTATGCGTGTAATTTTACTTGTGGCGAAAGGTCTTTGGTTGTTTAGTGCCCTATAATATAAAACATGATTGGAATTGCGTACTCGAGCGTAAATATGGCTCATGATACTGACAAATGTGAACAAACTTTTACCATAGAATTTTACTTGTTATTCATTTACCACGCCGAAACGTCGGTTCCATTAAGTTGAATCGATGATTATTGCAGTTGTTGATGCAATGAGAACTATTTGAATCACTTATGTGGAGCAACATATATATGCGCTATGTTGCTTTTCCACGTGGTAAATGAATAACAAGTAAAATTCTATCGTAAAAGTTTGTTCACAACGTTTGTCAGTATGATGAGCCATATTTACGCTCGAGTAAGCAATTCCAATCATGTTTTGTATTGTAGGGTACTACACAACTAGAGAACTTTCGCCACAAGCAAAATTATATGTATAAGAAACATGTAAACAAGATAGATGTGGACGTGAACAGCTGTCTGATGATGAACTTAAAAGTTCGAAACCGGTAACGGCGCTAAATAAATAGCATAATCAAGTGCGGTTGGTTGCTGTTTTCTTTATTGTAAGACTCACCCTATATAAAGATGCAATACTTCCGTAGAAAGCTTCAAGCTTTTTATTTGAGCGAATACTCGCTAGAGGATGACTCTAGTGAAATGACTGTGTATCTTGCCGAACGATTTCAAGTAGCCGTTTATATGATATCGTGTCTTGATTTTCTGTTTAAAATGTTGATACTTAATCCGATTTTCATGTTGAGAAGAAAAATTTTCGGTAAGCAAATTTTGTTTCCTTGGAGTTCTTTCAGTTCGGTCAAAAATGCCTTTCGACTAGAACTATTGCGCGAAGAAATTTTTGGTTGTTAACATTATACCTTTTTTCTGAAGCAACGCAAGACAATTGTGCAATATTCTACAATATTTTTATTATTCAACGAAACGTTTTTCGGCTGTTACGCCATCGTCGGATACTGACTACGAAGGTATAAACCATACAGCTCTGAAAGTTAAAGGTTCAAAGATCTTAAGCTGGTATATACAGATTATCTCAGAATAAGAGCTTCGAACCTTAAATTTTCACAGCTGTGTGTTTATACCGCTATAGTCAGGAGGCCTACCTGATGATGGCGAAATAGCTGAAAACAGGTTCCTCCAGTAGTAACAAATTAAAAAAAATACGAATATCCTGTGTTTCATTCAAAGTGTGTCGAATATTATACCAACAACCGACGGAGCAGTCAGTCAATGCTATTCTTTATTTCTCCTCAGCCTTTACATGTAAGATTACGGCTCAGTATGATGCGAGAGATGGCAATCATAGCAGGGGGAGAAATCGTGAAATACAAGATACGTCTAAAAACGGAGAGAGTGAGCACAGCGAAATGAATTAAAACTTCCTCGAAAGTCCAGTGAATTTGAACAGATCGCCAGTTAACGTGTTTCTTCAGCGATATTCTCTGACTAGCGTGTGCGTTTGACATTGTGTGTAAATCATTGTCACACTGCCGGCTGCATTCTAAACGGCGACCCAGTCGCTCCCCATTATATTCTCCTCAAGAGGAATTAAACATGGGAAACGAGAATACGTTAAGGGAAAGAAGCAAAGCCGGGGTTAAGATGTTCGTTGAGAAATAGAAAATCTTCACGATACTGCTTCTCGATATTAAGAGACCATTTCTTGTATAACGTGTTTCATAATATGCTATCGATTCCCGTTTCTTAGAGCAATAGGTAACGATGGAGAAGGGCATGGGTGGCGAAAGAGTGTCGCTTAGCACCTTTCATTGTGATCGGGTATTTTCCTGATTGCGTTTCCCGCTTCTCCCTTTTAATTGGTATATGCTATCCTACATTAGATTTTTCGCTGATGCTAAATACACGTTTACTTCTTAAAAATGCCAGGGTATTTTTAACTTACTCGCAAACAAGATAACGTAAATCAATACTTCTTTATTCAACAATTTTTCTTCCTTGTATTGACTTAGTGCGAAATATTTCTCATGAATCACACTCGGCTATTCATATTTATGCACGAATGCTGATACTCCCATTCGTCTTACTTCGATTCTTTCTTGTTGACTGCCTTCTTCAGTTTTTGTTATTTCACAGTCGCACTAATGGATACGTCTTTCTTAGAAACACACACAATGGGGAGTGCATGGACATTTTTTGTGCAGAATTCGTGGCCTTTCCTGAATAGCTAGTCAAATAATGAAATAAATCTTCTAGAATTTTCCAGAATTATATGTGGTTCCAACACACTCTTAAGCCACATTACTCTGTACTTTCGGAATCAGTAGTATAGACGTGAAACTATAAAACGATAGAAAAAGATAATTTCAGGACTATAGAAGTGCTTAAATCTTTTATGATGGTGCTAGTTTATGTGCTGATGCTTTGTAATGTATAAATGTATTTAAGTACCCACTGTTTTATTTCAAAAAGGAAAAACTGCTACTATTGTATGAATAGTTAGCAGTTGCTGATTAGACTTGTACTGATTCCTGAAAGTAGTGTCTGCTTATTGTACTGGACACCATTAAGTTAAAAACTGCACTATCGTCACGATGCTAGGTGGCTAAAAGAAATCAAATGCTGTACCTAAGTATCTTAGCGCTATATTCGGAACGAAACAAAAATGTTGTGTTCTGCGGTATTCATCTCGTGTTGTTTGATAATTTCTAATTGTTTGCATTTATGGTTTTATTTCAGAATGTTTTTCGTATAAATCGTATTGATTACCGAAACAGCTTTCTTACATTACTTTATTTTTTTGTTTATTTGTGATAGAGCGGTCATAATTAGAAATGTAATTCGAGATTCTGTCACATTTTTCTTATTATTTCCCAGTTTCTTAGACCGTCATATGCGTATCTGGTTGGTTGCGCTGTGATAAGATGCTGCCGGTTCCTTTCATTGCTTCATCACGTCAGTTGAACGAAGGCAGACCGCTAACTAAACTGTCCTTATGTAGTTTTATAGCAGAGACACTAGAATCGGACTATGTACCATTAGATAAGGAATATTACAATATTCAGGAAGGAAACGAGCCTGACACACAGCAATGCATATTTATGATGCCATTATCTGTGAAGGTGGTGAGCCACAATGCCAGAAAAAAAGTCTGTTTTGAAATGAAATGTTTGTAAAGTTTTATAGGGCTTTACTGCGGGGTCATCAGTCCCTAAACTTACAAACTACTTATAAACTACCTTAGCCTAACGACGGCACAAACATCCATGTCCGAGGGGGGATTCTAGCTCCGATGGGGAACGGAGTCGCGCAACGCAGCATAGAGCCTCAATGCGCTCGGCCACTCCGGCGCGGTACAATTCTGTTTTCCTTGTAACTGTCGTTTATAGTAGGTTATTTCAGTGCTCTTGTACTTTGCAGAGACTAGTGTGCGATATAATTATTAGTTTCCCCGTACACAGTTGCAAAGTTCTTTTTTAAGAAGCAGGTGTCTGGGACGCAGAACTTGTTTGGTCCTGAAGTAATGAGAGTCGTGTTTGCTTCGTCTACACAGTTCTCTAATATCATCACTGCTTGACGTTCATGATGGAGTGTGTCCAATAAGTATAACAGTACCTACTGCTGTCGCGTTATTTGTGGCCAAGTACTTCCACATGGCTATTTTTTAATGTAAGGTTTGAATGGTTTGACACCAGTCACAATTTCATATATCAGAGAGCATTTCCAACATTTCTGCAGTTTTTGCTGCTCCTACCGCCCTCACATATATTTCGATGTCTAACGTCCTTCACACGTTTTCACTTTCGGTCGTATCTTTCAGTTATGTACATGTCCCATATATTTCTGTCCATTGCATGACTTTTGAGTATTTTTTCCCTTTCTGTTTTGTTCCTATTTTCAATTTAATTTTCAGCCAATGCTGGTCTTCATTCATCTTCAGTTCTAACCGAGCGAGATTGGTCAGTTCCTGTGGTTCTAACGTCTTTTATAACTATGATGTTCAATTATATGTTGTTACCGGTGCCTAAGAAGCCGTTTCGTATCTACAGCCGAATGACTTGGATGGCATAGCAGTAATTTTGTTCCTAGCGGCCTAAGGCGCCATGCCACGGATCGCGTGACCGCTCCCCGTCAGAGGTCCGAGTCCTCCAATGTGTGTGTGTGTGTGTGTGTGTGTGTGTGTGTGCGCACACATAAGTCATAAGTTTAAGAAGTTTATAAGTCTAGGAAACGATGATCTAAACAATTTGATCCCTTAGGTTTACCAACATTATAACGTTTTTGAGTAATGTATTTTACGTACCTCTGTGTGTTTGGGGGAGAGAGAGAGAGAGAGAGAGAGAGAGAGAGAGAGAGAGATCCATAATGATCTCTTCAGTTTTCACATTACTCTGCGTTGCCAAGAAGTTTAAAGAAACTGCATTTATAAATTTTAATGACACATTTCTCCACTGTAGCTATATGGTACCCCTACCTCCAGGTCTGTTGGTTTTTCAGTAACTTTGAAGATTTATGATGGATGCCAGCTTGTTTACCACAAGATGTTACATTACTCTGTCTTATTCGAACAGTATTGCTCAGATTTTTTTTTTTTTTCCTACATCCATTGCCTCTTTATCGTTCAAATGTTTCAAATGTTTGTATAGCTTATGGGACTTAACTACGGTGTCATCAATCCCTAAACTTACAAACTACTTATGAACTAACTAATACTAAGGACGGCACAAATATCCATGCCCGAGAGGGGATTCGAACCCCCGATCGTAGTGGCCGTGCAGACCGTGACTGGAGCGCATCAGTCCCATCGGCCACCGCGGCCGGCTCTTTATCATTCACTTCGGTACCAGGAAGTCTTGACATCCGTACAAGTTTTCTGGGTAGTCTATCTACATACCAGCATTTCTTTATCATCTAGCTGCCTGTGTTTCTATTTATACTTCAATATCTAGCATCAGTTCTCTCCAAAACTATCTACTTTCTAACGTTGTCATCTTTATTACTTAACAACATTGCTTTTACGTTTTTTTGCTGCTGTCGGTTACACTTGTAATTATGTGTTAGCTGACTTCCTTTCACAATCTGTGTATTCTTTTACCTTCACTTTCACGGTGAGCTCGTATTTCTTCCTTCCGGTATATATACATTTTTTATTTCCAGTTTATTACACGTCCTGTAGATCCTCATGATTATGAAGTCCCCCCATTCTCCTCCTCTTGTGGTAAACAACGCCAATGACTGTTTCTTGTGGAGGGGCAGTTGGAAAATCAGTTTCCCCTGTCGACAGTAGGCAGAGTTGTGCATGAAAGGAAAACAATAGAATTATACCGTTACATTAAAGATGGGACATATTTTTCTACATAATTTGCACGTATATTGAGAAATTTGACAAACCGCATTATAAGCTTCAAAAAGCCGTCCAGGAAAAAACCGGGGCGTCGCATACGAAAGAAACGTTGAACGGCTATGGGCGAAAGACGACATAGCAGGTGAACGCGCACGTGCAAGACACCGATACACCACTGGGTAGAGGTCGACCATGAATATGGCAATGTCTTTCTGTTTCGGATTGTGACGGGGGATGAAATGTGGGTCCACCATTATACGCCCGAATCGGAGGCCGCATAGATGGAGATGTCACTATTACCTGTCCGAAAGAAGTCAAAATCACTCCGTCTGCGGGTAAAGTACTACTCGCCGTTTTACGGGACGCCCAAGGAGTTTTGTTACTGGACTTTTTGGAGGATGCAACCATCAATGCTGTCCGGTACTGTGCCACTCTGACGAAATTGAAAGAGGTGATTCGAAAAAGCGGCCTGGCCTTCTGAGATATGGCGTTCTGCTGTTGAATGACATTGCGAGACCACACTCGGCGACGGCAATGCAAAACCATATTGCAACTCTTGGTTGGGAGCGCCTACACCATCCGTCATACAGACCTGATCTCGCACAAAGTGACTTCCATCTGTTTCCAGCTTTGAAGAAGATTCTCGGAAGCAATGCTGACGTCAAACAAGCCGTTCAAAGCTTCTTCCGTATGCAACGCCCTGATTTTTTTTCCTGGGTGGTTTATTGAAGCTTATAAAGCGGTATGACAAATGTCTCAATGTACACGGAAATTATGTAGAAAAATAAAGATATATCTTTATTGTCTCATTCTATTTTTTCCTTTCATACGCAACTCTGACCACAGTCGACAGAGGAAACTTATTTTCAAACTCCACCTCGTATTTACAGGTGCGTCTCATAGTTTGTTCCCGATGCAATGTCTTTTTTTGTGGACTTTAAACATTTCTGTAAATGCATTGTAGTTCAGATGATATATTCCGGTATCTTTTGATCTCTTTCACGTGACCTTACAGCGTTGGATACTTTTTTAGTGTATGCTTTGTGTCAGCCATCAAGGAATTCCCGTTATCTGTTCTTTGAATCTTTTTCCTAATTTATAATTCAATCTTCAATTATTAACACATCAGTGTTTCTTCATTCGGTGTCTTGCAGTTGTCTATAAGTAAAATATCTTCTTCTCTTTTCACTATGTTCCACGGTTTTATCACGTCATGTCTACATTATTTCAGTAGCTTACATTATGTAGACCCAACCTGTACAACCATGTAATGCGGAACGAGCTTCGTCGTTTAACCCATAGCTTAAGAACAGTAAAGAGCGCGTCAGAACATCCGGTGGAGACGACACCACATCCGCAGTGCGGCGGGTGGCGCGGGCGATAACTGGCTGCCTGACCAGTCGTTTTATGGCGCTGTCGGGAACTGCCTTTCCAACAGCACCACTCTTGCCTCAAAGATTCAATTTGCCGGATGTCGCGCAGTCTTCGTGTCGTTTTTGACCCTTTCGCTACGGATGTTTCGAAAACAGTAATTTTATCAATCTCACGAATGCAGCACTGAAAAGAAATTTACGCGAAGCTATTAGGAAATCAGAAACAAGTAACATATTACAACCCTTTAATGTAAAGTAGCTGCCGCGGTGGTGTAGCCGAGCGGTCTAAAGCGTCTCGCTACGGAGCGCGCGGTTGCTCGCCGTGGAGGTTCGAGTCCTCCCTGGGGCATGGCTGTGTGTGTTTGTCCTTAGGTTAGTTTACCTAGTTTTAAGTAGTTTGTAAGCTACGGACTGATGACCACGCAGTTTGGTCCGATGGATTTACGAACATTTTGTTGTTGTTGTTGTTGTTGTAAAGTAGCTAATTATCATCCACAGAAACGACGTTGTCTGGTATTTAATCAGAGTTAACTTGGTTTGAAATAGTTGGTTTTACATGGTAATGATTCAGTTCGCTATTGAATGTTTCACAGACGGCCAGTCCGTGCTACATAGAAGATACATTCAGTACGCTGTATGCTGTCATTTATTTTACCATGACTGATCCGAAGGCGGTTGTTAAGCCAGCCGAAAATAACATTTTAATGTTTCATTGTATACGGAATCTAAAGAAGTATAAAACGTTTCCAGTTGTAAATTTTTTTTCTTTTGTAGTTTTAAGGGAGTGTGGTCACATCGTCATATTAACATTTAGGACGTCGAAGCCCACACATGCACCTAAGGAACCGTTTCCGTGTCTCACGTGCATGTTTGTCTATCGCAGCTAGTGGTTTACCATTTTGATGTTAAAATAATGTTTGTATAGCTTATGAGACTTAACTACGGGGTCATCAGTCCCTAAACTTACAAACTAGCTGATCCTAAGGACGGCAAAAATATCCATGCCCGAGGAGGGATTCGAACCCCCAACCGTAGTGGCTGTGCAGACCGTGACTGGAGCGCCTCAGTCCCCTCGGCCACCGCGGCCGGCAACATTTTGGTGTTAACGCTGTAGTTTTGAAATACGCGTGAAATGCTTTCGTTGCTTTAAGATAGCAATAAGAGTAAATATGATCGCTGGGGAATGAAATCAACATGGAGCGATACAAAACACACATCTCTCTTCTATAATGTATAAAGACTTTTCTCTGAAGACAGTGTAGATCTGAAATCAACACTGCCGTCTGATGATGGCCTCAGGCTCCAAACTAGTAACTGTGAAATAAATTGATTTACAAAAATCTTGGGGTTGGTTGCAGTATTTATTTATTACAGTATTATTTATCTAACTGCAGTCATTTCAATTTATATGACTAAACAGTTAACTTTCTGCCTTTGGGGAAGTATTGACTGAAATAAAATATTTGAAAATTGTAGCAACTCTCTCCGGAAGTTAGGTTACATTTTTAAGGGTATGAAAAGCGAATAAACATTTAAAATATATTGTTCACACCTTGCGCATCTTATGACAAGAACCTTTTTTTGAAGTCTGCTTCAGTGGAAAACATGTTTCAGTCAGATTTTTAAATGTTTTCCTCTGTTGGCTTTGACGCATACCAAACGTATCGAATCATTGGAGTCAAAACAGGAGTACTGAATTGATGCTGTACGATTGTATTTTAAGTGCATCTTCTCTTGCTGACAGCGCTCGTTGTTGTTGTAGCAATTCAGGAACAATTCGTAACTTTTAATTAGATTTTTGGCCTGGCGATGGAAATACACATCACAGGGTTGAGCTAGAAAACTACATTCGGCTGGAATGAACTTCAAAGTAAAAGTTGCCTCGTCTTCTTCATTGTTCATACAGTGTTCTTCATTATCATACAGTGTCAAATCTGCTTGACCAACACACTAATCCACAAACAGAAGGTCACTGACTGTCGCATGGTCTCTGGGTCGTATTGGTAGAACCAGCTATAAACTCATGTAACGATCGTTTATACAACTGGAGGATTCCGGTGGGACATGTCGATGAAATCTCCAGATGCTTCCATCCGAGTTTGCTTCTGCTCATCTGTCAGCATGTGCAGTACAGACCGGCTACAAATCCTCCGCTTCCCCAAATATTCGTGAACAATAGTGCTTACTGTCTGTGCTGATCTTCAACTTGTCTGCGATCAATCTCAAAGTCAGCCGCCGAACATCCGCAAGCACCCGTCGCATTCGTTCGATATTGTCTGGGACTGTGATTGTGGTCGGTCGAACCGAACGTGACTCATCCACGACACCTTTCTTTTCGTCTCTAAAGCGTTTAAACCACTAAAACACACACTTTTTATTCACTGCTTCAACACCACACACTTGCACTAATATTCGTTGGGCCTCCGTCGGCGTTTTGCCTAATTTGAAACAAAACTTAATGTGAACGCATTGTTTCATTTTGTGCTCCATGTTGCAAGAGTCCTCACACTGACTCTGTTTGATGTATCACAGAGTGTACCATCGCTTAACTGCAGTGCTTTGTACGATAATGGGCGCGTGTTGATATGTTTCTCAATGTTTATGGTTGGGCACCTTGTATAAAAGACTAGATGCATCTGGTTATATGGGGTCATCTCAAAAGTATCGAGTATGCTGAGCCCAGTCCAGATGTGGAGACACTGGTGCAGCATATTCATACGGCGTTATCACCACTGCGAATTTACCGTTCGTGTGTCAAAGGCAACATGAATACGCACGCGTTGCGGCACAAGGAAACAGTTTGTTGTTCTTTAAAACGTTTACTAGGTTATTAAGTAATTACAGTTCAGTTATTCTACCGATACTCAGCTTTTCAACATTACGATGTATGGGGGTTCTGCTCGCTGCAAAGTTATTCACCTGGGGCGTCGGAAATAAATACTCGAAGGTACAATTTTTCACTTATTATTTAATTTCCAATCAAACTGTTTCTTATTCCACCAAAACATTACAACTTCATAACGTACACAATGCAAAGGAACGCAGACTGACATAGCTTCCAGAGCACTTTGCAAACGCAAAAACTCGAATTCCCCACGCAAGGCGGGGCAATTGAATATACTGATTTTTCAATTAACGAACACAACAGTAAAACATTTAATGTACACAAAAATAATCACAATATAAAATGAAAGCTATACATACAATAATTTTAGATGGCGCATATCTTTTTAAGTCGTAATTTCGGTTCTTTCTGTTTCACAACAAAGAGTGATGTTAAATGTCAATTCATTTGTTAATGAGGACATCATACATGTTCCTAACATATTTTGAACTATCCAATATCTTGGCAATTCTGAAAATAGGTTCAAAATCACACATCAGTCAATATATATAAAAAATCACAATGTTCAAATCTCGACTGCTACATTAACACAATTAGCTGGTCTACGCAACTTGTTTCTGAGCCTGACATATATACAATGCTATTTATTTTCATGTCTCTTTGTTTTACAAAAGTTTTTACAATTAGTCTGTTTAGTTATTGAAATAACGTACAATGACAAAACTATTGTTTATATAGAACTGTCAGGAAACGTCTTATACAAATCTCTTAATTAATGAATTCTATCGCTTGTTAACTAATCACAGTATCACCGAGACACTGTCCTACACTGATTCCTAGGCTGGCTATTTCGTTTGTAACTAACTTCACACGCAACATATATCACTATTAGACCACACGATTTCGGGTTCGACGCAGACGGTATCGTACGATAACATTGAGATGAGAGGGCCAGCAGTATCATTACAACTTGTAACATATTATGATTGAATAAATGGTCTCTAGCGTGCAAAATGCATTTTCGGACATAAGTTCATTAGACCTGTTTCGTTCCGTATCCTGGCCTCGCTCAATCCCTAGTTATTTTGCTTTGCTTTCGTTCGTAACGAAATTTCTGAGATTCTTAGCTTCACGAACATTTTTCGGTTCCTAAAGATTTTCGTATCATTGCACATTTCAGTCGAAGTTCGCAGGTTAAAGAATGTGCCAAATTTACTCTCTCGTGCCAGAAAACGGAAGATTATTTTTTACTTTTTTTTCACCCTACAGAGAAGACGTGCAAAATATCTACCACCATTATTAAGAATTAGCGGTACGGTACAAGTTTAGGTTGTGCCAATCGCGTTATCCGCTCGAATAGTGAACAAAATACGGTAGAGTGAAGAGGTGCGCGTCGCCTGGGGAGAAAGCTAGGCTCGTGGCGTAAGCTGTATCGTAAAGCAGAAAAATGGCCGGCGCAGTTAAGCGGCGCTGAATGCGAACGTGCCGCCATAACGCGCGGGCGGCAATCAGGCGCGGCCCGCGTTTCAAAAGCGTTGGCAGCGGCCTTGCTGCCGCTCCACTGTGCACCCACTGACTGCCGCCCCCTACTCCATTAATGTATTCTGCCCACTGGGGTCACAGGTGGCGGCAGGTCTTCCGGCTTATAAGGCCGTGCTTCTCAAAACTTCGCACTTTTCCCTGACGTTTCGCCCACAGCTGCGCTGGACATCTTCGGAGGTCTTCCTACTTCCGCCGAGTCTTGCCGACGACCAGCAGCTACGACATCCGGTCGTGAAAGTCTTCATTGTGTGACGTCATAGACTTCAATTCCGGTCGCTCTGAATTGCTCCGGATTGCGCGGCCGCTCCCGTCGGAGGACCGAATCCTCCCTCGGGCACAGGTGTGATGTGTTGGCCTCAGCGGTACTTGCACTCAAGACCCAAAGAAACTGATACACCTGCCTAGAATCGTGTAAGGTGCCCACAATCGCACACAAATGCCTCAAGGCTACAATGGCATGGATTCCACTAAAGTCTGAAGTAGTGCTGGTGGGAATTCACACCATACATCCTGCAGCACAGTCCATAAATTCCTAAGAGCACGAGGGGTTGCAGATCTCTTACAACAGCACGTTGCAGGAGATTCATGCCTGGGGAGTTTGGTGGCCAGTGGAGGTGTTTAAACCCAGAAGAGTGTTCCTGCAGCCACTCTGTAGCAGTACTGGACGTGTGGGGTGTCGCACTTTCCTGCTGTAATTGCCCTGGTCCGTCGGAATGCGCAGTGGACATGAATGGATGCAGGCGATCATCCGAGTTGTGTACGTACCTGTCACCTGTCAAGAGTCGTATCTAGACGTATCAGGGGTCCCATATCACTCCAACTGCACATGCCCTACACCATTACAGAGCTTCCACCAGCTTGAACAGTCCCCAGCAGAAATGCAAGGTTCATGGATTCACGAGGTTGTCTAAATACCCGTACATTTCCATCTGCTCGTTACAATTGGAAATGAGACTCGTGAGACTAGGCAACACGTTCCAGTCATCAACTGTTCATTACGGTGTGGTAGCCGTCTGGCCTGGTCTATATAGTAGTCGTAGGCCGATCACAGGCAGGCTGAAGGACCTGCTGCTGGTATGGTTGGCAAAGCGACCTCTGCAAGAAATGGGGCTCTTTTAGGATCGCGGACATTGTTCCGTGTTTGTAGACGTTATCTCGCCTACAGACGATAGTGTATGTTGTCTCGCCGAGGCATATTGTTAGTGGTGCTGCCAGCTTGACAGGAGTACAGATTGGTATTCAAAGGTTCGTATTGTTAGCCATTAAACATATTTTAATAATACATAGAAAATATTTTTTCTTGCAAAGATACTTTTTTAATTGGAACAGTGGGTATTGACATTAACAAACTAAACTTATAGGGTAAATAGAAAGTCAGTGGAGTTTGTTGCACGACCCTAGTGCAAATCGTTCACGAGATATCTTTTTGTGGAAAGTTTCCACAGCAGAACTTATAAAATACCTATGGTAGCACACACTAAAGAAAGAGTTCATACACTAGTGATGTGGATACAGACCAGTAAAGAGACTACTGACCATCACAGATTGTGTCCGAAATGGCCTCCGGCAGCGGAAATACATTCTTCCAGTCTGGAATGGAAAGAATGCTGCACACGTGTCTGCATTTAATCGGAGATGTCCGAGTAGACTGCAGAAATGCGTCGTTGCTTATCACTCGGTATAGTTGGTGTGTCTTCGTAGACATCGACTTTCAGCTTTCCTGACAGATTAAAGTCTGCAGTGGTCATATCGCCGGCCGCGGTGGCCGAGGGGACTGCGGCGCGCCAGTCACGGTCTGCACGGCCACTACGGTCGGGGGTTCCAACCCCCCACCCTCGGGCATGGATATTTGTGCCGTCCTTAGTAGTTGCTAGTTCATAAGTAGTTTGTAAGTTTAGGGACTGATGACCCCATAGTTAAGTCCCATAAGCTCTACAAACATTTGAACATTTGAGTAGTCATATCCGGGAAACGAGCTGGTCTAGGCACAGGTCCTACCCGTCTAATCCAAGAAGTTGGAAGCAGTTCGTGAAGACACATAATGTGCACTATGGCTGGACAGCCATCATGTTGGTGCCACAATTTTCTCCAAGGACGACTTTTAGCAACTGTGGCAGATGATCTGTTAAGAAGCTGCAATACGTGTGCGCCTTCGGTGTACTGTCTTATGAAAAATCGGACTATGGGCTGATCTTTAACTGTCCCACACCTCCAATTTACACTCCATGGCCGTCGACGTCCCGCCTGACGCAGCCAACTGGGACTCTCAACAGAAGAATAATGTATATTTTGGCTGTTTACCCAGCCATTCTTCAGTAGCCGACCGCAATGCCCTTGTCCAGGAGGTAACAATGTAGAGAGATGATACGGATGGAACCGATGTTGATGGAAATGGGAAGGACACTTGGCTGTCTCTTGATATTTGACGTCTGTTGGAATATGTTTCCGTTTACATCGTACAAGTATGAACTACATTCTTCCTACACTGTCCCTACAACATGAGCATATCGGCCTTTCCTGCATTGGTAAATCCCATCGTTCACTTCCAACCTACCGGTTGATCTTTCACGCATGCAACGCAATGCACCGAAGGAATACATAAGCAGGATGTAAGCAAACAGAACAGCATCATACCTAGCCACAACGCAGGTAGCACGGGACAAACAAGTGTCGGATTGGGAACTTTTCACACTACGAAATCTCGTAAACGACTTACATAAGACTCCTGCAACAAACACCACTAAATTCTAATTTACCATACTTTTACTTTGTTAGTTGTTACACTTTTTTAATGTATGTTCGCACAGAATAAACAAATTCAAATGTTCAAATGTCTGTAAATCTATCGGACCAAACTGCGTGGTCATCAGTCCGTAGCTTACAAACTACTTAAACCTAGGTAAACTAACCTACGGACAAACACACACACCCATGCCCCAGGGAGGACTCGAACCTCCACGGCGAGCAACCGCGCGCTCCGCAGCGAGGTGCTTTAGACCGCTCGGCTACTCCACCGCGGCACAAAATAAACTTCCTTTGTGTTATTGAAATATGTTTGTCTGAGAATACGAGCCCCTGACTACCGATCCATTCTCTGAATACAGCACATCAAGAGCATTTTCCATTTCCGTAATATTTGCGCTGTAAGCTTAGGAAATTCACCCTATATAATTTCATCTCTGTGCGTACAAGCCACAATACATTTTAACATAGTAGCATAATGGTGGCGTTTAGCGAAGATTTAGATTGTCCCGCGGCTGCAGCGCCCTCGTTTAAGGCTAGTTATTTTGACAAGGTGCTTGGTAATGGCGGAGAAGATGCGTTGGCGACGTGCGATGTTGGCACACCTGGCGGAAGGCGCGCCACCGCCGGCTCGTCACACACACACACACACACACACACACACACACACACACACAGGCGGTACCCGCTGTATTGTCCCTGGCTCGTGCTTTATTGCTACCTTTGTTGCCGCTGCGGCTTCCACCACGCAGCCGTCAGCCAGTTCCAGGAACGGAACGCTGTCTGTGCGTGGCGCGGCTCCCGGCGCTTTGCTTTTGCCGATGTGGACTCCTTTTCAACGTCATCCGTTTGTCATTTCACTGAACCGCTCGCTGCATGCCGAAAATGAAACGCAGTACTTCTTCCAACGCAGCCCGTTGCACCTTCAACCAGATGATGGGGAGGATATGGCGGTGATGAAAAGATATCATGTCCAAGAGACACACGCGTAGACAACGAAGAGTATTCCGCGTGACACACACACGGCTTTTAACGTTACGATAGATTTGGGTTCAAATACTTGACGGTGTAAAATCAGAAAGAAAAACTTCACCTCAGCTTTGATATATACTATTTTTCTGTGTAACAAATATGATTTGTTATTCCTAATGATTATAATTTTCAAATTGTGTTTTCGGTCGTTATTCTTACAAAATATCATATTTTTATGTAATTAAAGCTTAAATATAATTACATTTCAAGATTAGGTTGCTCTATTAGTTGCTGAAGCTTTCGTGAAGTCACACAACATGGGGGAAGACGAAGAAAGCAATATGTGTTACAGCAGTGTTAGTGAATTTTCCTTGATTTTTTTTCTCTCCTTGTGGAAACAGCATTTCAACTTCTTTGTATAAATGGAAATGAATTTTGGGAAGGTTAATAGTGGAAACTTTCCGAAAGTTGATGCGTTTATGATATATATATTCAAATACAACCCATATTTTACCTTTCGAAAACAAGGTGAAAGTGCCTACAAAGTGAAAAAAAATTGTAAATAAGGAATTCGTTTTTGTTTATCTACTAAATACATTTCACTTCTATATGAAAGTCTGTTGATAGTTGCCATTTTAAAAATTACGTGGTAAGTGCGCACCTATGTAGTTTCATTTCGGATGCAGATTAACACGTGTTTACTTATAAGTCTTGACTCCATGGCGGAACTTGGGCTCAACGACTGTTTATTTAACTTCTAAAAATTTTTCAGCAAACAGTCGCAAATATTATTTACAGATCTAGAAAAACGCATCAGTTTGGACGTAACCTCCAACATGGAAGTCGAAATGTTATACGTGTTTTAATCGTTTTATTTTAAGCATTGATAATGACCACACAGTAGTCGAAATCTAGATCTGTGAATAAATTAATACTTATGACGGACTGCTGAAAACTTTTTACAACATGTATATACGTATATGAATTTTGCGCACTAGTTTTTCACAAATGATTATGCATTTCGTCGTGATAGGTTGTAATGAAACTTTTCAGTTTAAATCGTTTCTTTGGAGTCTAAAGAACGATGAAAATAAGAGGACGTCTATTTTGGCGTAGGTGGAACATCAATTTTCAAAGAAAAATGACAATCGAAGATTTGAAATACATTTATTTGTTGGTAGAGGTAGGGAATAGCTTCAAAATTTTGCATTCAGTGTTTAAATCCAACCTTATGGTTTTTTCTCTCTTCGGTTGCGGAGGAAAAAAAACTGCCAAATAGAAGGGAATTATTGGAGGAATTAGTAATCAATTCAAATTCTATCAAAACACATTTGCATTTACACGTGCGCTCAAGATGTTTCCAGAATGAAACTTTCACTCTGCAGCGGAGTGTGCGCTGATATGAATCTTCCTGGCAGATTAAAATTGTATGCCGGAACCGGGACTCGAACCTGGGACCTTTGCCTTTCGCGGGCAAGCGCTCTACCACTGAGCTACCCCGACACGACTCACGATGCCGCCTCACAACTTTACTTCCGCCAGTACCTCGCCTCCTACTTTCGAAACTTCACAGAAGTTCTCCTGCGAAACTTGCAAGACTAGCACTCCTGGAAGAAAGGATATGGTGGAGACATGGCTTAGCCACAGCCTAGGGGATGTTTCCAGAATGAAACTTTCACTCTGCAGCGGAGTGTGCGCTGATATGAAACTTCCTGGCAGATTAAAATTGTGTCCCGGAACCGGGACTCGAACCTGGGACCTTTGCCTTTCGCGGGCAAGCGCTCTACCACAGTTTCTCAGGAGAACTTCTGTGAAGTTTGGAAAGTAGGAGGCGAGGTACTGGCGGAAGTAAAGTTGTGAGGCGGCATCGTGAGTCGTGTCGGGGTAGCTCAGTGGTAGTGCGCTTGCCCGCGAAAGGCAAAGGTCCCAGGTTCGAGTCCCGGTTCCGGCACACAATTTTAATCTGCCAGGAAGTTTCATATCAGCGCACACTCCGCTGCAGAGTGAAAGTTTCATTCTGGAAGGGTACAAATGTTACTTATATGTTGCCTCTTCTTTCGGACATGTCGAAAGGACTGTACACACATATAGGCGTATATAATTAAGGAGAAGAGGGCCATCAATCCATTATTTAGTGCGGATGCCCATCAGGCCCGGGCTCTTACGGAATCGGTGAAATGTCCTAGTAATGAGTAATAATGGGCGGAGGGACTACATTGATTTGATTTTCTCAGGGAAGCCAAAACAGACTTGGTCCAACCCGCCACTGCCCGCACCGAAACTAAGTTTATTGTGCAGTATCGCTCCCTGTATATCTAGTAAAGCCAACCAATGCCCTTGAACAGTGCAAGGAGACCCTTTACCAGTTCTTTATTAGACACAATTTCTTCGAGTCTGGTTGTCCCAAATGTTCTGTGCATTTTACTCTCCAATGCAATGCATTCGAAGATTAGATGTGATGCAGTTTCATCACCGTCATCACAGATCCTACATTTAGGGTCCTCTTCTGTTATTCCCATTGTATGTTGGTGTTTTTGAAATTCCCATAGCCTGTCAGCAATCCAACCATGAGTCTAATGTCTCTCCTGTTCAGGCCTATGATTGCAGAGCTTCTTTTAAAACAAGGCTTTGCCATCATTACTTTGCCATGTTTTTGTTGATGGACTTTGGTCCAATATTCTACGTGCTGTCTTCTGAGCCAGTTACGTAGCTCCAATTTGATCATTGCCTTGGTGATTGTCAGGACAGGTTCCAGTCCAATAAATGGAGTCTCTGCCCCCATCCTGGCTAATCTGTCGGCATGTTCGTTGCCACTGATCCCCGAGTGGCCAGGGACCCACAATAGGTTTACCCTATTGCTTTCCCCTATCTCCACCAGAACCCCGTGACATTCTGCAACAATTTTAGACCTTGTTGCAGGAGCTGCCAGTGATCTCAGGGCTGCCTGGCTGTCTGAATAGATATAGAGGCTAAGGTCTTTGTAGCACCTACGCAAATCCTCCTCCACACACGCCCCTGATGACAGTGAGGAGGGACTACGTAGTGTGTGGACAAGTTGAGAATTGGCGTCTGGTGTGAAGCGAGCAGGGGTATCCCGTGCGGCTGCGGTTATCGTCGTATCACCAGCATTGCAGTATTCAATCGCAGCTGCCTAGTAAGCAGGACGACCTGGGTTCCAATCCCGGCTGGGCACAAAATTTCAGTTTTTCCCGTCGGTTTATTTGATGCCCACTGGCAGCTAGGGTCGCCAATTCCTTTGTGTATAGAAATGTTACCGCCTCGTTTACATTCAACGAAATGGGTGTGCTTTCGATACATGGGGATACATACTAGTTTGTTCACTTTTTACGACAGTTTAACAGTTTGAGTGCCAGCCATATATGCGAACCGACTTCCCCCAGTGCCAGCCCATTGTCTTAGTCTCCTTCCCCCAGTGCTGGCCATTTTTACAGTATTTCGTCCTGTTGGTACAGATTCAGGAATAATCATTAATATATTTTTCTTGGTCAGGAATAAACCTTATTATTTCCTCTTCAAATACTTGCCCCGTACATTTCCCTGCTTTGTAAACCTTCATCACAACAATCAAAACAAGAATCGCTGTTTTCGGGTAGGTAAAAATTGTTGTTTTTTTCGTATTATAAACTATTTATTAATAAACATGGCAATGTTTATGGGATTACATGCAAATATCATGAATATTAAACATCAGCAAACGGCTTTTAGTGCAAATGGTTCTTTTTTGAGTGGTATAGCTGGAAGCAGGGCTGGAGACAAAACCCCACTTTGCATACTGCACACTGGAATGAAGTATCCTTGCTTCTGGCGACTCCCGCTTCTTTCTTGCCACTCTCTGAGCACACGCTACAAGTCTTTTGTGCCTTCTTCTTCCCTGGTGGATTGGGTATTCTTTCCAGGAAATGTGTTCCATCCAGTCTTGAAAGCGCAGCACCACTTGTACCAGGCTGAAAGTCGGCGGTACATGGTGACAAGTCTTTGCATACCGCAATAATAAACTGGCTGCTAGAAATGTTTTTCTTTGTCACCTGAGTGTCTCGGCGTCGCTCGAAGGCCTAACGCTACATTACCTTTACCGAGATAGCGACCAAAACATCCTGGATTTCGGCAATATTTACTTGAAACACACACGACTGTCCAACGTGGAGCAACCTACCGAACCACCTTTGCGAACTTTTTAGGGTCACTGTTCACGAACCCTCCACCCAGCTGGGGTGTCCCAGGTATGAGAAGAGAATAACGATGCAGCCCATAGAACATGATTGATCCCAACGCTACAAAGGCTACAGCCATTGAATGCGAGAAGACGACTGGGATACTCATGTGCAGGATTGTCGACGGGTTACGTTCTTCAAACAGTTGGCCCCCTATAATGATCATAAAATGAAATAAAGCAATATATTACAACTGAAAAAAAAACCTGCTTGACACGTTGCGTCTAACGCTCGCTCTGATGTCTCACAGTGAACTGACACAAACCCTTGTTTCGTAAAGAACTGTTTTGTGGCGCTTCCTAGTGGCAGAGATGTCTACTACAAGGGTTGGCCTCCCTTCTGATAACTGCCGTACGGATAATGATGCGCGCGAAAGCTAGAATTCGTTTGAGAACAGCCGTCCGTAATATTGCGGGCGCGGCAGTTCTCGCAAAGACACACAGAACGTAATATTACGGGCGCGGCAATCTTCGAGCAAACAACAGCAACGTAATATTACGGGCATGGCACTCTGTTAAAGGACGAAGTTTTTCGAATCTTGTCAACGTAGTTGTTGGAAGAATGTGTTGATGGCATACGAAAGCGATGCAAAACGTTCTTCGTGTGTGTGTTTGAGTGCGGGTGTACACTACCCCTACAACCTGGTAACGTATTTCATGGGTGTGTAGCGGACAGTGTTTTTGCAGCGCGTAGGTGAGGAGAGGAGAGGAGAGCAGCGGTGGGCGTGACGCGCCTCGCCTCGCCTCGGCTCGTCTCGGCAGCCAATATGTTGACAGTGCGGTGTGGCGCCGGCGTCTCGTAGCAACGCCGCCCTTCCGCCGGAATTGATTTCGGCCTGCTGGGCGCCGCCCCGCCCTGCCCTGCCGCCCATATGGAACGACGCGGCGAGCGAACAGGTTGCTGGAGGCCGGCACACGGCAGTGGTGATAAAGTACTTATTGAAGGCTTCGTGCCAGCAATAGGCGTGTACAAACAAATGTCGAAAAATTAATCAATCAACATAGCTTCATCTTCGTTAAATAAAACCCGTTCCGATTCTTTTTCTTACTGTTTGCTCTCCACACAAGCGGCTTTTAATCAAATTGCGTGGTTAGGGTATTTGGCCCAAAATTTGTGGTTGGATAGGGGATTTCTTGTCAGAGAGGACACAGTTCGTAGTAATCGATGGTAAGGCATCGACTAAAACAGAGGTGATATCGGGCGTTCCACAGGGTAGTGTTATTGGTCCTCTGCTATTCCTTGTTTACATAAACGATTTAGGGGAAAATCTAAGTAGCTCTCTTAGGTTGTTTGCAGATGACGCCGTCATTTACCGTCTAGTAAAATCATCTGAAGATCAAAACCAACTGCAGAACGATCTGAGTAAGATATCAGTATGGTGCAAAAATTGGCAATTGACTCTAAATAATGAGAAGTGTGAAGTCGTCCACATGAGTAAGAAAAGAAATCCGTTAAAACTTTGTTTACAAGATAAATCAATCAAATGTGAAGGCCGTAAACTCCACAAAATACCTAGGAATTACTATTACTTCAGACCTAAATTGGAAAGAACACGTAGATAATATCGTGGGAAAGGCGAACCAGAGACTGCGTTTTATTGGCAGAACCCTTAAAACGTGCAACAGAACTACAAAAGAAAATGCATACACTACGCTTGTCCGTCCATTTTTGGAGTATTGCAGCCCAGTGTGGAATCCTTATCAGGTGGGTTTGACGGAGGACATCGAAAGAGTCCAAAGAAGGGCAGCTCGTTTCGTATTGTCACGACACAGGGGAGACAGCGTTACGGAAATGATACGGGATCTGGGATGGGAATCATTACAACAACGGCGCTTATCGCTGCTGCGTGGGCTACTTGCGAAACTCCAATCGCCAACATTCTCCTCCGAATGCGAAAATATGATGTTGACTCCCACTTACATAGGTAGAAAACATCATCAGAATAAAATACGAGAAATCAGAGCTCGAACAGAGAGATTCAGGTGTTCTTTCTTCCCGCGCGGTATTCGAGAATGGAATGGGAGATAAATAGTATAATTGTGGTTCGATGAACCCTCTGCCAGGCACTTAAATGTGATTTGCAGAGTATCCCATGTAGATGTAGAATAGCTAGCTATTAATAGCAAATAAAAGCACATTTTTAGAAGCAATAATTCAGTTTTCTTATCTAACCCGAACATCGGCATCGATAAAAGACATGTAAGCCTTTTACACCTACATCCATACTCCACAAGCCACCGGACTGTGTGCGTGGGCGGGTACTTCGTCACTTCCTCTCCTATTGCAGTCACGTGTTGTTCGCAGAAAAAATGACTTTCGGTATGCCTCCATGTCGTCTCTAATCTCTCTTATTTTATCCTTATGGCCTTTTCACGAGAAATACCTAGGTAGAAGCAATATATTCGTCCATTCCTCAAGAAACGAATGTTCTCAAAACATTTCCTGCGGTGGAATGGCCGACCGCTCTAAGGCGTCTTGCTGCGACGCGCGATTGCTCCCAGTAGGAGGTTCGACTCCTCTCTCCCGCGCGCGCTTTTGTGTGTGTGTGTGTGTGTGTGTGTGTGTGTGTGTGTGTGTGTGTGTGCGCGTGTGTGTGTTGTCCTTATGTTAGCGTAAGCAACGCCACTTAGATACAAGGTCTGTGCGCTGCCTGCCAAGAATAAAAAAAAATGTTCAAATGTTTGTTATGCTTATGGGACTTAACTACGGGGCCATCAGTCCCTAAACTTACAAACTACTTACGAACTACCTTATAGTAATGACGGCACAAATATCCATGCCTGAGGGGGGTTTCGAACCCCCGACCGTAGTGCCCATGCAGACCGTGACTGGAGCGCCTGAGTCCCCGCGGCTACCGTGGCCGGCTGCCAAGAATAGTCAAACCACGAGCAAACTGTCTTACATAGCGTTGTGCTGAGTTTGGTAATACTTACACGTTGCACAATGTATTTCAGAATGTTTTCGTGTTTTCTATATGATTCTTCGTGCATATTTTTGCTCATATGAGACAAAATGCTTTATATGAATCATCCTATTCCAAATCGGTAAGATATCTTACGAATAGTTCATAAATATCTTATACCTAAACAAATTTGTCTGTGAATCACATAAATAACATTAAGAACATTCTGAAACACACTGTGCAAAGTGTATATATTCCCAAACCCATCACAACGCTACGTAACACAATTAGTTTGCTTGTGTTATGACTACTCTTGGCAGGCAGCGCACAGGCCTTGAATCTAGGTGGCGCTGGCGTAAGTTTAAGAAGTTTATAAGGAGAGACAACATCAGTAGTTAAGTCTCATAGATTTACAGACATCTGAACATTTGCAATTTGCAACGAGCCCGTAGCGCGATACAGAACGTCTCACGTTCGGCGTGCGCCGCTGCAGTTCCTAATCATCTCTGCGACGCTTTAGCGCTTATTAATTGAACCTGGAACGAAGCATGCTGCTTTCCTCTGGATCTTCACTGTCGTCTGTCAACCCTACCTGGTATTAATCCCAAACTGATGACAAATTTTAAGCGTATGCCGGACTAGTGTTTTGTAACAGACTTTCTTATTGACTGACTACACTTCCTGATTATTCTTCCAACAAATCTTCCTGGCATCTGCCTGACCCACCATTAATTTTATATGGTCGTTCCGTTTCCAATCGCTCCCAGGTATTTTATGTAAGTAGCTGCTGCCAGCGTTTGTTCTACTACTGCGTAATTGTATAAGAAAGGACCCTGCTTTCTATGTAAACGCAACAGTTTCCATTTGTTTGCAGTGAGCTTCAGTGGCCATTCCTTGCCCCATGGTCGATACGCTGCAGGTCCGCTGCATTTCGCTTTGCTTTCCCATTGTTGCGACTTTTCGATATACTACAGCATCAGCCACCAAAAGCCTCATTGAACTTCGATATTATTGCGAAAAGCAACGGTACTGTAACAATCCCTTTGGGGCAATCTAGAAATAATCTTCAACCCTGAAGAGAATGACATGCTGCGGTCTGTTAGAATGTCCCTCGGGCAATGTCGCGGAACGGTATCGAACGCCGTGCGGAAGTCAAGAAACACGGCATCTACCTGGTAGCCTGTCTTCGCTGTCCTATGGCTCTCCTAGATAATAGCGCAAGCTGCGTTTCACATGATCGTTGCTTTCGGACGGCATATTGATTCCTACAGAAGAGATCAAGATCAACTACCATTTTACAAGTGTAACTAGAAAGCACCTTCTAGCTAATTAGAAGGAGCTTAGGAAAACTCTTTGAAAGTGTGTAGATTGTCATCTTCGTTACGGAAACCAGTGCAGAGCCTAAACGTTCAACGTCAAAGCTTGGCTTGAAACCAACTGGTGGTAGTAAAAATAACTTACTATGGCCGCAGTAGGGAATATATAAAATGCAGAATGTCGATGGGAAGCCTTCTTTAAGAGAGATATTTGTTGGCATTGAATATTAGCATCGAATGTTAGGAAGTATCCTTTGAAGGAATTTGAGTGTGGTATAGCATTTCAAACAGGGAGAGTACAGAAGCTTTTGAAATTTGGTGCTGCAATTTGGTGGTACTGAGCATAATTCAGAAGAAAAGAAATTACTTTAATAACTTGAGGGAGGAGGAAATCGATTGGTAGGGTAAATTCTGAAACATCAAAGAATCGTGAGTTCAGTATTCCAAGGAAAAGATGGGGAGAAAGGGGGGAGGGAATTCGCAGAGGGAGCCCAAGAAAAGTTAACAGTAAGCATTTTCAAGTGGATGTGGGTTGTAGTTGCTTTTCAGTGATGAAGATAGTGACCGTAGATAGAGCACGGGGAGAGCTGCTTCAAACCAGCCGCCATACAGAAGATCGCAGCAACGGCAGTTGAGGGAAGATGGAGAGAAAGAAACTGTTAAAATTGTGTGGTTTTTTTAGTAAATCGTGGTCGAACGAAACGGCAATAAATATTTAATCGCCATATAGGAATATTTACTACAAAATCTCTGGCAAAGTAAAAGTTACCATTTGAAGATGAATGTTCGTTGAAATTCACTACCATCCCGCGTTCTTTTCGGGAATGAAGCAGTAGACAAATATTCTTGGGAGAACCTCTGTCATGTGCGTTGATGTGAATCACAGAGTAATCACGTGGATGTAGCCGTAACCGAACAGCTGAGAAATGAGGCGTTACTGCCAGTGGCGGCGTGTCATGTCTGTTCAGTGGTTCAGCAAAATCCCAAAAAAAGATTATGTGCAGATTATAAATGTGTGTTTTTAGACAAAGTTTTTTTCTATCTTTTTCCGTTTTTTCTTTTCCTTCAAGTTATTACAACTTGGCTTAGTAAATTCGTAAATTCTGAAGAACCGATATTGTGTGAATGTCATTGTCAGGTTTTATTTAAATTAGGGAGCTGAATAATAAGAAATCCTTTCAAAATACATTGCTGGATAGTATCTGAACAGTTTGTGTTGATAGTTATTGTATGTTCATTTATTACGAGCCCGCCTCCGTTCTTTAGTGGACAGCGTGGTAGATTGCCATGCAGGGGTCCCAGGTTCGATTCCCTATCGGGACGGAGATTTTCTCACTTAGGGGCTGCATGTTGTATTATCATCGACGCTCAAGTCGCCCAAGTAGCGTCACCTAAAGACTTGCAACAGGCAAGCCGACCACGACCCCAGCTGGGGTCTAAGGGCCAAAAATGCCACACGAAATCATCGTCATCATAATTTATTACATCTCCGTCGATCAAATTACTTTCATTTCAGTAGTTCTGAAATTATCGCTTACTGTAGTTAAATCACCCGTTTTATCAGTCAGAATTGTTATCTACTTGACGTTCTAGACGCGATCTTATAGCGTGTAATGGATGTCTGCGTAGGCCGACGAGCTACGTACGCTTATTTTTAAGTTGACATGTAACTTTATTTGTATTTTGTTGATAGCGGTTCCTTGAAGCCTGTTGCCATTTTCAGACCTTTTTATATTTAAGTAGTACATGGTAATATTTCGTGACTTTCTAATTACGGTCAGGGTTTCGACAAAAGTTGTCAAAAATGTTTTTGACATTGTCTCGGTCCAGACTGTAACGGCAATGCCTACGCAGGTGTTGTGCTGCTCCATAACAATGCTCGTCCCCATACGGCTTGGCGCGCAGCAACTGCTTCCCATAAGTTCGGCTGTAAGCGGTTTCATTTCCCAGCATACACCCCATCTTGTTCCTCGCGATTTCCATTTTTGCTTGCACCTCAAGAAATTTCTATTCTCTGGTCAGACTGTTGACGACAAGGAGTTGAAGACGACTGCCACACGCTGGTTCCATTGACAGGCGGCAGACTTGTACGGCCGCGCGGCCGTAGCGGAGCTGTCTGGAGCGCCACGTTGCATATCGCGCCGCGTCCCGCGTCGGATGCTCGTATCCTCCCTCGGGCATGGATGTGTGTGTTGTGTTTAGTATAAGTTAGTTCATAAGTAGTTTGTAAGTTTAGGGAGTGATGGCCCTGCAATTAAGTCCCATAAGCTTTACAAACATTTCAACATTTGAACACTTGCACGACACAGGAAGACAAAAGTTGAAATCTCGTTACGACAAGGGATCTCAATTCTTTTAGTGTCCATGTCGAAAAATAGCTGAAACATTGCTGTGCCAATTGCCAATAAAACAAGTATGGGTCTTAAAGGGAATCATACTTTCTGGATGCTCCTCGAAGGAATTAGTGTACTTTCTTCGACAGTGCATTGTGCAGTTTGCAGACGTAACAGGAAAACGGTTAAACTTATCAAATATGCCTTTCACTTTTAGGTAGCCAACATTACTCAGCTTTGTGATTAACATCCCTTTCTTACGTGCCTGTTTGATAAAAGATACCAGTTACAGGTTGGTGGCATAATTCACAAGCTGTATTATGTTTGCCATTCGTGTTTTAGACAGAACATTTTTTAGTTTATGCATATTGGATCCGGAGGATTAAGCAACTCTCAATGAAATGTCAATGGCATTTGAAGAAATAACATTTCCTCTTCACGTTCTTGTAGCGATACCTAATATCGACTGGGGCCCTCATCATCAAAAGCTTCATAAATCGTGATCAGTTTAGAATACAGTAACTGCCACAACTTCAAAATAGTATATCACATCACCTGATAGTCATCAGCCACGCCCGCGCCCAGCCTACTATGGTTTACAGGACTGTGTGCCAAATTTTCAATATTGCCTGGGGTCTTTGAATGTTCAAATGTATGTTAAGCTTATGGAACTTAAATGCGGGATCATCAGCCCCTAAACTTGCAAACTACTTATAAGCTAACTTAATACTATAGACAGCATAAACATTCATGCCCGATGGAGGATTCGATCCCCCGACGAGGAGCGACCTCGCGCATCGGAGTATAGCGCCTCAAAGCGCTCGGCCACTCCGCCTTGGCTGGGTTCTTTCAAAGTCATGGGAACTACAAATGTTGCATCAGTATAATTTTTTTTTACATCGATGTCTGTTCATGTAACAAAGACATTTGATGTTTACACAAACTGAGCCATACAAAGACTAGTCCTCAGACTTCTCGCACGCGCATATATAGAAAATCTTGATTTCTAGAATGTTCCAGAACAAATTTGATTTAATGCAATTCCTGAATTCAATTTCCGTCAAACACAAGTCCTTCACAAACAAGAGGTATAACAAACTTCCTGGCAGATAATAATTGTGTGCCGGAACCGGGACTCGAACCTGGGATCTTTGCCTTTCGCGGGCAAGCTCTAAAGTTGTGAAGCGGCATCGTGAGACGTGTCGGGATAGCTCATTCGGTAGAGCGCTTGCCCGCGAAAGGCAAAGGTCCCAGGTTCGAGTCCCGGTTCCGACACACAATTTCAATCTGCCAGGAAGTTTAATATCAGCGCACACTCCGCTGCAGAGTGAAACTTTCATTCTGGAAGAGGTATAACAAATTATTCACTATAAACCAGATTTATTTTTAAAGATATTTATATAACAAATGAAAGCAGAAATTAGATGTGTATGGCAATTACGATTTGAAGTGTCAGTTTATTTGTATAACTGAAATTCGTTGATATTAAGACAACAATAAAGTCCTTCCACAAACAGGCTATGTCAAACTGTTTACTTTATTTCAAACAACCTCAGGAATTGTTAGTAAGTAAATTCACATAATAACATGAACAATTACACAATGATACAAGTCATTCCTATTACGAAACGTTTACAAACAGAAGAAATTTGACAGAATGGTCCAGACAGAAAAGTCCAAGGTACGACAAAGTATTTTCCTAACATAATTTACATTACAGTAACCTGTATATATAACAATACTTGTACGTCGGTAGTCTACTGTTACATACATAAAGGTAAATGGTATTTGAATCTACATGCCGCGGCCGAGCGCATTGAGGCTTTATGCTACGATACGCGAGGCCGTTCCCCGTCGTGGGTTCTAATCCCCCCTCAGGTATGGATGTTTGTGTCATCTTTAGTTTAAGGTAGTTCATAAGTACTTTGTAAGCTTAGGGACGGGTGACCCCGCAGTTAAGTCCCTTAAGCTTCACAAACATTTGAACATTTTGGATCTACAATTACCAAAACAAATCGTTCCCTGGATCTTAATCTATTATAATCACCATACGGATATGGAATGTTCAGTTCTGTTGCATTAGATCCTAGTGCCTTATCCAATTCAGTGATGAATAGGAGTACAACAAAGGCACTCCCTCGTTATGGTTCAGTGTTAGTGTGAGATTTAACAAGTCTGTGCTATTCCTGTAACTGGTTCCATTTGTCTTTCATGCAGAGTGTCTCGTTATCTTGTTTGATCAGTTTCCAATAGCACTGGAAAGTAGTTTGCAGCTCGATGTCAGTATGCTGTGAATCGTGTATCAGTGCAACAACAAAGCCAAAAGTAACACGTCTCCCGTGATACATTTACTGGAGATTTATGGTATTGGTACATCTGTCTTGTTTTGAGATCTATTACGCTGTGAGCAGCAATACTAAAAATCATCCACAGTTACACTAAAGTGTGACGGCAGCATTAGTTTCCCGGATGCTTACTTGATATTCCTATGCCATACTCTGTTGATCAAAGTACATTGTTAATGTGAACCACAGATACCTTCGATTTTATAACGAAGTGCGGTTGTTCTGTACCTCCAGTTTACAGTCGACGTCAATTTTGGTTCAAACTGTTCCATTTACTAGCGCCAAGCCTCATACGAGTTCGTAACAGAGGAAATGATATTAATCAGATACCTCAACACTGACGAACGATTTCAAAGTCTTTTGGAATACCGCACCATATTGTTGAGGGAACGTAACTGAAGTTGCAGATAAATCAGTGATTAAAAGGCTAAGAATTTTTGTCATCCTCCCACAGTAAATGCCAGTTGGAACTGTTATAAACTTATTACGAAGAATTTACAGCGTACATTGACTAAACAGAAGACAAAGGAACTGTACACATCTCAATTATCACCGAAAAAAAAGGATTAAATTATTCCGTAACCTCGCTATTAAAAAATTCCCTTTTTTACGGAGGTACACTTATTCTCGTGTGTTTTCTGATTTTCTTTTTTCTTTTTTTTTCTTTTTTTTCTTTTTTTTTTTCTTTTTTTTATTTTACTTTATCATCTGCTCCAGAATTGTGTTGTCTACAAAGTTCTCTGTACTTTCAGCTTTCTTTCTGAAGAAGCACACTAAAGGAGTATATTGTCAACCAGAAGATGACAGTTACGAACATGTCGTATGATGCGGTGTATAGTTTTGTTTAAGAATTTGCACAAATTGGTGTCGGGAGCAACGGTTCTGCAGGTTCCTTCAAATATGAACTCCAAAGAAGTGGTATTAACTCATGTAAGATAACTGGAAAGAGTTAAAATGTCCCGAAACAAATACTTCATGTATGCTTAGAATTTGTTCGTTTCTAAGAGAGATCAATGAATTAAAAATTGGCGAGTCGAGTGGGGACAGGTGACCATTCAGACCCTGTGTCACAAGTCTCCTCGCTCCACTAACGGACGAGTCTTGCGTTCTTAGGGAAGCCTTTGGTTAACATAACCCCATGGATTGGGTAACGTGTAGTATTTTGTTCGTCATAAGTGACATTCGACGTGTGTACCCAAGTGCGTCCTTTCTTTCTGGATCGTAAGGGTTTTGTTTAAATATCTAACCGAAGTATTTCTTTACATTAAGAAATAAAATCAGAGGCGTTTGAGAAATGTCGTTTCTACAAGTTTATTTAATTGTCAATAGCAAATTTGAGGATGTCGTGTCCACAGACCTGTGTTATGTCTACTCCCGCACACTTTTTTCATATATAAAAAATACCACCACCCTGGGTTTACCAAGTTTCCAAGCTACTCGCAAGTATGCGTTGTTGCATGTTTATGCATTATTATATCCTGCGCCACCTGCAGTACTTTGTGCTTTGCGACTGGTGAAAGCATTGCTCTGATATGGAAGTAGGCTGAGCGAAGCCAACATTCGCCTCAGTGGCTCTCTGTATGCTGTACGCACAGATGGTGCGACTGGGCCTCCTATATCCGGTTCGGTGTGCACCATATGGGTACATGTATATCAAAACAAGTGCGTCCGTTTGAGTCAGAGGAAAACGGGCTCCGAACCTAACTGCACAAGTGTTGCTCGTCGCCGAAGTTGCGGACTCTTCTCGTTGCTCCAACCCCACCTCTCGTGTGTGTGTGTGTGTGTGTGTGTGTGTGTGTGTGTGTGTGTGTGTCCTCCTTCCCTTTCTTTGTCCATCTCCTTTCCTCTCTTTGTACAGGCTCTCCTTCCCTGTCTTTGTCCCTCTTCTTCTTCCCCCATCTTTGTCCCTCTTCTTCTTCCTCCCCCATCTTTGTCCCTCTTCTTCTTCCCCCTCTTTGTCCATCTCTTTCCCCACTCTTTGTCCATCTCCTTCCCCCTCTTTGTTCAGGCTCTCCTTCCCCTCTTTGTCCCTCTTCTTCCTCCCCCTTCTTTGTCCTTCTTCCTCCCCTTCTTTGTCGCCCTTCTTATTCCTCCCCCTTCTTTGTCGCCCTTCTTCTTCCTCCCCCTCTTCCCCCCTCTCTTTCCCCCCTCTCTTTCCCCCCTCTCTTTCCCCCCTCTCTTCCCCCCTCTCTTTCCCCCCTCTCTTTCCCCCCTCTCTTTCCCCCCTCTCTTTCCCCCCTCTCTTTCCCCCCTCTCTTTCCCCCCTCTCTTTGTCCATCTATTCCCCCCCCTCTTTGTCCATCTCGTCTCCTCCCTCTGTGCACCTGCTTCCTGTCCCCCTCCTCTTGTTGAACAACCCCCTCCCCTTCTCTTCCACCTTTCTTTGTGTATCTGCTCTCCTCGATTCCCCTCTTTCTGTTGATCTTTACCTTCTCCTCTTCGTGTCTTATCTCCTCGCCATCCCCGCCCTAGCCATCTTTTCCTCTGCCCTCTGTTAGTTTTCTGCCCCTCCTCTATTTCGTTTTCCACTGACGTTTAAAGTAGACTTTGTGTAATGGCAAGTACACATTCTTATAACTTCTAAACTATTTAACTGGATAGTTTGACATTTTGACACAACATTACAATGCAATTCTGGTGCGTTTTTATGTACCTAATTTTTTTTAAATATGTATGGAATATTCCGTAGGTTCTTGGAGAACCATAGACATATTAAAATCTTGAATACTTTTATGTTCCACGATATTTTTATTTATTTGTTCGGAAAATTGTAATTTCTAAATTCAATGTAATGTAAAATATTTATTTTCCATTTTCGTTTTCTGGTTTCATAGTCATTTAGTTCACATATCTTTGTAAGACCATCTTTGCATCTTTCCATCTGTTATTGTGCGGACCGTTTAGTATTAATTTAACTGATGATGGCCTAAAAAGTCGAACACCGTTTCATAACAAACAAATAAAAATATTGTGGAACATAAAAGTATTCAAGGTTTTAGATATGTTAGTTATGCATTAATTTAAATTTTGTAATGGGGGCATCATAAAAAAACAGAAAAAGTGAAAGATTTCATATATAAAGGGATAGAGGTGTAGTGCGAGAGCCATCTAGATGTAGAACAAGTGGCTCAAGGGGTAAAAAATGTTGAGGTCTTATGCGACCAAACTTCGTGGTTATGTCGCTAGACTTACACACCAATTACTTGACTAACTTTAGCTTCCTCGAACGACAGCACAAACACCCATGCCCGAGAGAGGATTCGAACTCCCGACCGTAGCGGCCGTGCAGACTGGCTGGCGCGCCGCAGACCGCTCGGCCACTGCGACCGGCTCCACGAGGTCAACCATGAGTTCTATCACGACAACCGTGTAGCGGTAGAGAATGATTGGAAGTACGACGTCGACCGTATTGTCAGCAGTGGAAATAAACATTTCGCAGTATCGGGATAACGTTATTTCTTGGCGTCGATATTTCGCGTATTGTCTTCAAAGAATAACTCCTGAGCTTATCTGCTGCTGCTAACAGAGAATACAGATACGTTCTTAAATTTTAAATATCGGGTGACAGAGCGATGCTTGGGAATTATTTTTCTGTTACGTAGTGCCAATCACGCGTTTTCGAGGCTAACGTATCTTCTGTGATCTGAAAACACGAAATTAATTTTTTGAGATATATAATTTCGGCAAACTGCGTTTTTACGAAAAATACAAGTATGTAGGTGAACTTCGAAAGAAAAAGCCATGCAAATAGAAAATTTCATCGAAATCGATAGAACCGTTTGCGAGACCCAAATATATTTTGAAAATAAATTTTTCAGACTTTTGCTTGGTTTTACCGGTTTCGGCGGATCTTGCGTAATCATCAGAAATAAAACATCTATAAAGAAGAGGATCAATAAATGCACCTGCGTCGCTAACGTACAGCAAACGTTAAAAATCATAATGTGCGGATGTTGCAGCATTGTCAAATAGATAAAACGACACACACAGAAGTATGCATTTGCAAATGATTGTTAAAGGAAGGGAAGGAAGAAAGAAATGATTGACAGTGGCTGCATTAGGGCATGGGTATTAATAAATGGCGACAAGTGAAAATGTGAGCTGGACCGGGAATCGAACCCGGGTCTCCCGCTTCGGGCCAGCGGTCGCCTTAACCACTTGGCCACCCATGCTCTCCTCCCGTTCGTCTGAAATTCTCAGAAGTCGCACGCTATGTTTGTAGCGCCCCTCTGCAATAAGTAGTATGCATAATAGTTGAGCAATCACGTTTCGACAGGTATGTAGAAAGTGATTACACATTGAGATTTTTAACGGTTGCTGTACGTTAGCGACGCAGATGCATTTTTTGATCCTCTTCTTTGTAGTTGTTTTAGTTCTGATGATGACGGCATGATCCGCCGAAACCGATAAAACCAAGTAAAAGTCTGAATAAGCGATCTTGGCAATAACATAAACTTTACGTAAAAACAGATCGCGTCCAGTAATAAGTGTAAGTTGTTCGATATTTACAAGATTCGCTTGTTTAAAGATATAAGACTATTTCATTTGGAATAGCTACGTCTTTCTAGTTTTCAAAGTACAAGGAAACTATATTTGATTTAGGCTATACGTAGAAGGAGAACGCTAACGGGTAGGAGTGAAAGACGGAGAGGTAGACAGATACAAATTCTGTGTAGTGGAAGTAATAGGACTATGATCATAACAGTAAATTCCAATTAGTCGCATATGTAAAAGAATTGAGATTCGTTACTTTGCGAACAGAATTGTTCTTATTTAGACTGCAACTAGTACTAGGTTTTATTAATATAGCTTTCTTGAAAATTTTGAGGTTAATAGTGTAAGGAGGGGGGGGGATGTGACGGCGTATTGGTATGTTCCCTGTAGTTACGAAACCATTTAATGACCAGGCATGGACTTCCCTCGAAAGAAACGTGTGACTTTCACTCCCATAATCGCCTCTAGGACCAAGTGGTTACAAGGCCAACCTGCAGACATACATTGTTACAAATGACATTAAACATAACGAGAGGCATTGAATTAAAATTTATGCTGTGGCCAGGATTCGAACACGGGACCTCCTACCTACTAGGTAGGCGCTTCAGACCACTCGGCTAACACAGCGTTGTAGCGAAAGCGACTACAGGGGACATGAGGCAGAATTAAAGTATGTGGTGTGGAGAAAGACATGCTTTAAGACAGTCCCTGTAGTGGTGTAAAGCGCCTACCTAGTAAGAGGTCCCGGATTCTAATCCTGGCCACAGCATAAATTTTAATTCAGAGCCTCTCGTTATGTTTATTACGTTTGGTATAACGAGACAATGTTGCCTCAAGGAATTGTATTATTTGTTGATATTTACAAATGTAGCACGTTGGCCATTAGAGAAAAATGAATTAGTCAGCGAATCATTTAGTGCAATTTCCCGGTGTAGCGAGAGGCAGTCTAGGTGGGAGTTGCTCGTCGGCAGATGTAGCGACGCCGGCAGTGGCGGCGCCGCCGGTAGTTTGCGCAGCTGCCTGCTGCCTGCTGCCTGCTGTCTGGCGGGCGGCGCAGCTGCCGATGCTCGCGCCTGCCGCCTGCCGCGTCTAATACACCCAAATACTAAACACCCCCAGCAGTGGCCAGGGACCTCAAATACTACCAAGGATATTTTCTTCTGATACAGTGTATAACATGGTTACTAGTCTTGTGTAGTTCGCGAATTAACTAGCCGGAAGAGCGCCCCCACAGGCGAACTACGCCAACTAGTTCGCAGATCACTCGCCTCTTAGTTCTTCCGCTCCTCTTCCGAAGACTGACGGGGACAGCGAGAGGACGCGAGAGCGCGCAGAATCGCGTGATTCCCTTCTGCCAGTTGCCGTCACTTCGAGCTGAGATGAAGCTCAGCTGTAGTTTTAGTAGCGGTAGCAAAAGCCAAAACGAGCGGACGAACGAAAAAGAGCGACCTACTCCGCGGCCGAGCTGCGAACTAAAACGAGAGCTACCGGTCGCGAACTAAAACGAGAGCTACCGGTCGCGAACTAAAACGAGAGCTACCGGTCGCGAACTAAAACGAGAGCTACCGGTCGCGAACTAAAACGAGAGCTACCGGTCGCGAACTAAAACGAGAGCTACCGGTCGCGAACTAAAACGAGAGCTACCGGTCGCGAACTAAAACGAGAGCTACCGGTCGCGAACTAAAACGAGAGCTACCGGTCGCGAACTAAAACGAGAGCTACCGGTCGCGAACTAAAACGAGAGCTACCGGTCGCGAACTAAAACGAGAGCTACCGGTCGCGAACTAAAACATGTGCGATAGGTTGCGAACTAAAATATGCGTGATCGGTCGCGAACAGAAGTAATAATCACGTTTTTGCCTTCTGCTGATGAGAGACATTTCGAGGTTAGCGTCTGCCTGCTAGATTACATAGTTCAGTGCTACAAAATTTCTGCTTTGAAGTATTCTGCACTCTGCAATATCTGACTAATAAATTCCATAGTGCCAAGGTATAGAGCTGTCTCTAAACTTAAACGCGAGAAATTATCCACAAACTGTTTTTTTGGTTTGCGTGATATCGCTAGCGGCTCAAGCAGCAAGCGCATGAAGCAGCTAGGTGGGGGAACTTCTCCCTCCACCTGCATGCGCAGACAACGCCGCTCAGCCGTCACTGGGAGCGGAAGAACTAAAAGTACGAACTAGTTCGCGACTCTGCCGCGAACTAAAGTGAGCGCTACCGATCGCGAACTATTATGCGCAAGTCTAACGTTTACAAGTACTATATATAAACTGCGTTTCCAAGTATTACAAGGGTTTCTCCAAAAGTAAGATCCGATTCGCCGTAAATATTTGAAAGCGGCACCAAGGACAAAACACGCATGCGGGCCGACTTGTGGCATACCTTGCGCGTTGAACGCCGCCTCTATCGTTGTTACTGTTGCTGTGTGCTGTTGATAGTTCAGTTCACAATGTTTAAGACAACCAGTCAGCCAGCCGATAGTGAAGTAAGGGCAGCGATACGGTTTTTGTCTGCAAGGAACATTTCAGCGGCAGAAATCCATCGGCACATTACTGAAGTGTACGGTGACAGTAAAGTGCGCAAGTGAGGGCGAGCCTTTAATGAAGGACGGAGTAATGTGCACTATGCACCACGCTTCGGCTGACCATCCGTGATATGGATAGGGACAGATGGATCACCCACCGTTCAGTCCGGACTTCGCGCCAAGTGATTTCCACCTGTTCCGCTACCTAAAGGAGTTCCTTGGCGGCAAGCGCTTCGACACAGGTGATGAAGTGAAAGAAACTGTTAAAGACTGGTTATCTTCGCAGGCAGCCGATTTGTACGAGTTAGACATTCAAAAGCTTGTTGAACGATATGGGTAATGTCTGAATAATTATGGAGATTACGTAGAAAAATAAAGACGGAAGCGATGCCAATATCAATAAAACAACTGCGTTTGGAAATAAGTTTGATTTGGAGTGTTTTTGTTTTAACCGGACCTTACTTTTGGAATATCCCTCACATATACAAACTGTTCTTACTCTGCCGCGTGGCACGTTGTAACCTCGCCCAATCTCTAAAGCAGTGTTTTTCAACCTTTTCGAACCCGCGACCCCCTTTCCGAGTAAAAATGTCCGGCGACCCCCCAGGCTGGTAATAAAGCTATGTCACTGATTCAAAAGAAGAAATTTTTAATTTTCTTTCTTACAAGGAAATTACTTGGGCTCGAACAAACACACATACACCAAAACCGTATAGAGATAATGTAAAGATCCCTTATTGCACTAGTGATACTCCCGCATCTGCAAAACTCTGCAGTCGTCCGTTAGAGGCCTCTGTGTGTGCCTTGCCGCATTGCACTTTGACCTGTCGGTTCGCCAGTAGGGACGGTGCAGTGTGCCTCCGAAGTTGCGTTTTGTGATGTTATTTGTGTGGCGAAGCGTCAGATGGGGCGGAGATTGCTAATCAGTCCTGCTTATGTATTGCGATTAGTTGAGATGAAGTTACGAAGAACCCTTCTTCGTGAAGATGATATTAGTGTAGAAGATGAATCATTCGCATGCTTTCTCGTATCTGTTATGGTACAGAAATATGAGCATAAGTTAGATACTGTTGTAACACTAACACATAATGATGATAATAGGGATGATAATGACGAACAACTCATTGCAAGGGGTAGTGCTACGGTAAGTGCGGGAAGAGGCGATGGAAGCAGTGGCAGTGAATACCAACAGTCTTCCGAGAAGAAGGTTAAAGTTGCAACTATCATCAGGGCTTTGGATGACAATACTCTTGAGAACATGTACGATGCATTACGTATGGTGTCTACTATTACATCTACAGTGCTATCTAGAGCATTATTGTAGAGTTTTGCATAAAAACGACACCCACCAGCACATTGAGGTGTACGTAGAGATCCTGTAACCAAACGTTCATACAGATGTTTGTTCGAGCCCATGTACTTTCCTTGTTAGATGTATCTAAGATCTGCGCAGCCATCTACGTCTGGTGAAAGTTGCAGTAGCAGGAACGAAACGAGAAGAAAAAAAGAAAGAAAACAAATTTCATCACTACAAGTGTTTGATGTGTGGGTTTGCTGTCATAATAATAATAATTTTCGTATGGCTCATTGGCTTGGTGCAAGTCTTTCAATTGGACGCCACGTCGGCGACTTACGTGTCCCTAGCCTACCCCTATTATCCAACCGGGGAAAGGGGACCTACAGCTTAACGTGGAATCCGAACCACGTGTCCTTTCTGGCGACTCCTCAAATCTTTCAGAGGTGAAGGATGGATTAAAGAGCAGGGTGAAAAAATTCGAGGTCCGACCGGGTTTAGGACCTTCTGTTTCCAGTCGAGCGCTTTACCCCAAGACCACCAGGTCCTGTCATAAATCTAAATCTGTAATTTGTGGCTACGCGTAGGCATATGTGAATATGAAACCACCAAAGCTGATACATGATTTCTTAATAATTCAAGGATACTCATTAACTTTCGATTTCTTCAAAATGATACTGAAAACCCTTAACCATCAGCAAATTACTATGACGCAGTAATAAAATGGTATTGTTATTAATTGAATAAAAGTCATACTAATTGAAAATTCATTACTAGCTGGAAACTATCCCGATCCAGTAGTTCAAAAAAATGTTCAAATGTTTGTTAAGCTTAAGGGACTTAACTACGGGGTCATCAGTCCCTTAACTTACAAACTACTTATGAACTACCTACAACTAAGGACGGCACAAATACCATGCCCGAGGGCCCGTAGTGGCCGTGCAGACCGTGACTGAAGCGCCTCAGTCCCCTCGGCCACCGCGGCCGGCGATCCAGTAGTAAAAATGTATTGTCAACTGAATAGAATCTATTAAATTAGTGATTCTTTTTCTGACATGGAAGAATTTGAACATGTGGTACAAGGAGATTGCGAACATTGTAAATAACTGTAGCAGTACTGCACAAACGCTGATCAGTCAAACAATTCGTCATGACTTGGTAAAATGACTTCAGTGTTTCGCGTTCAGGTCGCCGTATCAGCAGAAATCGAAAGTGCCATAGGAAAGTGCCATAGGAACGTCTTATACCTATGACATTTTCGATGTGTTTTTAAGGGCCACTCGAAACGTGTCATAACAAAGCCATTCGTCCACCCACGAATGACTTGTTAATTAAGCTACTTACGAAACCCTGTCACTTCCTTGTGTCACTTCTGCCATAGTAACTCAACGTCCGAAACGTAGGTTTGATCTCGAACAGTCTCGAACATTCTGCTTCTGCAAGACTTTGCGACACACAGGTTGAAAAACACTGCTCTGACAGCTGGTTCACACCAGGCCAGTAATTTAGTCGAGTAACGAGTGATTTAGTAACTACACGCGTCTGAACGACATCGTTTAGTAGAGCCGGTAAGTAAAACGGTCAACTCTGTCCGGTCAAGTACAAAGATACATAGAAGCCGGGCAAGTAGCTTCCCCCACCCCAGCTCACTCACCGCTGGCGCGCTGTGGATGCCACCTGTTTATTGTCGCTCTCTCTCTCTCTCTCTCTCTCTCTCTCTCTCTCTCTCTCTCTCTCTCTGTTTCTTGTCATGAGTAACATGGCCCGTTGAAGTGCCAAGTGCCTATACAACGCTGAAGTTCGTTTCTCTTTACATAAAGCACGAGTATTTGTGGAACGTAAAATGTTCACTGTATCAAAATAAAGCATCCGCAATCACAGAATGGAAAGGCAATGAGAATGCTGCGCTTTCAGAGAAGGAGATTAAACACAAAATTAAAAGCGTCACATCAGTATATATAATCGATTTTCCTTGTCGAAAGAGGTGAGTCTGGGTCCTTAGACTACACTCAGTACCACCTGAACACACCTGTAGTTTAATTTCCGCAGGTATGGCTTCTTTAAGTTCACTACGCTGGATTTTACTACCCATTTTTTCCTAATAAGAAGGAAGGAAGCTTCGGGTTTAACGTCCCGTCGACAGTAGTCATTAGAGACGGAGCTTACGCTCGAATTTTCGGAGAAGGATGTGGGAGGAAATCGGCCGTGCCCTTTGAAAGGAACCATCCCGGCATTTGCCTCGAGTGATTTACGGTAATCACGTAGAAGCTAAATCAGGATGGCCGGAGGTGGATTTGAACCACCATCCTCCCGGTGCGAGTCCAGAGTCTTACCATTGCGCCACCTCGCTAGGTCTCCTTTTTTCTGTCTTTCTTATATATATAATTTAATCAACTTTCCGACATTCTCATTGATGAATAATATGGTTTTTCCTGTACGAGTTGAAGCACATTTGATACTCCATGCAAATCTCTCGTGCAATCCATTTTTGTACAGACTTTCCTTTCTGTTCATTACAGTTTCAGTCTCCGCCTCGACTTCCTCCTGAGCAACTATTGCTGCAAGATGTGTACTTTGGTACCTCTAGCTCTCCGCATCATTTGCGGTGCACATTCGAGAGCAGCCAACACTCGACTCAGTCGACTGCTAACTAAATCGTGCGTGAAAACGCACTTGCTTACTGGCTGTTTAGCCGTCACCTAGGGCTATTAGTGTGAACTAGCCTTAAGGGTAACGCATGTGCTCTATTCGAAAATTTGGCACCGGAATTTTGCGCTTGTTTTTCACCTTGTAGCAGTCTACCGTACGTAGACCGTACCTGGAGACGAGGCCGGTTTGCCCAACGACAGAAGGCGCCGGTCGAACCGCCACAAGGGTTGCAACTGTTTGTGATGTTTGTATAGCTTATGGGACTTAACTACGGGGTCATCAGTCCCTAAACTTACAAACTACTTATGAACTAGCTATAACTAAGGACGTCACAAATATCCATGCCCCAGGGGGGATTCGAACCCCCGACCTTAGTGGCCGTGCAGACCGTCACTGGAGCGACTCAGTGCCCTCGACCACCGCGGCCGGCTCAATTGTTTGCATGCAGTGCGCATGTCAAAGAGCAGAGGAATGAAACTGTGCATAGGAGAAGGGGGACGCCAAATTAATGTCTTGGGTGGCAAACAAAGTTCTTAAACCGTGTAGGATTAAATAACAGGAATCTGCTCTATAAAGATGTGGTATGAAGTGCTACTACCTGGTATCTTTCGTTTAAGACACGAAGTGTTTTCTCCTTGTGATCTGATTTCCCTGGCAAATTAAAGGTGTCAGACCTATTGTATCGGCAGGTGTTTCTTCGTTACAGAAAATAGAGTAACTACGATAAAAATTGATATACCGATATGTTATGAACAAGGCATGAATTTAAGATAGTCATGTCACGTTTTTTCTAGAGCTCACTCACATACTGTGAACTTGGTAAGCTGGTTTGTTGGCCGAGCTCTCCTCGATTTCAGGTGACGATGAAATGACAGTGACATGAATGTTACGATTTTAGTGTTTTGTCCAACCTGCTACCAAAGATTGTACATCGAAGGTGCTGAGTTCTAGATAGATTACAGGGTCATCAGGTTCATGCCTCCGCGTTAAGCACACCACCTTTTTAGGCTTGTCCTCTACTTGTCTGTATTGATTAGTTTTATTCTTTGGTGTCACTGTTCCTTTGTTTTGCATACGATATAGGGGGAAGAGTATATGTATCTTTCTATTATCTTTTCCGTTGTGTGTATGTTGTTTGTGATGTTGGTCTCACATATACATTGTACGGACGCTGATGACCACGATGTTGAGCGCCCTGCAGCTCCAACAACAATGACGACTACGAAGCCGCCTTGCTGCCGGACAAACAAATCATGCAATAAAATCACCTGGAAAGTATACGAGTTATGAGCAGTCCCTAGAGAGAACTGAGAATCGTTGGAAGAGAGAATATTGCTAGCCAAGAAATAGAAGCGGGTACCGCGGTGTAGTGGCTGAGCGGTCTAAAGCGCCATGCTGCGGAGCTCGCGGTTTCTTGTTGTCGGAGGTTCGAGTCCTCCCTCGGGCATGGGTGTCTGTGTCGTCCTTAGGTTTTAGCTAAAGTAGTTTGTAAACTTAGGGACTGATAACCATAGACGGTCTCATAAGATTTACAAACATTTGAACATTTAGAAGCAGGAACCAAAACAACAAAGCTTATCCATTACAGTTTGTGAAGTCGCTGTACTTGATTTGAATGGTACAAGCGGTATAATAGCTCGGTAGAAACCCTCACGACTAATGGAAATTTCTTATCGCAAGTCATGCTGATCTCAGACATGCTCTTTAGGCAAAGTGGTCAGTTACAACACCTCTCACAAAAATGGCCGTAGCTTCCGCATTAGACTGTCCACGAGGTGAAAAAATGTTCAAATGTTTGTACAGCTTATGGGACTTAACTACGGGGTCATCAGTCCCTAAACTTACAAACCCCTTATGAACTACTTACGAACTAGGACGGCACAAATATCCATTCCCCAGGGGGGATTCGAACCCCCGACCGTAGTGGCCGTGCAGACCGTGACTGAAGCGCCTCAGTCCCCTCGGCCACCGCGGCCGGCTCCACGAGGTGAATGCTTCCGAGATCTTCAGCCGAATGGGACTGGCGCGTTTCTGTCGGACCTGTTTATAAATTCGGGCACTGCAGCGCAATATGTGCCCGCTGTTGGTAAGTACTAGTTTCCAGTTGCCAACATGACATGGAGATGGGGGAAACCGTTGGTGCACCTGCGCCCATGCGGGCGACTCGGTCTCTTGGCCAATCAGGTTCGGACACCTTTTGGGCGCGAATTCACATAAGGCCGAAAAGGTGTGCTTACGCCTCGGCGTGGCTTCAACTTGCATTTAGTCCTAACGGCCACGAAATATTTAAGGAATTCGACGCAATAGAGCAGTTTCTACATAAACCACCTTATTAGTAGTATTTCTGTGCTTCTAGTTGGAGAAATTTAATCAATCAGCATAAACTGATTGATTTAATTTTATCACTTAATTATAGATTCGTACGGTCAGAGATTAGTACCAACTAGTTCAAAATTTTGTTGGCATGTAGAAATAGAGCGGTGCCAGTGGGTAGTGCAGCCAAGACAACTCGCCATTACTACAGTTTTGTCTGACAGTGGGATATAAGCTGGTGGCAATATATGAGAGAATAGACGCTATTGGAAGATACTACAGTACATCTAAGTGGACGGTTACAAATAGGTGGCGTTAATTGTACGATGAATACAGCACGTTGAGTCAGTCTGATTGTGGACAGGAAGAATTCTATCTTTACAGATGTTCGACAAAGTTTTGTGGTTTGGCAGACGACTCCCTTTTTCCTGTCGTTGATGTACACAATGTTGTCTTCCATAATAAAGTATGATGCTTAACTTCATTTTTCCGATGTGATAAATTTTTAACTACTGCTGCTGAATGTCATTCTTCAATTAACACATTCCTTTCTTGAAATAAGTTACTCCTACGCCTACTATAACGGCGTTGACATTTTGTTTTTATATAAATTTTCTTCTCAGTTTGATAAGATGTAAATACAGAAAATTTCATTGCTCATCTGAAAGCTTCACGTGCCGTCTCATGGGTCAGTACTTGTTTTTATGACATGTATGTATACTTTCATTGCATAGCGTTTTTAATAATTGATAATAGAGATGGACCTGTAAAGGCTCTTGAATATTTCAAAATATTCAAGGTTATCTTTTTTCCTTTATAAATTACTTGTGTCAGATATTATCCTCACAGTAGTACACCGCACATATGTTTGTAGTCCTAACAGTGTAATTCAGAGTTTTGAAGAGGGCTTACCGAGTTAGAGGAATAAGAGAGTAACAACCTCCTCCCTCTCAAAAAGGTAAATTTTAGCAAATCGAAGTCGCAGACAGCCCCGATAGCTAATGAATTTGAAAAAGTAATGAATTTTCAGAAGCAGCAAATGTACTCAGAATATTTTTCTCTCTACTTTGATTAAAATAAATTTGTAACTTCAAATGTTTGTAAATTTATGGGACTTGATTACTGTGGCCATCAGTCCCTTGACTTACAAACTACGTAGACTAACTTATGCTAAGGACCACACACACACCCATGACCCAAGGAGGATTCTAACCTCCGACGGGGAGCAACCGCGCGCTCCGCAGCAAAGCGCCTTAGAACTTTCGGCCATTCTATCGCGGCAAATTTGTAAGTGACATTTCAGGGTGTCTAATGGTAAGGATCAGCTGTTAGCTAGTCACTGTCTCCATCCAGCGACACATTGTGTCCCGTAGCTTGCGCCGGAGTCTTATTATAATGGCTGTACGCCCGCAACGTTGCTGCCCGTCAGCACACTGCCTGTGCTGTCCACCTAAATCTCGAAACTGTTCCGTCCTTTACCGTGCAACTAACGTTTCATACAGTCCTCTCCTCTCTGCACCTCTTAGCTGATGTGTAGTACCTTCTCGCGTATTACGTGCGAAGTAACGCAATGGTTAAAACACAGATCCATGATAGGTTTACAGTTACTTCACTTCGTTGCTGCTATAAGTTCAAAAAAGCCTCGGCCATATCCCTGCACAAACGTTTTTATCGAGGGATGTGGCGCAGAGACAAAAAGTCCTATCACCAAATCAAATATTAGACAGGGAACGCCAGTACAGTTGGACTCGCATTCGGAAGGACGGTGGTTCCAATTCACCTCTGGACATGCAGATTTAGGTTTTCCGTGATTTTCTTCAATCATGCTGCGGTGGAATGGTCGAGCGCTCGGGCGCCTCACTGCGGAGCGCGCGGTTGCTCCCCGTCGGAGTTTAGTGTGTGTGTGTGTGTGTGTGTGTGTGTGTGTGTGTGTGTGTGTGTTTTGACGACCACAGTAGTTAAGTCCCATAGATTTACACACATTTGAACGACAAATGCAGGGATGGCTCCTTCACCATACATACCTAAACAGTCCGACCATTAGATCCGCCCCTAATGACCACGCTGTCGACGGGACGTTAAACCCTAATCTGCGGAGCGCGCGGTTGCTCGCCGTGGAGGTTCGAGTCCTCCGTGGGGCATGGGTGTGTGTGTTGTTCTTAGGTTAGTTTACCTAGGTTTAAGTAGTTTGTAAGCTACGGACTGATGACCAAGCAGTTTGGTCCGATAGATTTACATACATTTGAACATTTTAAACCCTAATCTTCCTTCTTTCCATCCCTCCTTCAACATTTTCAACTGAGCTCGTGCTTTGGTTCGTATGACATCCACGTACGTATGGGATAATAAACTATAATTGCAGTTCCTTTGTTGTGATTCGGTTGTATTAAAATACCTCCCGACACGAGCTCAGTGGGCGTGTGTTGTCGCACTGCAGTTAACGGATATGACCGGAAGAAAGGAAAGTGTACGCGTGTTAGCGTAATCTACATGCTGAAACAGACTGGGGGGTGATGACTTGGTGCCTAGGCAGAGGGCGCCTGCTGCGCCGTTATGATAGACGCCGGTATTTGCATACGTCTAGACTGGCGCTGCGTTACGGCAGAAGGCGCTTACTTATTCCTGCCGTTTAAGCCGGCCGCTCGTTTCCCCGAGCACAACACGGTCGTAGAAATGCTAAGGAAGCGGCTGCTGACACCGCTCCTGCCCATCGCTGTCGTCTCGCAGCTGCCAAATGAAGCACACTTTCATTCACCACCAGCTCCACTCGTCTCACGCGAGCGTAATTCAGATCTTACTCGATGCAACGGATTGGGGGATTATAATGGCCCCACTTTTGAGTCGGGCTTGATTAATCAGGATAAATTCCGTGACCGGAAATCTCAGGGGCGCGGGTTTGAAAACCGCTCGAATCACGTTTTTTTTTTTCCGTTATGCATTTCCATCCGCCCTCACATATCTACGAGGTGGGGATTTGGATAACTGGGATAGGGTAGGGACACGCAAATCGCCGAAGTGACGTCCAGTTGAAAGACTTGCACGAGCCCACTGAGCCCCATTAAATTATTATCGGCGCGCGGTAATACATTCAGGTGCAAGTTTCGGAGAGGCGAGTTCTTGCCTAAACTATGCTAAGCCTCCAGCCATGCGACTTGATCCTATTACTATCCGCATTCTAGCAAGGAGAGGACGCCTATTCGTCATCGCTGAATTCGTCCTAATTTATGGTTCATGTAGGGCGTAGTGAGACTCGAAAGTGTCCCTAGTGGGAACTCCAGATGGCCAAACGTTTAGAAAATAAAAGAAATTGTGACACGGATCTATCACTATATGCAACTTATCAACTGCCCCTAAGAGAGCATGTTTAGAAAGCGGTGTTGGGCTGAACGATAAGAGATCGGATTTTCATGGAAAGGTTCGCGGGTTCGATTCCGCCCGGTGGCAAATATTTTTTTGCTCCTTGGCAATGCGTAAACTATTGACTAATCAATTAACCGCATAATCATATATATTATTTTGTATGTCCACAACATCAGCATGGGACGTCATTATTTAAAACAAGCATATTATCTGGCAAAATTGAGGCTGTGAACGATGCATAACGTGCAAACGCGAATAATCGTGAATTTAATTTGATGTAAGAAGCTGTTTTCAGAATGTCAATCAAGTGTTTTTTCTATAAAGACATCTAAAAAACCATATAACTGCAAAAGAGTGGCGTTCATAACGTGCGCAAGATGCGGTCAAAATTATTGCTTTCCCCTGTTTCTTCGATGAATATCACCCCGGTACATGTAATTGATCAATTGCAAAATAATGGAAGTATCGATTTACACACACGACGTTCCAGAGGTACGCGTTAACTACAGTCCCTTTTTAAATGTTTGTAGTCCCGAATTTCATCCCATGCCCTTTATTGTTTTGCTTATATAAATTAATAAAATTACCTATATGATCTTGCAGTTAATTGTGACGTCAGTCTGCATCTACATCAATACACTGCAAACCACTGTGAAGTGCATGGCAGAGGGTACGTCCCACTGAACCAGTTATTAGTGTTTTTTCCCTCTCCATTCACGTATTGAGCGTGGCAATAATGATTGTTTAAATGCATCCGTGCGTGCTGTAATTAATCTAATCTTGTCCTCACAATTCCTGTGGGAACAATATGTAGATGTACGCATTGCCAAGGACCAGAAAAAAATTTGCCGCAGGATGGAGTTGAACCCGCGACCTTCTCAATACGAATCCGATCTTTTACCGCTGAGCCAAACACCGTTTCCTAAACACGTCGTCACGGAGACCGTGGATAAGAGGCATATGGTGATATTTCCTAAACGCTTAGCCACCTGGAGTTCCCACTTTAGACACTTTCGTGTCTCACCACGCCCTACATGAGCAATAAATTTGGACGAATTCGGCGATGACGGGTAGGCGTCCTCGCCTTGTAAGTCGTCTGACTAGCGACGTGCGGACGGATTCACTAGACGCTTGTCTCCAACGGACAGTACAGATATCATGTTTACACTCCCGCCATTCACTGCATCTGCTGATAAAATTCTTCTCACACGCGGCACGTTCAGATAAGACCACGTTTTCTCTGAATTTTCGGCACTTTGTTTAAATCGGAAGTCTCTTCCTTACGAGGAGAACTCTCCAGGTGCTATAACCTGATTTCTCAAAAAACAGGAGAACGTGTATCGGCATATTCGCTGCAACTGGATCGTTTCTGAGAGGAGGAGGTTCAAACGTTTGGACGTACTTCAAATACCTTAGCGTTCCTTTTTACGCGTGTACCAAGCTATTGCAGCTGTGGCAGAGCAGGAATCTTCGCAGCTTCACAATTTCGCGCCCATGTTCTAAAACTGGATTATTGTTTTATTTTTATTTTTTATGTACACATGTCCATAAAGAATTCCTTCAAGAATGTTTCTAACAAAGTTAGGGGATACAAGAGCATTATATTGATCGTAATATTACAACTCGATTCCGCAATAAGCATCATGTATTGGTTATAAAACTAGAGAACCCGGCAATGCTTCGCAATTGCGAAATATGCATGGGAGTTGGATATACATCCTACATTCCTTTTCTTAATCTCTGTGCCCATCACTTCCTCCATCTATTTCCAACTTCCTTTTAGTCCACTTCTGCTTCTCTCGGAATTAGCTAGCTGAAAATCCGGCATTGGTCGTTTATTAGTTTATTGTAATACTCAGTTATCCCATCTCCTCCCTCCTCTCTCTATGCATCGCCTCGTCCCTGCGGTATGTCTACCTGCGCGTCCTCCTCCTCCTCCTCCTCCTCTTTGTGTTCCTAATTTAGCCATCCATCTTTCCCCACTGCCTCTGTCATTGCCTCCACCGCTCTCTTCCAATATCCTATACCCTCGTTCTGTTCATCTCAGGCCTATACTGTAAGTGAAAAATAACATATGACTGCAAAATTTCATCGTGATCGGAAAAAAATAAATTAAAAAAATTAAAAAATGTAGAAGTCTGAGTAAGGTACCTTCTGCCATGCTGCTGACGAATTATTATGTACACAGTGCCGTCCCTCTTGTTTAGATTTTTCAGATGTGACTTTGGATTTCCTTTTTTTTTCCCTTCCTAAATCACCACCTTGTTAAAGCAAGCAAACAAACAAAAATTCAAATGGGACAACTCATTTATCAATTGTAGCGAGACTTAACGCACAGTACGTTCACTGAAGAGGCAAAGAAACTGGTATAGGCATGCGTATGCAGACACAGAGACATGTATACAGCCAGAGGACAGCGTTGTGGTAGATTACTGGTGTATGGAGCAGGCGTTAGATCGTTTATTGTTGCTGCGATGGTATGCTATCACGATTTTGAGTTCGGACGTGGTGTTATAGTCGGTGCACGAGAGAAGGGGCACAGCATCTCCGAGGTAGCGATGAAGTGGAGATTTTCCCGTACGACCATTTCAGGAGTGCACCGTGAATACCGGGAATCTGGTAAAACAACAAATATCCAATAACGCTGCGGCCGGAAAAAGATCCTGCAAGAACGGGACCAACGACGGCTGAAGACAATCACTCAACGTGACATAAGTGCAAGCCTTCCGCAAATTCCTGCGGATTTCAATGCTGGGAGATCAGCAAGTGTCAACACCGTAATAAACAGTTGACGACTGGAAACTTGTTGCCTAGTCTGACGAGTCTCTTTTTCCAGTTGTAACGAGCAGGTGGACGTGTACGGGTATTTAGACAACCTCGTGAATCCATGAACCTTGCATTTCTGCTGGGGACTGTTCAAGCTGGTGGAAGCTCTGTAATGGTGTAGGGCAGGTGCAGTTGGAGTGATATGGGACCCCTGATACGTCTAGATACGACTCTTGACAGGTGACAGGTACGTACACAACTCGGATGATCGCCTGCATCCATTCATGTCCACTGCGCATTCCGACGGACCAGGGCAATTACAGCAGGAAAGTGCGACACCCCACACGTCCAGTACTGCTACAGAGTGGCTGCAGGAACACTCTTCTGGGCTTAAACACCCCCACTGGCCATCAAACTCTCCTGACACGAATGCCTTGCAACGTGCTACTTAGATACTATGAACATCTCGTGGAGTCACCTTTGCCAGTCTCTTTTCTTCGCGAGAATCATTCTCTGGAAATAAACCTCGTTAACACTGGTGAAGATTTCGCGGCAAATCAAGCATAACGGATCATTTTTGCCGAAAAGTGACACAGACTATTATGAATCAGCGCACGAATATTTTGTGTGACGCATAGTTGTAATATCCCTTTCTTGTCCCATGAACATTGAGGAATTCAGCAGTTTTAGGGTGCAATGTTTTACTTGCGGGTGAAAGTATACGTTCAGGATTGACAGAGTGATGTTAATTTAGGAAGACTTACTCTTCCACTAAACGAAGTTCCTGGGAAATAGGATTATCGTACGTGGCGTGTTCTTTTCGTCAGTCCTCTGTTGACAACACGGATTGATACCTACATTCACTGGTATAACGCAGGCACAAACCTGAGCACTTCCAGTGCAGTTACGGAAAACTGCCTCTAATTTACAGTATTTGAATATCACATCTGTTGTCACGTACCTCCAGATATATACTAATGACTTGTTAAATTCCTATCACGCAGAGTCATGGCTGTGTAGCGTCGAACAGGTCGAACAAAACGCAATTGAGCTGGTGATAATAATTTTTTTGTCTATGTTGTGTGGGAGCACAATAAGGATATTTTGCTTGTATTTAGTTTTCACACTACAGAAGCACTGTATCTTTGCACAACGAAAATATGAAGTTCACACGGACTAAATATTTGCTCAAAATGAATTCCACGGCTGAGAAGTTATCTTTACATTCAGTCATGTGATAAGGGACGTCCCCTGTGAGTATTTTGCGTCGAAACTCACTTCTGGTACATCTGGTCTATCAGAGTCCCTTTTATGGCATTTGCGTCAACGCGTTTCAATAGAAAATACCAGAACGTAAGAATACGTGCGGATGACCCGCACGACTCAGACTGATAGATGGCAGTATATAAAAATGTGAAGTATCAATGAAAAACGCAATATTGTTAATGTTCTACGGTATTGGTTCCATCAAAAAGCACCAGAAGAAACAGAATAAATGTAAAGTTATACGCGTAAATAAAGGGAAAAACAATAGGGAAGTTAACTTATCCCTGGAGTTGTTCGCTTATATATCATATTGTATATCAGTCTAAATCTCGTACCAAGTCTAGGAAAAGCTAAAGGGGGTTACATAAGAGATATTAATTGCGCTGTCGGGAAGACTTCAGGGGAAGTACTGATAGGAGCTGTCAAATCAGTAGATCCCGAATGACATGACCAGTATAGACTATATTACTCGTCGTTACCAACTTACTCTACCACAGGAGACTTTGGGCAGTGTGTTTAGTGTGCATTTATGAAAGAAGAAATATGTCGGAGTTATTTATTGGCGTGTTACACTCATTAAAGTTCTGTTTGCTAGACAAATTTGGTAGCCAGCAAAGTTGAGACAATACTGCTTAATGGCATTCGTTTTCTACGTTTTTAGTTACTCCAAACGGTCACTTCCTCAAAAGTCTACGTTGGAGTTCTAGTACTCTTTTGTTTGTAATGCAGACGCTACCGCCAGCTTAGAGCGGTGCGTTGAATCCCTGCCTACCATTTGGAAAATTTAGGCAGTTACTCTCAAACTACTGAAACTTTATTTAAAGAGAAAATACCTATATGCAACTGCTAACACTATATTAACATTAAAGGGGCAGTGTCTTAAAATCAACACAGTGGAGTGCCTCGTTGAATGCTTTATGTAGACTTGTGACACGACCAGGGGAGCATCTGTTAGGCCAGTCATTTACAATACAGCACATTCTACAAATATAACTACAGTCACATGTATTGTCAGCGCAAAAGGTCCTTTTGTACATATTCGCCGCGGCGGATTAGCCGTGCGTACTGGGGTGCCGTGCCGCGGTGCGCGCGACCGTTCGCCGTCGGGAGTTCGAGTCCCCCTCGGGAATGGGTGATTGTGTTGACCTTAGGTTAATTTACCTTAGTTTAAGTAGTTTGTAAGCTACGGACTAATACCCAAGGAGTTGAGTTCGATAGATTTACCAACACTATACATATTCTGTTTGCTCGTACCTTCTGCGGTATGGTATCTGTTAAACTGTATCTACACTTGCCCAGGACGATGAAAGCATGGACTTCAACGGTAGAGTTTGTCAATAACTGCCTGGTTGCAGGTTTTCGTAACTTGCCGCCCAAGTTTCCGTTCAGTGTCTCGGTTTAACGCAGTGGAGAGCATTTGGACTCCTTCCTCATGCGGTGGCCTTCTGGACTATAGCTATTGCTTACGCGCCAAGGATACATCGTCGTGGATAAGGATTGATTCATTTTTAGAAAATTGCTGGCAAAGGTTGTAGAGAGTCGCCTTTCGACGGGCATGGCCGTATAGATGCATAGATTGGCACGCACTATGTAACTGCCATCAATTTTACGTATACTTTGTGCACGTGAGCACTGCGCAGCTAAACGGGTGCGAAGTATTCTGCTCAAACTATGGCAACGCAAGGGATGTTGTACTTAAAACATGTCTGCTGGCTATGTAATACTAGCCCGTTTCCTCACCAGGTTCACTCGTGTTGGTACCACCTTAGCTGTGCTGCCTAATGTGACAGCGGGGTACTTCTGTTTATTGTCGTAGTTGACCGTGTTATGTAATGTATTGCGATACATACATAAGATTACGCTAGGGTGACCAGATTTCCAAAATGAAAGTACGGGACACAAAATAGAAATTGAAATGAAGCTACATTTTGTGACACGTTTCGTAAACACTGTATCAGTAAAACAGATTTGTGTTTAAACATGTGGTCCATACAACAGCTACGTTCATCTCCACACCATTTTGTTAAGGTGCGTTGCTAGTGGCTTGAATATTTTATTATTGTCACATGCAAACACAATGTTTTATACAACGACATATTTCATTAGGGTTGACAGCTAGTATTACTTACATAGGTTACTTATTTCTCATTCTCTCAACTATATTTTTTCAGAAGAATGAATGTCAGTCAGCACTAATTTAGAATACAATTTTGTGAAAACAAAGAGATTTAGTATTGAAAGTGTTAAGGATATAATTATAACATAAATTCTTATTTATGACTTAATATGTTGTTTCCGTCAGTCCATAAAGCAATTGCGTCAGATAGACATCTTGCAAAAGTAATTACGAGCTGTAAAATTTTGTATAAGATATCACGACATGAAATAAGTTGTAAGAGATACTTCGCATGGAAACAGTATTTCTGAATTCGTGCTTTACTGCTTCAAATACATTTTTAGCATTGTTCACTTAGTAAACTCCATTGACTTGAGGGAACAGTATGTTTCGTTGATGAAAAGCAAGGAAGCCTTTCTTAGCAGCAAGACGTTCACTTCATCATTTCTGATGACATTATTCTAACGTTTTGCAACGAAAGACATCATACTTTATGGCGAAGTGTTGTTCTAAAAAGATAGGACGTGAGAGTTGCACAGCGTCAAACAGACCTCCATTGCTGACCGTGCATCTATTCAACGTGAAATTAATCCTGACTTTGCTGTCGTAATTTCGGAAATGAAAACTCAACCTTTCGGTATTAATGTGCAAAAGTAACGCAAGTGGTGACTCTGGATGGTTTGCAATTACGTAAATGATATGCCCTGAAGCAATAGCCAATGGAAAACTGCCAGGCATGTGACACCATTACATAGTACCAAAGGAAGAACTTTCTTGTACAGTATACTTCAATTAAAAACTATTCTTTATCCTTTGGTTGAGATTACATATAGAGTTCTCCATTTTAACTTGGCACATGTTACTTGAAACAAAACGTTTCAATAATACGAGACGGTGAACGAAAACCGGGACAAAATACGTCCCGTATGTGTTTTGTCGGGACAACTGGACACTTACGCTAAATAAGGGACGATTCCGTAAAATACAGGTCGTCTGGTCACCCTGGATTACGTGAATGTAGAAAAATCACTGGAATTACTTACATAACATATTGCGGAGAGATTTGCAGTGGGATGATCACATTAAATTAATCGTTCTAACGCAGATGCCAGACAGGTGCAATGGAAGAAGTCCATTAAGAAAGGAAGTAGTCTACAAAACACTCGCCTGCGATTACGTGCATTTTCTCGTCATTGTGGAAACCGTACCAAGTGCGATTAATACAGGAGATAGGTAGGCTGCAAAGAACAGCAGCACGCTTCGTCACAGGTTCATTTAGGATGCACGAAAGCGTCACGGCTATAATCGGCCAACTGCAGTAGCAGCCGCTGCGAGGGAACCCTGCTGCATCACGATATGGGCTACTGTCAGAGTTCTGAAGGAGTCGACCAGTACATTTCTTCCTCTTACGTATGTCTTGGGGAAAGACCACGAGGAAAAGTTAGAGAGATTAGAGCTCACACAGATGCTTAGCGGCAGTCGTTTATACTGCGAGCCACACGCGACTGAAAAACGTGGTGGTGACACGCCTGAGGTACAGATATAGATTTAGCTACATGCTGAGAAGTTCAAAAGCCGGCCTCACCTTTGTTACTCATAAGGCCGCTCCTCCCATTAGAGCATAGTGATGCAGTTTGTTGGGTGTTCTTCACGTTTAAAAAGATAACCACTGTCTTATGAAATTATGTGTGTGTGTGTGTGTGTGTGTGTGTGTGTGTGTGTGTGTGTGTAATTCCCCCCCCCCCCCCCCCACCAAAATTATATTCCCTCACTTCTCTACAATGTCAGTAATCTCTACACATAAATATATGTACACGTACTTGACACAGAGTGTCATTTTAAAACGACTGTTACGAATTAAGATATTGTTTTTGTAGAAAACAAAGATGCTATACTACAACGGGTCAAAAAATATCTTTAAAATGCGTGCTTTCTTCAAAATAGAGTGAAAACTCACGCAGAATGAAATTTATGCATTTTCGATATTCACAAGCAATGAAAAACGTGTAACGAAAAAATAAGTATATACAACGATGTCGGATGGTCGAATACACCGTCAGCAGTTTCTACAACCTGAAAACCGAAAAAGTGATTTCCCCTTGTTTCCAACGCGGTTCGACCGGTAGTGGCTATCCCCTCGCGGCTCAATGTAAATAAATATTCCTTCAAATCAAAAGTAGGTATTTTACCCACTCTCTTTTTTTTTTTTTTTTTTTTTTTTTTGAGTGAATTCAACTACTGCGGTACCCAATTCTACCGCCGGACCTGTAAGTGCGCATGTGGCGGTGGGTTGGGGTGGGGGTGTGAGTCGTGAGCCAATCGAGGATGGGCTTCATCAGTCTTAAAAAAAAATATTGTTGAGCTACCCCGACACGACTCACGATGTCGCATGACAACTTTACTTCAGTCAGTATCTCGCCTCCTAGTTTGCAAACTTCACAGAGGTTCACCTGCGAACCATGCAAGACTAGCGCTCCTGGAAGAAAGGATATGGTGGAGACATGGCTTAGTCACAGCCTAAGGGATGTTTCCAGAATGAAACTTTCACTCTGCTGCGGAGTGTGTGCTGATATGAAACTTCCTGGCAGAAAATTGTGTGCCGGAACTTGAACCTGCGACCTTTGTCTTTCGCGGGCAAGCGCTCTACCGACTTCCTTTCTTCCAGTAGTGCTAGTCTTGCAAGGTTCGCAGGAGAACTGTGAAGTTTGGAAAGTAGGAGGCGAGGTACTGGCGAAAGTAAAGTTGTGATGCGGCATCGTGAGTCGTATCAGGATAGCTCAGTTGGTAGAGCGCTTGTCCGCGAAAGGCAAAGGTCCCAGGTTCGAGTCCCGGTTCCGGCACACAATTTTAATCTGCCAGGAAGTTTCATATCAGCGCACACTCCGCTGCAGAGTGAAAGTTTCATTCTGGAATTATTATTTTTGAGGGGGGGGGGGTATGGCTAGAACTGGCCTCCGAACCCTCTCCCCATACCTCCGCAGGATCTGCTATTGGACACTACTTTGGTTGCAAGCAGCCGTTTTTCAAAGCCAACCTGAGAAAGTGCTCAGAATTTCCCAGCCGAATTTTGTACGAGCGACGTATAGTTGCAATTAGAAGTGAGGTGCCGGAAGCGCGCAGCGTGCGTGGGCGGTGTGTGTCGTTTGTTGGCTCGTCGCCGCCGCCACGTGGGCGGTGTGGCGCGGGCTGTCCTCTCCTCTGCTCTCTTCCGGCCGACATTTTGTGTCGGCTCAGGTGCTCATGCGCGCCGCCGCTGATAAGCCGCTCGCATAAAGCCGCGTGTACGGGGCGCGCCGCCGCACACCGCAGGTCGCAGGTTCGAAGGCAGCGCGCCGACGTGGCGGCGGAAGCTCGTGCCAGCTGCCGCCTTCCGGTGCGGGAAACTGCCATTGACGCCGTTCCGCCGCAGCCACAGGTCTGGCAGCGCACGCGCGCAACAGGTTGGTGTAGCAGCTGCGCGGCGCGCTCGCTTCTGGTGCCGGCGCCGGCTCTGGTACTGACGGCCAGGGTCACTGGCCGCCGCTGATGCCGCGCGCACACCCACGGCGACGGTCACACCACCCACCCCGCTGTCTTTGTACACCGACTTCGTAGGCGGCGAAATACCACTGCAGCCAAGCTGCACGGAATAGGATGTAAGGCCTCAACTACCGGCGTTATCGCCGAGTTTACCCCTGAACAATGATGATAAACGGTCGTGGTAAACAAAATTCCAGGCTTCTCATGCAGTCTGTCGCGTTCCAGTCACCAGGGAAAATCCAGAGAGCGGCTTTATTTTTTTAAAATCTTATATATGTGTGCGTCTGTTCAGTATACGTTTATCACGTCTGAACCACAAGACATAAAGAGCTAAAAATTTGTACAGTTACTAATGTCTACCCGGGGAAGGCTTTAGGCACGGTTTTATGGCGATTGGATAGCTTGAGATATATATATATATCATCAATCTGAATGTCTGTTCGGTGTACGATTATCACGTCCGAACGACATGACACGGAGACTTAAATATTTGTACAGTTACTAATTTATACCTGACGAAGGTTTTAGCCACGGTTTTATAGCGATCTGATAGATATTTAGTAATTTAAGGTATATAACACGAAATGCGGAACAGTAATTACGCCGGCCGCGGTGGCCGAGGGGACTGAGGCGCTTAAGTCACGGTTTGCACGGTCACTACGGTCGGGGATTCGAATCCCCCCTCGGGCATGGATATTTGTGCCGTCCTTAGTTGTAGGTAGTTCATAAGTAGTTTGTAAGTTTAGGGACTGATGACCCCGTAGTTAAGCCCCCTAAGGTTAACAAACATTTGAACAGTAATTACTGTTTGAAAATTATATTTAGTCTTTGCAAATGGTTTTATTGGTTGCATTGTTCCTTGAGGGTTGATAATGATAAAACGGTGGAATATATTGGGATGGAAAGTTATCGGGGTATGTAGAATTCAAAGAGAGAGTGTGTGTGTGTGTGTGTGTGTGTGTGTGTTAATATTTCGATCTGCGGCGAAAACTACACAACGCAAACGAATGGTCTGCGTGTAATTGTTGTCCGAAGTCTCCCGTTGTACACCATAGCAGTTCCATGCCGATAGCTATAAGGAGGTAGAAGATATGGCGGTTCAAAGTCGTCAAATTGTAAAAATAATTCGGACTGAAGGCCAGCGATGACGTTTGCGACTCTACAGCAAGGAGGTTATATACATCGAAACGTGATGCCACAGACCATATCTTTGGTCTATGCATGCTAACAATGTCTTCAGCTCTTTCTCTGTAAGGATAACCATACGAATAAGGAAATATAAGAATAAATAAATAAATAAAGCAGTAAAAAATAAATTTCTTTTAATACATAGCTTTAAAAAAATAGCTTTGACGTTTCCTGCATTATCTATCATAATCAACCAACAGGCGAGCGGAGCCGCGGGCTTAGGCTAGTATATATATGTTTCTATGTGGTTGTAGGTATCAGTCTCATTGTGCACTATGGTGGTACAGGGTTGATAACGATAAGAGGGTGGAAGATATGAGAGTTGAAACTTACCGACTTGTATAAAATTCTAAGTGTGGGTATCAGTATTTTCCTCTTCACCAAACACTACACAGTAGAGACGAATGATATTTCTGTGTTGTTGTAGAATAGGGTGTCCATTCGTCCCGTGTTTCCCGGGACAGTCCTTTTTTTTTCTGTAATGTCCCGCTGTCCCGAAAGTTTTTATGGCGACGCTCAAATGTCCAGCTTTTTTGTGGTTACGCTTGGCTAAAGTATTTTATGATATCAGCTGTTTATAATGTACAAATAATTGCGCAAATACGCTAGGAAGCGCCGCTTGGACCACTTGTTTCAAACTTTCTGTTCTAAATATTAACAATCTACCAGCACTTCCACATACATACAGTTAGGGTGGACTCACTTAAATCATTCTGTGAGTTTACTAAACTAAATACAAAACTGTAGGCTACTCGGTCACATCAAGACATGATAGCCTTACTGTCAAGACGCTTTAATGGTGTACCATGTGCTGAATTTCATGAGACAATGTGAAATGAAAATGCACTTCTCGATAAAATACATAAAAGTGAAAAGTATAGTAACAGTGCAGCAGAGGTAATGTAAACATTGATTTGGAACATGTTAGTGTACGTTGTAAAGGTAAAAATTGTCCCATTTGTTTCCTTAATTGTCCCAGGTTTTTTCCTGATATTTTTAAAATGTCCCCCTTTTTAATAAAAATGAAATGGAAAACCTATTGTAGAACAAAGTTTCTCGTTGTACACCATACCAGTTCCGTGTCGATAGCTATAAGAGGGTGGAAGATATAGTGGTTAAAAGTCGTCAGCTTATATAAAATTCGGACTGAAGACCAGCGATGACTTTTGTCACTATAATAGCAAAGAGGTGTTATATACAGCGAAACGTGATTTTTGGGCTGAGACCTATGATCGCTGGTACTTTCTGTTGTTGTAATCTGTTATTTACGAGGATAACAGATTATTATCTACAATACATAAGTATTACGATATTATTCTGTATACGGGTTCACCGACATGTTGATGACGTCATTACGGATGGTATCACGGTCTTCAGTTATGCCCTTTTGTTTGTGACGGGTTTTTGTTTTGGGCAATTTCGAAAACTGCCACTGAACATGCCTTGCAAATAAAGGCGAAACGCGTATGCAAAAGAATTTCTTATTTAATTTGCATTACTTTCTATATAAATAAATAGCTGCACATTGCAACTTTGCAAAAAAGAACAGCAAAGAACCAACAATAAAATGAATTAGTTCGAGAGAAACTGAGAGCCAACAACTTGTCTTTCCTTATGTTTGTTTCGCATGCAATTGCAACAGCACGTCGTTCATTGATATTATATATCTTCATAGAAAATAAATTACAATTGCTCATGTGTCCATCCACAAAAAAACGAGAATATTGTATTATTTAATGTGGTAACCATAGCATGGTGGTTATGTAGCCACGAAAAATTAAATGTTTTTCTCCAGTATTGGGTTTGTAAGATTGATAAAGAGGTTTTCTATTTTCGTTTTCAAGCTGTAATAAGTTAATTAACGATTTTAAATTTTTATCAGTATTTATTATGAAGAGTAATACTGTATAGATCTTAGAGTGTATTGACTGTTTCTACTCTGCCACACTTTGTTTTCTGTAGCTGCAGTAGTTATCGAAATCACAAGATATTTGGAGGTAAATAAAATTTGCAATGCCTAGCTGTTTCCCCACGCAATTACTGTGGGTAGATCGCTTCCCCAACTGTCTTCAGTAAATGTCGCGATGTTTCAGGCATTTTAAATTTTCCTATTGCGTTATCTTCCAGAGCCACCACTGCATTCTCTATCCAGGACAATGTCGTGGACTGTCACTGTCGTATTGTGGATAGTGCATTGTCAGTACGGAAAGCTGACTTGTCCTGTTTAAAGCATAGTGAGCCGCGGTGGGCTAGCCGAGCGTTCTAAGGCTCCTTGCTGCGGATCGCGTGGTTGTTCGCCGTCGGAGGTTCGAGTTCTCCCTGAGAGGAGGGCGGCGTGTCTGTGTACGTGTGTCTTTTTTGTTTGTTTGTTTGTTTGTTTGTTTGTTCTTAGGTTAGACCGAAGTTAAAGTAGTTTGTAAGTCTAGGGAGTGATGACCTTTGCAGTTTGGACCAATAGGTTTACAAACATTTGAGCACATGAAAGCATTGTAAACATGCAGAATTTTTCTTTCTTCCGTATTTGCCTACTATCCATTATATCAAAGGTTCTTCTGTAGGATAAGAATATACTCTTCTGCGGTGAATGAGCTGTTAGGTAATCAAATAACAGTGTGCTTTGTCATCGGCTAAAATAGCAGGCAGTTAATGACATAAACTTACCTCTGGTGTCGTATTCGTAAATACGCTCACTTAAAACGCTACGCACTTTAATTTTTCAGAAGCACCGCACTTTTACCGATCACTAGGTACTGGTATGTTGGCAGTTGAGTCAGAGAAACACATTTTGATTTGTCTGAGTGGTCGATAAGTAGTTCAGAAGAGATCTGAAAAGGACAATGAAGGCTTGTTTCTAATTGGACGGGACCCGAAGCATAATCAGGCGCAGGGACTACATATTGTGGTAGTCGAAGTGTTTCGCTGAACGAGCTACGAACAATCCATTTTCAGCTGAGCTTTGTTAACGATGCACAGCAGCTAAACTGTCGACAGTATTATTGTGCGAGATCTTATTTATTCACATCAAACCATAGCGTAACAGATCATGTAAACAAGCCTCTTATAACTCACACAATGCTAAATCTTAATACTTGAAATGTGGTTTCATAAATCCATAATTATTCTAATTTGTTGTCCAAATGTTCGAAAATACTGACGCTTTTATTCTGGTGGACTTTTACTTCCAGTGCTTTAAAAATATTGCACACTCACGAACACAGAAAACCTAATACCAGCTGGGGTCATATTGACCGTTCTTGGAGGAAAAACTTCATTTGTAGGGACGCCAGGTTCAATGTCAAAATGTAAATGTTTTCAGTACTTATCCTGAATCCATATTGAAAATATACAAATAAGAAGCATAATGTGTAACACACATACTGAACATTTTCCCAAGTTGTTGGATTTATTTAGTACCGCAAATTAGGGTCAAATATTACAGAATAAAGTGGGGTGGAGAACTGCATCCACCCAATTTACAGGCTGGAAACATAACCAAATAGAAAGTTCCGAAAGTAAAGGTAAAGCAGTCAACAATCCGAAGATTGAACACCACAGTGCTTTACTAAGCATGGTCCTGTTTGGAGGTAGTATGCCGTTGCCTTCCTCCGACCTTCGAACTGACTTACCCAGCCAGTTATAGGGGGACCTACAGTTTAACGTGGGTTCTGTACCACGGTGCTACTCGGTATTTTTCACATAAGCAACACTGCCAGAAGTGAAAGAAGTGGGATCGAACCCGCAACCTTTGGATTTGTAATCTGGCGCTCTACCACTGTGCAACCGAGGCGTGAAATATTCATACACTTTATTCAGGCTCTACAAATATGTTTGGAAGCCTCATAAAAGAGAATCTCAAAAATAAAAAGTAGGCCTACTATGCGCGCAATCAAAACAGTAACGCACAATAAGTAAACTAAAATATAACAAGGTATCAAAAGAAATATAACGCAATTAACATTTCTATTAATCACTGCTTCGAACACAGTGCTCATTCTATTCTCTTGTGCTTTTCACAAAAGGAACTTGTTTTATGCACACAAAAAAAAAAAGTTTTTTTGGATATAGTCCTGTGCATAGAGCGAGGTGGCGCAATGGTAACACACTGGAAAAGTCAAATGTCTGTAAATCTATAGCACCAAACTGCTGTAGTCATAATTTCCTAGACTTACAAACTTACGTAAACTAAGTTACAGTAACGACAACGCACACACCCATGCCTGAGGGAGGACTCGAACCTCTGGCGGGAGCGACAGCCTAGTCCGTAACATGATGCCTTAGACCACGCGGCGTCACGACTCTCGTTCGGGAGAACGGCGGTTCAAATTCGCCTAAAGCCATGCTGCCATAGGTTTTCCGTGATTTCCATGAATCTCTTGATGCCAAATTCTGGGGTGGTTCCTTTGAAGGGGCACGGCGGAATGCCTTGCCTATTCTCGGCAACATTTAATCAGAGTGTGTGCTCCGTTTCCATTGACGTCAGTGCCGACGGGAGTTGGAAACTAATCTTCCTTCCTCCATAGCCCTGTGCGGGTGCTTCCGTTTTGTCTTCGTGTATCGCCAACAGTGCACTGACATGCGTCGTCTGAGTGATAGTCACCTATCTTCCCGTTGTGGCCTCCCTGACGTCTAGAGCGGTATTGGAAGACAGGTTGCTTATCTGCTGGGTAATGGCTTTCCTACATTCCGAGAACGCGCTCGGAAAGCAACAGCCATGCCGACCGCCCCTGATGCTAGGAGAGTTAATTAAAATTACTAAAACCTAATTTTACTCCGACAAAAATAATCAGGCGGAACCTATAGCATAGGTTATGTGGATAAATCGTCTCTGAAGATAGAGAGAGATTTCGCGTGACCATATGTTGTGTATTATTTCATCCAATTGAGAACTACTTTGTGCGTGGAAGAAGGAATTACCGCAAAGTCTCGAGCACAGGGTCTTACGTGGTATGAATCACTGGTTTGGCGCCGACGTCAGTCATGTGCTAATAATGTTATTCTTCCTCCAGCGTCTATACTAATGTCCCCACTGTCAGTATTCGATTTGGGTTCATTCTGTTTAATACGAACGAAATATTTCAAAAATGTTCAAATGTTTGTAAATCTATCGGACTAAACTGCGTGGTCATCAGTCCGTAGCTTACAAACTACTTAAACCTAGGTAAACTAACCTACGGACAAACACACACACCCATGCCCCAGGGAGGACTCGAACCTCCACGGCGAGCAACCCCGCGCTCCGCAGCTAGACGCTTTAGACCGCTCGGCTACTCCACCGCGTCGAACTATTTCAGCCTCTGTCAGTAAACTTTTTTTCAATCGTGTAAAAGTGTCGAGCAGTTATGGAATCCTGACGAGCCATCATATTTAAACCTCACTTCGACAAAGAATTTCCTTTATTTACATTAATTTAGAAGAATGATTGTATGGAGCTTTCATTTCCTTGCGTGTCAAGAAAGCTCTTTATTTTATTGCATGCAGAAATAATACTTAGTAACTTCGATTATTAATAAATAATCCCTATCCATTATCCTGGTGTAATTTTCTTTAAACGCCGTGTCTTGTTTACGAGAAAATAATAAACAAGTTAATTAATGTGTATAATAAAATTTCGTCAGTACGGGGAGTCTAAGGAACCTTTCTTACATAATGAAACTGCTCCACAAATACTTACTGTTATTTTTCTCATATTCAGCCAGTTTCCTTCATGCAGGTGGAAGATATTGATAGATTCATGCTGTCAGTAGGGCCTTGAATGTTGTTTGAGGAAGACAAAATTTATTTTCTTCTTTTTTACGCTCTGTTGCACTATGAGTTCCGGTAAGAAGCAACAGTCAAGCATCCTTTGTAGAATGGATTGAGAGGACGACTATTCGACTTAACCTCCTGTTGACTATCGGGTCTAGAGACGAATTACAGGCACTGATAGACCAAGCATGCACCAGGGCCAGATTTCTTGAGATCCAAATCTTCTAACATACTATGCATGTAGAAAACCATTGATTGTTTAGATTGGTGACCTGATTTTTTTTAATGTCTTGAATCTCCAGTGGGGGCAGCAAATTTCATGCTATATAGCTTCACTGACCTCACAGTTACACTTTGTGTACAAAAGTATCCAGACACCTCGCTGGCAATAACTTAAAAGTTCTTGGTACCTTTCATCGGTAATGCTGGAATTAGATAGATTGTCCCACCCTTAGCCTTGATGACAGCTTCCTCTCTCGTACGTATACATTCAATCAGGTGCTGGAAGGTTTCTTGAGAAATGTCAGCCAATTCTTCATGGAGTGCTGCACTGAGGAGAGGACTAGCACGAAGTCCATGTTCCAAAACACCCCAGATGGGTCTATAGAGTTCAAGACACTATTCTGTGCTGGCCAGTCCATTACAGAGATGTTATTATGTGTAAGCACTCCGCCACAAGCCGTGCATTATGAAAAGGTGCTTGATCTTGTTAAAAGATGCTATCGCCATCCCCGAATTCCTCTTCAGCAGTGGGAATAGGGAAGGTGCTTAATACAGGGTGTCTCACGAAAGACGCCTGCCAGGCGTCCGCGGATTGCGCGGTACGGCTGCCGCCACCGCATCCGCCGGCCACGGCAGCGCCGATTCTAGACTCTTAGACTCTATTGTGCCGCAGGCGCTTACACTGAGTTAATGTCTAAAAAACATTGCCATCTGAGTAACCTAAGCTTACCTTTATTTACTGTAGATGTTCAAAATTATGTCCCTCTATGGAAAAAGCAGCCTGACATCTGTTGAACACGATCAAAATATCCACGGGTGTACTGCCGGTCTATAGTGTCCAACGGCCCGTTGGACACTATAGACCGGCAGTACACCCGTGGATATTTTGATCATCAAATACGCCGGGAGAAACTGAAGAATCACATCTGTTGAACACATTTGCGAACACTCGACTAATTTCGGCTGCCGAAATCTGGAAAATGACTATTGAATCTTTTTTCACATAACAATAAATTCTGACAGGTATGTGAACAATATCCTGCATCCAACGAAAACCTGTACGGTTATTTCATGCAGGACAATGCAAGACCACACATTGCCAATGCTTGTATGGCAGCAATACGAAGTGTTTTTGATGATAGGATAGTTGACTGGCCGCCTCGTTCTCCAGATCTAAATCCATGTGACTTTTATGTTTGGGGAATGTTAAAAGACAAGGTGTATGCAAGCCATCCCCCTACACTCGAAGAGTTGGAAGACAGGATTCGACTAGTCATTTCGCAGATTTAGGCAGCCGAAATTCGTCGGGTGTTCGCAAATGTGTTCAAGAGATATCAGGCCGGTCATTCCATAGAGGGACATCATTTTGAACATCCACTGTAAATAAAAGTAAGCTTAGGTTACTCAGATGGCAATGTTTTTTAGACATTAACTCAGTGTATGCGCCCGCAGCACAATAAGAGTCCGAGAATAGGGCGCTGCCGTGGCCGCCGGCGGTGGCGGCGGCCAGGAGCTGTACCGCGCTATCCGCGGATGCCTGGCAGACGTCTTTCGTGAGACACTCTGTATATCAATATAGAATTGTGCTGCAGATAGTGCCACGCAAAACAAAACGGGGTGCAAGGCCCATCCATGAAAAACACCATAACACCAATGCCTCCGAATTTTACGGTTGGCACTACACACGCTGCAGATGACATTCGCCGGAAATTCGTCATAGCCACAACCTGCCATCGAATCTCCAGTTAGGGTAATGTGATTCGTCATTGCACATAATATTTTTCCACTATTCAGTCGTCCAATGTTTACACTTCTAACGCAAGTGACAGCCAATCACCTCTTTCACGATGTCTAAGGACTACAGAAGTCTCTGATCTGGAGTACCTGGCAGTAGGTGGCAGCATAATGCGCCTAATGTTTTGGGGTGTCCGGATACTTTTAATGAAATCTTCAGAGCCATTTTATTCCGAGAAAGAACGCACTCTCCCTTCTACGCAAACCAATCAAAGGACATAAGGTTTAATATAGTCAGTGTGACATTTAGAAACAATACGACACACGTATCCGCATCAGCAGCTGACTCCTCAGCACGGCTGACTGCCATGCGGAGGACCCGGTTTCGATTGCCGGCACTTGTAGAGATTTTTCCTTGGTGGGAGAACCTGGAACTGGGTGAACTCAGCTTCGTTAGGCCAATTGAGGAGGTACTTGTCCGGACAATTACGATTCGAAGATCAAGGAACCCGACAACGTACGGGAGAGCTGTGTGCAATCCGCATGTCACTCCATACCATGCCAGTTGACTTCATTGACAGGAAGATATAGCGGTCGGTAGGATCCGATTAGCCCATATAGCGACAGAAAGCTTTTTCTTTACAACTAAACACGTAGATTTTGCAAAATATGCATGTTGTTGTTGTTGTGGTCTTCAGTCCAGAGACTGGTTTGATGCAGCTCTCCACCCTACTCTATCCTGAGCAAGCCTTTTCATCTCCTCATAAGAACGACAACCCACATCCACTTGAATCTGCTTACTATACGCGTCTCTTGGTCTCCCTCTGCGATTTTTACCCCACACACTTCCCTCCAACGCTAAATTCACAATTCCTTGATGTCTAAGAATGTGTCCTACCAATCTATCCCTTCTTTTAGTCAAGGTATGCCAGAAATTTCTTTTCTCCCCAATTCGGTTCAGTACCTCCTCATTAGTTACGCGATCCACCCACCTAATCTTCAGCATTCTTCTGTAGCACCACATTTCAAAAGCCTCTATCCTCTTTCTGTCCACACTGCTTATCGTCCATGTTTCACTCCCATACAAGGCAACACTCCATACAAATGCCTTCAGAAAGGACTTCCTTAGGCTTAAATCAATATTCGATGTTAACAAATTTCTCTTTTTCAAAAACGCCTTTCTACCCATTGCCATTCTGCATTTTATATCATCTGTACTGCGACCATCATTTGTTATTTTACTGCCTCCTTTATTGTTTCGTTACCTAATCTAATTCCTTCAGCATCACCTGATTTTCTTACACTGCACTCCATTACCCTTGTTTTACTCTTGTTAATGTTCATCTTATATGCACCTTTCAGCACACTGTCCATTCCGTTCAATTGCTCTTCCAGGTCCTTTGCTGTATCTGACAGAATTACTATGTCGTCGGCAAAACGCAATGTTTTTAATTCTTCACCCTGAATTTTAATTCCTTCTCCAAATTTCTCCTTGCTTTCCTTTATAGCTTGCTCAATGTACAAATTGAACAACATTGGGGAAAGGCTACAACCCTGTCTTACTCCCTTTCCAACCAATGCATCCCTTTCATGCCCTTCAACTCTGACAACCGATGTCTGGTTTTTGTACAAGTTGTAAATATATTGAAAAATCAAAGTACTGCGGTTGTGTGGCAAAATTAACAACGGAATCTGTGAATGTTATTGTTTAATACAAATCAACCTAAAGACCTAATTATTGGAAGCATAAAATAGTAATATTGAACTACTGTAAAATAATGTAAAGTGGAAAACGACTTTCAGTTTTTTGTGCTGAGATATCTATGCAATATGAGACACGTTAACTTCCATATTTGATTCCAGTCACAAAAATAGCTAACGTTTAATGGTCATGAACAGGTAATTGTACTTCTTAAATGACTATATTATCATAAAATTCGTATTCTAATTTCTTTTACACAGAAGCTATTGTGGTGGAAATTTAAGCATGGAAACTCAGTAGGTAAACTGAAGTTCAAGCATTGACTACGAAATACGTTGTAATGTTCTTTGGAGCCATGCAGAATGGCCTCTTAGTCGAAGGCGTCATGCTACGCACTGGGCGACCGTTTCCGCCGGAGGTTCGAGTTCTCCCTTGGGCTTTTGTGTGTGTGTGTGTGTGTGTGTGTGTGTGTGTGTGTGTGTGTGTGTGTTGTGTGTGTGTGTGTGTGTGTGTGTGTGTGTGTGTTGTCCTTAGTGTAACTTAAAGGAGCTTGTAAGTCTAGGGACTGATGAGCACAGCAGTTTGGTGTAGTAGGTTTACAAACATTTGAACATTTGATGTTCCTTGGAGTGGAGGTGCACTGGGGTAAAGACGGATTTCAGGAAAAGTATAGTTTCTTTATATAAATTGGAACAACGTAACTAGCTATTTAAAATTACACTTTCTGGGCGTAAGTCACTTTTCTTATCGAATGTTTATTGCAGGACGCGATTCGGTATCATAGCGTTATCAACAGGACCCTATAATTAATTGCCACTGCACATTACGTCAGGGCAAGTATTTTTATGTTGGCTATTCCAGTGAGATTTTTAGTCAAGTTATTAGTCATCTGCAAAAATAAATTAACAAATTTTATTGTTCACTTTCTAATTTATAGGAAGTAATTTCAACGATATTATTGTATATTCTGGGAATGGATCCTTATCTGGCATAAGAAGCAGAGAAACAAACACACCACCACCATATCACATAGTTGTCTACGCGCCGAAGATTTTTAAACTGCGCATATGATACGTTAAAAAGAAAATTAAAAAAAAAAAAATAGAAAAAAACATTCAGAATAAGTAGTGCGCTAAGAAAACATGTTTATATATATATATATATATATATATATATATATATATATATATATATATATATATATATATAATTTATAAGTATATTTGCATCATAGCAAGAATATTGTCTTGCTGAGAGCTTTTTCCATCAATATTACGGAAACCTGAGCATGTAAACGAGCCTTGTGGAGTGAAGGCATAATGTTTTTTCCTGTGCTTCGCGAGTGAAGTAAATATCCGTTCCCAAAACACGTGACAATTGTTTGAAATATCTAAATATACAAAGTACGTAATATTACACGACACAATAAATTGTTATGGAAAGGGCACGCCCTCCAAAACAAGACAAAACAAAAATTGTCATGAACGTAGTAACAAACATAGCAGGTCTCAATGCAGTAAGGACGAATTATTTCGCTCGTGCTACTTAGGAGGAAGCAGTAGAATTGATTTTGTTTGACTGAAAAATTCCGTTGGCAGACTTTATACTGGGTCGAACTACCAGCAGGAATATAAGTTTATCTGTTTGAAAACTTAATATAGGACACCATGGTCATTACTTGAATCACTCTGATGCTTGCGCACGAATGAGAACAGTCGTATTATGGTGAATTTGTCGACTGGAAATAGCTAAAGGTGTTATAGTTTAATCATTAAAACTTACAACTATGACTGTTTTTAATTCCTATAAGATGCACCCACAGTTTCAAACACTTTCTGTAAGTCACTTTTAGATAAAATAGTATAAAGATTTTTCTAGTCGTTTGTTGCTACAAAAAAAGAATCGTTGCGAGTCCAAATTTGGATTTGCTTGCTGTGACTGCGGTTGCCTGTTGCAGGAATCGCTTACTGTAGACTTGAGCGTGAAGTCGCCGTGGGCGTGGCACAGCAAACAGGAAGTGTTACGCAGTTTCGGAACATCCTTCCTTCAGTTCAGATTTCTCTGCGTGACAATCGCCTGTTTACAAAGTGGGAGAGATACTTGAATGGCAGGATTTCAGAATACAACAAAGGTCAATACGTGGCTATGAAGTTCGCAGAAACAGTCTTGTTTCGGAGTCACAAAATTAGTGAACTTTTACTGAAAATACGAGAGCTATTGAGAAAGTAAAATCCGTTCTTTTATGTAGTAAACGCCAACCGTGATGTTAGTTTGTCTCTGTTGATATTAAAAAGTTGATATAAAAGGTTTTTCTTAGAATAATTTTATGATGCCTTATCAATCACCTTAACGTTCAGTAAAGCGTTCTGTCGCAGGGTTTTAAAAAGTATTTTTACTTTGAGGACATGAGGGAAAAACATCCACAGAAGAGATTACGAACAACTGCGCACTCCCAGAAAACTTCCAGCTAGATACGGCTTACGGCTTACATTATTCGGGAGTTTGTAGCTAATAGCATGACCGTTGTTTCCCATCGCCAATAAGCAAACCTGTAGAATTAGGGGTAACGAAAATACGCGAGTGAATGTGGAAAATTAGATTCATCCACAACGCACGTCGGTTCTGGGTAGAAGTAATCGAGGCCCCCCCCCTTTCTTTTTTTTTTTTTTTTCCTCCGTAAATGATGATGGAGCAGCCGTGAGTGGCGACCGGTATCGAAAGATGCTTTTCTGATTCGTTTTTATCTCTGATTGACGAAAATGACGGTTTTTGGTTGGAACACAGTGGTGCGAGATGTCTCACATCCAGCGAAGCCATTGCTCTGCTGAATGAAAAGTTTTCTAAATTGGCAAGAGGCAATGGCGTGTGAGATTATGCGATCTTAAGCCTTGTGACTTTTTTGTCGGGATTTGTGAAATCGTAAGTGTACGCGAACAAACCAGAAACAGTACATCAATTGATGGATGAAATTAAAATGGTTATCAACGGCATTTTACTACCAGTTATTTGTGATTGCGTCTTTGAGGACTTCAATAAACGTATCGCTCGTTGCCGCGCGGCCTTGGGTGGTCTTATGGGGGATATAAATTTCCATACATCAATGGGAGAAGTTACATAAAATGTCTCTTACAAAATTTATTGGAATAAGAACTGGATGTTGAATGTGTTATCTAACTTCGTCCGTACTTCCCGGACACCCTCTAGTTACCTTGCGATTTAATACATGTATACTACTTTAAATCTCCGCTGCCGAATTGTTCCAGCCAGTTAAAAAAAAAAAAAAGTGGTTTCTGTCGAAATGAAACGTTACAGCAGATCTGTCCAACATAGGGCCCGCGAGCCTAAACGCGGTCCGCGGTGAACGAATAATCCGACCGCCGTACCCAAACAAAGATGTTCGTTTTTCAGGCACAATAAGTAGTGAGTGTGGGAGACCTAGTCTGCACGAAATCGAGAGACGCTGGATTTGGACAAGTAATTACTACCTCTGCTGCGAAAAGTAAGAAATGAGTTTCAGGATAAATTTAAAGATTTCAAAAATCAAAAGTCTTATATGGAAGCGTTCCTTAAAATTTCTGAGGTTAAGACTTGAAGGTGTCAAGTTGCGCCTACTAATGGAGATGATTGAAAATCTTAAAACAGCCTACCGCGGTTGTCTGCAGGATGCAGAGATAGAATTTGTGAAAAACATATCGTATCCGATCAGTATCCCAACCTATTAATGTTAGCACTTCAACTAGTGCCCTTATTTTTAAGCCCATATATCTGCGAACTGATATTTTTACCATGAATGAAACAAGTAAAATGAGATATTCGCTAACAGTCGGCGATCTAAACGGCATTTTCAGCATTTCAACATCGAAGATGTCTCGAGGAACTTTGCAAAGAAAAGGAAATGTTTGCCTCATTGGATGCTGTTTATTTTTCATTTCTTCATATTAATTTAATACATCATTTTAAATTTGCAATATTATAAATACATATTACCTGCCTACCTACGAAAGTCGTGTTTTATTTCCATTTCCAAAACTTCTTTGGTCTATCTCGCCAAGGTGATAAAGTCACTAATGAGGTCCGCTTCGAAATTTAGTTGGACACCCCTGGCCTAGAGCTACTTACTTGTACTCGAGCAGCGGCATGCCTAATGGATGAAACGGCAGACTTTTGGAGTGAAGGCAGGCACGTGGGCGCTTTGGGTCGGCAGTTGGCAGTCACGTGACGGTGTCGGGCGTGGCAGGTGCGTCGTAAGTCAGCGCGCAGGCCGGTGCGGGCGCGGCGATACGGGCTGCGGGCGCGCGGGGGTCTCGCCTCACGTCCCGACCACACCGCCAGCGGCAGGGTCCCCTCACACCTCCAGTTAGCTAGCTCTACAAACATCAACTTCCGGGCAATGTTGTACGAAGGGAAGCGTAAGTACTTGAAGTAGGAAATAAGGTGGCGCACTAAGGCTGTCGGAGGCCCGGGGCGACGGCAAAACAAACTTGGAAATACAGGGTGTCTCACGAAAGACGCCTGCCAGTCGTCCGCGGATCGGGCGGTACGGCTCCCGGCCGCCGCCACCGCATCCGCCGGCCACGGCAGCGCCCGATTCTCAAACTCTAAACTCTATTGTGCCGTGGGCGCATACACCGAGTTAAAGTCTAAAAAACACTGCCATCTGAGAAACCTAAGCTACCTGTATTTACAGTAGATGTTCAAAATGATGTCCCTCTATGGAAAGAGCGGCCTGACACCTCTTGAACACATTTGCAAGCACTCTACGAATTTCGGCTGCCGAAATCGGGGGAAATGAGTAGTCGAATCCTGTCTTCCAACTCTTCGAATGTATGGGGATTGCTTGGATACACCTTGTCTTTTAACATTCCCCAAAGATAAAAGTCAACTGGGATTTATATCTGGAGAACGAGGCGGCCAGTCAACTATCCTATCATCAAAAACACTTCGTATTGCTGCCATAGAACCATTGGCAATGTGTGATCTTGCATTGTCCTGCATGAAATAACAGTACAGCTTTTCGTTGGGTGAAAGTTCTTGAGAAAATGGATGCAGGATATTGTTCACATACCTGTCAGATTTTATTGTTTCGTGAAAAACGACTCGACTAGTCATTTCCCAGATTTCGGTAGCCGAAATACGTCGAGTGTTCGCAAATGTGTTCAAGAGATATCAGGCCGCTCTTTCCATAGAGAGACATCATTTTGAACATTTACTGTAAATCAGGTAAGCTTAGGTTACTCAGATGGCAATGCTTTTTTAGATAGTGTATGCACCCGTGGCACAATAGAGTCTGAGAATCTGGCGCTGCCGTGGCCGGCGGATGCGGTGGCGGCGGCCAGGAGCCGTACCGCGCTATCCGCGGACGCCTGGCAGGCGACTTACGTCAGACACCCTGTACATGTATTGCTATGGAAAAAGTAACTTTTGAGATTTTGGAGACCCGCAGGACGAGAGGAATGGGACAGTCTAAAATAAAACCTTTCGAGATTTGGAAGCCCCTTAAACGAGAGGCCAAGGGCGCTCAGAGAGAGATGGGGAAAAACTGTTTCGAAACAAGGCCTCTCTGGGAGAGTCACCATGACAATAATATTTCACCTGCTGCGTAAGATGTACGAGACAGACGAAATACACTCTGACTTAAGAAAAATGAAATGAACCCCGTTCCAACGAAAGTAGGCGCAAACAGGTGTGAAAACTACAGAATCATCAGTGGAATAAGTTATGGTTGCAAAATTTTAACACAAATTATTTACAGAAGGATGGAAGAGCTTGTAGAAGCCGACATCGGGGAAGATTACTTAGGATTCAGTAGGAATGTAGGAACACGGCAGGCAACACATTACGACTTATCTTAGGCAAACCTACGTTTTTAGCTTTTATGGATTTGGAGAAAGCTTTTGGCAGTGATGATTGGAATACACTCTTTCAAATATTAAAGGTTGCAGGGGTAAAATAATTTAGTACTTCTAAATTAAGCAAACAGCTGTTATTAGGGCCGAAGGGCATGAAAGGGACGCAGTTGGGAAGTGAGTAAGACAGGGTTGTAGCCTTTCCCCAGTGTTGTTCAATCTGTACAATGAGCAAGCTGTGAAGGAATGCAAGGAGAAAATTGGAGAAGGGATTAAAAAGAAAGAAAAACTTTGCCGATGTCATAGTAATTCTGTCAGACAGTAAAGGATCTAGAAGAGAATTGAACGGCATGTGCAGTGTGTTGAAAGGAGAGTATAAGATCAACATTAAATGTTTGTAAATCTACTGAACCAAACTGCTGTGTTATCAGTCCCAAGACTTACAAACTACTTAAAATAAGTTAAGGACAAAACAAACACACACACACACACACACACACACACACACACACACACTCCAGGAGAAGTTGAACCTCCGACGACGATCAACCGGGCGCTCCGTAGCAAGGTGCCTTAGAGCGCTCGGATACTCCACCGCGGTCAACATTAACAAGAGCAAAAAAAAAAAAAAAAAAAAAAAAAAAAAAAAAAAAAAAAAAAAAAAAAAAAAAAAAGAGAAAGATAATGGGAAGTAGAAAATCAGGCGATGCTGAAGGAATTAGATTAGGTAATGAAACAATGAAAGTAGATGAGTTTAATTACTTTGGAACTAAAATATGATGTTCGCACTAAAGAGGATATGAAATGCAGAATGGTAATAGGAAGAAAAGCATTTCTGATGAAGGAAAATTTAACGTCGAATATTAAAGTGCAAGGAAATCGTATGTAAGTGTATTTGTGTGAAGTGTTTCCTTGTACGGGAATGAATCATGGATAAAGAGTTCAGAAAAGAACAGGATAGAGACTTTTGAAACGTGTTGCTACAGAAGAATGCTGAAGATTAGATGGTAGATCCCGTTAAGTAATGAGTAAGTACTGAACAGAAGTGACGAGGAAAAGAATTTCTGTCGTATCTTGAACAAAAGTAGGGAATAATTGGTACGACATATTCTTAGACATCGAGGAATCGTAAATTTGGCTTTGGAGAGAAGTGTGTAGGGTAAAAATCGCAGAGGGAGACCGAGGGACAAATACAATAAGCAGATTCTAATGGATATGAGTTGCCTTTGTTACTAGAAAATGCTGAGGCTTGCGCAGTGTAGAGTAGGTCGGGAAGCTGCATCAAACCAGTATCTGGACTGAAGACCGCAACAAGAACAACCACCACCCTTTCTCTTCGCCAAAACGATTCATCCTGTGTAGCGGACAGATGTTCTCTTCCACGAACTATACTGCCGTCCAACCAAAATACACCTCCAAGGAGGATCTGAGGTAGGGCAGCCCAATTTATTTGGAAAATAAGGAGTTGTACAAAACTCATACGAGTGAAACTACGAGCTGCATTCAAGTTATAACACGCCGGTTTTTTTCTCACGACTGGCTAGTGATGGAAATGTGGTTTGTTTCAATGCGATTGCGTGATGGAGACAGGCACTGTGTGGCACACAGAGCTCTAGTGCCAGCGGAGAGAGTTATTGATACTCAAAACGGCGACGTTCTCAGTACAAGGTCCATGTGTAATCATTCATTTCCACCATTTGAGAGGTGTCGCCGCTTTAAGTATAGGCAGTTGAGTGACCCATGCAGTGATGGTGTCATGGACGTGTCCACTGTGTGGGTGCGACAGTGCAGGGAAGGCAGAGCGTCGTGTGACAGCACACTAAGGCGGTCTGGGCCTCGCACCTGCTGGTCTGACGAGATGATCGAGCGAGTGTTTTGGAGAACCGACTCCAAAGTTGGCATTTTCGTGACAACTGAGCGCATAATTCTGCACGAGGACCTGAAAATGCGAAAAGTGTCCTCCAGGTGGTTGCCACGAATGCTGACGGATGACCATTTGGCTGTGTGGCATATTGACGTGGGATGACGGCATGAATGGGACTTCCTTTTCATCGATTCTAACAATGGATGAGACATGGATGCCGTTCTTAAACCCTGAAACAGAACGGCAGTCAGCCGTTTTGCAATGCTCCAAACATAAGAGCTCACACATGAGTTCAGAGTTCAGACATGTATCCATGTCTTCCTTACAACTGTGTATTACCACTTTTCAGTATCCCCTAATTAAGTACTTTTATTTTTATTTTTCTATTATTCTTTCCTATTTTTCCTAACTTTTTTCTTCCTTTTTTCCCAACTTTATTTTTCCTTCTATTTTTTCCTTTTCCCCCAACTTTATTTTTTCCTATTTTTATTTTTATTTTTCCTTATTATTCTCATTATTTCAAATCCCCACACTCCTCTACACCTCCATTTTATCCTTTCCCGCCCGTTTCATTCACTGTATTCATTGCCGCAATTCAAATTCCCGCCTTTAAAACCCATCATGCAATTCGGAAGTTTCCATCCCCACCTTTACCCAGCATCCTTCCCCCTCCACTCTCCACTTCACTCACAGTCTAACTTGTGTTGCTGGAGTGACCGGACATGATACTTGTGTGTATAGTTGTCTGAATGATTGCGTGAATGTATGTGTTTCTTTTTCTGACAAAGGCCATGGCCGAAAGTTTAAGTTGCGTGGATGTGATTATCTATTTACTTGTTATTAGTTCGCAAGGAACCAAGTCGGTGTTATAATTTGAATACACCTCGTACGGCCACACGTCAAGTGAAGAGGATAATGGAATGAGTATTAAATGTTTCTACAATTTCTGTCTTCGACCGCTGTTAAACGCTTCACCATTCAGAGAGGTTCTGGATGGGTAATATAGCTGGCCATGCTGCTTCCACATACTGCCAAAGTCGATCTGGTGTAACAGCGGGTGGTGGCGTATCCAGGGGCAGGCCTTAAGCAAATACATACCAGGCGTTTCCGGCACGAGAGAGACGGGGGAACAGGGAGCAAAGGCAGAAATTCAGTTCGACTGGCGATAAAGTAGTCTTAAACATTGCGTGCGCCGCGTGGTCTCGCGTTTTCCTGTAAGAGTGTAGCCGTCGAGCAGCTGCAAAAATATGAGAGAACATCAACGTCTAAAGACTTAAACATGTAACGGTGGCTGGTTAGTATAACGCGAGTGCTTGCTTACGGGAGTGCCCAAGTGGAGTCCAGTACCACCGCAAACCGTAATAGCGGGTGCAGGACCAGTATACAACACTGCCTTCCCACTATTTTACTCCTGCTACCTTCACAAGTTGGAAGAGTGTATTCCACTCAAGTGTTCCGATGCTAAATATGAACAGTGCTAATGTACCCTGATGGCTGTTTTACCTGTCGTCTAAGGCGTTATGTTACGGACTACTTTGTATTTGGCATTCGTGTGAATCAAGGAAGTCGAGTGATTGTCAAAGAATGTACGAAAAAGAATTTCGTGTTGTGATTAAACATTACAAAGGCAAAACGCCTCAGGAAACTAAAGAGAAGCTAGATAAACATTATGGTGACTCTGCCCCTTCGATTAGAACAGTTTATAAGTGGTTTCCAAATTTTCGGAATGGCCATATGGCCACAAGTTACGATGAACGTTCTGGACGCCGTGTGGAGGTTAAGACTTCGGAAATCACTGATAAAATCCATGCTATGGTGACGGATGACGGAAGAATTAAGGTGTGTGAGATTGCTAATGCTGTTGCCATCTCGATTGAACGGGTACATAATATTTTGCATAAACATTTTGACGTGAGAAACCTATCTGCAAGATGGGTGCCGCGATTGCTCATGCTTGACCATAAACGGAATCTTGTGAAGTGTTGCAGGGAAGGTTTGCAGCTGTTCAGGAAAAATCCACAGGAATTTAAGCGTCGTTTTGTCACTGTGGATGAAACATGGATACATTACTATACTCCTGAGACCAAACAACAATGCGTTACCAAGGGAGAATCTGCACCAAGAAAGGCGAATACCGGTCCTTCGGCCGGAAATGTTTTGGCGACGGTCTTTTGGGATTCTCAGTCGATCATTCTCATCGACTATCTGGAACAGGGTAAAATTATTACAAATGCATATTATTCATCGTTCTTGGACCGTTTGCAAACAGAGCTGCAGAAAAACGCCGACGACTGGCCCACAAAAAAGTCCTTTTCCATGACGACAATGCACCAGCACACACCTCAGCAGTTGTGATAGCAAAATTATTGAAAATAGGATTCCACCTCGTTTCACATTCCCCCTATTCTCCAGACTTGGCTCCCTCGGACTACTATTTGTTCCCCAGTTTGAAGAAATGGCTGGCGGGACGAAGATTTCATTCAGACGAGGTGATGATTGCAGAAACTAATAGCTATTTTGCAGGCTTGGGTAATTACTGTTGTTCGGAAGGGATCAACAAATTAGAACAGCGTTGGACGAAATGTATAAGTCTAAAACGAGACTATCTCGAAAAATAAAAACGGTTTCCCCAAACACAACAGTAGTTTTTATTTTTGTACGGACTTTTCAAACGCTCCTGTACAGATATTTGTTTTACCTGTCACAGAGAAGTGTAACTGTAATATTGTACAAGCTATAAATTTACATAAATATCATTCAATGCGACATACTTTTCCCCAAAGGTGTTCAGGGAATACGTCCCACCTCCATATTCACCTCAACGTCGTTCTGGAAATGCCTGCCAGACTTCCACTCAGTGGTTTCTACACCCGGGAAACGAAGAAAAAGAAATTCGAGAGCCCAAAGAAGCTTTTCATATGAATGCGTCCCATGCTGAATCAGATGGGGAGTTTTCGTGGTGCACAAACATCCCTCTCAAAAACTTTGCGCATGGCTTCATCTTGTAAGCCTCCCGTAACCTCATGAAGAGAGTTCAGTAATACGCTGATTTGGTGGTTTCCTGCTTATGAGTATTGTTAGTCTCCACACTGTCCTAGTTTCACCGAAGCAACATTACTTTTCCAGATAACGGGTGCGACCTCACCTTTGTTACCTCCGCATAAACTTGCGACTTATTACTGAATAATGGTGCTGAAACATCAAAGTTCCTTTTCGTAATGTCTTCAACGTCAGGAATTACATCCTTTATTATGGACAGTATCACTAGAAATTGCATCGTTAAATGCACATCGTTTACTTACGTACTACGTGGTGCTTTTGTCTTGCATTGAAAAACAATAATTCGCGCTTTCGTCTTCCCTAGAAATTTCTACAGTATCAAATGTTCAAATGTTTGTAATTCTGTGGGACGTAACTGCTTGGATATTAGTCCCTAGCTTACAAACTACTTAAACTAAGGTCAAGTAACTTAAGGACAACACACACACACACACACACACACACACACACACACACACACATATCCATGCCCGAGGGAGGATTCGAACCTCCGACGCGGGAAGCCGGGCAATCCGTAACGTGGCGCTCCAGACCACTCGGTCTACAGTATCTACAAAACGTGCTTACGGAAACTGTTGGCAGCACCAGATTAACAGTGTATTCAGACTAATATGTTCTTGGGTATTAGGTGATACTGTACTACGGTGTTGTAAAAGGGGTACCGCACGAAACAGTCATGTATATAAGTGGATTGTTGCTTTAGAAGCGAGCTACCTCCCCCCCCCCCCAGCGTCCTGTTTATTCTACAGCTGGATGCGCCTTCCCACTGGTATCCCGCTTGCCATTAACAAGAGATGAGGGAGACGTGTCTTCTCATATGTGCTACCATTGCGGTTTTTCAACATGTCTTCCAACTGAATTTACATATTGCTTACTCTGTTTTACGGCTGCACCTTTTGTAGCTTTTCATTCATAAGATATATCGACTATCACAACAACGCTGTTTTGTAAGTAGGAAGCTGAAGTGATTTTTATGCGGTAAACTTCTTTATATGCCATTTGTCCCCTCTTCGTGTGTTGTATTTCAGAATTGTCCTTGACCACCTGGATATTAATGTGACCTTGGCTTTCCACAGTATTGCGGGTGGTGAATCATTCCGTCGTTAGCAGCCGCCTCAGTGGAAATGCTGTGTGTGTGTGTGTGTGTGTGTGTGTGTGTGTGTGTGATGATTGCCACTTATAGCGTTACTCTAAGATACAGTTGAACTGTAAAATGGTTTACAAATATTGTAACGTGGAAAAAGAAAGTAATCAAATATCGAGAAATTATTTGATAAAGAACTATTAACAATTTAAATGCCATTTTATCATTTCTAAATATACAGAAGGCAGGCCAATTTTTCAGCACGATCTGTTACAAATACCATGCCTGAAAAGATTCACTATTTAAGGGCGTTTTATCGTCTCTCTTTCTCTCCATTCTGTGTCTACATACAAAAGGAAGTTGTACCTCTCTTCCTTTGTAAAAGTTGCATTCGCTAAATCTGTCTCCAGTATCCGCCCATTTTTATTCATTTTAAGGGGCTGACTGCTAAGAATATATGTATTGTAGTATTACTAATTTCGTAGCACAATAATCGCACTTACACGGGCTTGTATAATAAATGTTTTCATTTTCAAGAATCACTCATAACAGTTGTCTTACGAATACACCTTATGAGCTCATTGGGTCAACAGTGCTAATTCCGTAATTTCGCAGAAATATGACAGTAACTTAATTTATTTGTACTGTTGTTTCGGAATTCACAGCTTCGTGTTACAGAGGAATAATGAAAAATGGGTGGCTAAATTGGGTAACTACTGAGCTACTAAAACCAGATGCGGGACAAAGTAAATTTATTACAAATTGACTACAAGAAGGTATATTTTGATAGGACACATCTGTAGATAGACATATCCAGTATCCTGATGGAAGGAGTGTGAGGGGTAAATTTATCGAGGGAGACCAAGGTTTCGCTGAAACATTCAGTGATCAGGGTTCTAGTAGCAAACGCAAAGCTCTAGAAACTTGCAGGTATATCTACCTGTCTGTGTGCAGTGTTGCATAATGTGCCAGGGGAATGCAGAATAAGAAGAGGCTTCGAAGTCCTATGATTACGTCTCACGAGCTAACCCCTCATTTCCTGCGATTGTATACTTCATTATGCGTCGACAAGTAATACACTACTTGGGTGGGTGTAAAGGAGTATGGCGTGTAGGGTCAGGTACAACAATGAATTACACCAGTGTGTGAGAGGCTTAACCCGAGTAAGGTAGGAACCAATGGAGACTTAGGAAGTGCTGTACAAATGTACTGGACACCCATATTGATGTATGCATCGGGGACCAGAACAATAACGAGAAGAGGGTAAAACCCAAGGCAGTACAATGAAATTTCTTGGAAGTATAATTTTTATCAATTCAGAGAGAAAAATTGTTGGAAGTTGGAGTAGAATAGGTCGGCGATTAGCGTTGAGAGGAGTAGGTTGGAGACCTAAGTAGAATAGGAGAATACCAAAACTAATTGTACAAGTTACTTTTAAGGACAGGATAGAGATCGAGACCAGTTTAAGGAGGAGCAATGTGGACTGGCACAAAATATGCATAGTGGAGAGACTGGTGAAAATGGGGAAGTACCTACTCAGCCAGATCCTATCCTCCTCCAATATAAAATCCGTTTTGGGTGCTCCGGCCAGGACTTTGCTACAGCTGGCCCATCTTACGGCTTCCAGGGGCAACAACAATTACATTTTCAAAATTTCGCGTAATTATTGCCAAAATTTAAAAATTCAAAATGCAGTCACCTACTCATTAAGAGGTAAAATCTTATGTTACGTTTAACATTATAATTATTACAATAACAGATTGTGTGTTTCTGTTAACGTTGACGATGTCCAAATATTCCAACTTAGTACTTCCATAACTCAAAAATCATAACACCTAACGACTTGCCATCAACTTCACATAATTTCATTTTTTTACGAAATTTTAACCACGTTGGCATATCCCTCTCCCCAAACAAATGTTTAAAGGAAAAAAGTTTATCGCTACTACAGTATGTCAGTTCTTGGCGTCAAACTTTAGTATCAGGCATGACGTTTCACTATATTAATTTTTAACTACTAGCTCTTCTACACATTAGTGAATGCACCAGCAAAACTACATGACAGACACGTAGACGCGTTAAAAACTATCTTGAACATCCTTGTCCGGAGCTTTATAGTTATGCTATGTAAAGGGTAAACAAATTTGGTGACTAATACCCCAGGGCCGGCCGCGGTGGCCGAGGAGGCTGAGGCGCTCCAGTCACGGTCTGCACGGCCACTACGGTCGGGGGTTCGAATCCGCCCTCGGGCATGGATGTTTGTGCCGTCCTAGTTTGTAAGTAGTTCATAAGTACTTTGTAAGTTTAGGGACTGATGACCCCGTAGTTAAGTCCCAGAAGCTTAACAAACCATTTGAACATTTTAATACTCCAGGTTACGAATGTGACATCTAGATAGAAATAAAGTAATTATCGCACACTCAAAATTCTGTAAGATAGTGCCATTAGAAAACGAACTTCCCAGGAGGTTTACGTGCTACGCATATTTTCCACACGCGCTTCAATACGTTCCTGCGTTGGTCTCGTGGATGCGACATTTCAGATTTAGACGCACACATTTGAGTAGCCCAGGTGGAAAAGCTTTTTTTTTTTTTTTTTTTTTATTTTTTTTTATCGCTTTTGAGTTGGGTACACTTGGTCCTGTTAACGAAGAAAAAATAAGGAGGAAAATCTTATAGTCACAAATTTCAGTACAGTGGTAGGGAAGACCGTCATGAACGACATACTGAAAGTCCCAACATCTGGGGGCGTGAGTTGGAGCGTAGGTTGGCGTTTAAAGGTAGGGGAAAGTCGGCTAAGATGGCGATATTAAAGTTTATTATATTTTTTCTGGCTCTTACGTTGAAATCAGATATTTTATTTGTCGAAAAAGATTGTTTAATGCTTCTCCTTTGTAATAAATCTTTTAAAACGTTTCCTAAGATTGAAGATTTTTTAGCTAGACCTGCTTTTGTTTGTGACAGTACCAATATCCATGCTACCCCACCCCCCCACCCCCCCGGGCATGGATATTTGTGTCGTCCTTAGTATTAGCTAGTTCACACGTAGTTTGTAAGTTTAGGGACTGATGAGCCTGTAGTTAAGTCCCATGAGCTCTACAAACATTTGAATTTAGGGTAAGATGACGAAATGAACGTTTTATTTAGAAAACAAGTCTTTTATTGATGCTTATCTACTTATCAAAAGACACACAGACATAACATTTCTCCTTTGCATCCCTTTATGTGCGTACACTGAGGAGAGCCTACTTCATCATGTTTTTTACACAGTAACCTAAAGTGGTTTCAGGAATGTCGAACTTCCTAGCGGCGCCTTAAACAAGCTTACCATTTCTTACACGCTGCATTGCCTATTTCAGTGATCCCTTGCTCCATTTCTGTCACCTTGACTTCCTTATGCACTGCATAATTCATCTTAACCGCAGTCGACATTTTGGATTCAGGCTTAAACTTGCACACAGTGCTACACGATAAATTTGTTAAACCGACTTCGGTCTCAATCTTCTCGTCTTATTCTTGCTAGTTATATTGTTGTTTCCTGGGCTGACACCGACTCGAAATGTAACAAAAATTGTAACAACATTGTCGTAATAACTTGACTGACTTTTAAGTAGTCTAATATTTTTCATTTTACTGAGAACTCTAAAAATATTTTGATCATTGTTTGTTATTCATAGGTATGTGTTGAGTTAAATTTAAAGTGGGTAGGTACCTACCTATCTTCTTGCGTAGTAAACACAATTTCTTTTAGACAAGTTATACTGCAGCTGTCACATTTTACTAATATTTTTATTAGAACGACGCGTTACGGCAGCAAGCAGCCATCATCGGGTGCATTTCACAGTTAAATATTTATGGTTTTTGTAGCTTTTGCCAAGTGAGGCAAGGAGGTTAATTTACAGTTACAAAAACCGTAAATATGTAACTGTGAAATGCATCCGATGATGGCAGCTTGCTGCCCAAAAGCGTCGTGGTAATAAAAATATTAGTAAAAAGTGACTGCTGCAGTATAATTTTTTTCAAAACGTTTATACTACAGTCGCAGACCTCATACCAATCCACATAACATGGATAAATTTATGTTTAACACACAGATCCTACCTACATATTGATCAGTAGAAAAAGTAAGTTGATTATTTAGTTGTTGAAGAATACGCTATTATTTTTTTTACATTCTAGTGCATATTAGTTTTCGAATAGTTTTATTGTTGAAGTCGGTTGTTGTTAACATTTTTATTTTTGGTGAATATAAAGTACACTAACAAATTGTTCTGAATATGGGTGGACCTACTAAACGAGCTGCTCACATGAGACAGCGTTGTTTAGATGAAACAAACGAAGTCAGGGAGAAACGCCTAGCTCAACAGAGGAAATTTACCTCGAAGATAATTTCAGTAGAGACTTTCGAAGAGCGAAAAAAAATCCATTTTCAAAAATGCGGCTTTATATGAAAAAAGTTTTGAACAGGTAATTACTTCACCATAAACATTACGGTAGATGACTCAAATTTCCGGTAGCCTATAAAAGATTCGGCTGAGTATCGTTAATTTGATCCTAAGGACTGAAGGGTTCCATTACTTTGTCATTGATCCCATAATCAGAACCTAACCAAACTCTCATCAAAATACCCTCGAAGTACATACTTAAAAAGAAAATAAAAAAACCAACCTCGAAATTGGTTGGAGTGATATTGAGTTATTCGCCCATTTGTCGCGCACATACTTAATGCAAGTTTAAGACTTAAGTGGTTTTCTTATGGATGTCATTGTCAGAATTAGACCAAATTGAAATGGGACCGCGCGGGAAGCACCAGCTTTCAAATAAAAAAAGAATCATCGAATTCGGTTCACACAGTCGAAGGTTTCGAAGCAACAAACATAAAAAACACACAGTCGAAGTCGGTTAAAAGTGAGTTATTTTGTGGACCGTTTAAATGCAGTTTATGGCACAAACGAAGTGGGGGTAATTGCAATGCTTTGTCACTACAGTCTTCTCAAAGCTCCTGACAATCTAGAAAATTAGAACGGAGGTTCCCAATTGTAGGCCACTCATTCATCCCACCTCTCAGGATTTTGATAATACCGAAATACAAATTCGCAAGTTAAGCTCAATTAAAATCTTGTTTGTATACATTCAAAACAATGAGAGGTTTGCAACGATTTTTCGTTTTGGACAAAATGAATGTCCTCCTGGAGAATGGAAACGATTTGCGGAAGGCTCATAAAAAATTTCCTGATAACTACTTTGAAATATCCAAACTGGTTTTTAAAAAGCAAATAAATAAATCCTGTTCACGAAAAGCAAAAACAATATGATTTCTCTAGTTTGTGGAGAGCCCTTCTACAATTTTCAAGTTGGAGAGGGTAAGAGCATCCTGAAGATGGGGGAAGAGGGGAAAACCAATCACAACAGGTGCAGAACTTTCAGAAGCCAAACTAGAACACGTCAAATACGTTCGGAGCTCCACTTTGGTGGAGAGCGAGCGTCCAACGACCGAGGTGTTCGACGAGCAGGAAGGCACGCCTAGAGTCGCTTCTGCCGCTGCCAACTCTCAGAACGAAGAAGCAGCCAGAAGCGATTTTGCGTTGATGGACGGTGTTGACGTCGCTGTCATTTAAAAACAATTTTCAGCCAATTTCATTTTATACAGTTGTTTAATTAAGATGCAACACACCGCCATTTTTTCATTTACTAAAATTTGGAACTTATTTTTTCCTGTGATGTCTAAAGTAGGATGGTGCATTTTAACACAATGTTTAACTTTCATTTCTGCTGTCTTCTTGACGTTAAATAACCAAGTTTTCCGGTTAAAATAATTTTATTTTCATATTTATATAGGCCAGTTTTGTAGAATTTAAGAATTCTCTTTAAAATATTATGTATACTGTTTATATTACCAATAGTTACGTTCTGCTCTCATTCTTATTACCGAATGGAGGGTTTTACAACCAAATGTTTGTTTGATAATTGAATAAATACCTTAGCAAAACCTAACTGCCTAAATCAGTTGCAAAACCTGCTATGTCAATATTTCACGTAATAATTTTACATATAGAGCATAAACGCAATTTTCAGCCATTAATAGCGAGTAATTAATTACTTTTACTTATTTTAGAAAAAAATGAAGTTCTTAGCTTGGATTCGAAGAGTTTTTTGCGATTATCTCAGATTCACTTATCACGCAGTTAGTGACTTTTGCTTCTGGACCACTCATTTATTTCCGGACTAAGAAACCGTTGGTCTGGCACTGTCTGCTACTCAGTGAGTCTGTGAGCAAGCGTTGCCGCCTCGCGTTCACCATTGTATTTGGCAAGCCCCTTAGACGCCCAGCAGTAGCTTTCGGGCCAACGGTGTAAAATCGGAGACGTGTTAATGCGCTGGGCTGGAGTGAACCGGTTGTCTCTCGCTAGCTGGACACCTCTCTCCCACAACGGTGCCTGCAAGCACGCCTTTCTGCCGCTTACATCCATCACCACTTCCTTCCTGCTCCTGCGAGGTCAAAAACATCTTGTAAAATTTACCGTGCTTCATCGAGTTTCTTATCATCATCATCATCATCATCATCATCATCATTAGAGACTGATTATGCCTTTCAGCGTTCAGTCTGGAGCATTGTACCTCTAATAAAATTCCTCCATGATCCCCTTTTCAATACTAACATTGATGCCTCGTCTGATGTTATGCCTTTTACTTCAAAATCATTCTCCACCGAATCTAAGTACTTTCTTCTTGGTCTACCTCGACTCCTCTTACCCTCTGCTGCCGAGCTCATGAGTCTCTTAGGTAACCTTGCCTCTCCCATGCGTGTAACGTGACCCCACCATCTCAGTCTGTTCGCTCTAACTGCTTCACCTATGGTGTTGATTCCCAGTTTTTCTTTGATTTCCTCATTATGGACACCCTCCAGCCATTGTTCCCATCTATTAGTACCTGCAATCATTCTTGGTACTTTCATATCTATAACCTCTTCCTTGTGAACAAGGTAACCTGTATCCACCCAACTTTCACTCCCATACAACAAAGTTGGTCGAAAGATAGAGCGGTGCACTGCTAATTTAGTCTTCGTACCTACTTCCTTCTTGCAGAAGAGAAGATCCTAGCTGAGCACTCACTGCATTAGCTTTGCTGCACCTCGATTCCAGTTCTTTCACTATATTGCCATCCCGTGAGAAAATACATCCCAGGTTGAGTTTCTGATAGTAGTTAAGTAATGGAAGACTTGTGATTTTTCATATATTTTGCAAGGTTCCCTCCCAATATTACGCCTTCTTGAGTGTGTGTAGGCCTAGCCAGAAGACGATATACGAAGCATACAGATTTACTGGCCTAGTATTTCCATCCGGCAGTTGCGAATATTGAGCCAACCACTCCGTAAGTTGGGCTTGTGAGCCAGTGCATACGAATATCTCGTTATACACGCAACATTTATATGTTACAGTCAGTAAATAAACTTCAATCAATGCTGCAGAAGTATTTCGAAAAATAAAGTCACAGTTCCGACTAACAGTATGATTGTTGTCAGTGTAAATTTACGTAGATTGAACTAGGAAAGCCGTGTACCACATGATCAAAGAATGTTCAAATGGGTGTGAGTTGTTATGAGACCTAAATGCTTAGGCCATCGGCCCCTGGACTTACAAACTACTTAATCTAACTTAAACTAACTTACGCTAAGGACAACATATACACATCCATGACCGATGGAGGAGGGAGGACTAGAACCTCCGAGTGGAGCAGCCGTGCAGTTCGTAAGATGGAGCCTCAGACCGCACGGCTACCTCCCGAGGCATCACATGATCAATGTTACCTAAACCCATATTGGTTATTGAAAAAGCCCCTCGCTTTCAACTAATTACATTAATTACATTAATAAACCGGTCGGTTTTTCACATCCCTACCTCGTAGGACTAGCTCTCCTAGAAGAAAGGATACTGCTGAGACGTGGCTTACCCACTTGGGCACTTATTCATCGATAAAAACAAGAGAATTATTATCGTCTGGTGTCGAACAAAGACCAGTGGAACAGCTGGACGCTATGCGACCGTATTCTCGGTTCGTCCTACAGGCAGCTCGGGTCGGCCGTCATTCGATGCGCCTCCGGCTGTGGAGGCGGCGCGATAAACCGGCTTAATACCTCTCTATCTCTACGACCCTCGCTCACGTGCGTCTTGTGGCGCCTGTTTCGCAACAGCGCCGTGTCGTTCTTTCCTTGCGTGCGCCACGAAAACTCCGTGTCCTCATCTGTCGTCGTGTTTCCCCACTTAGGGCGGGCGTACGATTCTTATTCTAGCTTGTCGTCCGTGTCCAAGTGGTTACATGTAGAAATTGAATGGAAAGAGAGGTGTGATAGTGCACAATTATAGATGTAGCGCTGAAGTTGATAGGGAACTTCATTCACTATGACATAGCTTACTTTTGAAAGACAAACTATGTGAAAGAGTGGAAATGAAAATGATTATTTGCGTTTAAAGTATTTTTTCTAGTAACTGGATTTTCGAATGCCTACAACCGTGTCATGTTTCTCCAGGGTAAACTCCTTCACTTTTATTCCTCAGATACTGCAGCTTCTATTTTCACGATTTATAATTAAATAATTCTAATTGAAACTGTAATTACAGCTTTTCAAGATTGAGTTGTATGGGGGTTCTGCTCGCTGCAACATTATTCTCCTGGGGCGTCGTGGTAGAAAGTCCTTCTCTCTTTTTCATTAATTGGGTGTAGCCAATAACGTCTTTTTCTGCTGCTACAATATAGTGCTAGAAGCAGCAAGTGTTCCTCATCATAGGGGCGACTCATTTAAAAAAAAAAAAAAAGAAAAAAAAACCCTCGCAGAACACTTTTAGCAGAGCAGACACCACTGCAGTAACTACGGGGGTTGGTACTTAAATAGTTGCAGCTATTTATTCACAACCGATACAAAAACGCTACATGTTTACAACTGTTACTGTGCTTCAATTAGTCACACCCGTTGTCAGCGATGTGTAAGAGGAAGTATACCGTTAGCAGAGTCTGTTCTGTTGATTGTGCGAATGGAGCGGTCTACTGCCTGTCGAATCTTTGGAACAATTCTGAATCGAATGCCGCGAAATGGTTCCTTCATCTTCGGAAGCAAATCAAGGTCAGAAGGACTTAAATCTGGGGAATATGATGGATGGTACAGTACTTCCCAGTCGCATCGACCGAACAGAGCAGCCACAGCTTGCGCTGTACGCGCCTGCGCTTTGTCGTGCAAAATCATGGGTGAGTGTCTCACTGTTTACCGACCTTCGTTGAAGGCTTCTACCCAGCATGCCAGTGTTCTGTACAGCAATGCCGATTCCCCGCACGCCTCTTGAAGACCTTGAAGACACCGTCGTGCTGAACGACCTTTGGCCCGTTCAGTCTTGATCCAACTCCGTTGTTTCTGTTTCGAAAATATAGTGACATCGTTACGTTAGACTCTCCCTCACAAGTGACTGTTTCCCTCGATTCTGCGCACGCCGGTGACGAGAGAAGGTAGAGTTCATTTGCTCGGAGGTAACGTAGGTATGTCAACAACGTGTGCTATCAGCGAAAATAGTACATTCCATTGCTTAGTGTCTCCACAATAGAGTTGCCGTTATTAGAGTTGCAGCCCTCGTTATTACAACACTGGATAGCTCGCCTCACTACCGCTGTGTGTTGCGTAGCCGTACCGCCGACCGCCGAGAAGGTCGCGCTATCGCTGCACGCGTCCTGCGCGCCCAAGCCTTACCTGTGGATTTTTGCCTGTGCGGATGGACGAAAGGCCGACCAGCATTTAAAACTAATTGAAAGCATTTCTGAAAGACAACTCCTTATATTCAGTAGAAGAAATCTTACACAGAAATGAGTAATTTTACAAAAATAAATAAAAATAAAATAAAAAATAATAAAAATTATATATCATGTAACGTTGTCTTCTACTAAACGTCATTACGAAATCTCGTATTCACGATCTGTGGAACAAGTATTAATCTACCAGCTGAAAAATGCTCCTGCCGGAGCACAGAAAAGGCGAATATGTTCTCTGACACAAAAGTGTGGAACCAGCTGCCTCAGTCCTCATTCCGACTTCCTCACCAAAAATTTTGGCATGCGAACATATTCGCGCACTTTTAGCGCATAACTTTGTAAATACTTTTGGCCAGTTAAGCCGTCATAGACAGCAATGTCTTCTCACTGTCAGTGTCTATATATGTCTCTGTCCGTTTGTTTGCCTCGCTCCCACTGCCGCTTTCTGTCTGTCAAACTTTCAATGACTTCATCCCTTTCCCCCCGATTCCTCACCGCTGTCTGTTTCTGCCACTTTCATCGTCTCTCTGCCCCACTGACGTTGTCCCATTCACTTCCTGTCCTGTTGCAGGTAGCCTTTCTTTCTCTGTTAAAAACGGCTTTCATTGTCTTCAATCACGATTGTCTCCTTTACACATATATCCATGGGGATAGTTTGCTTGGGGTTTGACCTCCCAGACCGGAAAACTTTAGCACGCGGGTACTGGGGATGGGAAAAATTGGACAAATTGTTTCGTGCTATAGTATTGGAGAGCCGCACGTCATGCTTTATGTATTCGTCTCAGTTTCCCACTGTTTTCTCTTTTGCCCCAATTGCTACCATCTGCATTTGTCTTAGTTTGTTGTTGCTACTGTTTTTGACATCCGACATCTCGTTTCGCTTCCCACTGCTGTTTTCATGCATATGCCTTTCTCCTGAACTGACACATTCTCTGTACCATAATATATATGGCTGACTTCGCCTGTTGCACTGTCTCTGTCCTACTCACATTCAGCCGAAAAATGTGCGCGAATATGTTTGCATACCAAAATTTTTGGTGAGGAATTCGAAATGAGGATTGATGCAGCTGGTTCCAACTTTTGTGTCAGAACATATTCGTCTTTTCTGTGCTCCGGGAGGAGCATTTTTCACCTGGTTTCCGTCTTTTTCCTGTTACATCAGAGTGTACTGCTTATATAACATGAAATCAATGGTGAGCAAAATTCGGATAGTATAATATTACAACGCATCGTAAAACTTTCGACGATTTGCCACGAATAGAAGTGTAGATCTGCCAATGCACGCAGTTGGATCTTTTGAGATCGAAAATTATAATTTTTGTAGCGTATCGCGATAACGAATACACATTTCCAAAAACGGAAAACGGATTTTCCAGATAAACACCTAAACAACATACACAACATTTTAGTCATTTCCTATTCTTCAAGATATGTTACCTCACAATCAGAAATAGCAATCAGAAATAGCGTTTTCGAACCTATTACTGTCGCGTGCTATCATTCACAGACCGATATCTCAAGAACCACATAAGATATCATTCTGCTCTAAACTTTAAATAAAATTTCGATATGTTTACATTTCATACGCAGCTATGTGTAACCTAAAATCAAGTATACGAGAAGTATACGCAAAGTGTTTTTACCTCTGCAAACTCTTTAAAATATGTTGCAATAGTTCACTAAAGCGGATGCTGCGTATTAACTGTAAAATAAACGCAAACAAAAATCACCCCTTCATCGGCCGAAGATTTCAATCTTTAAGATGGCGAAAAAATTTGATTTTTGCACGAGTACCTGTTTTCAAATCGCATTGTAAGTTTGAGCCGTCCGAACGCCTTATTTCAGCACAATACGACTTTTTCTAGAAAAATAACGCGGTTTTTCTGCCGTATGTTGCTAACATACTAAGATTTACGAAAACTGAAAAATGCCGTTTATAGGTAAATGTCTACAGGTTGTATTGTAAATATTTGAACAATTTTCTGTGGTTAGATATTTAGATATTTGCGATTCACGGTGCTAAAACGGCTAAAAATCGGGTTTTGCGATTTTGTGTAAAACTATGTTTCAACCTCAGGATAACGAAAAAATTTAAAAACGGCCTCGAGGATATAATCATAAAAACATATGGTAAAAATTTCGAAGATTTGCAATGAATAGACAAATCACACTTCCCAAAATTATCCCAATAAACCAAAGTCAACTATTCGCCTTCCCCACGACTGACCTTTTATGCTCGTTCCATTTCATCTCGCTGTGCAGCGTTATGCCTACATATTTGACACAACTGTCAGTTAGTACACTACTAATGTATTTGAACATTACGGGATTTTCTCCTTCTCATCTGCATCACCTTACATTTTTCTACATTTAGAGCTAGCTGCCGTTCATCCCACCACCTAGAAATTTGGTTCGTCATCATTCAATGACGACACATTCCTGTACACCACAACAGCATCATGAACATACAGCCGCAGATTCCAAGTCACTCCGTCCGTCAGGTTATTTATATAGATAGGTCCTATATCACACTTCCCTGCGGCACTCCTGACGATACCCTAGTCTCTGATGAACACCCGCCATAGAGGACAACGTACTGGTTTCTGAGAGTAGTAGTCTTAGAGCCACTCACATATTTGGGTACCTATTCCATAACCTCGCACCTTCGTTAGTAGCCTGTGATGCGCCACCGTCTCGATGCGTTTCGAAAATCGAGAAATACGTAGTCTGTCTGTTGTCCTTCATCCATAGCACGCAAGAGAAAAGGGCAACCTGGGTTTCGCGCGATAGATGCTTCCTGAAGCCGCGCTGATGCATGGGCAGAAGCCTTTGCTCTTCAATGAGACTTACTGTAATAAAACTGAGAACATGTTAAAGAATTCTGCAGCAAACTGATGTTAATGATACAGGTCTGTAATTTCGGGAGTCACCTGTGCCTTTTTTTCATCGCTTGGAAATTTGCGCTTGCTCAAAGATATACGATAAATGTAAGCTAGGTAAGGGGCAAATGCCGAAAAGTACTCTTTGTAAAACCGGATTAATACCCCATCTGAACTTAACGACTTGTTTGTTTTCAACTCTCTCAGCTGTTTCTCTACACCAGCTATACCTATTACTATGTCCTCAAATTGGGAGTCAGTGCGATCATCAAATGAAGGTAAATTTGCATGGTCCTACTGCATGAATAATTTCTTAAATGTTAAAGTTCGGCCTTCATTTTGCTGTTTTCTTTCACCAGCCCAGAATGATCGAGTGACTGGATAGTCCTTTGATCCGCTGACCGGTTTTACATATAACCAGTTTTTTTTGGGTTCTCGGCAAGATCTTTTGCTAAGGTATGACCGTGATAATTACTGTAGGTTTCGTGCAATGATATTTTTACAGAAGTGCGAATCTCTACTACTCTTGCCTGATTTGATTTGCTTCTCCTTTTTTGAACCGAGAATGCAACCGCCTTAGATTTCTCAGCATCTTTCGATTATTATTACCGAACCAAGGTGGGACTATCCCATCCTTAATCCACTTTGTCGGCACATACTTCGCCAGCGCTTTATTTACAGCGCATTTAAATTTTGCCCGTAATTCCACTACATCCACCGTATCTAAACGATGTCCACTCACTCCATAAGTGGAACGCTAACAATTGATTACCTGCTCTTTCTGGGTCAAACATTCCCCTAGCCTTCTTGACCGATCTATTAACATTGGTGGCCATTGTCGTTATGAAGAAGACATCACTAACCCCCTGTCTCTACAGTGACACCATTGACAAGGTCTGGCCTGTTTATCGATATAATCTCTAAAATCTTCCCATTGCGTGTGGGCTAAAGATTTAGCTGCTCAAAGCAGTGTTCGAAAAAACGTACTCAGCAATAGATCAGAAGACTGCTTCTATGTACCCCCTATAGTGAAAGCATAGACGTCCCTGTCTATACTCTGTAGGTTGAAGTCGTCACCAACTACAGGTAATAAAGTATGGTCTGGGTACCTTCGCGCTTCTGATAGTAAACTTTCTTTGAATGACTAGCTCTCTGAGGATGGGACACCCAAATATTAACTTGATTTCGCCTAACCTGTTACAGGTGTCCAGATAACTTCAGTCACTCTCGACTTCGAGCTCTTTAGAAGGAACATTTTTGTGGACTGCAGTGAACACCCCCCCCTCCCCCCCCCCCTCCGATCGTACTTGATATCTCTTTGTCATATAATCCCATTCTTCGTTAAATACTTCGGAGCTTCCAACGTCGGGATACAGCTAACTCTGTCCGAGGATAATTCGAGCGCGGAGACTTTCCTGCAATGCAGTAAATTCTGGGACTTTGTTTCTGATGCTCTGAAAATGTACTGCTAATATTTTAACACTCTGAGTCCTGAATGCGACCTGATTTCATTGTTTTGATATCGATAGACTGGTGCTCATCAGAACTATCGCCTAGCCTTAAGGGAAAAAAAAGAAAAAAGAAAAAAAAATCGCACTGACGTGTTTTACAGCCCAGTTTAGATTTGTAGTTTTATAAGTTTTGCAAACATTTAGGACAAAAATAATAATCTAAATAATAAAAAAATTATTAATAAGAGTGTCTGAAACCCGCTTAGGAAAAAGGGTCATAGTCCAACGCCTTGCCCACTACGCTACGGCTATCAATCAAAACATGAGTCCTTTAATCTCATACTACTCATGGCCGTTGTTAAGTGATGCTAATATGGCATTTGTAGACACTAGATTATCATTTATCGTACGAAGAACGATGTGTTTTTGTTAATTCTTCAGTGCGCCATTACTTTGAAATGACATCGTCTAAGTTACAATAAGAAAAGCATCAAATACGCAACGCAAGATGGCGTATGCCAGAGAGAGTTCTGGGCGAGGAATGTCACGTGACATCTCCGAATGGCTGGTTTTCGTTAATTCAATGGAGGGTGTCAAATCTCCGTTATTTTTGCAAATATGTCTCAAACGATACGAGATATGAAAAAACATAAGGGAGCAAAGTTGTACAGAATTTTCTCCTCTACAAATTCGGTTATTCAATTTTCATGTCAGATGAATAGTTAAGCAGTTATTTTCATTTAAATTTCGAGCTGTCAAAAGACGATCGCAAAGGCCCACTTTTAGTGTTACTACCGTAACCTAAAGTGGCCCAAAATGTGCACTCCACAAGTACTCTGCTACCTGAGTAACGGCTCGTTTGTGTAGTGCACCCCCGATCTATCAAGGGGATCCCTACAATTCCCCACCCGATAATGCAGGTTCAGAAATCTGCAGCCATGACTGTCAGAGTCGATGAAGCCTTCGGTTGAGACCCTCCACTTGGATCCAAACCAAAGGACACTGCTCCACTCTAGGAACAAGGTGTAAATTTAAATGTCTGCTTGCACCCCGCGTGCGAGGCCATCAGTCTTCACCAATTCCGCCAACCGCCTGTACAATCTGAGGAGTCGTCACAACCCAAGCGACAGGAGTGATTAGTGCCGACATGAGCAAGAACTTGCAGACGACTGTACCCCGTACTTTCAGTAGTCACCGGCAGGGCCCCCTCTACTTCTCGGATGAGGCTTCACGGCAGACATCGGAATTCTTTCCGGTCGTGGACGCTATCTGCCTAAGGGGCTCCATAACGCACCTAACATGGAGCTCCCAATCACTGACAGACCCCCCCCCCCTCCCTGTGCTTGCTCGGATCGTCCACTTGCAGGATAAACAGGCGATGCCACAGGACCAGCCTCCACATTTGTCCTCCGCCTCGAGCGACGCGAAATCGCTACCCGCCACTCTCCTTGGATTGACTGCGTCTGTACACGTGAATCTGCCATGGGTGACCCACGCAACACCCGAGGTGCCACACAGAGAAGCGTGCTTCAAAATGTCTCCACGATGGATGTGGGTTTTCTGATGTGATTTACAAGTGTTATTGATGCTATCACGAGTAAAAGTCTCTTCATCAGTGAAGAGTAAATATGGGATTACTTGTCGATTTTCAAGTACCCAACGTCAAAATTACTATCGCCTCTCATCTCCTCCTCGAAAGAGTTGAAAGGGCTGTGGAAGATACGAATGGAACCGATGCATACAGAAGATCCGCCATACTCTTGTATATAGACCACTGATGTGTGCATAAATTCTACGTGTGCTTGTTGAACGGCTACGTTCTACTGACTGAATAACGACTTCTACTTCATCCACTGTCTGCTCATTCGCACGTTCAGATGCAGTATGACTTCTTGGTGCTGTTTCAGTGACACGCGAGATCACACAAGTAAAACAGTCTAGAATCTTTCGGGTTAAAACAATCTGGTAGACTGCGATTAGAAAATAGTATAATGTATTCTCCACAATCAGTAGCAGGGCCGTCTTTACCAGGGGGTGCGAGGCACCCCGGCGGTCGCTCCCGCCGGAGGGTCGACTCCTCCCTCGCACATGGGTGTTTGTGTCAACTGTAGAAGAAGTAAGTGTAAGCTTTAAGTGGTGTGTAACAGTAAGCACCGTCGACCTTAGCAGTTTGTTTCCGTAAGTACTCATACACATTTTGCCTGGCGAGCGCCTTATGTGCAATCTACTAAAGACGGAAAGCTATTGCGGAAAGCGAAGGCGTGCAACAGGAAATGTTAACATAATACACTCTGTGTTGCCTAGAAAAACTGCAACGCTTAGATTACCCACGCAATAATAAAACAACTACTCCTAATCATTGGGTCTGAAATATTGCTGAAACATTGAAACGTACTGAATATTCAGAATGTGAATCTGCTCGCCCACGTCTCGAAAACATGTTGATTACAAAATTTCAGATTAGCCTATATTACACCCAAAAGCTAAGTTCAAAGTAAATTTTTATTTTTTGTTGCTTGGCACGGCAATATTACAATTAAATGAAAGAATACAGCAGGTTTTCATTTTTTGCAAAAGCTGGAGGCAAGAAAAACAAAAGTCCACTGATGTGCTAAGTCTTATTTATTGTAATAATTTCATATTTGTGTTCCCGAAATGTTTCAACATCTTTGTGGGTATATATTAATACTTCATGTGAGAGTAGCAGAAGGTGAAAGGTAATTTTACAAACAACAAAAAATTATATACGATCAACCATGACCCAAGATGGACTGACAAATATGGCCATCAGAAATATCGAAATAAAAGTAGATTTCAAAACATATAAAAAAGTTTGCCGATTTGAAAGCCAGATAAACTGAATTCAGTGTCTGAAAATGTTTCTATATTTTTATGTAAGTATTAATGTAACCTAACGATTAAATTTTGTGGGTTTTTCCCCCTTTTGGTGGCAAGAGGCGGGTGAGGGGGGGAGGGGCGGGCGCTAACTGATTTGACGCCCAATATCATTAAGACGGCCCTGATCAAAAAAATGTTCAAATGTTTGTAAATCTATCGGACCAAACTGCGTGGTCATCAGCCGGTAGCTTACAAACTACTTAAACTTAGGTAAACTAACCTAAGGACAAACACACACACCCATGCCCTAGAGAGGACTCGAACCTCCACGGCGAGCAACCACGCGCTCTCCAGCGAGACGCCTTAGACCGCTTGGCTACTCCACCGCGGCGGCCCTGATCATCAGCAGCGTTTCTTTTACAAAACCCATACACAAACACCACGTGGCTATACCAGCATGTATAAATACTAGTGATGGGAACAATCGAATGAAAACAATCGATTCATTCGGTTGTTGGAAAAAAATCGATCATTCGGTTGTAGTTTCTCGTATCGGTTGAATTATTCATTCGTTCTTCTGAGTGAAACCAGTCGGTGGGACCAACCGAATGAAACAACCGATTCAGTCGGTTGGACTACTCATTCGTTCTTCTGAGTGAAACCAGTCGGTGGGACCAACCGAATGAAACAACCGATTCAGTCGGTTGGACTATTCATTCGTTCTTTTGAGTTAAACCAGTCGGTGGTATCAACCGAATGAAAAAATCGACGCAGTCGGTTGGACCACTCATTCCTTTTCTTTTGAGTTAAATCAGTCGATGGGGCCAACCGAATGAAAAAATTGACACAGTACGTTGGCATTTTCATTAGTTCTTTTGAGTGAAACCAGTCAGTGGGAGCAACCGAATGAAAGAGTCAGTCGGTCATAGTTTTACTTTATTTTTTTTCGAATGAAAGTAGTCTGTGGGAACAACCGAATGAAAACATGCGACACTTTTGCAGTTTTGTACATTGACTGAATTATTATTCTTTCTTTTAAAGTGAAAAGAGGCAGTACGTTTTTCGCGGGGAGCGGGGACTCGAGAGGGGGTGCTGCCTCGCTTGCGTTTTCACTGCTGACAGCGCCAGCAGGCGCGCGCCAAACTCCACACAACAGTGTCTGGAGGCGTCGCAGGGCGTGCCATCGCCGATTGTTGTCGGTTACTTACTGTCTCAATAAAGAAGCGTCGAAACTACAGGGTGTTCCAAAATGATCGCTACAAGTTTAATCTCGCGTACTGTATCTCCGAAGTGGGAACAGGTAGAAACGTGCGGTTTGCGGCTTATTGTTCATACATATCTAAGGTACTAGTAGGACAGAGTTAAGTATTTTAACTTTGAGCATATTTGCTAGATCCAAATTCGAAGATCACTAAAACATTAGATATTGTAAAAAAAAGTTCATTAAAGTATTTTGTATAAAAATGTTTCTTATAAAAATATTTTTGTTAATTCCATCTAATTTGAAGGAGTACGAGAAACATACAACATTTATCAGTGCTGTAAATTTCCTTCAGCGCGTCTGTATTCGTCAACGGTGTATGAAAACATTCATCTCAAGTTTCATAATTATTCACTCTTGTCACAGATATTTCTGTGGTTATCGGTGAAACGGTGTGGAGGTTTATTCCATTCCTGCGCCATGTACCATACAAAATCTTAGATGCCACTTGTTTTGAAAGTTAAGTGTGCGAAATTTCATCAGGATCGGAATAAACTCTATATTGGCGTCGAATTCTGGAATACCTACTCTCATGCATCGAACTAAAGTAAATGTAGACGGTGACCATTGTCTTTCTTTGAAGGTGAAGAGTTAAATATATCATTAAAATTCGAATACAAACGGAATTTGTTGAAGTTAGTAGGTAAAGTACCCTCCGCCATACACCTACGAAATTTATTGTACACAGTTACCTTCGCCTTGTTTTAAAGGTCTAGTGTGCAAAATTTCATCAACATCGCAGCCAAATTGTGGTTTTTGTCGAAGTTAGTATGTAAAGCACCCTCCGCCATGCACCGAATTAAATTTGATGCAGGGAGTGACGTTTCTCTTGCTTTGAAGGTCAAGTGTGCAAAATTTCATCAAGATTGGAGCAAAACTGCAGATTTGCATGCAATAGAAACAGACATACGGACACACTGCTATATTCTTAAAATTTGTCTTTAATAATGTTTCATGCTGAATCACGGTTCATTGATACCCGAAAAGGCTGAAGGAGTATGCAAATAAAGTCACACAAAGTCGATGAATTAATAAAAACATCCATATAACTGCAGAAACCGACAAAGACTTTTTCCAGTCGGTTGTATCGCATCAAGTGAAACCACTCAATGCCGAGAACATTCATATAAAGGACAGAAGTGCTCCCGCATCGACTGAAACCACTCAAACCCACTGAATGAGTGAAAACATTCATATAGCGGCTGCAACCGACAGAGACTGGTTTCATTCGATTGTTTCGCATCGACTGAAACCACTCAAACCCCACCAGTGAGTGAAAACATTCATACAGCCACAGAGACTATTTTCATTCGGTTGTTTCATTCGATTGAAAAAACCGACTGAACGAAAAAACAACCGATTGACCAATCGGTTGTTAAAAACAGTCGGTTGTCCCATCACTAATAAATACGCGCGGAATGTTTACACGCTACAGCGCAAGTAGACTTGTTACACAAATTAGAGCCGGCCGCGGTGGCTGAGGGGACTGAGGCGCTCCAGTCACGGTCTGCACGGCCACTACCGTCGGGGGTTCGAATCCCCCCCTCGAGCATGGATATTTGTGCCGTCCATAGTATAAGGTAGTTCATAAGTAGTTTGTAAGTTTAGGGACTGATGACCCCGCAGTTAAGCTCCTTAAGCTTAACAAACAACAACACAAATTAGAATGGAACTTTCAGCGTAAACTAAAGTGGGACTCCACAACTTGAACATCAGCACCCTACTGCTGGCATTCGATGAATGCCACGGCACGAAAATGCACTGCACTCAGCTGTATATCTGTACTGTGTCAGTAAAAACTGGACACTGTTATATGGCCTTTTTAAAATTGCAGTTCATCTATACTATCACATCGTAAAATATTTACTATTCCTCCTCGGCTGCACAGCGGTAGAGTGTCAGACTATAAATCCAAGCGTCGCGGGTTCAATCCCCGCCAGGTCCTGGAATTTTATCTGTCACTTTCCAGTTCTTTCACCTCTGGCAGTACTGCTCATGTGAAAAATACCGAGTAGGACCGTGGTTCGGAACCCACGTTAAACTGTAGGTCCCCCTATAACTGGCTGGGTACGTCAGTTCGAAGGTCGGAGGAAAGGAACGGCATACAACCTCCAAACAGGACCATGCCTAGTAAAGCACTGTTGTGTTCAAACCAATCTTCGGATTGTTGACTGCTTTACCTTTACCTATACTATCACATCGTAAAATATTTACTATTCCTCCTCAAACCCTGCGTATAATCTCTCTGAAGAAAGTCTGAAACTTTGTCGAAGGAGTCTGGTGTGCTGTACAGAAAACGGTCACTGCCGTCATTGAAGACAGTCTCTACGATCACATTTCTTGCACTGTGATCAGGTAATGAGGCGGTCCTTCGAGCAGGAACGCCACTGCAGTTAGTGATGTACTGGAGTAATAATAAATAATAATAATTTCATGTTCCTTTATTGGCCTGGTGCAAGTTTTTAAATTGGACGCCACTTGGGCGACTTGCGTGTCCCTAGCCGACCTCAGTTATCCAACTGGGGAAAGGAGACCTACAGCTTAACGTGGAATCCGAACCACGTGTCGTTTTCTGGCGTCTCCTCACATCGTTGAGAGGTGAGGGATGGGTTAAAACGCAGACTGGAACAAAAAAAAAAAAAAAAAATAAATAAATAAATAAATAAATAAATAAATAACTGAGGTCTGACCGGGTATAGAATTCGCGACTCTTCGGTTCCCAGTTGAGCGCTTTACCCCTAGACCACCCGGTCCGACACTGAAGTTGTAAACCCTGTTGGGCGGCGGGGACTCTCACACTTCCGTAAGGAGTAGGCCAGCGCTGCGTCGCTGTGCCGGTATAACAAGCTGGCAGGCAGGGTTGGCCAGGTGAAAGAGCGCATTGAGGCGCAGCGCGCTCTATCTCATTAAATATTTGCTCTTTCGCAGCTTACGGCGCGTTTCGTCATGGCGTGCCTTTGCGCTATCGCCCCGACTGTTTGCCGTGCGCTAGTGGCGAATAAACAGTATCTCCGGTGCTCTGCCCGCTCCCCCCATTACGTAAAACTCGTCACTCCCGTGCGCTTCGCTGGTTCCCGCGTGTGCCGTTTCAAACACATTATCTTTTCGCAAGTGCAATACGAAAAGCTCTTCGGTATTAACTGCCCTACAAAATGTGTGGATATTTTAAAATATAACCAGTATCGGCGCAATATTCTGTACCTTTAATACCTACGTGTTTAATACCAGCTACTGCACTCTTCCAATTCGGACACAAAATGTGTTGCAGCAAGATAGAGTTGCCTAATCTCTCTGAATGGACGGGAATCTCCTGGAATTTGAATGGGTTCTCCCAGCTCCTGGAACTGAAATTAAATCTCCCGGAATTATGTGATATCGCCCGATTCCTTTATTCCTGTATAAAGCCAGGACCGAGGCCATGGGCGTGGTGTTCGCAATGCAATACGACAATAATAAAAGTGCTCTCATTTCGTTACTCTTGACTGTAATCTTGTAAACGAGAAAAGAGGTACATAAACATTGACTTAATTATGCTTCAAGTTTGTTGGTAGTTGCTAAGTGTTCTTATTACAAGACACTGGATGATGATAGGGTGGATAATTTGCTCTACATCTAAAGCAGTACCACGTTTTTGACGATACTCATTATTTACAGCCTCGTATCTCCTGAACAGTTTGCAGTACAATGATGCAATGTTGGAAGGCATTCCGTGAAATGTGCGATACCATATGGAAAAAGTGTTGCAAATAGTGTTAGTAGTAAAGAAATAATAAAGTAAACTTCACAGCAACTGCAGAAGTGTGACCACACAGACAATCAAAATGAAGTAGTAATGAAACTTTTGGCCTTACGTTATTTTATGGTGTTGTCAGCTTGAAAAAGTTTCGTAAAGGTTTGAATTATATGTGAATTTGTTGAGAGTCAAAAAGTGTGCTCATTTCCGAATAATGGCTGAACAAAACTGGAATATTTAATCACCACCATCTTCAATACAATACACATCTTCTAATCGTAGTACTTTCCTTCCCATGTTAAAATTGATATTTTAGCTCTTAACACTCTAACCACCAAACCCGTAAAATTTACGAGCTTAGGATCGCGCGAAAATCAACAGACCCGTGAAATTTACGGGTCATTACATTTAATTTAATATAGAACACTGCGACGTTAATTCTAAGCGCTTGGTCAGCGTTGTGTGTTCTACAGATGTTTAACAACAAAATGCATCCATAGATGGCACGACTGTGAACAGTGCAGCGTTGCACATTGTCTGGAACCCTTGCTTGAAAATTTGCCACAGTAAAAAGCAATATGATTGTGTGTGAAATTTGTATGCAGTTACTGTAGACTGACAGAAAGATGTAGTGTCATACTATTGGTTAATAATATATCACAATTGCATTACCTTATTTGTATGACTTTTCTAAATTCTCAAAAATGTCTAAGTAATTTCTATAACTGTACCTTAAAGCAATGCATTCCAAAGTAGTTTCTTTTGCATGGAATTAAAGTAGAAAAGTGCAGCATCAAAATACTACTAAATTTCTCACAATCCTAACAGTAGATTATATTCTGTGATTTTTTTCAATATTTTGCAAAATTGCTCGGTTTCTATGGACAGGTACATAAAATAGGTCTGGTACAGAGTGTTAATGTGTATTAGATTATTAAAGTATGTCAAATTTTTAAATTCAGTCAATAACTACACGAAATATTTTCTAAGAAATCGGCTAAATAATCCTCTAACGAAACAAATGTGTATGACAGATACATTCATGACAGACAACAAAAAATGGATTTTATAGCGTAGGTTTCCTCCCGGAATTCAGAGTTCAGATGTTGATAAGCCTAAAGATAATATAATGTCGGAGTGACGCTGAGCATGAACTCAAAGTAGTTACTTCACAGTAGAAGGGAATGATCTGTCAACAGCATTGTACCCTCAATCTTTGAAGAGTGTTTTTGTTACTTCACCAACTAAGATGGCTGGAGAGAGAGAGAGAGAGAGAGAGAGAGAGAGAGAGAGAGAGAGAGAGAGAGAGAGAGAGAGAGATAGAGAGAGAGGGGGGGAGGGGGGAGAGAAAGAGTGTATTTTTAGATACATGTAAGTAAATTTCTATCAACTCCTATCCTATGTTAGAATATATCTCTTTTATTGCCCCCATTTGTGACATTGTAAACAGGTTAAAACATAGAGAAATTAATGAAATCTATAGTTTTAAACTGAGATGAACCAAATAGTCACCATTATTTGTCTTTGACACGCTGTCATGTCATCATTCAAAGCGAAAAGTAGGAGGGATCCTAAAGAAGTCCTTTTGGAAACAATGTGTCCTTTTAACTCTGTAAACTCTTCCAATCCAATTGTTGCTCCAACTTTTAAGCCGTCCAAAATGTAGGTTTTCAGGAGGTTGTCAAAATAGGCACTTGTTTTGGTGATTACTTCTTGTTCACTGTTGATTCTGTTGATTGAGAATGTTAGAGGGGAAAAAAATAATTGTGGCAAAATCAGGTGAAAACAGTTTTATGTTGCAATAAATCGAACTTCACTTTCATAGTGTTGGCCATTGCGACTGTGCATTGTGTACCTACTAATTGACTTGGTGGAAGAGTCCCTTTCTTTTTGAAGTAAGGACATTTTTTCTGGATTTCTACACTGAAACTGTGCAGTAACTATGCATAGTCATTGCCTCTCTTCTCAAGTAATCGACATACATGATAAGGTGTGCATGCAGTGGTGGATCTAGTATTTATTTGGTACTGGAGGGGTTTGACCCAGTTGAAGATGGACTATACGAAGGCAAACACTAAAATCGAGGTACTTCTATTTTTTTTGGTTGGATGAGGGGGGGGGGGGGTGGCTGAGCTCCTTAGCCCCCTCTGGATCTGCTACTGAATGCATCTCAAACCATGCTGGCTATCACCTTCCCTGTCAGTTTCACCATTCTTCAGAGCCTGATCACCATCAAAACAACACTGAATATTAATAGTGTATATATATACACGTACTAACACAAAGACTCTCCAGGATTTTGACAGATAAGTCCCAAATCAGCCTATACAATTACACACCACTGCATTTATTCTCCAGTAAGACTAATGTATCCATCTTGCACATATTTTTTAAACAAACAATTTTTCTTACTAAATTGAAAACATTGTGTACATTGTGACACATATGTAGTCTCAACTGTTTCAGGCACTTTGATTTGTTGATTATTCAAAATCTAATCTTGGATTTCGTCAATCATTCCACAGGTGGTCACTTCCATCATATGTCCTAAATGATGTTAATCTTTTGGGATATACAACCACATTTAAATTTATTTACCCAATAGAAATAGTTGTAAATATTAGGGTTGATGTACCATGAATATCATCAATTGGCTTTGCTATCTTTTGATGTTTAATAAGCCTTTCAAATAGAAGTATTTAATCAGTGTTCGAAACTTACTCATTCCCATTTTGTGAAATAAAAATGATCTTATTGCTTCTGTCAAGAGGGCCCATGAAACAACAGTATGTATGTGGCTACAAATTTGTAAAATTGGAATTCATCGACAAACAACTGTAGAAGATGAAAAGGTTGAATGTCTGGGAAGTGAATTTAGATGAATGTGCAGTACAATTCTCAGTACTAGCTTTTACATATTAAAGATTATCTATCTAAGGGCTGAGTTACACTGGAATGTAACTTTAAAAAAATTTATTAGGGGGGGGGGGGACATGAAATAAACATTAAGTTATTAATTTTCTCTTTCAATCATTAGTACATTCTAAGTGCAAAACATGGTAAACTTAAGTGTGTGTCATTCAACAATATATTTACTGTTGCTGAAATACATATCAGCATAGATGTCCAAGAATTGAAATATATGTCCTAATTGTGGAGTTGCCCCCCCCCCCCCCTGTTACATTAATATTTGTTACTGCTCTATTTACTATCAGTACAAAGGTGTACTTAGTGAGCGACCCTCATCCCTTTTAATTACATCCAGCAACAATAAAATATTCACAGAATATATGACATCAACTGTGAATGGGAAAAGATAAAAATGTATACCCGCCGGGATTTGGACCTGAGTATCCTGCTTTCTAGGCAGTTGCACTGACCCCTACACCACTGGGGACACAGTGATCACCACATTTGCAAGGACTACCTAAGCATGCCTCTCATCAGATACAAATTCTTAGCTTCACCCTGCCCACAGCACTCAAACTCATAGTTTTAAAACTAATTTCTGTAAGAGTAAGGGCACCAAACTTGCTCACCTCTTCCCACTAATGAAAGGATCATTGCCTATCACTGGCATATTATATATAATAAATGTGGTGTCTGTTCTGAAAGTGGGGAGGGGTGGGTAAGTTTGTGGCTCTTACTCTTACGGGAATTAGTTTCAGAACTGAGTTGGAGTACTGTGGACAGGGTAAAGCTGGGAATTTGTATCTGATGGGACGCGTGCTTAGGTAGTCCTTGCAGGTGCTTGATCACTGTGACCCCAGTGGTGTAGTCGTTAGTGCAACTGCCTAGAAAGCAGGAGACCCAGGTTCGAATCCCGACTGGGTCCTTATTTTCGGCTTTGCCCATTCACAGTTGATGTCATATATTCTGTGAATATGAAAGAATAACAACTGCAGGATCAGAAGTGACATCTATTCTTTTGGAACAGATGCCACATGTCTTTAATAAAATATTCACAAATTAAACTTCACCCTACTACACCAGACACGCACACAAATTCAATGTCAGTTTGCATAAAGGCAGGCCCCTTGATGGATAATAACTATTAGTGAATCTATGGAAAGCAATTTGGTGCAAAATCTCAGAACTAGCTGTTAAAGTACTTAAAGCATTATTGGTAGTTCTTATGTTATCAATCTATAGCATGTTCATTCTATACTAATATGGTTAAAACTATTTTCTCCAACTCTCTCGTGTGCTTGGTATGTTTCAGGTTGCTTATAATGATCAGAATGAAGCATCTTGGTGGACAGTTGAACACAGATGCGATCCAGGCTTTAGCAGTACTACTAAACCACCAATATCAGGTATGTTGTTTGTAAGAAATAGTGATTTGATATGTTTAATGCAATATGAAAGGTGAAAATTAGTAAAACTATGAGATATTATGTCAAATGCGTACTAAACAAATAACCATCCCAAAAGATTTCATAATGGATTTTTTACCATACAAATTTGTGATATTTCTGTAATAAGTGATGACTGGTAAAACTGTTTTTTATTTTTTTTAAAGGGAAGTGAAGAGGAAAAAAATTCTCACAATGTATTGGAAATTGTAAAGTAATCTTAATTATTTAGATTTTAATCTGGAACTAACTATTGATGAGAATATTTTTTTCCTTCTTTCAGTTCAGTTGATCATTTGCATTTTCTTAGCACCAGTCAACATACACAGGGGACACTTATGTTCTGTTTCCCATGATCAGTGTTAAATGCCATATTCCTTCCTAAATTTTACTTGCAAACAAGGATAATGTATGTAAAGCATAATTGTTTATTCTTCAGATGTGTTGCAGAGAGTGAGCTCATACTGTGCTTGAGGCACTGGATCCATTAGTCATTTAAATCCCTGTTGAGTTTGACAAATAAAAATTTCCATTGCTTTCCATAAATCCCTTAACCCTTTTGCAGTTGTGCATGTTTCCACAATGTTATTACTTGTGTGAGGTCTTCCTGACACTCCCAACAAAAGTGGCTGTAATGACATAGTAGTAAGCGTATCATTTATATAAATATCTTTACTGAATAAATGGCTCTTCCAAATGTTACATTACCACATTGAGTGTATAGTTTTAGGTTAATAAAGCACAAGATTACAGTTTTTTAAATATAAATGAGTATTTTTCTTTTTCATTCCACTTTATGTGGAACTATTAATTTATGGTATTCTTAATTCTCAATAACAGATTTTAGCCATTATATATATCACTACACACATTTTTTCTCTCAACTCATACAAAATTTGCATGAGTTCACTCAGTGTCATTAGCTACAACAGTTGCATCATTTTAACACTTTCCACATACATCAAAAGTTGCACAGGGTGTTGACAACATCCAAGAGCTTATTATTGCAAATTGTCTTTCGTCTTAGGCTTCACTTGCTAAAACCATTTTTACTCCAGGCTCGCACATAACGTTCTAGAATGTTACCAAAGTACTTGAAGGTACACTCCTATTAAATTATGTAATAAACTATCAATAAGAATGACTAGAGTGTTTTCAACACCCCTGCACAACCAGGGGTAAGATGAATGCAAGATTATTCCTAAGGAGGACTATGACTTTTTTCTGATCTGTGAAGAGGGTTGTTCCAGTGAATAGAAATTTCCTAAGAAAATCATCCCTTGTGATCTGATTCTGAAATCATTGCATTATTTACATCTAATTTTTTGTTTTGTTTACTGTGAGGATACATCTTTAAACAGCAAAACATAAGGGAAGTATGTTTCATAATATTCAGGGGCGGATCCGGGACGGCCTGCTGAGGGGGGGTGGGGGGGGGGGCAGTGAGAGAATTCTCATCGTCAGCTAATCTCTGGCTCAGTAGGCTCTAGAAATGGCCACCTCTTTTTTACCCCACATCCAATCAAACAAAAGTTTCACAGTTTTGAAGTCTGTGGTTGATATAGACAAATTGAGGGGGGAGGAAGGGGGGAGGCACGAACGACCCTTCGTGACCCCTTCCCCGTCCTTCATATTGTGAAATAATGATGAAATTAGTAGTAGAAATTGCTAGTTTTAATTGCCCATTAAAAGCCTATAACCTATGAAAAGAAAACTTGATACACTTTGCTTGTAGATTATGTTAACCGTGCTAATAGACATACAGTCATTTTGAGACTAATTAAAGCTGCTGAAAACTGGAACTTGAACCTGGATTTGTGCCTTTCTTTTGTAGTACACTACAAATTGTAGCATCCAAAATTCTTAATTGGCTGGTACAAAGGTTCAGAATGTTTTCTTGACAGCATAGAGGTATTCCACAAGATGAACATAAAGATTTAATATTAGACTAACCCTGTTCTTTCTATATTATAGAATGACTTAACATTAAACATAAATTTCAGTACTAGTAATTTTTATTTTTTTTATTTTTTTATTGACAGAAGATATTTTGAATCATGGCCCAGAGAAGTTGATTGATTGCTTTTACGTATATAACATTAATGTAAACTACATTTTATAACTTTGACTTATGGGGGAGGGAGAAGAGGAGAAGGATAAGGAAGAGGGGAATAAAACTAAGAACAACTCAACCCCTAAAAGAAAATTAATGGCTTTGAAAACTGCTCTTCATTCGAAACTAAATAGAAGACATATTATCAAAACTAATGGTAAACTAAACAAAATACTTACATTGCAAAACCAAAGATCAAGTTTTATTGCAAGATGTTCATTTACACACCACATTGTAGCATAGAATCACATTGAGTGTAAAATCCCCACAAAGCTTATCAGTCATGTTTTTTTGACTCATTGTGCAAGGAAAATGCTGTCTTTCGAATATGTTTCCTTGTTCATGGCTCCTGCTGTAAATTTGTCAGACCACAAGAAAATGGGTCTGTTAGTGTACCTGTGTTGTCTGATAGGCAGTGAACTCCTGCTTCTTTGTAAATTTGCAGTGCCTGTATGTGCTTGCATATTTATATTAGTCTGGCTTAGTGGCAGATGGCAGAACAGAAAATCCTAAGTCTTTTGTTTGATCTCCAGTTCACAGTAGGATTTTTATCTGTCCTATAAACTTTCTTTTGCCTCTGGCTGTAATGAAAATGTCAAGGTGAACTATAATTTGGAATCCACATTAAAAAAAGCAAGTACAGATTTCTTTGGAAGTGAGTTAGTTCAAAGGTCAGACAAAGGTAAAGCCCCACCATCAGTAGGATAATTAGTATTAAAGTCCTATGATGTGTTCACACCTAACTTAAGGTTAACAACAGATTTATTAGTGTTGTTTCCCAACTGTTTTGAACATACTGCCTTGGTAGTTAATGATGATACTTTTATTTTCATGTAGTGTATAAATGTTATTTATTAGAGGAAGCCTGGCAAGTTGTGCTGCATGCTTTGGCTTTAGTAATAATCAAGAATTATTTTTATTTTCCTTCAGGTGACAGATCAGACCTGAAAGTCTTAGCTTTGGAAAACAGACTGAAAGAGAAAGGCAATGAACTTGATAATCTGAAAGACCAGTTAGTCCATTTGCAGAAAGAAAATGAGAAGGTATGGTGAGTGTAATTTATCTTTAAATAGTGTATCAAACCCCACATTTTTAGAGCTTCAGCCCTTGATGATGCAAATACTTCAGCATGTAAAATTTTTGTTTGTTATTTTTGTAATCTTTTGTTCAAAGGACATGAAGACTATTTGACAGTTATTTTTCATCTTTGTCTCTTATTTAAAATAATCATATTCTAATAAGTTACACAAAAAACTGGGAAAAGTCAACGTCTCACCTTGTAGCTGATTGGCTTTTGGTTTGGCTGTGCATTTTCATCGATCTATATATCACAAGTCAAAGTTCAGAAATGAAAATCAACTAGGTATAGCTCGTACAAGAAGTCATGGTCGCTGCCTTCTCAACTTGGGCGCTGGGCGAGTCCATTCCCTTGTTTTGGAGGAGTGGTCACCTCAGTTCCACGTTGCCTACTGGTCGCGGGGTGCAGTTGACTGCCGGCTTAACTGACAAAGTGTATGGGCCAGCAGGCAACATGCAACTGAGCCGGTTGCCCCTCAGAAACAAAGGAATGGACTCGTCTTGCACACAACTCTTTAATGCATTCCTGTGCACGGGTGTGACTTCTTGTGTGAGCTATACAAATGAATGTAATTTTTCCTTTGAAGCAGAAAAACTGTCTACATATTAACATAGAAATGAATTGAATGGATAAAGTAAGAGGCAGAACTGATAATGATAGCCATATGGGAGGGGAGACAGAAAATTGATTTTCATTGTTAATATAACAGTGTGAAGGCAATAAATATTGACCAGATAATACGATCATCTCATATGGTTTACATTAGCAGTTCTCCATTTATATTCACATGCACAATGATCTTTCACCCGGCAACACCACATGTAAAATTAGTCTTTTTGTTTAACAATGAAAATAAATTGTTTTAGACAACAATACATTCTTAGAATAATGTAGTTGCAGTTTGTTATATATGTTTATGATATTTGCAAGGAAAATAGTGGTGGTAGGTTACAGTAACGTTCTTTCTCAATTTGATTTCAAGGAATTACAAAATCTTATGTAAGCTGCATATATAAGAAAACTAAAGAACAAAATTGATGTGTCATATTTTATTGTGCAGTCAATAATGCATCACTAGAATTTCACTATCCTATTCGTATATTACTCAATATTGTGCATATGATACATGGTTCATGTGCTGCATAAGAACTATCATTCACTGCCATTAATTTGTGGAAAAATACTGACGTAATGTACTTATATCCTTGTCCTTTTGTTTCTGTAAGACAGTGACTCAATCAGAAAGCAATATAAAGGTACCTATAACTAACAAAACTCTTATTTTTAAGTTAAGGTTGCTGTCCACTGATGCCAGTGGAGAAAAAAGTGTAAACTGTCAGTTATGTGAAAGAAGGTTGATGGGAGAAGATGGAGGACAACCACTGCAAGAGAAAGAAGAGAAACTGTCCCAATTAGAAGAAAAGTTAATAGGTGAGCTTGGCTGTGAGAGTCTGTCATTGTTAAGCAATTGTTTGTTGTGCATGATAATTACATACTAAAATTTTGATTCTGATTTCAGTGTCAACAAAGAAGACCCAAGAACTTCAAACTGAGCTGCAATGTATGTGGGAACTGTGTCGGAGATACTTAATAGATACGCAGGTGAATTTCCATTCATTTATTTCTTGTCTTGTAAAGTAACATGCCAAAATCAAAACAGGAATATTTTATCCTTTCTGTGCTTCTATTTTTATTTGCTACAGTTAGCTAAACAACACTCATATCTCTCTCTCTCTCTCTCTCTCTCTCTCTCTCTCTCTCTCTCTCTCTCTCTCTCTCTCTCTAAGAACTAACAAATAATTCCAATTTAGCAGTTTGAAGACCTCCTTACAGTATATTAATGGTTCCTTTAGTATCTTAACAGCATACTGTTTACTTCTTTTCTAATGATTCCACTGTCATTGTGGTAGAGGATGTCAATAAGGGGAAGGGCACTGCAAACCTGTATAACTCCTCATCATTGATAACGGTAAATTTTAAGTAACTGTGAACTGTGTTTAAATTTTTACATGATGAAATAACTTTCTCATACAGGTGGAGGAACTTGAAAATGGCATTAAAAAACTGAAGATGGAAAGAAATAATAATAATAATAAACCAGATGCACTGGATGAAACTAATGGTTTCCAGCTTGACGACTTTAGAGGTAAACTTTACTTTTAAATGCTTTACGTCCTCTGAAACACAATTTGTATTAGCATATTCTTGATGTTGCATGATTTATACATATGATCCCTCATTTTAGGTGCCTGGAAGAAACTCCAGCAAGAAAACAAGGATTTAAAATTGAGAATTGAAGAGTTGGAATTCTTAGTGTCATCCAACAACAAAGGTTAGTCATCAGTTAGTGGTAATGCAGGAGTAGGTCTGATAATGAATAGGAAAATAGGAATGTGGGTAAGTTACTATGAACAGTATAATGAACGCATTATTATAGCAAAGATACACAAAACCAACTGTAACTAAGGTAGTGCTAGTTTATATGGCAACTAACTTGGCTGATGATGAGGATATCGAAGAAATGTATGAGGAGATAAAAGAAATTATTCAGAAAGTTAAGGGAGATAAAAACTTGATTGTAATGGGGGACTGGAACTTGGTACTAGGAAAGGAAAGGGAAGAGAAGGAAATGTACTCGGTGAATATGGACTGGGGAAAAGGAATGAAAGAGGAGAGTGCTTGCTGGAATTTTGCACAGAGCACAATTTAATGACCACAAACAATTGATTCAAACATCATGAAAGAAGGCTGTATATGTGTAAGAGACCAGGAGACACTGGAAGGTACCAGATTGACTTTATAATGGTAAGGAATAGATTTAGAAACCAAGTTTTAAACTGTAAGACATATCCAGAGGCAGATACAGACTCTGACCATAACTTATTGGTTATGAACTGCAGATTGAAACTTAGAAGACTGAAGAAAGGTAGAAAAGTTAGGAGATGGAACATGGACAAATTGAAGGAACCAGAAGTGGTTGAGAGTTTCTGAGGGAGCATTAGGCAAGGAATGGCTAAAACGATGGAAAGTAATACAGTAGCAGAAGAATGGGTAGCTCTGAGAGATAAGGTAGTGAAGGCTGCAGAGGATCATATAGGCAGAAGGACAAGGACTAATAGAAATCCCTGGATAACACAGCATATGCTGAATGTAATTGATGACAGGAGAAAATATAAAAATTCAGCAAGTGAAGAAGGCAAAAGGGAGTACAAACGTCTGAAACATGTGATTAACAGAAAGTGCAGACTGGCTAAGTAGGAATGGCTAGGGGACAAATGCAAAATCCTAGTAGAATGTATAACTAGGGGAAAGATAGATACTGCCTACAGGAAAATAAGAGATGTTTGGAGACAAGAAAAGAAGCTGTATGAATATCAAAAACTCAGACGGGAAACCAGTACTAAGCAACGTGCGGTGCGCGTGTGGGGTGGGGCGGGTTTTTTTGAGTATGCGCATGCACATGCATTTTAATTTTGTTTTTTATTTAAATCTATACTTATTTTGTTTATTTTATTTTCTTATTTTATTTTTCTCCCCTCGCCCACCTCCCTACTCCATTTCTAAGCTGCGTCTTGTTATTCCCATCTAGACCATGCTGTACTCATCCCCACCACCATGACATAACCTTCCTATCCCTTCACCCCTTTGCCACTAAGCTGAAGTAGAGATGACTATAAAGAATTACTGCAAGAAAAGGAAAAAAGACTGATTTAGGGAAGATACTGGAATAAAAGACTTAAGTGTGTCTCATGAAAATGAAATGCATTTGGGTGAACATGTGGTTATACAGATACATGCTAGACAGGTAAGAATGTCCTCATCAGGATGTACTGAGATAATAAAAGACCAAAATGACAATTTAGTGGAAGATGGGTATACATTAAAACAACTAGCAGAAGTTCATTAATCTTTTGGAGGGATGTGTTTGCTTTACACAAAAATGAACTATTTCATCTGGCTGAAAAATGAAGTACTTTAAAAATGTCAACAGTTCATTTTCTTCCTATCAGAAAAGATTAGCATCATACATAAAATTCATGCTTTTGTGTTTCCTTTCCTTTTAGATGGTTATTTTTTGTCTTAGGTTTGGACCAAGAATTCCAGAATGGAATAATGAACCATGAATGTGCCAATGACAATGTGAGGCATCTGAGCAGTTTAAGTTCAAGTATAAATGTAAGTTCTTTCTTTTTCACTTAACAATGACTATTTGTTTTCTTGTTTCTTATTACCTCCAGAGTTAAAAATTATTTTAACTGTCTTTGACTAGTCACTTCTACTAGAGATCATTTTTACTCTTCCTCTGCCACATAAAATGGTGGTAAGATCTACCTACTTTTTCTATTTTCTGGGAACTATTATTTCCAGGAAGTGAATGGGAGTGTGGAAAATAGATTAGAAACAACAGCTCATGTTTTAGTTGATGCTTCTGGCTTGGTACAGAAGAAAGAAGAAAATATTTTTGTTGCTGCTGATGCTGAGGAGGTACTATTTAGTTTTGACAGAATACATGGTTATATTATGTTGTTTGTCTTCTCATGGTTGTCACTGTTGAACAGGTTGCTGCACATGTTCACACCGCCGAAGCAGGAATTGCACCAATGGATGAAAAGCAGCATGAAGCTTGTATTCAAATACAGGCTGTATTAAAAGAAGAGAAGGAAGAACTTCAGGAATCAAATGTAAGTAACACATTTCTTTTATGCAATGTCGTAATTCCTCACAATTTGTATGGTTACTGCAATGACCTAGCTAACTCTGTATTGCTTCACCAATCTCTATTCTTGGAAAAACTGACTTTCATAAAAAGTCTTTCACATAAAAATAATTTCATTTGTTGTAAAAGTTTAAAGTTCATATCCATTGAAGAACAACCTTATCAATTTATTTAGGAATGGTTTGCCGACTTCATGTTCTGATATTTAATCTGAATAAAACAACATATATTATGCAAATAATTAAGATGCCATTTAAAGCAAAAAACCTACAATTAATGAAGCTCTGAACCTCTAACTGGAAAAAAGTAAAATTTACTTTCTCCTTCTTCAACCATAAAATGTGGTTGTGAATGACAGTTGTACTTTAATGTTAGTCTTCTTTTTTTCTCATTTTACATACAGCATTTTCCACACCAACAAAGTTTTTAAAGTATAATTTCTTTCTCGGACTTTTAATTACCACTGGCACTGCTCAGTAACTCTAATCCAAATCAAACAAAGAAAAATCTGTGACAAGAATATCAACAGTATGAAAAAAATGTGCAAATGTTTGTAAAGTTATGGAACTTGACTGCAGTGGTGGTCATCAGTCCCTAAACTTACAAACTACTTGAGCTAACTTATCCTAAGAACAAAAAGAAAAAGAAAAAACCAACACACACACACACACACACACACACACACACACACCTGAGGGAGGACTCAAAACTCCGGCGTGGAATGTCTATATGCACCATAGCAAGGTGTCTTAGTGCTACGCGTCATGTATAGCAAGTACTGAGAGAATCGGACAGTCTTCCATGATAGATGGAGGACTAAGAATGATAGCTGAATAATAGCCTCATTAACTGTACATAACTGACACTCAATGCGTCTTTTGTGTAGTGAGTAGCAATCTTCTATTTTCATACTGTTCCTAACACAGTGTTCCATAGGTCAACCAGGTAAACCCTTCAGATTAGTTATTAATTATGTTTATTTTCCATGTATAATTAGCATTATTAATGTTAATTATGTGGAATCCAGTCATTACATATTCATATCTATGTCTTGTTATTTGGTGATTTTGTTTAAAATTACACACAGATTAAAATAGTAATTCTCATGTAAAATAGACGATTATATGAAAGCTTTTGGAGCCAGTGGCTCCTCCACCTGGCAGAAGGAGAGACTGCTTCAGATGAGATTTGATAACCTGATGACGTAAAAGTGAAAGGATAATATACAAGGCAGATTTTGAAGAAAAAAACCTTAAGAATGGAAAGCTAAGTTCGGTATACATGCTAGGCAGATTAGTGGAAGTGGGGAAGATTTGGGGAGGGGGAATCGGTAGGTCTAGGGATGGCAGTTATTGCTGAAATGATATTTTTTTTATTATACCAGGGTATTTCCATCTCCATTTTAAAATTGCTATAAAAACCACTGAAGATAAACGGTTTTAGGTTTTTATTGCTATTATTTCCAATAACAGGTATAAAAATAAAAGCTGAAAAAATTTAGGACTTCTTCAGACTTTCGCATTATACTTTTTTTCAAGATATGCAGATTCAGAATATCTGGTAAAATTGGGAACTGTAACAGAACTTTTTCTGTCTACCATTCATTGCTTTTTAGCTTTTGTCTAAAAGAGTTGCAGGGTTGAATGCTACAAAAAAATCACGTTTTCTCCTATTCACTCTGAATATCGGCTGAAAAATCATGTTGTAGTCAACAATCACATCACTATTTGGTCATGCAAATAGCCAGTACTAAAGGGTGAAAAGTGTGGTTGGCGAATTCTTTCATATCAGGTTAACTGTTCCAAGGGCTACAGTCAGATACAGGCATATAATGTAGAGTCAGGTCATAGATAATCTTTTTCTCTGTTTAAAGTTTTAACCATTGTGAGATGGAGGTAACAACACTTTTCTTGGTGATCCAGCAGTAAAATTACGAAATAACTGATTTATTAATATGGGTGCTTTTGGCACATTTAGTCGGCCATCAGATTTAAGAGCACCATTTCCAACCAAATGGTGCTCTTAATCTAAATGCGCTAAAATTGGCCATTTTAATAAATGAGATTTTTTGCAATTTTTATTGTTTTTACTTCTTGATTTTTCTATTTATATAAACAATTAATCAATTTCTAACATATTACTGTTGCCATAGTATTTTTTTATCTGATATTATTTCATAGAAATGGCAGACAAATATAAAGTACTTCCGGACTTGGCGTAGTGACATTTAAAACAAGTGATGTCCAGCGACGACAGTAAGGAACCTTTTTCTTTTTCTTTCTTTTTTTTAAAATCTCATTGATTTGGACTAGCTGCCTTTGGGTATAAAGCTGGTCAATTTACATAGACAGTTGAGTTTAACAATTACTTTTATGATGATTGGGATAGTTTAGTTAACCATTTTCTTATGTATTTAAATTTTTACATGGTTGATTTTACCTAAATATTTGAGTTACACTATATTATGCTTAAAAAGGGGGTGGAGGTTGGAGAAATTGGATATAACTAAAATAATTGAAATTGACACTAAGGAATTTGGTATTTAAGAAGGTTGCTAAAAGAAAAATAAGAAAGTTTGGAGGGATGTAGAGAGGGGGTAGGCTGGGCTGCGACCAGCCAGGATCAGAGGCCTCGAAATAGACCTAGAGCCCTGTGACCCTGGTGGGTCGCTGAGGGTAATCTCTTATGTTTATATTCTACTTTTGTATTACATACATTTTGGGTTTCTATAATAGCTTTAACATAGCAAATTTTACTTAACATTTAGAATAATCAACGTTTATAATTTTACATTTAATTCTACAACTGAGAGGTAACAGAATTTATTTACACTTCATACACAATTGTTGGTTTGGGTGCTTTGTTCCGTTTTTTGTACATTTGGGGTTTGTATTTGTTCATTCACTGGCAGTATCCGCTATGGGTGTGCCATCATTTGTAGATTTTGTGTTTGATGTGTCTCAATCGCTTTCATGCCAAGAGTTATCTGACGTGTAGGCTACACATCCGGCGATCTAATGTCTACGTGTTTCATTGTATTCGATACGGTTTAGAATGTCCCATTTGTCCTTGTCTCTAGTCATGTTGTTAATGTCGATATTGTCCTGTAGTAGGGTATGTGATTGTGTTCTGTATATGTTGCAATTTAGGAGTTTGTGTTCTGCGGTTTCCTGTTCCCCACATGTGCAGTTCGCATTGTCACTTAACCCTATGCGGCTCAAAAGTGTAGGGTAGGGACCTTTCCCCATCAAAAAATGTACCATACCCCGGCTGGGACTGATATGGTCCATTCTCAGATGGTCCCTGATGTTCGGGAAGAAAGCATGCACTCGTCGTCTCTTGTCACTATTATCCCACTCCTCTTGCCATGTGTCCACCCGCCATTTGTTGAGTTGGTGCCTCTCTGTTCATTTTGTACCATTATTTTGTGGACTTTGTCCTGTCTCCCCGCCTTCAGCTAGTACATGGCCGCTCTCTGATTGCGAGGTCAGTCGGGGGCATTCCCAACATGACGCATAGTGCTTCGACTGATACGGTGTTGAAAGCCCCTGACAGTCTTAGACGAGTCCTTCTTTGTCCTTGCCTCACAATAAACTTGTATGTTAGTAGGTGTAGTCTGTGGGCCCACGAGCTGGCAGCGAACTGCTGTATGACAAAACAGAGGCAAGTCTCGCACATTACATGTGCGTATGCATCATCTAATAGGTCATGCCACAAGGCAACAGATGCCATGCATTTGTTGCTTGTTTCTGACTCAAGATTGTTGTTTAAATTATCACTAATTGCATTTCCTAATATTTCACAGCAGGAAATTTTAGAAATAAATATTACAGGTTTTTATTTATTTATTTTTTAATTATTTAAAAATGAAAAATATTTAGAACCACTGCAGAAAGAGGTTACACCAGTGTTTTTACCCAGTTATAGGCAATAAAAAATAATAAAGAAAAAAATGTTATGAAAATAAAAGGTATATCAAACTAAAGGGAGTGAAAGAAGGGATAGTTACTGAAAAGAAATGCCAAGAGCAATGTAGGCCAGATGGTTAACAAGAACTTGGCACATGTTGTAATGCTAGTAAAGCTGGTGTAGGAGGGAAGAATACAGATGGCACATGCAGTGAAATACACACCAAGGCCACAACTGTCATGTTTCGGAGAACACTCTGCAACAGGATATTGTGTGTTGCCACTATACATCCTCTGTCTATGCCTATTTATTCTGACTAATAACTTTGTGGTAGTCATATCAAACTATGTATTCCCACCTTTCATTTACTTCATAAGACCCACAAATCCAATCACCCTACCCACCTTTTCGTGGGCTGTACCCTTCCCACCGATACAACATGTTTCAAGTCAATATCATGACTGTTGTCCCATAGTTGCTGATTTCAAAACACCAGTGTACCTATATCTATCTGCCTTGGTCAAAGATCTCCTGAAGCCTGTAGAACAAAAACCCCTCCTGTTATTAAAGATCCCAATTACTGGATCTTTGAAATCTATGCCTATCTCACTCCCACCACACAACTGATTGTCACCATTGAGGCCACCTTCATATGTACCAATGTGTGCCATGTACATGGTCTCCTCAACTAGCATCTATCTTATTTTCCAAACCTGTGATGTCCTTCCTGATCACCTTAATAAACTTTATACTTATGAAAAATTTTGTTTATCTTTGACAGTCAGATATTCTGAATCTGAAGATATGTTCCGTGACACTGACCTCATCTTCACAGAATGTCTGTTACATACTTCAGTTCACAGTAAACATTCAAATAAACAGCAGTGTTAAACTTGTGGCTGCTGACATCCTTTATATGTCAAACATTCCCTCTCTTACAGACTTACTCATACGCAGATTCCTTACAGAAGTACACCACCATGTTTATCTCAGCCTTCACTGGGTGTAATTACCTAACAAGCCTATATCACTTCTTCAAAGGCAGATTTTCCAGATCATCGCCGCGGCAGTGGTGGTGCACTTTGAGGCGCTATGTAAGAGTTCAACTTTTACATGCAGTTGCAACAAATCAACCATATTCTGAGTCACTATGCATCAGGACGAGTGAGAGATGGTGGTGTTGGAAAGGTTTTTGTATCACACGGCACAGTAAAACAGCTGTTGCTTTGACAATACTTTATTCAGAACATAGGTCACCTTGGGATACATGTCTGTAGACAGTGGGAAATTGAAAGCACTGACGGTGAGGTTGATAGAGTGATATTTCCCACTTCTGGTTGTGGCTGATGAGTATAGCTAATTTGGTGGTGTCTTGCAGCAGAGGTTATGAGCCTGCGTCCCAAACAGAGGCCTTTGGTGTTTGACAGGTTAGCATGCAGTGTATTTTTATACAGTAGCTGACTTGGGATGGTTGTTGCTGGGTAGTATTGCAAATGAGCAAAGTGGATGATGATATCGAGGTCACCAGGAGCTTGAGAGGGTGTGCTGTTCACAAGCCAGTTGTAGACAGGTTGACCACTTTTGGCCAAAGTACTTAGATGCCGATTGCACAGCAATCCTAAGCATTGATGAAGCTCAGTGTGTGGCTGCTGCCATGCCCTGAACTTGGCAAGTCGATCGGCAGGCAGGGCAGCTCACGGATCTCCATCAGAGAGTGGTAGCTGTGATTCTTCTGAAAGTTAAGAGACCATCATTCTGATCATTTCTGGGCACAGGCAGAATGGCAGCACAACTGAATACTTTGTCTCCAGGCTTGCTTATTTATACTCTCATTGCTAGATTTCTGATGTAGACTACGGAAAGGGGTGAGTAGATTTATTTTAATGTTACTCACACTGTTAGCTTTTCATGCCCCTGTCTTGGGAACTACATTAAACATGTTTTGCTAGGTGCAAATGTAAGTGCAACTTGTGAGTTTCTTAGCAGCAGTTACCATTTCAAATTATAGCTACAGTATTATCCTCATGTCATCCTATTAAAGTGTTGTAATACTGCACAGCTTGTGTACTATGATGTACCATCAACACCTTACCCAGTGCAGTGGCTGATTTGTTTATATATTGAATTTAAGATCTTTCACTTTCCTCCCATTCACTTTCCTTCGGGCATTATTTTTTTCCATTTACGCTCCCTACTGTCTTCTCTTGGATACTGTCATTCTTTGTTGGCTTGTGGCAGTTCTGTTTCCTCCACATGTTTTTGTTACAACTCTTCCCTTCCAATTTGAGACTCTTCTTTCTGCCACTTTCAAAAATCCTATAAATCTGAAAAAAATTTTTTTTTTTTTGAGAACATTTTTCAAACTAAATGTTAAGGGTTTTTTCAGGTCTACTTGAATTCAGAAATGGTAGCCATGGCAAAAGTCATTCAAGATTTGGAATCACAACTGGCAGATCTAAAAGGAGAAAATGATTGTTTGAACAGTAGTATTGAGGAGTTGGATAGACAGCACCAGGCAGCAATAGGTAAGACAACATATTATTCCTGTTTACACTGTACTAATCGTTTTTCATTTTATGTGGTTTTTGATTAAGTTTTCTTCAAATCTGATCATTCTTGTTTAATTTTCCTTGTTTTTGCGAAGTATTGCCATACTGCTGAATATCAACAATAAGCTTATTGGTGTTTTCATTTCAGTACAGGCCAAAACCTGTAAGATTTAAAAATTAGTAGATGCTTGCAGTTAACTGAATTGTCTTTGCATATAATCTTTCTGATTTGCTGCCAGATAATGCTGTGTGTATCCCACAGCATTTGTTAGGAACAACTGTCCAACACCTTCAGGTGTTGGTAGTACTTGCTGCTCACTTAAGCAAGACATGACTTACAGTAATCACATGGCAGTGGTGGGATTTATAAGGTAGAATGTAAGAAACATGCATGCATGAGAGGCTATTCAGAGTTGGTTGCAGTGGCACTCATAGTGCCCACTGTCAGGAGCCGGGGAGACATCTTCTGTGCTTGTGCCGTAGACAATGACTGTGCTACTGGACACTGTCATGGCTAAAGGTTACCTTCTGACAAAGGGAACACCACCATCCTTCTCTCAAGAACTGAGTATAGCAGCAAGATAGAAGTATTGCTCGACGTCCCTGCATATCGCAGATTACAAGAGGATCCAACCAGCGAGATTCAAAGGAAAAGATATTTTCCGGTGGACATTATCAAGGCCCTGCACCAACAGGCTGCAGTTCCCCCAAAGACTGCATGGCCAAAGATTCACTAGGATATGTGTCCTCTTTATCCAACAGTAAGCAACATTGAGGTGCCTACCTATTTCCTAATGAACATCTTGCGTCACCATTGGGACCTCTAGTATGCAAATGTGACCATCTTATCCAGAATTTGGAGTATTTCATAGTGTGCCTGAAGACACACAAATTCAACCATCAGATCCTGTGGTCAGCTTTGACTTAGTAGCTTTATTTACAAAAGTACCTCTACAAGACTTATTACAACTGATCAGGACAGTTGAGGAGGACATTGTGGCACTATTTGAACACTTGTTTACCTCTACATATTTCTTATTCAACAACCAGTATTTTGAACAAGTAGACAATCATCACAGGAAGCCCTCTGTCTCATATGGTGGCCAACTATTTTATGGAAGACTTTGATACAAACCTGTTTCTGGCACTACATAGGTGATACGTTTGTGGTATGGTCACATGGAGTAGATACACTGCCAATGTTTTCTTCAGCATCTGATCTCACCACATGCAAATATCCAGTTCAAATGGAAGTAGAAAAAAAATGGCAGTTTACTTGCTCTGGATGTTATGATCAGAAGAAAAACAGACAACATGCTGGGACACAGTGTCTACTGCAAACCAACTCGCACAGAGCAATATTTGCAGGTCACAAGCTGTCATCACCCTGCACAAGGTGGTACTGTCTTATGCTCTCTGGTTCACAGGGTGCATGTGGTCTCAGATGCTAACAGTCTACCGGTGATCTACAACATCTAATGGTGATGATCCAAAGAAATGGTTATTCTGACCAACAAATAAGAAATGCACTACAACTGAAGCGAGTTCAAAGTAGTGATGTTGATGAAGGTTTGGAGGCTCCCACTGCAACGGCATTCATTTCCTTCAGAATTGAAAGAATCCTCATAAGTCACAACATTAAGTTTGCTTTCTGTCCACCAGCAAAACTGAGGAATATGTTGTATTCAGCCAAAGACAATCTTGTCCTAGTATACTGGACAGACATGTCGAACTGTGCAAGAACATTGTGTTGAACACCAAAATCAAACATGCCTAGGGCAACCTGAAAAGTAGGCAGTAGCAGAGCATTGTTTAGGCACAGGGCACTGCATGCTTTATGAGAAAGCTGAAGTCTGTCCTCAGCAAAATCATGTTGGGTCAGTGCTTTTAAGGACACATATATCCAGATGGTGAATGATCTTATTTACAGGGATGCAGACTTCCAACTCTGCACTGTCATCAGATTAAAGGAGAAGAAAAGAAAAAATTGGATACATGCCAGGGTGTAGTATGTTATAGATATTTGGTTAAACCTTTAGCTACAACAGCATCTGGCAGCACAGTCATTGCCCATGACACAAGAGCAGAAGACGTCTCCTCGACTTCCGGTAGGGCACACTATGAGCGCCGCTGCTAACCAACTCAGAACGGCCACTCCTGCATGCATGTTTCTTATGTTCTACCTTATAAATTCTGCCACAGCCACACAATTACCATCAGTTGTCTTGCTTTATAGACCAGCAAGAATGCACGCCTGAGAATGTCGGACAATTGCTTCTATAAAACATTGTGGGATACACACAGTATCATCTGGCGTCAAACTCAGATCTGCAATACATATGCAAGGAAAGCCTGAAAATGAAATTTCTTTATTTCATTTAGTGAATACTCAAAATTCTAGTCACAACAAACAGATGTGTTATAGTTACTGAAGTGAAAGTTTCTTGCTAATTTTAGTTAAAAATAATGATGTAAATCACTTTGAAAGGAACTATAAATTGTAAATTTTATTGGAGAAAAACAGAAAATGTCTATTACTTACATGCTAGTTATTAAATTTTTTATATTTAAGTAGAGGAAGAAAACATATCCTTGTTAGTAACAAGTGGTGTTGGTTCTTTTAATGTGGCTGCACAAATAATTGCAATTCTTCTGTTGATGCAAATATACTGTTATATTTGCTAGTCCACATCAGATTTCAGAAATTTGCATATAAGTAGTAAATTGTCAGCTTCAATATTAATGGTTATTTTCTTCGTTTATTGATAATTATTCCATATGAGATCTTTTGATATGCATCTAACCTTTTTAAAAACTCGTTTTCAGAACAATTGCTGCATGTGAAGTCAACTCTGCAAAATCAGAATGAAACTCTAAATTGTGAAGTTAGAGAGTTACAAATTAAGATGAAAGGAATGACTCCAAATGAACAATTGGAGAACCTTATGAAAGAAAATAAATCTCTGAAAGATGAAGTTGAGGAATTAAAAGCTAAATATGATGTGTTATCAAAGTCATCAACTGAAACTCATACTTGTGATATTGAAAATATTCGTTTGGAAGCTCTGAACAGTTTTAAAGCGGAATTGAATATTAAATTGAGAGAAATAATTACTCTCGATATATCAAAAGACTATTATACCAACAGTGACAGCTTAGATATTATTAACACAGTTGAAGCGTTAACTAGAATGTGTGCAGATTACAAATGGAAAAAAGAAACATTGGAGCGTAAAGTTGTCGAACTGATGAAAGAGATATCAGACTCCAAACAGACTTTGAATGGACATGAGGAAACCATAAAAATGCTGGAAAATGAGTGTAAACTCTTAAATAGTAGTGTTGAGTCATTAGTTGAAGAACTGCATGTTTCTAAAAGTGGAGCTGATGAAGTTCTTGCACCTATTCCAGAGAACAGTGAAGAAATTGAAGCCTTAGAGCAGAAAATTACAGCACTTGAGAATGAAGTTGATGTGTTAAGAGAAGCTAGGTCTAATTTGGAAACTGATGCAGCTAAATTACGAGAACGTGAAAGCAACCTTGTTAAACAATTGCAATCCACAGAGGCAATGTTACGAAACCAGGAAAATATTCAGAGGGAAGCAGCAAAGTGGCAAGAAGTAGCCAATGACACAAAGAGAGAACTTAATGAACTTAGAGATTCGAAGATAACACTTGAGGCTGAACTAGATAAATTGAAAATATATGAACAAACTGTTAGTGAATTAAGAGAAAAGAACGTGCTTTTGCATGAGGATGTACTTAAGGGAAGAAGTATTGTTCAGTTAATGACTGAAAAAGTTGCAGGATATGAAAGTTCAAATGCTGAATTACAAGATAAAATTGTGGCATTAGAGAAAACAATTGCAGCTGCTGACAAACAGAGCATAGCTGACCAAACAGAGCTGAGCAAAATGCAGGAATTGCTTAAGGTAACACAAGATAAATTAGTTGCATCTGAAAACAGTTTAATCAGTAATGAGGCAGGACATGATAACCTTAAAAAGGTTATTGAATTGAGAGACACAGAAATAGCTGACTTGAAAAACAATTTGAAAGGAATGGATAAAATGACAAAGAGTATGACAGAGCTGCAGGATGCACTTGCAGATCTCCAAAAATGCCTGACTAATACTGAACAAGAACTGTGTAGTATAAAGAGCCAGTTTGAAATCAGTGAAAAATTGAATAATCTACTTCATGAGAAACTTAATATAAATTTTGTGCCCTCTGAAATTCTAGTTGGAGATGAAGTGGCCAAGCAAAGAAAATTAGCTGAAATTGAAAATTGTGGTAGTGCTGATAAACATTATATTGATCAGCTGAGAAATGAACTCCATTCCAAAGAACTGAAATTAAATGCATTAGATCAGGAGATAAGTGTCCTAAGGATGGAGGAAGAGAATTGGAAAAAAGATAAGGAAACTGTTGAAGAACTACAAAAGATGTATCATGAACTCCTGTCACAGTTAAATTGTAAGGAAGGAGATATCTTGGCTGTAAAGAATACATTAGCTGCTAGTGAACAGATTAATGCTGCACTTCATAAGAAACTCAATATTCCATACAATGGAATTGAAACTTTGCAGCAAGGAAGTTCATCAGTTCAGCAGATAATTCATGAAATTGAAAATGTGATTGTAAGGGATGAAAATGAGTTCAGAAATCTAAATAATGACCTACAGCAGAAACAACATAAAATTCAGGAACTGGAATCTCTCAATGAAATGTTAAAGAAAGAGCTCACAAATAATTTAAAAGGGCATTGGGAAACGGACACTCAAAGGCAGGCTTTGTCTTCTCAGCCAAATATACAAAACAATCTAAATATTGAAGTATTGAAATGGAATGAAGCAGCTATACCTGCTGATCAGCGAGCAGCTGACAAATTACAATTAAATTCTGACTCGCAACAGGAATGCCAACAGGACTATAAAGCACATAGTTTAGCAGAAGGTACTGCAAATGATGATTTGATATTCTTAAAGCAACTGCTGTCTGCAAAAAATAAAGAATTAAGTGAAAAACAACAAGAAATATTTGAGTTGCAATTGCAGTGCCAGAGGTTACAGGATGTAGAAGCAGCACTTTCTGTTGCAAGAAGTGAAGCAGCAAACTGGAAATCGGAAGTTAATTCCATTAAACAGAAACTTCAAGAAGAAATAAAATATAAAAATGAGATGACATTGCTAACTGAAAAACTACAAACTGTTGAAGAACAACTAACCAAAGCAAAAGAAAAAGAGAAAGAATTTGAAGAACTGAGAGAAGCAAAACGGGCTCTTGAAGTGAAATATGACGAACTCTATAATTCAAAAATTAAATTACAGGATGAAATTGAGAAATTGAGGGATATGAGTATATCCAATCAATCCAAAATACACAATGATAAAGTGCTAAAGGACAGCCTAAAAGTCCAAGACAGTACTCATCCAGTAGCTGCTAATGCTTATTACATTCAGCATGACACTGGCCAAAATGTAGCAGAAACAAATAATTCTGTACTAGGGAAATCACCTGTATTGCCATTGCTCCAGGATAGACCTAGTGAAAACAATTTACTAAAAGTGGAGGACAACAAATTGGTACAATCAGGCGTGCCAGATAAATCTTCTTTGTCTAAAATGCAGGAAGATAATGATGAATTAAAAGACCAAATAAGATTGCAGAATGAGGAAGTAATTGGAATGGCCAAAGAAACCATTGCAAACTTATCTAAAATTATACAGGATAAAGATATTGAAATTGAAGCTCTGAAAGGAAAGACATTACAACTGCAACATGAAAAAGATGAATTAGTGAAAACCGTTCACATAAAACACCAAGAGAATGTACAATATCACAATGAGATACAACGTCTGAGTGGCCTCCTGAGCCAAGAGTTGAGGAGATCACAGGAGATCCAGCAGCAGCATAGAGGGCTGGTTAAACAGCATGAAGATAAACAGAAATTATTACTGAACACTCAGAATGAGGTAATCTCTCTTAAGCAGAGATTAGAGAGACTTGAAGCAAGCTATATAAGCCAAAGCAGTAATTCTGAAATAGAAGGTAATGCTCCTATAAGAGAAGGAAATCACACTGATGAACTGAAGTCAATTATAGTTAGTAAAGACCAGGTTATTGAGAAAACTGTTTCAAGGCTGAACATCTGTGAGCAAGAGTTGCAGTTGAAGCAACAGGAAATCAAACTGCTTAAAGATCAATTGAATGCTGCCCATCATGCTAATAGAACTGTTGATGGTGACAAGAATGAGGGTACAAAGGTTGCAGATTTTTTAAATACTCATCCAAGCAATATGGTAGGTCTATCAAAATATTTTAGTTAGCTCGATTACGACATTAGTCTTGCACTTCATAATGACCTTCTACTTTCTTGGATTTAGATGGGAACTGAAAGCACAGTGGATCCTCTCGAAAAAGCTACTCTGATGTCTCGTATACAGGATCTGGAGCAGGAATGCCATCACTTGACAGTCTGCCTTCATGAGGAACAAGCAAAAACAAAATATTTAGAAAATGAGGTATTTAATTTATAAGTGTTATGTGCAAGTACAATATGGTTTCCCTATGTTTGATTAAAATTGATATGTTAATTACCCTTCTTCAGTGATATTTTGCTGCAGTATTAAATAAGTGCACTCGAGAAAGCAGTGTAAAATGTAGGTTACAATACACACAGAGATGATTACTGTTTGTCATTTGTGTGTGTGAGAGAGAGAGAGAGAGAGAGAGAGACTGACTGACTGACTGACTCTGTCTTCCCTACACACTTGTCTGTGTTTTGATATTTGTCTTTACAGAGAGTTGCAACCTTTGCTCATTATATTTACTTTCTTTGTCAAAGTATGGTTAAAGCACAGTTTACGAGTACGTGACTGGTGCTTCACTTGTAGACATTGGCGATAGCGCGATGAATGGCGGGAGGTGAAGGCAGCAAATGAGGAACTGAGTTCTTGTGGCCAATAAGAAATAGCTTTAGTCTTTAGGGTTTGTAAGCATGTATTACTTAAGAGGATAATTAATACACTTGTCGAATAACGTGTCAAGCATAGAGCAAGAACAGCATTATTTATTTATTTCATGGCGGACAGAAAAGATTATTCCCCTCATCCTCTGTCAGTGGGTTTTGAAAGAGCATGCACTTTCTCGAAGTGCAGCAGCCAGAGGTGATGGTTGTATGACTGTGTTGTGTGCCTGTGTGATTGTGTGAGTGTTCAATTTTCTGAAGAAGGCCAGGTTCGACAGCTGAAAGTGTTGTATATGTGTCTCTTTTGTATGTGCCTGTCACAGCTTGTCGCCACGTCTTCGTGGTGGGTTGTAAACCATCCACAGGTGGTTAGGCTGTAAGGTAGGGATTTTTTTAATGTGGCGGGGGAGGGGGGGGGGGACATGGCAACTATCAAAGTGTTGGTAGACAATAGGTATGATGTGAAGGTACGTGCAGATGGGACCATCAGTGAGGAATATGATACGGTGGGTTGAGGAATATCAGATGAATCAGATAAAGTTGAGGTTGTGAAAGAAAGATGATAAGCTGTCCTGGTCCTGAATCCAGCTCATATTGTCAGAAAACCTGAACCAGACCAGAGGTTTGGCATTTTGGGGTACTAGGAAGGGTTCCTCCATAACAGGTTGGCATAGGAGGTGCCATGTTAGTGCCCACAGTTATAACACAGATTTACCCTCAGTACGTAGTGCTTGACAACATACAGGACCCTTAAGATGCTAAAAATATCCATCTCTGCACAGGATGTTGGACATAAAAGACTTACACATGTGTAGTGTGGTTTGTTCTTACCTTTGTCTCATTAGTATGTACTACTCATGAAGAAAACCTACAAGACAATTCACTTGTGACTATCTAATACCCTGTTGTGTGATTATTTGTGTTCTTTGTAAAATACAAAAATTGAATAAAAATAAATTAATTAAAATGCTACAGTTACTGCAACTGTAACTGCTGATTATCAGAAACTAACAAAGGTTACTATCATATTTTATCCAAGATATGTTTGATGTATATCTGACTTGTACAATTAGCAGGCTGTGTATTGATATTCTGAAAATTCGAGACAAAGCAATACAGCTTTATTTCTGTACTTTTAAAATGCATGCAGAAATACCCATTGTTATTCCTTTGTATGTAACATAAATGCTTAGCTGTAATACTTTGGCCCCTTAAAATTAACTTTACACTAACAAATAATCAATGTTAGTTACAGGAAAAGCAGGAAAAGGCAGTAACTTTACAGAAGGAGTTGGACCGCTTGCGAGAACATTTGGTGACAGTGGAGGAAAGCTATACTCAGGAGACATTACGTGCTGAACAACAAGTGCAGAGTTTACAAGCTAGGCTGAGCAGTGCAGAGGAAAGACTGAAGTGTTCTTCCACAGCATATACATCAGCTAGGTAAACTACACTGCTAAGACTTTCATGATAGAGATGATATGTGATGAAATAAAATTTCTAGCACTAAATAAATAGGTGTACTTTTTTTTCATAAGACTGTGCCAAGGAGAGCCTCAAAAATGTATAACATGATTTAAATTAAAAAAAAATACATGAAAGAATATACTAGTCAAGCACATGAAGTTGACACTCAGTGACATGGATGCTGGCAGCGACGATAAGGGCATTTTTCATTTACAATCACTGCCATAAGCCACCACGCTATCTAGTATACATATTCAAGTACCATGCTTTTGAATGTGTCACAACCCACTTCGGCTAAAAATTTACACAGCAAGTATTCTGTGACCCACATTGTTCATGAGTGTGAGAATACAACAGTTCCTTTTAAGCCTAACATATTTTTATTCTCACCAAGGAAACTGGCAATGGGTGGTGCACACATAGCAATTAACAAGATGCTCATTAAAAGATGGTCTTGTACTTGCAAGTGCAACTGGCTCACAACTGTGTATGTATCTTCTTGGATAAAATAGAATAAGTAAAATATATGAAATTTACTATCCTCCCTTCCCATGGACACACACATTATACATATACAGGCCAAATCATGTAAGACATAATATCCCTTTTATTTTGTGAATGATTACTCAAATCAAATCGTAGTTTTTAGCACATGATAGTGTCACAGGTCACATATATTTTTGTTTTATGAATGGTTTTAGCACTGGTATCAATTGAGATATTGAAGCAAGTACTTTTTTTTTTTTTTTTTTTTTTTTTTTTTTTTTTTTTTTTTTTTTTTTTTTTTTTTTTTTAATGGAACTGCTTGCTTTTTACAACTACATTCAATAGCTCTTAAGAATTCATTTGTTAATATTGATGTTATCATAAAAGAGTAATGTCTTAGAATCTGAGGACATGATGGTTGGAATCAGTGTTGGCATTGCAAACATTACCAAGCAGGCATCCCAGACAAGGCTGCATAATTGTATAGCATAAAGTAGGCCTGCATAATTGTAGTATCGCTTTGTTTCCCCAGGAACCAACCAAAGATCTGTAGTGGGTGCATTTCACCTATTAATGATGTATGTGGACATATGAAACAGGTTAGAAGCTTAAGAAAACTACTTTGCTTTTTTTTAACTTTCTGGATGTATGTGAGCTGAAAGAGAGCACCGTCGGGCAGTGCACCCAGACCCAGAACTGTATTTGGGTGCTGACCTACTTCGTGTTGAAGATATGCATCACTTCTTGGGCATGCTGTTCGATGTCCGGCTCATGTGGGTCCACCACCTACAACAGCTTCGACAAAAGTGTTGGCGGTACTTAAACATACTGTGCTGTCTCAGCCACACTGCTTGGGGAGCCACCCGTCCAACCCTCTTACAGCTTTATAAGGCTCTCATCCATTGATGCCTGGATTATCTAAGATTTGGCAGCCCCTTCTGTGCTTCAGGTCTTACACCCCATCCTATATGCTTGTGTTCGCTTGGCAACGGGAGCTTTTCTTAAGAGCCTGGTGACAAGCCTCCTCGCTGATGCTGGGGTTCCCCCACTGCGTTTGCCCTTGTATGTTGCCCGCGTTCACTCCTCAGTCCATCATCTGAATCACAGGCTCCTCTTTCCAACTGCTGCACTCCCGTACTCACAAAGACGGCCTCGGTCGGGTCTCTCGATCACAGACAGTGTCCATTCTTTTCTCTCCTCACTCAAGTCCCTTCCCTTCACTCCCACTTTCCACTACTCTTCCCATACACCACCTTGGTGTATTCCTCATCTGCAGCTAAGGTTCGACTTGTCCTGGGATTTGAAAGCCTCCATTTCACCATCGATTCTTCGTCACTGGTTCCAGGAACTCGTCGACTCGTTCCATGGCGCGAAAGTCATCTACACTGATGGTTCCCTGGTAGACAGCCACACTGTGTACGCCTATCTCCATGGTGACCTTTCTGAACAGCGGTCCTTGCCAAGTGGGAGTAGTGTTTTCACCGTGGAGCTGGTTGCTATTTCTAGCGCTCTGGAACATTTCCGAGCCTGCCCTGGGGAGTTGTTTGTCACCTGTAGCAACTCCTTGAGTGGCTTGCAGTCACGTGACCAGTGTTTTCCTAAACACCCATTGATACAGGTTACCCAAGACTCTGTATCCACCCTGGTCAAGTCAGGCCGATCTGTGGCCTTCGTTTGGACCCCTGGCCGTATTGACATAAGAGGGAATGAACGTGTTGATCAGTTGGCCAAGCAGGCCACGACATCTTGGCCTCTGCAGATCGGCCTCCAGGACAGAGATCTCCATCGGGAGTTGAACAGCAAGGTTCTTGGGCTTTGGAATGCTAAATGGGCTGATTTGAGAGTACCATATAAGCTTGAAGCAGTTAAAACCTCCACAGGTACTTGGAGGGCCTCTCGTCGGGAACCTGTGCTCTTTGCCGACCGCATATTGGCCATACATGGTTAACCCATGGCCGAGAGGACCCACCAAAGTGCCATTGTGTTACTTTGCTGACAGTGGTCCACATTTTAATGGACTGTCGGCTTTTAGCCTCTTTGAGGCACTTCTTTACTCTGCCACCTGCACTTCCTTCAATTTTAGCTGATGATGCCTCGATGGTGTTAGGTTTTATTTGCACAGCTGACTAGTGGTGGGTTTCTTTGCCCAATTTCTTGAACCCCCTACCCTGGAAGAACTTTTAATCTGTTGTCTTTTATTTAGTGTGTCTCTGGTTCTTAACTGGAGGTTTTAAGTGTGTACAGAGTGGTGGCTCATTGAGTATTATCCTTGTGATCAGTTAGTCACATTCTTCTGCTGTAATATTTTCATTTTGTTGTCTATTTCATCAACAATCAATGTGTCTTCCATTTTAAATTGTCGTTTTACCATCGACTGACACTCTAGCCATAGTGTGTAGTAAATGTAGAGTGCTTAGTTTTATGCGTGTGAACTCTTGGCTGGGAATGGGGGACTGATAACCCAGCAGTTTAGTCCCCTGTAAACTACTTTTTCTGGATAGATGGAGTTATAGACATGAATTCATTTAAAAACAAATTGTACTTTCTGTTTACATCTGTTTCCCTATAAACAGGGCTCCAATCTGTCTCTTTTAGGCTGTCATTAAATTTTTTCAGAGCCTCTTCATTTATTATTCTAAAAGATTTCCAAGAATGCTCAGGACTGTTATACACACACACACACACACACACACACACACACACACACACACACACTGATCTAATTGGGTCTAAACAATTGACTACCATGATCAGAAAGGCCAATAATTGAATGTACAGTGATCTGATTGCATTTAGATTTATCTATAAATATATTATCTATCAGACTTTTACTGTTAAAAGTAACCCTAGTTGGGAAATCTACAAATGCCATCAGATTATAAAAAGCCATTAAATGTACTAAATCAGCTTTGCTATTGCTCTCATTTAGGAAGTCAATATTAAAATTACCAGTAATTATCAAGTTCTTGAACTCTGAGTACAGCTTGGACAATAAAGAATCAAAGTGCTTCAGAAATACAACCAAATTCTCTGAGGGAGATCTATAGAGTGCTAACACTAGAACTGTGAAGTCATTTGCAGTAATCTCAATGCCACCTATTTCAATTTGTTGCTCTATACAGTGGTTCTTTGAATCTAATGTGTTGTAAGATATGTTGTTTTTTACATAAATTACAACTCCACCTTTTGCCTTGATAGATCTACAGGAATGTGTTGCCTGACAGTAACCACTTAGCTGCAATCTTTCAATATCTCTCATGTGATGTTCACTAAAACATAATACATTTGTATCTTTTTATCCCCTGTGGTAACTGTAACAGAACAGTAATGTCATTTTCTTTGTGAAAAATTGTCATTGCATTGGGATTAGATGAAGATGTATACTTTTGCCTAAAAAGTTATCTGAAGCTACAGAAGCAATTCGTTCATTACAAACTGTTTCCTGAAAAATTTGTGTCTGAAACTGAGTCTGACAGGATTGCTGGAGCCAATTAAGGGCAATTGGTTTCAACTTTGGGGTACCTTTTTGGACTTCTTCCAGTATTTTTGTTTTTAAAAGGATACTTAATACTTTTTTCCTGATCTTCTCAGGTGCATACTGTGTTTTGTAAATCCAAAACCACTTATATCTACAACACAAGTATTGTTAAAATGTATACACAACTTTGTTAACTTAGAGTTCGTTTGTGAGATACACTCATTTACACTGGACTGTGAGAATAAGTCATAACTCTGCCCATGTTAGAAAGTTTTCACAGTCCGATTTATTGATTATAGGCACCGAACAAGGTGTTATAATAGCAGCGGAGAATACATAAGTGAGAGTGAGTATGGTTTGTGCCACTCTTGTATAGCCAGTCTAAGTGGCACTGAAGGACCGCAGACCCGGGCACCACTAGTCTGATGGTCTCCATTCCACAGCTGTGGCCATAACTATGTGACACTCGTTCAAACTGACATGCTGTTTCACTGCATGACAATAAATACCTGCTCTTATTGGCTGTATGGCGCAACAGTCATTGTCTTCAATCCAAAGATGTGTGTGTCGTAGCTCTCCAAACTAGGCTAACTTGTGCAAACCTCTTCTTTTCTGCATTACTAATGCAATCTATGTGCATTTGAATTTAATGCACTTACTGCACTGGCTGCTTATTCAGTAATAAAGTTAACTAATATATTGCTTTTCATTTCTGTCTGTCCAAAACTGCGTATTTGAGAAAACGTTTGTTTATTTCTTCAGTTAATGTCTATCATTTCAGACCTCTCTGTATCCATTTCAAGATGCATTACTGTGGGATATTTCATAATATTTTGTTATCAAAAATCTGTTTACGTTTTGATATTGTTTCATCATAATAATGAATTGCATTGATTGTTCTTTATGTAGTATTCTGGTGAATCAACAAGTGGAAGCTCTCCAGAGCCAAAATCAAATACTAATACAGCAAAAGGATGAGGCATTCTCACAGTTATCTGCTGCTGAGGACAAAGTCCAGAAACAGGAAGCTGCACTACGAAATTTGCAGGCCGTGCTAGAGCGTTTTCAGAAAGGTATCCATCACAATGTAAATTTGGGAAAAAAATTATTAGTTACCAAATGTTGATTTTGTTAAAGTGAGAGATGTGCTTACATAATATTTATCAGAAACAAAACTTCTAATGTTGCATGTTGTACAGTTCTATAGTTAAAAATAATAAAATATGAGAATTAAAAAAATTGTTTTTGGAATAATGTTCAGATAGAGATATTTACGTTCACTGGAATAATGTATGAACGTCACTGAAAAATAAGCAAATGTTAGTCAATTTTTATAGCTTAACTTTAATATTCATTATGAAATGTTTTGATCACAGACAATTTGAGTGGATATGATGATCCTCTTCTTTCTCATACATCTCCGGCCATGTAGTTCGGTAACTTTACACCTATATATTGTGTGGAATGTTATCTTGAATAAAAAATGAAGTTTGTAGCACTTTTTGTAAACACATCCATATATTTATACTTTTAAAATGAATACATAGCAAGACATCTACACCCATTGAAAGTAGATACAAGACTAAACAAGTGATACATCAGCTAATTGACCATCATATGTTTCCAAAACATTTGATAATCATTCAAAGTTTATTGTGTTCTTACTCCTGTTACTATAACATAAAACTACTTCTCTGATACATCAAAAACTTAATTTCCCTGGAATTATATAATACCAAATATTTAGAAATTCTCACATAAAATTATAAAATAAATAAAATAAAAAAATTATTCCTTTCCTCCCCTGGTATAACACCTCATGGTAACATCACAATGTTGACATTCAGCTAAAGTGGATAGGGTTTATTACAGTCTTCTAAATGTGAATAACGTCATTATACTATCCTCTGTGTACAATAACTGCAGTATGTTTATGTTTTGACAACAGTGATACAATTCATGTTTATATGGATGATTAAATAAATAAAACAAACTGTATATGTACTTGGCAATGCCAAATTAGATGGTTGAAAATGAAACCATACTGTACACATACTGTATACTAGAAAGTTGTAGGTTTGACAGTTTCATCAGTGCAATAAGAACTTAGGCAGAATCTACATAACGTCAATAGGGAAAAATGAATGTAATGAAAGTCTCTGTGGATATTGTTAGAGTTTTAGGGTAGGGATTCAATTACATGGTTCTTAACTGTATGTGCCTAAGCCTGACAAAATCTGAACACTTTTTAGAAATTTTTCCTTTCCATGTACATTATTCAGGAGAGTTCAGAATAAATTATTCTCTAAAGACATCGCAAAATTTTGACTGGATACAGAGGAAACAACTAGAAAGGCTTTTAGATTAAATACATTAGTTAGAGTATGTCATGGGATAATCCAAGATGATGCTTTCTTACCGCTTCAGGATGAAATGTGAAAGGGTTAAATAGTTGATCATTTATAATTGCAGTAACTTTTCATTTGCTTAGAGAGAGGACGGGGGGAGGGGGGGGTGAGAGTTAGTCTAGACTATTTACGTTTGTGCTGAATGTGAAATACATTATATGTAGCTGTACCACGATTCTGACAACCTGAAAAGATGAAGCATATCACCATTGAGCTTTCATCCAGAATTTTCTATTTTCAATTTAATTTAGTTATTGTTGGTTGGACATAATACTCTAGTCCTTTCAGTATTAAAAGGGATACACATTTTAAAGTAATATTGAAGAAATTTTAATAATTGACGTATGACTATAAAATTATTTCTGTCCTGTTTATGAATGTTCTTCATATTTACATTCCAGATAAAGAAAGAGAAGTATCTGCTGAAGTAATGAAAGTTAAAAAGAAATTGCAGATATCAGAAAAAAATAAGGAAGAATTAATAGAGGAGATACAATCTTTGAAGGTAATACAGGTTCCAGGAATCATTACACAAATATAAAAACTATTATTATTATTATTATTATTATTATTATTATTATTAGTGTGTGTGTGTGTGTGTGTGTGTGTGTGTGTGTGTGTGTGTGTGTGTGTGTGTGATGGAGGACAATAATGAAGGGGGTGGTGCAGAGTGGTTACGAGGAAAATGTAGGTAAGTAGATTCATTAAGTTTACCTCTGAGGAACTTGATGATAAAGAGGTACACTTTTTCATTCTACAGATGATCCTGGAGTCTTTCAACATTTGAAAAGACAATACTTCATGGGTAAATTCAGGTAGAGGTGTAAAAATAGACAGTGATGCTGTTGTGTGCAAGAGCAAATTTGTTGGTCTGTGTTCTATCGACGACATTTTCTCAAATGACACATCTTAATTCAGTATATCTTTTTTTGTGACAATATTGCCTTGATGCACTATTTTTAATGCATTTAGTGTATCCTTACATTTGAGGTGGTCCAACAATTTGATTATTTGATATATAAATATCCATCAGAATTTTCTGTTGAAGGTGATTCTTTTTTCCATTCAATTGTGATTTTCTTCCACTTTCACAGTTAATAAGAGTTCAACAGAGAATCCAAAAAGAAGAAAAAACATAATTTCAGTGGGTTAGCAGATGTTGCCTATCTTCTTGGAGAGAAAAAAAATGATTGCATCCATAGCTGGATGCTTCTATAGCTTCTATTGTTTTTGTATCTTTTCGCTAAAAGCAATTGCAAGGGAACAAATACCATATATTTCCACAGATAAGACGATGGCTGAATCATAAAAAAAAGGCCCCAAAATTCGAGATCGTCATATACGACGATAAAAGAAAATTGATTGAAATTTAGTCTGAAATTGGTAATTTCCTAGATTTCTTGCATAACGCGGCTTTGCCTCCAAACTATATACAATAATAAAAAATTCATTGAAATTTAGTCTGAAATTGGTAATTTCCTAGATTTCTTGCATAACGCGGCTTTGCCTCCAAACTATATACGATAATAAAAAATTCATTGAAATTTAGTCTGAAATTGGTAATTTCCTAGATTTCTTGCATAACGCGGCTTTGCCTCCAAACTATATACGATAATAAAAAATTCATTGAAATTTAGTCTGAAATTGGTAATTTCCTAGATTTCTTGCATAACGCGGCTTCGCCTCCAAACTCAATTTAGTGTTTCTGAACTGTAAATTCTGTCACTACGCTCCCTCACATACTAAAATAAAAAACTTCTTGTTTAACCTATACCTAACCTTCTTAAGTCTACGTTACAAATAACTTTTTTTAAAGTGAAAATTAGGTTACGTATAGGCCAAACAAGAAATTTTTTCTAGTACGTGAGGGCACATAGTGCGCGAATCTCCAGTTCAGAAACTTTCACTTATTCCATACATATCGTTTTGAAACATATCAATTGATTCAAAAATAATATCTCAATATATCCAGAGTCGCACTGAAATAGTTAAAGTATATTTATGTACAGAGCAGTGAAAGGTTTAAAATATTTCGGAGCTATACGCAACAATTGCAGCTTCCTTCGACATCCTTTATCTTCTGTTCTCGAGCAATTTCGTGTGTGTTCACCTGCATGATATGTGCATTAGCATGATTAAATGTCGTCTCGGCGAAAGAAATTACTTTTTTTAAAACTTTGTGGTGTAAAAAAAAACCATGCTTCTTCACAATCGGATTCAACATTGCACTACATGCACAAAATTTCAAAATCAGGCTGCAAACAGTGGGAAAAAGCGTGAAATCCAGGTGTGCCAATCACGAAAACTACTTACGGCATTTTTTGTGCATTTTTCTGAACTTCCTGAAGCTTAGCCTCGGAATCTAGGTCACAGGCATAGTTTTAGATACCGAAAACTGGATGAAAAAGTGCGGCATACATTTGGGTAGATACGGTAACTTGGGGGTCGTCTTATAGGCCAGATATATGCTTAAACTATAAAATTTTGATTAAATTTATACCATGTCTTATCTGCAGAAATATACGGTAAATCTGTTAACTGCCCATGGTTCCCAAAAAGTCAAATTGGTAGCAGTGTAGAGTCAAGAATGTTGGTGGACAAAGATCTTATATCTGACTTGTCAAAGGCAGATACATTGATAATTGATTAGACAAACAACATATGTAAGAGGATGAGAAAGGTAGCTAATGTTTGTGACTGTCCTTGAGTTTAAAGGTCATGAGGTTAGGCATATATTGAGAACAGAATATGATGGGCAATGATTCCAGGCCTGTCTTGTCAAAGGATTAATGGATTTCTATTTATGCCTGTATTGTTAAAAGAAGATCTAACACAAAGAGAAATGTATTATAGCTAATCTATCCTATTCTCTGTAGATAGGACACAGTTTAGAATCATTTGCACTGGTGGTTGTGAGGAGACCTATAGAACAAATAAGTCTTTACTCATTTTGATGATAGTGGAATTCAGTCTATAGTGTAGCAAAATCTTCATAAATGTACACAGTGTTCCAGGTGAGTAGTGTGAATCAAAAATGTAATATAGGTAATGCTAATTAATAGTGCATGTCTCAAAGGCTCTGATGAGCTAATGAGACTGTGCAAGTGTGTGGCTATGTAATTTACCTGCGGCTATGTAATTTACCACCACTCTCGTGTCAGTGGAAAGTGCCACACACCACATTTGTAGTTGCGGTGGTCACTCACTCGGGACCTAGCTGTGGCAGGAGTTTATACTGTGAATAACTGTGATCTATCCTCCATGTTGATAGTTAAACAGAGAGGGAAATCTGAGTCACTGTTGGATATTAAAATGGCAAAAACTTCTATTATTTTTGATGCTGACTGATACAAATGTGGCTTCTTGCAGACGCAGCTGGGAAAGGCTAATGAAGGACTCAGTGCAGCAGCTCGGCTTGGAGAACAACTTGATAGGAAAACAGAAACCATAGCCAGCCTGAAAGAGAAAGGTATTGTTATCAAACAGTTCTTGTGATACAGGTCTATAAACCGCAAAATTCTCTCTCTCTCTCTCTCTCTCTCTCTCTCTCTCTCTCTCTCTCTCTCTCTCTCTCTCTGAGTGTGAAGACGTGTGTGTGTGTGTGTGTGTGTGTGTGTGTGCACTGTAAGTCGTGAAAGGAGTTGTCCAAAAAAATTAGCAAAACTTTCAATCTTATTGTTGCAATACTTCTTGTATACAAAATTTTGGTGTTACTGCTCTTTGTAGAGCATCTAAATAAATTGGGGGGAAACAGATTCAATTTGTGTAAAAAAGATAAACAGAGAAAGGAAATTGAATCAAGAGGAATCCTCAAATTCTTATTTATCAAATGAAGAGCCAAAGTTCCTGTGTTGTGGTAGTTTGAACACTGTGTGAGAACTGTTAACAGTAAAATAAATTAGGAGTGTCATTCTATTGAAATTTTGTGGTGTGGCTAGGATTCAAACCCAGGGTTTCCTGCTTACTAGATAGACAATTCAACCATTCAGCAGCAGTGGCCTTATGGATATGAGCCATGGAACATAAAATGAGAAAATCTTTAAATGTAGGCCTATCATTGTTCCCTTCAATCTTCAAAACTACTGGATGAATCTTCATGCGGTTTTTACAGGAAACATGGGAAAGTTTGGGTCAAAATATAGGCATACTTTTATTAAAATCGAACCATCTTGTCTGGGTTTTTTCTTTTTTTTTTTTTTTTCAACTACTAAAAACCACTCATCTCCAAAACTAATTCACGAATTTGCATGAGGTTTTCACAGGTAACTTGAGCATAACTGGGCAATATATACACTTTATTTTATGAAAGTCGGATCACAGAAAAATGAATATCTTCATTTCAATTTTTTTATCTACGACCGTTATGTTTGTCTGTCTCTTTGAACACAGATATCTCCAAAACTACATGATGAATTTTCATGGGGTTTTCACATGTAACTTTAGAATGCCGTGTGATTCAATAAAGGCTTCAATAATTAAAATCGGATCACAGAAAATATATGTATCGTAATTTAATCATTTGCTTCAAAGCCATCTTGTATGTCTATTTATTGAGGGTAATCTCCAAAAGTACTACAATAACTTTTATGAGTTTCCACCAGTAAAATGAGAATAGTTTGGAGAGTAACACAGGCTTAGTTTCATCAAAATCGGATGAGAGGAAGGAAAGATATTGAAGTTTTTGTGTATACTATGCTTATAAGTATGGTGTAGAACAGCAAATCTCCAACAGTACTACACAAAATTTCATGGGGGTTTCATAGGTCAAATGGGAGTACCTTGGAACAACATATAAGCTTCATTTAATTAAAATTAGATCAGGGGAAGAAAAGATATTGTAATTTGTAGTTTCTGGTGTATTTAATGCTTGAATTGCAGCATAGTATAGCAAAGATCCAATAGAGGCGCTGTTACTGACACAGTATACCAAATAACTAATAGATGGCAGTGCCGGATTGTTTATTCTTATAACTAAAGTGTAATACACTGAAACAAAGGCTATGATTTTCCTTATGGCAGTGGTGTAGTATATTGATGTTGGTAACGGCCGTTGAATCCTTTTTGAAAAATCAGTCAAATACGAAGACGGGAATAATTCTTAGTGTTGATAATTAAAGAAATAATTAATGTTGTTCCGATCAGTAAATTAATGATCCCCCAAAAGCAAATATTTTGTTGCCAACATTAACGTACTAAACCGCTGTCACTGCAAGTAAAATTTAACCCAGGTACGTTGCAAAAAAATAATTTTTTACTAGCTGTATCCCGCATGCCTTGCAATGCCATATAAAGAAAAACAAGTGCTTCTTTCTGTGGTTATCATTTGAATTTAAAACATAATGACATTCCTTTGCATCTATTGATGCTCTAATTTACTTAAGAATTTATGTAGTTCCCTTTCTGATTTTGGTGTATCCTCATTACAGTTTGAATGCGTTCTGTTTAGGAATGCCTCGAAAACGCCATAGTACTGGAAAGGACAAAGTGAGGTGACATTAGTTACATAGTACATCAAATAACTAATTATGGCATTGCTGCGTTTTTTTCATTCTCATAACAATGGTGTAATACACTACAAGAAGGGGTACAATTTTACTTATGGCGGTGGCGTTGTGCGCTGATGTTGGCAACGGCCATTGAATGCTTTTTCAAAAATCAGTCATGTAGAATAAGGGGAATAATTCTTTCTGTTCATGATGAAATAAATAATTTATGCTGTTCTGGTCAGTAAATTAATCATCCTGTTAAAATGAATAGTTCGTTGCCAATGATAGCAAACTAAATTACTGCCACTGCAAGTAAAGTTTAGCCCAGGTAGGACACAAAACAATTTTTTTTCTTTCTAGCTGTATCCCATTTGCTTTGCAATGTCGTGAAAAGAAAAGAATCTATATATCTATGGAGTGAGAATTGACTAGAGTACCTTCTCAACATTAAGCTAGAATTACCATGTGATATTGAGACAAATCCACTCTTTCCATACATTTATTTGCTCTTACGATCGGTTTGTACCGCAATGGCTGCAAAGAAGCCTCACATCTTTATCGCAGAGCAACGACGTATCGTGAAATAACATGTCAATAAATGTGTCACTGAAGCAACAAGAAAGTTGAAGAAGCATTGGTAAAAGGGCAATCCGTCTTAACTGAACAGAAAAGGACCAAGATGAAGTCATCAGTTAGTAGATTTTTGCAAATACCAGGTGATATTTCCATCTTAATGTTGAGGACAGAAAATCTGTTCTGTGCATCTGAATGCTCACTCCAGAGATATTCCTGCTCTGTACCTGCGTCTAGAGATAATATACACAAGCGAGTGACTTACTTTTGGTGCAGACTACATTAAGATAAAGACGTCTTCTTTTGCAGAGACAATTGTACTGAGTTATAATCCAACTTCTGAATATATAGTTCTATTACACAAGATCAATTTCAACTTTGTGCTTTACGAAGTAATCACTGCAGGACATGAGGACATGTATTAGCTGATAGAGTGGCTGATGCTGCTAACTCAGTGAAGACAATTCACTGGAAATATTACTATATTTAATGGAAAGTTCTATACAGACGATCAGCTGACGCTATTCCTTCAACAATTACCCAGACTTACTTTATCACATATTGACACCACCATGACGTCTTATTTAAACCGACATGAACTGCTCTGTTGATTGAATTAAGACTTTCAGTATTTGCCGACTTTTTGATAATATGGAGCACTGCATACAGAATAGTTACATTGCAACATTCTAATACTTCAGCATACATTTACTGTGAGAGATAAATAGTTTAGTACTACACCATAGAACCAGTACGTGGCACTGTTATTATTATTATTATTATTATTATTATTATTATTATTATTATTATTATTATTACTATTTGTCATCTCAATGATAGAAGTGTTTTCAGAAGTTTATGCCAGGCAGACAATTACACACCTCAATCTTAACTTTATGAACACAAACTAACAATGAATTTACATCATTCCAGAGTACGGACTTAAATGAATTTCACTTTTAGTATGAAAAACAATTATGAACATTCATCATTTTCGACAATGACTTCTACTTTGACATCTGGCTAGGAGAACTGAGTTTATTGTCAGAACGATCCAACAAGGATTCTAGTTTTGCTGACATAGCTCCAGAACCCTAAAAAACCACGATATACGCAGCTCCCTCTTTAACAACCGTTGTGAAGCATGGGCATATTAGCTAGTAAGAAAATAATTCTATGTTTCTCCTTCTATTCAGTATCTTTGATATATCGAGACAAAATATGCGTGTAGTTGTCCTCCTGTTTATTTATGTAACAGATATTAATCAGTATAATGTTGTGTAAACTTTATAGTGTTTGCTCATTGCACAAATTAAACTTTTGTGTGTGCAGATGCCAAGTGTTATTTGTAGACAACTTTCTTGCACTAGCATGCTAATATTTTTTAAATAATGTTTGAATGTTGTACAAACTTGAGCATGATAATTGTGAAATATAAATGGTCTAAGAAAAGTATTTACTCTCATGCTTGTTGACAGCATCTAGGAAGAACTGTAGCATGTATCCTGCAGTATTTCTCAAATTACTATAAATTTGTTTTCCATGCAATATTCATGTCAGTTGTGAGTGTATTGGGTGTAGTTCTACAATATTCAGCTTTCTGAAGGAAGTATGAAAGGCAACAATTGTCATCTTTGAAGAAAGATTTGAAGAAATATTTTGACAATGTTGACTGGAAAACATTCTTTTCAATTCTGAAGGAAGCAAGGGTATAATATAGGGAGTGGAAAGTTATCTACAATTTGTACAGAAATCAAACAGCAGTTGTAAGCATTAGATGTGAAGGGGAATAGGGCAGGGTTGTAGCCTTTAGATAATGTTATTTAATCTGTACATTGGGCAAGTTAAGAAAGAAAGCAAGGAGAAATTTAAAAACCGAATTATAGTTCAAAGAGAACAAGTAAAAACTTTGCAGTTTTCCAATGATATTGTAATTCTGTCAGTGACAGCAAAAGATGTGGAAAAGCAATTGAATGGAATGGACATTGTCTAGAAAGGAACATATTATATAAATATTAACAGGGGATAAAAAAAGAGTAATGGAATGCAGTCTAAGAAAATTGGATGATAGTGAAGGAATTAGATTAGGCAATGAGACAATAAATGTGGTTAGATGAGTTTTGTTACTTGGTCAAAGAACAGATGATGTAAAATGCAGAAGGACAATGGAAGAAAAAGCACTTCTGAAGAAGAAAAATTTGTTGACAATGAATATTAAGTGTTAAGAAGTCTTTTCTGAAGCCATTTGTCTGGAATGTAGCTTTGTACGGCAGTGAAATATGGGCGATAAATAGTTCAGAAAGAAAGAGGGTAGAGGCTATTGAAATGTGGTGCTACAGACGAATGCTGAAGATTATGTGGGTAAATGGCATAACTAGTGATGAAGTAATCAACAGAAGTGGGAAGAAAAAGAATTTTTGGCCTACCTTGACTGGTAGAACATATTCTTAGACATCAAGGAATCGTGAATCACATTGGAGAGAAGTGTGTGGGATAAAAATTGCCAGGGGAGACCAAGAGAGGAATGGGATCATCCTGGCACGACTTGTCAGGAATCAGGCAATTGGCATAGGCCTTCTTGCACATGATAAGTGTGATTCATCCCAATAGTGGTGGAATCTTTGTCTGCAAGGAGGATGACTAGGTTGGGATCTGTTTTGAGATTGTATAAAGCTGTCCTTTCTTCTGACAAAAGTTTGTTATTCTAAGGAAGGGACTCTGGGAAGGTTGGTGATACAAACTTAGAAGTGAGGAATTCCTATAAGGTAACCAGATAGTGGTTAGGTGGGAGTGAGTGTGGGTCACAGTTGGATGGTGGTGAATCGGAAGAGGCTGATTCAATGTTAGAATTAGATTGGCTCTGATTGAAGGGATTGGTGACAAAGTAGTTCTTCAATGTAGGGATTGGCAGAAGGAAAAGAGGTCTTTGACAAGTCCAACATTGTTAATTTTGGGTGTGAGGCTGAAGGTGAGATCTTTGGGTAGGAATGAAACTTCTCTGGAGGTTTTTGACAAAGTTTTACGGCAGTGTTCCGGGTCTGTTTAGGATTTGGGTATTGTTGATTGTTGTTGGGAAGTTCTGGGGGATGTGGCAAGTGGAAAAAGTCTGCAAGTCATGTTGTATGTGCTACGAGGGGTTCACAGGGAGGAACTCCTTGGGTGGGGTAGGGGTTAGGATAGTGCTGCCTGAAGATAGCGGTAGAATGGCAGCAGGCTGGGTAACTTATGGAGGTAGTGTCTTAAATGCTCCTCCAACTCCTGGAGTGCAAGGGATTCAGTTTGTGATATGGAATGTATATAGTGTGGAAGTGGGATTAGGTTTTACTGAAAGACAGTTTTCTGAAATGGTGGAGAAAGATGGAGTGAGGATGCTGTTGAAAAATGGGAAGTGATAGAGACATGGTCAAATGGAGGCTTAAGAAAGTTGGGGAGGGGGTTGTTGGAGCTGGATAGTTGAAAAGTATGAGTTAAAATACACAGAAATACTTAAATATCTAAAAGCATGCAAAAAAATATCATTTTCTCACATAATTATGCACGATCACGCAAAATTATGCATCAGTACCGAAAATTACAAACTAAAACACAAAGGATAAGAACTAATATGCAAACATTATGCACCAATATCTATAAATGCACAGCAATATACCAAATATCCCACCAGTAAGTAAAATTGTGAAACACTTGCATGTAAAATTTAAAAAAATCGCATAAAGGAAAGCAAGGATATGCAAAAATTCACACAAACAGGTAAAAATATACAAAAATGCATATAAAGTCAAGGGAAGTAGTGAGAAACAGATTCACAAGACGGATAGGATATGGAAAACATATGGTTATCTACAACGTTTTTATTAGTCAAGAGAGAGAGAGAGGGGTGGGCAGGAATTAAAAACATACTGTATTGGTTTGTGTGGCACCTGTAGGTGCAGGAAGGGAAAAATATATAAACAAATAAATAATAAATATCACAGGTAAAATATGTGGGGAAGAGGCAGAAATGAGTATGTGGGAATGGCTAATTTTTTGTTAGGAAATAAATAATAAGGTACAATCATGTGCATGATAGGGCAGCTTTCAAGTCTCTCATTGTTTATGACAACTTATCCTCTGAAATATGTGGCATACTATTACATATGGTAATTCTAAAGATACCTTCAGTTGTATATGTGCATATTGTTTACAAAATACATTGAAAATAGAGTTAGTAGTAAAGACATAATTAAAATCTCGTGTGGTGGGGTGGTTTATTATCGATCTTATTGTTTATGACCTCATATCTCACGAGCTATGAGTAATACTATGATATAATTTCAAACATAAATTCAGTAGTATATGTAAATCTGTCTGAAAAATATCTCACAAATACAGTTAGTAGAGGTGAAGTAATAAATTGCAATGGCATGTCAAATGCATGAGCAACAGAAAAGTAGTAAGGAATAAACTTCTCTCCATATATCATTTTTCAGGGGTTCTCAGCAAGTAGAAGTTTTGTAAAGGTTGGTAATTATGTGCAAAAGTTTGTTGCAAGTACACCAACTGCTCTTATTTTCAAATAGTCGACGAAGAAAATCTCATTATTTATGCATCACATGATGGGGCAACTTTTTTTTGCGACTCATGGTTTATGTCGTCTTATCTCTTGAAGTATATGTTGTAGGTGGTGCTTACACCTACACCTATTGTTGCCCTATAGTATAGAATGTGTTCAAAGTTGGTTGAAATTGTTCACTAGTTTAGGACAACATGTAGAACACTGTCTCATTATGTGCATGTTATTGTTCACGGTGTCATATTTTGTAAACTACTTATGTGTCATACGGGGTTCTTACTCTCACGGTAAGCAATATAGTTCCAAACCCACCAACCTCCCTCCCACATATTCATTTTTATCGTATGTATAGACATTAAATCGGTTAATCACAGGGTCATATTGCTTTGGAGGCAGTTTCAGTACCTATGTTCCAAGGAAATGGAGATGCTAAGGAAATGATGAAGAGGAAAACCAAGAGACAGATGGCCCAAAGATGTCAAAGACTGGTAATTTCTTTGATGATAGCTATGTAAGTCTAAAACTGTGTAACTGAATAAAGCAATGCTACAAAACATAATAAATATTGTAGCACTTTTAATGTGGAACTTTTTCTTGGAACACTGTACTGGGTTCAGTTGCTTGCCTGGTCAGATATTTTATCATTTGTGATTTGGTACTGTGTTGTTATTTCATCAACAATGTGTAATTCACCAAAGTGTTGCTGAACAAAGAGACTTGGACTAGGTGGTTAAAGTACTCTAGATGGTGTCTCTTGAGCAATAATGCCACATGATCATTTTATTAACTGTAGCCCCACTTCTTGAACATTAGCCCTGATGGTCCTAGGTAACAGTTTCAATACATTTTTACTGCTAGAATGTGCTGCATGAAATTGTAAATGACGTATCATATGATGTGGCAATTTCAGTATAAATTTGTAAGCAAATGACACTGAATTTTGAGACTGAACCTATCATTGAGTATGTTGGTGGCTCAATTAATTAATTAAACATCTGCAGTTGCCCCAGCACAATTAAGTCAGTTATTAACTAAATTAGTTGTCCTGGGATGGTCAGAGATGGTGGTCACGTATGCATGAGTTATGTCCAAGTGATTATGTGAATGTATGTTTGTCTCTTTCTGATGAAGGCTGTGAAAGAAACTTAAGTTTTGTGAATTTGAGTGTCTGTTCTACATGCCTGTCTGCAGCTCAGTGATTGCCTTTATGTTGAGTTGCTTTTGTATCCTCTATTATTGATGTTCCAACTGGACTCTCCATTTTTAGAATTACCCAATGTTAGTTTCTTACATATGTAGAAGAAAATTTGGGCGAATCCTCGGCCAAGAGGTAAGCACACTGGTATATTGGGATGTCAGATTCAAGTAATTGAATATACATGTAAGAATTGATTTCAGATGTGCCGAAATTATTAATCACTTGCTTTGCCTCAATCTATAATTCACTGTTATGTAAAATTTACCAGACTTTCTCTTGTCCTCCTCTGACTTAATCATTTTAGCCCCTCGAATATGTCAGCAGCCATGTATTTCTCATTTATTCTTTTCCTTGTGTTTGTTTTAATGTTTATGTAAAACTACAGGATGTTTTACTTACATAGCAGTAGTTTGAATGCTCTTGGAACCCACTTACTACATATAAGTGAAGGAAATCGCCTTTGTAAATTTCATTTTTATTACAGGAATATAAATAAGTCTTAAAGAGTGTTAGAACAATTGTGTGTTTCCATTGTTCTAGTTTCTTTTATTATTTTTAATTTCATGAGGGATTAATTCTTGTTCTGTGTATTATTACACAATGTTTTAGTGTATGTGTTTATTCTGAATAATAATTACATCTGAAACAAGTTTTAATAATTTTCAGATAGCTGGATTTTGTATTGGCATAGCATGCAAAATTCACTAGCTAGCTCAGTAAATTTCAGTGAGTTTGCTTTCTTATATTACTAGTTTGTTTGTTGCATTATATTAGGAAACAACTCTTACAGTCCACATTGCACATTATTCCATAACAATATGTGATGCTTTTTGTTTGTTTTGTATAAAGTAAGATATTAAACAATGCCTTTCACATTGCTTTCCTTAATATTAGCACTTAGTAGACAGCATTATCCCAAGATGCAGTTGACATTTGGACACAAGATGGTGTAAAATACACCCCGTGCAGGTAATTGAAACTGTGGCTCAAGGCCAAATATCAGTTGGTAATTCTGGGGTGAAATGATGTGAAAACCCAGATTGCTTTCTGATATGAGGCCTTTAGCCACGATTTTCTTCTTTGAGGCATAATGTTTAAAGCAACTTCAGCTTCATATACCATGGCTGTTTGGAAGCACACTCGCCTACTCCAGGAAAGAAAACTTTTTTTTTTTTTTGGTTATGTATATAAAAAGACAGACAGAAAAAGTACTCAACAGAGCAGGACTACAGAAGATGTGTGTCACATATAGGTGGGTCTTGTCTAACTTAGAATATGCTTTAAAATATGTATAGAATAAATTAAAATATGTTTTAGATACAGAAATAGTCATCAACAGCTTGTGTGGGCTTCAGATGTGTTAACCTGTGACATTCGGTATAAAATATGAACATTATTTATGGCACAGAATGTAAAATATTAAATTAAGAGAGGAAATAAGACGTCAGTGCATGGTGTGCTAGTTCAGACTCGCAGTAGAAATTCTCAACTGCAACTCCTAGATAGGCCACTGATAATTTTAAATAGAATTTAGTGCTTCATATTTTCTGCAGGAATGACTGTACTGTTTTGTTGAATTGTCAAGAGTTTATTAAGTAGACAGCACTGACATGTTGAAGAGGAGAGAACATTAATTCTGAATGGCTTAGTAGATTATAGTGCTTCAAAACAAAGAAGTGCAGAAGTTGATAATTCTAACACTTCATTGGTTTTTAGATAACAGAGGGAGAACCAGATGAAAAATTAATTAATCAAACAATCACATTGTTTCTAATTGTTTGTTACATATTGTATTGTATTCATTAATATAAACAAAGTATGGCATGATTAATAATACATAATGTTACCTGCACTGCATGTGTTATTTTGGATATATTATTTCACATTTATAGGAACAAAATGAGAAAATCAAAACACTATGGCATTGAGCTTCCGTCCCTTACAATATTGATTGGGGCAAAATGGGAGAAAACTATCACGATCATAAAATATACATAAAATTTGTTCATTTTACCATTTTTTGACTAGGCACTTCTGTAAATATACTGTAGTAAAGGAGCATTGAGTTTCCATATCTATTATGATCTTCATTTTCATTTAGTCTAATAAGTATACAATATCTTTTACTATTTATGCAGAAAAATGTGAAACAGAAGGATATGTGATAAGAAGAATAGTTTATTAAACAGTGTGTTGCAACAAGAAAGATTGCAAAACTAAACAGCAACAAAGAGTTTGCTATCTGTTCTGAATATATATATATATAGAAAACGGATAACTTACCCAAAGGACAGGCTGGTCGACAGACACAGATAAAATCACACACAAACACACATTATTAGCTTTTAAAATGATATTAATGATTCAGTGATATTTTGACCATCTTTTACTTGGAAACAAAAGATTTTTGAACACAAGACAGTGGTATAATATTTTACTAGTTCCATGGTATAAAATGTTCAGTCTTTGTCATCTTTACTGGATGTGTAGATCACTTTAGTGTGCATCTTACATATAATGGTCTTCAGTTCAAAGACTGGTTTCAGGCAGCTCTCCATGCTATCCTGTCCATTGCAAGCCTCTTCATCCTTTTGAACCTGCTTATTGTATTTGTCTTTTCGTTTGTGATTTTTAACCCACACAATTCCCTCCAATGTTAATTTGATGATTCCCTGATGTTTCAGAATATGTCCCTCTGGTCGATGTCTTCTCTTAGTGAATATATGGTAGAAATTTCTTTTCTTCCCAATTCACCTTAGCACTTCCTCATTATTTATGCAATCTAACCACCTAATCCTCAGCATTTGTCTGGAACACCATATTGTTCCGTCTGAACTTCTTATTGTCTACATTTAACTCCTGTAAAATGCTACACTCCAGACAAATGCTTTCAGAAAGGACTTCCTAATATTTAAATTAATATTGGATGTCAACACTTTTTGCTTCATCAGAAACGCTTTTCTTCCCATGGCCATTCTGCATTTTGTATCTTCTTTACTTTTGCCATCAGAAGTTATTTTGCTACCCAGATAACAAAACTCATTTACTACTTTCATTGTATCATTAACTAATCTAATTCCTTCACCATCACCTATTTTCTTAGTCTGCATTTCATTATCATTGTTTTCCACTTGGCAGTGTTCATCTTATATGCTCCTTTTAACACACTGTCCATTCTGTTCAACTTCTCTTCCAGGTCTCTGCCTGAATTACAATGTCATCGGCAAACCACTAAGTTTTTATTTCTTCTTCCTGAACTTTAATTTCTGCTCAAAATGTCTCCTTGCATTTCTTTACAGCTTGCTCAATATACAGATTGAATAAAATTGGTGAAAGGCTACAACCCTGTTGTACTTCCTCTCCAACCACTGCAACCCGTTGCATGCTGTTCAACTCTTATAACTGCTGTTTTGGCAGGAGTTGTGTATATATATATATATATATATATATATATATATATAATCACTGCTACCTACTGAATTTGAAAGAGTTTATTGCAACCAGCATTGTCAAAGGCTTTTTCCAAATCTACAGATGCTAAAAACATAAGGTTCCCTTTCTATCTTCTAAGATAAATTGTGATGTGAGTATTGCGCCCCATGTTCTTAGATTTCTCCTAAAGCCAAGGTCGAATTCTACCAGTTTTTTGATTGATCTGAAAATAATGTGTGTGTTAGTATTTTGCAACCATAACTTGTGAAACTGATAGTTAATTTTTCACACTTGTCTACACATGTTTTATTTGGAATTGGAATTATTATATTTATTTTGAAGTCTGAGGGCATTTTACCTGTCTCATAAATTTGCACACAAGGTGAAACAGTTTGTTAATGACTAGCAATTCGAATGATGTCAGCAGTTTAGAGGGAATATCATCTATTCCAGGCCATTGTTTTGACTAATATCTTTCAGTGCTCTCCTGTCTCATATCCATCTACTTGCTCATCCCTTTCTATAATGCCACCTTAGAGTTCATTTCCCTTGTTACCCATATGATCTTCAGAGATGTTTACTAATTTGCCTCTCAGAGCTACCCATTCTTCTTATACTGTTTTCCTTTTTCCTTAGTTTCAAACATGCATGTAAAAAATAAAGTAAATCTCACATACTCTGGAATACTTGTAGTCATTTGTACTTGGGCACATGACACCACCTCCTCTTTCGAGGCACTTGCAAGCTGGCACCAATTTCCCCTATCTTCTAAATAAAGCTTTATTTTGTGTCATAGATTTTGATCTATATTAGAACTGTTAATCCTTTAAACAATGTGGTCAGTTCGTTAACTCTTAATGCAATTGTTGTAACTTTATTCAATGAGCTCAGTTTGTAAAAAATATGAGTTCAAAGTAGTCACAGTTACCAAGTGGAAACAAATTGCTTAAGGCCATCTTTCATTCTTTTGCCAGTGGTGTAATTACTACATAAATGATCACTAGTGTCTACTCATCCTTTGTGTGGTTGTAAAATGTTATACCTTCTAGCTTTTTCTGAGAGCCTGTATCTTCAAAATCTTTCCATCATTATGCATTGTGGAGGTGAGTCCAACAGACTGTGATTTGGCAGGAACATATGACACCATTGTTAAATATTTCATAAAACGGAACATGCTTGAAGCTACTGTTTGTTTATTTGGCAAAAATTGTGGCAGAATATCCGGTTTGTTCTTTTCTAAGGATCCTACTGTCATAAATCTTTTTTACAAAAGCATTCTTGCAAGAGGCAAGCTGGTGTACTAGTTGTCAGTTGTCAGTAGTTATATTTCTGCCAGTACCTTCTAGAAGAATAACAAGGCCTTGCAGTACTGCTGAAGGCTTGTTTGATTTGTTGAAAGGAACATCTGGCAGTTTGCCTGCATAGATTTCATAATTTGTAAGATAAATTTTTTTAAGTCAACCGAAGCAATAATCTTTGTCATATTTCTTTTGCATTTTTGGCAGAAGGAACGTTGCCCTCGAAATGGAATTAGTTGCTCGTTAATTGTCGCATTTTCTCCAGGAGTGTAGGGATTCAAATACTTACCTTGCAAAGTGTGAAAACTTCAAATAGTACTTGTCAGTTTTTCTCCTCTCATTTCTAGTGCTCTTATCAAAGTGAATACACCAAAGTAAAAAAGAAATTTGGGGGGATGGAGGGGTAGGGGTAATTTTCTAAACGGCATAGTAACTGCAAATACACCAGGCCCACCTATATCCCAAGTCTTTCAAATGCAGATGGGAAGCTTTGAGAGTTCCTGTGTACACCAAGCGACTGAGAAAGGATTAAATCTCCACATGGTCAATGTGGTCACACTGCCACAATAGTATGGCAATCGTCCATTGTGTCAAGGGATTTGTAATTTCATATGTTGTGGAAGATGAACACGTGGTCTAATGTTCAATGAGCGACAGCTGTTGTAAATGCAGTCATTCCCAGATAGCATGGGTCACTTCCTGGGTGATGCAATATAAGAATGGGAGAGCATCAGAAAGCAATATGACTCAGAAAATGTGCTGGCGTATACAGACATGGACTTTGCAGAATGAATCTGTGGTAAAAAAATGAAGTGGAGAACAACTGAGACTCATCAGTGGGTAGAAGCTGTTGTCATCCTATTTTATTTTCCATTGCCCTCCTGAACCCTCCCCCCCCCCCTCTCTCTCTCTCTCTCTCTCTCCCCCCCTCCCCACCCCCACCCCCCAATACTTTGTTACATTAAGGAGTCCTTGTTAGCTTTACACTGTTATTAATCCTTGTTCCGTGACAGTATTCACTGAACATTCTTTACACCTTGTCCCAATTCATCATCATTATGGTGGCATTTCCAGATAATATTTCACTTTATGATGAAAAATTTATCTCTGCAATATTGGGAAAAATACTATGTGAATGCACACAGCATTAAAAATTGCCATTTAATTATGTTATATTCAAATAATATCCACTTAGCTGTAGATCTGAGATATGTAATAAATGTTTAATACTCCATAATGCATTTTATCAGCAGTAGTTCAATGCTTATTTTGAAGTACTTGTAAGGATATAATTTTTTAAAGAAAAATTTCCTCATTTTTTTTCTCTTGGAATTGTTACAGTTCTGTTTTCTCTCATTTTTATGTTTTTTTTATAATTATTTTTTCTTGATATCATTGTAACATAGTCACATTGTTATGAAAAATGAAATTTTGATGTTATACAACTAATTGTAGAGAATTATATAAACTGACTGTGCTCTCTGTAGTTTTATTGGTTATGCATGTGTAATCTCATGTGGTAACTGTGAGTGGAGTAAGAAAACTCAGATTGCCATGTGGGGTTTCATATGCTTATGACCATATCACCAACATCAAAATCCATTTTGTTACTTTACAATGTAAGTGAATCTCGTGTGTGATTTTTACATGATGAAACCATTTTGATACTCAAAGTTTACCTGTATATGAACATAAAAATCTTTTATTCTGTGTGTTATGTAAACTACTTTTGACTATGTTTGTTACAAGAGTTTATTTCAAAACATAACATTATATTTATTTAAACATATATTGTGAATATCTATGTAATTATTTTTTGTGCATTGTGTAATATTATTTAAATAAGAAATATCTGTTTTTTATATTTTTAGTTCAAAATCCTCCATTATTTATGGCACCACTTACTGATATTAACAACCTTTATCATAAAGTCAAGTAGCTCTGTACTGTATTGAAGTATTTTGTTTAAGTAGAAATTCATTATTACATTTACACTGGCATTTTAAGGTCTCCATTTATAGTATTTCCCAGCAGTTGCTTGTTTCATTAATGTAATAAATATTATCATTTTCATTCCTTTGGTTTTGTAACTTGACCTTTTCCTATTTTGCCATTTCAGGCTGATGAAGTTTCAATGTACATCATTTCGGAACTCACAATTTTAGTGAATTTTTCTTCATAAACATTTACTCAACCAGGGTTAATCCATTTGTCACTGAATTTACTTGAGCACAGTATTTCCCCCCCCCCCCCCCTCTGTTCTGTATATTAAAATAGTGGCAAAGTATCATTAATTCACTTCAGATGCTTCGTAGGTAACAGCATGATGCATTTCTTATCCACTGCACATTTTTTAGGGGTATTGCTTTGGGAGGGCACTGTGTAGGTATTAGCTATTTTGTATAATGCAATACAAGGTGAAACTAAATTTAAAAAATTGGACTTATATAAAAATACATGACAAGCAGTTTTTGAGAAATGGAAAAATAGCATTTGGAATAGCAATGTTGTTTTTGCAGAAACATGTTTAATATTTGTGTACGGTAAGAGACCTGAAGACTTGATGGCACTTGTGTGACATCAGCAGTATTGTTGTAATAAACCGAAAGTCCAAAAAATTCATAGTTGTGTGTTGATACTCAGAAGGTCATTATAATCTGTTCATGAAATCACCATCTTAAATTCGTATTTTAATTGCTGTTTAAGGTTTTTATTGTACTTGGGGGCTTTATAATCTCTGTTGTAGATTCCATCTGGCAGATGTAGAATTTATTCTGTAGTAAGCCCTGTACAACTTTCTCTTGCCATCAGTTCAGGAATAAACAGTTGACTTTCCATTTCATTTGGATCTATGAAAAATACTTTTCTCCAATGGAGTAGTATTATAGTTGAGCTAAATTTTTCTACTTTAATTCCTAACGAGGTGATAGTGTATATCTGTTATTTTTAAAATTTCTCAGTTAGTTGTATGTTTGCATGAAATATGTAATGGTAGTTGTATTGTTTTGATGTTACTATCTGAAAGTTGCTTTCCCTGTATTTTGAAATATGTTTGCTCTATTTAAGACATAAAGAACAAATTTCTAGAAAAAAGGTCATTTTGCCTTCAGAGCATGAGTTATGTGCATGGAGGAGGTAGTGAATGCTGCATGGAACCTTGCTGCTTGATGCTGGCGGTCCAAGGCGTGAGTATTACATCAGGTACTGACGGGCTGTGCAACGCCAGTACTTGTGTCATACTTTCACTTTGCCGTCCTATTCAGCTGGGTGTATCCACTCTCGTCAGCCGTGGAGTAACCTGCATCAACATGTGTCTCAGTACCACACTAGCTTGGGTTAAAGTTTTTTATGAATTAATGGGACTACCATCTAATGGCATGTAAGGTGGTTTTTGCTTGTTTTATTCAACATCACTGAAATAATTATGTTGAAATACTGTTTGAAGTTTTTAAACTTTCAACTTGTAGAATGCATTACATCTAAGTAACATAATTGTTATGTATGTCTTTGAGTTTAAGTAGCTATTTTGTATCTTTGAGCTATAGTTCCTAAAAAATTAACTGTCCTTGCTAGAAATAATGCTTAATAATGTGCTTGTTTTTTGCAGGTATAAATCCTTTATTACACAGTATGTGTTTTATATAAACATTGTAGAGCTTGTTCATGAATATTAACCTTTATTAGAATCAAATATTGTGATATATGAATGACAGTATACAGTGCCGTATTTAGTGTGTGCGATGCCCCTGTGCAGTAATTTATTTTTATGCCTGCCCGCTCCCCCCAGGCACCTGGGATTAAAAAAAAGTGTGCTGTAAGTGTAACTCTCAATAATGATGATTCAATTAACATTAAAATAAAATTAAAAAATATTTTTTCAATGGCACATTTTGCCACCCTGTGCTGCTGCACATGTTGTACCTGCCTAAATACGTCCCTGACAGTATAATTTTTTGCTTCAGACCACACTGCTTTATGCAGTTGTACAAGGTGCCCGCCTCACACACACACACACACACACACACACACACACACACAGAGAGAGAGAGAGAGAGAGAGAGAGAGAGAGAGAGAGAGAGAGAGAGAGAGAGAGAGAGAGAGAGAGAGAGAGAGTCTGGCCTTTATTGAGAGACCTGTGTTCGAATCCCGATCTGGCACGAATTACTTTCACCACTGAATTATTCCAATTACCTTGTGCATCCAGTCATTCCTTTCTGTCTTCCTATAATTATAATTGCAATTGTGGAAGGAGATCAGTATCAAGGAGGATTTCTAATGACGTAGGCAGGGATTATGGTAACCATTCAGACACGCCTTGATGATATTTTACAGGTTAATTGGCAAGATTTACCCTGTTAGATACTGTAACGAGATCTTGGGTACTCGTGTGTTTTTGTGAGGTGCTGTAGGCTCTGACTTTTTATTGATGGACAATAATGCTGGGCCTTACACAGCACAAATGATTAATGTTTCTTTGGACATGGAAGATACTGCATGCAGGATATGGCTTCCTTGATCTTCTGATTTCAGTTCAATTGAATATGCCTGGAAAACTAAGAGGTGGGTTGCATCACATAAGCATCAACCAAACTCTTTCCATGACTTTTTAACACCTCTGCTGGAAAAATGTTTGTTATTGCAATAACATGAATTCATTACGTCATTTGCAACATGCCCCATCATTGTCAAGCCTGTGTTGTTTCCACAGGTAGTCACATCCCATACTGAGCACATTAATCAGTTCTCGAAATATCAGTACAAATTCCTTAAATTGGAGTTAATTAATAATACATTGTTATTTACCATTATGCATGTTGCAGTTGTTTGTTCCGTATTCTATGCATTCTTTCTACTTTATCATCATCTGTTATAGTGACAAAATAAATGCAACCTTCCAAAATTAATGTTTGTTGCTTTAATTTTGGATGCTACATGATAGAAGAAATTGTAGTGTAGTAGGATATGTAGAGCTTCAGTAATCAACTACATGTGAAGGAAATAAAAGTTATATTTTCTTTGAAATAATTAATGACCAGCACATAGTGATCTGCTGTTTGGAGAGTCCACTTAAAGAAAACTAATGTTATTGCAGATAAATGAGCCCACTATAGAAATCAATAGCAGCAAATAATGCACTGACTACAGTATACATAAAATGTTTCTACTCATTGCGTCAGTTCTGCATCTTGCCATTTCTGAGCACCATGTTGTGCAGGTAGTACTCATAAAATCTGAAAATCATTATGTTAGTAACTAAAACAATGTTGATGTGAAACCTAGTTCCATTTTATTCAGCCAGGTGCAGTGTATCTTGATTTCTGAAAATCGTTTGGCTGAGTACAACATCTATGCTTACTATCAAATTCAGTTCATATAGGGTATCAATTGATACGATATTTGTGTCTGGTCTGGTTAATTGGGATACTTTTTGGAGTGTCATTCTTCCTGTGGTTTATATGTGAAGGAAATAGGTAACAGCCCTATTAGCAAATACAATGAGATGCACTCTCTGTATGTACTTGCAGTAATTTGCCAAATGGTGATATGAACAGTTGCCAATTCACAACAAAAAGTGCACTAATTATCACATAATGTTAAGAACACACCACAAACAAACAAGCAGCAACACCACAGCTCGAATATGACAAGCTGTGAAAACTTCTCATTCCTCAATTAAATCAGCTGCAAATCCTGTGAATGACATAGTAAAATAAAAAGCAAAAGATGGCACAATAAGTGCCAAGACATGTTTGGGTATTAAAACAAAACAATGTGTCTTCCATAAGGCAGATTTAACCACAGGTCTAATAATAATAATAATTGTTGTTATTATTATTAAAGTCACTTCTCGCTATCCAGATTTGGGATTTCCATGATTCATGTAACTTACTCCAAGCAAATGCTGGGGCATTGCTAATTTCCTTTGACATCTTTATCCAAAAATTTGAGTGTAAGCTTCTCTAATCCCCACACTGTTGATGTTAAACCCTAATCTTCCTTCCTTCCTTGTGTTAATGACTAGTCCTGCACTTCATTTGTTCTGAGATCTTATAACACTTGCTGGTATAAAGATAGTTGAGCTGTGCATGTTTGATTGGCAAATTTTACCAAAAGAGAGACAAAATATTTTTTCTTAAATTGTTTGACACCCCAATGCAATGAGAATATCCTGTTAAGATCAGAAATGACACACAGCAGAATTCATTTTTAAGCCACAGAATTAACAATTCTGAAACAGTAAATGAAAAAATTACTCATCAGCAATATCATTGTATTACATTATGCATAAATGTAAAAATATTGAAGCATACAATATAATATAATTGGGGAGGGGTAAAATTTAATCATGTAACATGATATAATTTGATGTAATAATGATATTAGACATTTATCTAATAAAAGCTGAGAAGTTGCATAACATAATTCTCATGACAAACATTTGAATATTTTTCACAATAACATAAAAAGCTGTCCACTCTCACATATATTTAACACCATAAACTCTACTTGTTTTGTTCAACATCTCTGTGAGTTTCGCTGTTTACTGACCAGTGCAACTGTATTAATATTTTAATTCCTTTGTAAAGTGTTGTTTTGAAATTCATAACATCTGTAATTTATTTCTAAAAAAAAAATTAATAATGAAGAGCCACAATTTTTGGTCAGTACAATATTAAAAACTACTAGCAATTTGGTAGTTATTCAACTACACATAGACTAAGAATTAATTATGATACAGCATGAGATACATTGAATTTAACAATATAGTAATGAGGACAGTTTATGACTCAACTGCCAAGACGTGACGATGAGCTGTGACAGGAACGTAAAAAAGACGCACACAAATAACACTTCAGCTATCAGCCATGGCCTTTTCCAGAAAATGGAACATTCATGCAATCACACAAGTCACACAACCATCAGCTTTGGCTGCCGCACTACGAATCCGACAGCCGGAGCTGACAATTGTGTGACTGTGTTCTGTGCCTATGTGATTGTGTGAATGATCTATTTTCTGAAGAAGGCCATGGCTGATAGCTGAAGTGTTCTCTCTCTCTCTCTCTCTCTCTCTCTCTCTCTCTCTCTCTCTCTCTCTCTCTCTCTGTGTGTGTGTGTGTGTGTGTGTGTGTGTGTGTGTGTGTGTGAAGATCACTGCATATGATGGATCATTCAGTGGCGTTTACAGATATATACATATTTAATTTAGTGTACATTGACAATTATTTTAATTTGTTTTAGTGGCAGAACTGACTGAAAAGTTGGAGAAAGCTGAGCACCTCTCACGGTCTAAAGTGAATGGTGATGAAAATAAGATTGACAGGTAAAAAAAAGAAAATTTAACTAATTAAAGGGAATTTTCAATTGATTGAAAAACTCTTTTTCTTCTTCAATGTGTTTGATTTAATATATGTTAGTTGTACCTAAACCAACAGGTAAAGTTAGTTTATCCTTTGAATCTATGCTGAGCATTAAAGCAGTTTTTCCTGCTAAATCAGCTATTCCTAGTCTTGATTATGAAAACAAGGTGTTCTCACTTTATTAAAACAAAGCCCTTACAGCCAGTTTTTAAGCCAGAGCACTTTATTCACCTGTAACAGAGATATATTGTGTAATTGTTGAACACATTGAAAAATGCTGAAACATTTATTTTAGTGTCACTTCTCAATTTACTACAGCATGAATGTTAATGTACTACTGTTTGCTGTGTATGCCTACATGGACTATTATGTTCTACAAGGTTTAATAAACACACACGAGTTTTTAGCACTCCACTTCTTTGCAGAATATCATGCAGTATGCTTGTTATTGTTTAATACGCCCTTTGCTATTCAATATGAAATCTAACTTTGGCCCAGAAATGGATAAATTTTGCTGCTACAAAAGTCTTTGCTCACTTGTCAAATAGCATAAAAAACTAACAAACAGCCAACTACAATTTAAAAAGAAATTTAAAGACTTCTTGAATGGCACCTCCTTTTACTCCGTAGATGAATTTTTAGGTATAAATTATTTCAAAATGTTCAAATGTTTGTTAAGCTTAAGGGACTTAATTGTGGTGTCATTAGTTCCTGAACTTACAAACTACTTATGAACTACCTTATACTAAAGGCGACACAAACATTCATGCCCGAGGGGGAGAACGGCCTTGCGCATTGGAGCATAGTGCCTCAATTCACTCTACCGTGGCTATAAATTAGTAATTTTACAAAATAAAAAATAAAAAAATAATAAAAGGGGGGGGGGGGGTAAAGGAATGTTTCTCTTCTGATGAGGGGGGGAGGCACAATTCTGTGTTGTCTGTAGTGTGCAAATAACGGTACACCACATTTTAACAGAGTTCCTTTTTTAATTATTTATGAGTTGAGAGAAGCAAATCTTAGTAAGGCTCTAGCCTCTATTTTAGCTGTGATGACGAAAGTGTTATCACTGTTTTAAAATTCCGTGATTTGTCTGTGATACTGGCTTAAGCTTTTAGGCTGGAGGTTTTAGTGTGTTTGTCTTTGGTTGATCCTTTTTATTCCTGTGATGTGTTACCTATGGCCAGATGCTATGTTGTTTTAGCTTCTGCACATTTTTCCTTTCAGTCAAAGCTACAGTCTTGATAAGTAATCTCCTTATATTGTTTCGGTGTAAGTGCACTCATGCCTGTCTCAATTTTGTTACATTCTACTTTTGTAACTATTTTCTACTCATTTCTTAATTTTCATTCGTGACATGCATCTCTGATTAATTGCATCTGGAGGCTGAAAATCTTGGTATTGAGCACCTTAAACTTCATTTAATTGTCATCACAAAAGTTTGACAAATATCAACAGAAAATGCTAAAAGAGAGAGTAAAACATTTCCACTACAGTAATTCATTGTGTATACAGGAGTGTGAATTTCATTGTTGGAGAAAACTGTGTTTCTATGCTATTTGAATCCTCAGGTGTGGTTATGATGATTATTGTGACCCTATTTTATTAGTTGATTGAGCTAGGCAAAAATTCTACAAATTGTTTCTTGAATGGTGTACTTTTCATCCAACAAATGAGTAATCCTTACACATACACTTATTAGATAGTTTAGTTTTGCTTGTATTAATCAGTGTAATATTTTCCAGGAACTTGATGAAGAACTTAGTGCTCGGCTACTTTTCAGCACCAGCTCCTAGTAAAAGTCAAGTGCTTCGTGTACTTGCAAGTGTATTGGAATTATGTCCTGATGAGCTTTCAAAACTTGGCCTGGCTTCTAGTAATCCAGACTCAAACCAGGTAAAGATTTATTTTACTGATTTATAGTCAAAATATAATCAACATGTAAAATGTGCTCTATAAAAGCATCTAGCATATATGGCAGTATTGTTATATCAACAGATTACTGTTTTAGAAACTGAAACATATTGTTAACATTAGCTCTATTTTCATGTAGTGTTTGTGTATGATGCATTATAGTTAACACTGTACAATTCTAGAATTTAGTACCCTATAATGAAGAAAGGTGTCTTGTACAGTTAATCACTGATTTAGTTAGTGTGATAGAAGATTATTCTTTTTCTGATTCTCAGAAATTACCAGATTTATGTCAGAAGAAAAGTACTATTAAAAAAACTAAGAAATATTGTTCTGACACAACTGCAGGCTAGTACTTATCCCCAGTAAAAATGTTAGCACTGCAAACAGACATATAAAAGTACATAAATTGCTGTAACTTTCATAACTAATAGTTCCTCTTCCTGTATGAGCAGAGAGAGAGAGACCATTTCCAGCCAGTTTCTTAAATATCATTAGTGCCTCCATTTTTTAAAGAGATTTATTCTCTCACATTTGGCAGATTTCATTAGAGCTTCCGCTTTAAGAGTATTGAAAAGTTGGGGACCATTTATCACAGCTCAGTCAGCTACCAGCTGCCATTAGTAAATCACTACTGTAGTATCAAATTGAAGTATTTAGCATCTTCATTTTTTCCCCGCTCTTTAGGTATTTCAGTAGCAGTGGTAGGATGGATAGGGTGTGTGCATGCTGTGTGCGGATGCAGGAAGAGTTGGCCGCTGTTCGCAAACAGCTGAATGTGCTTTTAGTCACAGTCAGCCATCTCCAGGCTGCTGCCTCAGGGTGTGACAAAGGTGGAGAGTCTGGAGTGTCGGATGGGGCACATCGGGTGTCGCGTGTATTATCCACGGCACCTTCATGTGTACTGGACACGGTTGATCCGCCCTCTCTGCAGGTTGAGTTGTGTGTGGCACATTTGTGTCACTCAGGGTGGAGTGCCAATGTAGAGGCTGACCGTATAGCATCACCCGTTCATCCTGCAAGTGATCAGGTGGCAGGTCCTTCAGCAGGGTCTGAGCAAGCACATGTGGGGGAGGGGGGGGGAGGTTGTTAGCGATGGGGAGCTCCAATGTTAGGCACATTATGGAGCCCCTTAGGCAGATGGCATCAAGGGCTGGAAATAATTTCAATGTGCACTTGATATGTCTGCCATGGGGCCTTATCCGAAATGTGGAGGCGATCTTGCCGGTGGCTATTGATAATACAGTGTGTAATTGCATGCAAGTTCTTGCTCATGTCGGCACTAGTGACTCCTGTCGCTTGGGTTCTGAGGGATGAGGATTGTATGGGTGGCTGACAGAATTGGTGAAGACTGCTGGCCTCATGTAGGGTGCCAACAGACCTTTACATTTGCAGCACAGTTCCCAGAGTGTACAGGTGCCCTTTGATTGGAGCCAAGTGGAGGGTCTCAACCAAAGGCTTCTTCGACACTGTGACATCCATGGATGCAGATTTATGGACTTTTTTTATCGGATGGGGAATTGTAGGGATCCCCTTGATAGATCGGGGTGCATTACCCAAATGAAGCAGCTACTCGAGTAGCAGAGTACTTGAGGAGTGCACATTGGTTTTTATTTTATTTTATTTATTTATTCTTTTTTTTTAGGCTAGGTGATTGTTCTGATGAACAATCATCTACTGATATACGGATTGTGAAATCAGCTTGCATTCAGGAGGACTCTTAGATTCTTAAAATATTATCAGTAAATTTTCAGAGCATCAGAAACAAAGTTCCTGAATTTACTGCATTGCAGAAAAGTTGCTGCACTCGAATAATCATCGGGACAGAGAGTTGGCTGAATCAGGACTAGGAAGATCTAAAATATTTAGTGAAAAATGGGGCATATATTGCAAAGATAGATTAGGTATGATTGGAGGAGGTGTGTTCATTGCAATCCACAGAAATATTCCTTCTATTGAGCTTGAAGTTGAGAGTGGTTGTGATGTTATCTGGACACATGTAACAGGCATAGGCCACCTGGTTCCACCATCACGTTGCTAGTCATTCAAAGAAAATTTACAATCAGTAGCACAATAGTAACTGGACTCTGCATTAATGGTTGGGGGTGACTTCAACCTATCAAGTATAGATTGGAACACCTATTATTTTACTACATGCAATGGAAATATTTTGGACATTATACCTACAAATAGGTTAGATCTTGTCAATGATGTCACTGTGGAGACAGGGGTTAGTGGTCATGATGGCATCATGCGACAATGGCCACCAAAGTTAATAAATCGGTCAAGAAGCCTAGGAGAGTGTTTGTACTACAAAGACCAAACAAGCATTTGTTAGCATCCCTCTTAATGAATGGACATTGTTTAGTTCCAGTTTGGTGGACTTGAGGAATTAAGATGAAAACTTAAATGCATTGTAAATAAATTGCTGGAGAAATATGTGCTGACAAAGTGAAGTAAGGATGGGAAAGACCCATTGTGGTTTAATAGTAATATTCATAAAATGCTGACAAAGCAAAGGCATTTGCAACCTTGATCAAAAAAAGGTCAAGCAAATCGGACAAAATATAGTAGAGATTCAAGCATCTCTAAAAAGAGCAATGTGTGAAGCATACAGTAACTACCACCATCATACCTTAGCAAAAGATCTTGCTGAGAACCCAAAATATTCTGGTCCTATGTAAAATTGGTAAGTCAATCAAAGGTCTCTATCCAGTCACTCACTGATAATCCTGGGGTGTTTATAGAAGACAGTAAAGTCAAGGCAAAAGTTTTAAATGTAACATTTAAGAAATCATTCGCACAGGAGGGCCATGCAAAAGTACCTTCATTTGATGGTTGCACTAAATCCCAAATGGAGGACATTGTAATAGTCATAGCCGTTGTAGAGAAGCAGCAGAGTGAGTTGAAAACAAACAAGTCACTTGGTCCAGATAGGGTACCAATCCAGTTTTACAAAGAGTACTCTGTGGCATTGGCCCCTTACTTAGCTTGCATTTATTGTGAATCTTTGAGCCAGTGCAAAGTTCCAAGTGATCAGAAAAAGGCACAGGTAACTCCCGTGTATAAGAAAGGCAAAGTAATGCACCCATGAAATTACAGAGCTACGTCATTAATATCAGTTTGCTGCAGAATTCTTGAACATATTCTCAGTTCTTGCCCTTTTCTCTCACATCATCTTGTGTACTATGGATGAAGGGCAACAAACAGACTGCTAATGAAGGTACAAGCATATAGAATAGATACCAAAATATGTGAGTGGCTTGAAGACTTATTAAGTAATAGATCCCAGTGCTCTGTTCTGTTTTTTTCTCTCTCTCCATATGTCCACACCTTTTTCACCGAGGGTGAAATTGCAAGGTGTCATACTTTTGCAACTTTACAGGGGAAGTTTGTAGACACCTTTTAGTCAAATTTCAATCTTGTTTGTCTCAATGGAAGACAATTATGGAGTTTCAAAAAAAGTGACACTGTAATTGTGTTTACACAGTGTGAACCAAGTAGTTTCACATTTGTAGTACAAATATTACCAAGTTCTACTTTAATACAAAAAGAATCTTCAGTTATTTTAAGTGTGTCATTAAGTGTGGTATAATCATCTGAGGAAGTTCCAATAGTGTATCTTAGTTACTGAAACTGGAGACGAAAATTATGACACATTTTTACTGCACAGCAGATAGGATGTTGTAACCTTTTACTTCAAAATCTACAAATGCTAACTGTACCCTACATAATACATTAATGAAATATATATAATATAAACAGGGTGTTTCACTAAGTGTGTGTGCCTCCGTAACCTATAAAATAATAGGTGAAGGGAAATTTTAATGCGGTAGGTCAACACAAGAAATGTTACACTTTCTGCAGAGCTATGAACATAGTTTATTGTATCATTTTCCAAAGAGTTACAGCACAATGATATAATTTTTTAAATGGAACAATAGTTTTTTTCGATCAGGCATTGGATTCGTTGAAACCAGCTGCTTCCAAATCAATTTAAACTACATTCCTATCACTGTTAGTTTGGGAGCTACTACCCTTAAAAGTTTCAGGGGCAGATACCACACGCTGTACATAATACATGGCTGTGTGGTGGGGTTGGGGCGCCATGGTCCTCATTCATGGCCCACAAGGTCGCCCGATTTAACACCAGTAGATTTCTTTGTGTGGGGATACCTAAAGGATCATGTTTGTCACTGAGCCAACATCCCCAGATGATCTAAAACGGCGCATCGAGGACGCATGTTGCTCCGTCACACCGGCGATGTTACATCTCGTCCGCGGATCCTTTCAACGGTGCATTGCATTATGCATTGAGGAACATGGACACACATTTGAACATCTCATGTAAATCAACTTCCCACCACCATAACATCCATCGTCGTCTACAGTGCCTGGTGTACAGTCTGTGCCACCCTATGCTAGTGGGCTTCCAGGCCCATCCAATTGACCCTGCACCCTTGCCAGCTGGGAGCACTTCCTCTCCGATGGCTCCCACTCTTTTCACTGTGGGAGCATCAACCCCTCAAACATCGGAGACACTGGTCCCTACCTCTCAGTTCGAGAAGGAGGAAGCCTCCTCCGGCTCCTCTCGCTCGGAAGGAGTCCTTCGGGACACCCTCTTTCGAGGCTTCTCAGGGTGTCTCAGAGGATCCTGGCCAAAGGCCTAAGGATCCCAAACTTGCTGGTCGAAGGGCTTCTCGCTCTTCTTTCAAACCTGATGCCACTTCCGAGAAGCCCTTCCAGCCCCTGAAGCCAAAGGGGCAGTGAGAGGGAAGAGGTAAGAAAAAAAGGACTCTTTAGTGGCTCAAAAGCCACAGCTATGCTCATTTTCTACTTCAGAAGATGAATTAGAGATTCTCACCTCGCCTGAGGATCTCGCCCTATCGATTCCCTAGAGTGGATGATCTTGGATTCAATAGGTTCAAAATCAGTGGTAACAAGTGAACCTATGGAGTAACTTTTTTCTTTTATCTTTTCAATCATGGCCTTTAAAGCCAATAACACCATCCTCCAGTGGAATTGCGGTGGTTTTTCCCCCCGCTTAGCTGAGCTACGCCAACTCCTCAGCATTTCACCTGCCTTTTGCATTGCCCTGCAAGAAACTTGGTTTCCCATGATGTACACCCCTGCCTTAAGGGGCCTCTAGGGGTTTTTATAGGAACCACGCAGACTGTGATAGGGTGTCAGGTGGAGTATGCATCTACGTCCTTACTTCTGTCTACAGCACAGCTGTTGCACTACGAATGCCTTTGGAAACTGTAGCTGTCAGGGTAATGGCTGCAGTGGACATTACAATCTGCAATGTCTGCCTCCTTCCTGATGGTGAAGTCCCACAACATGTCCTGGCTGCACTGATAGCTAAACTACCTCCACCGTACATGGTATTTGGTGATTTCAACGACCATAACCCATTGTGGGGTGGTACCATGATTACTGGCCGTGGTAGAGATGACGAGTCATCGCTATCTCAACTCGACCTCTGCCTTTTGAATAATGGTGCCCCCCACCCATTTTAGTGTGGCACATGGTACCTTCTCGGCCATTGACGTTTCAGTGTGTAGCCCTAGCCTATTCCCCTGTCTCCACTGGAGTGTACGTGATTTGTGTGGTAGTGACCACTTCTCGATTTTCTTGTCACTACCCCCACATCTGGCCCCAGAACACCTGCCCCAATGGGCGCTGAATAAGGCTGATGAGACATTTTACTTCTGCTGCAACTGTTGGTTCTCCTACGCACTCCAACATAGATGCGGTAATCGACAGCGTTACCTCAACCATTATTTTTGCAGCTGATCGTGCAATCCTTCACTCTTTGGGATCTGCCCGGTGGTGGACAGTGCCCTGGTGGTCATCGGAGATTGCTGAGGCAATTAGAGAGCGTAGGTGATCTCTGCAGCACCACAAGTGGCACCCATCTATGGAGAACCTCATCTCTTTTAAACGGCTTCATGTCCGAGCCTGACAGTTGATTAGACTAGGCAGATGGGAGTGTTGGGAAAGCTACATGTCTACTGTTGGATCACGTTCCTCTCCATCGCAGGTGTGGGCGAAGATCAGTGAATGGGAGTTCCTCAGTGCCCTGGCACACTCCCCTGACACAGCCCCTCCACCAGATCGTGTCCATAATCAGATGCTGAAACACCTGTCATCAGAGTCTCAGCGTAACGTTCTGGCTATCTTCATCACATCTGGAGTTCTGGTACATTCCCGTCACAGTGGCGAGAGTCTTATAGTCCCAGTGATCAAACCTGGTAAACATCCACATGAGTTGAACAGCTACCGAAAATCAGCCTCACCAATGTTCTTTGCAAATGGTGGAGTGTATGGTGAGTCGACAATTGTGCTGTCTCGACAATTGTGCTGTCTCCTTGAGTCCAGGGGTCTCCTAACTCCGTGCCAGGGTGTTCTCCGCTAGGGGCGCTCAGCTGTGGATAACCTGATCCACCTTGAGTCCGCCATACAGAGAGACTTCTCTCGCCACCAACACCTGGTGTCAGTTTTCTTTGACTTATCTAAGGCTTATGACAAGACCTGGAGACATCACATCCTTACTAAATTACATGAGTGGGGTCTCCGGGGTTCGCTTTCCATTTATATCCTGCATTTTTTTCTTTGTATACATTTCGTGTACAAGTCGGTGCCTCTTGTAGCTCTTTGCATGTACAGGAGAATGGGGTACCCCAGGGCGCTGTCCTGAGTGTACCTCTGTTTTTGGTGGCGATGTATCGTCTAGTGGCAGTAGTAGGTTCCTCAGTCCCCACCTCGTTGTATGCTGATGACTTCTGATTATATTTTAGCTCTTGCAGTATACGTGTTGCTGAACGACAGCTGTGGGAGCCATACACAAGGCGCAGACATGGGCCTCGCCCATCGATTGATTGATTGATTGATTGATTTTGTCAGGGAAGCCAAAACAGTTTTGGTCCAACGCACCAATCCCCATGCTGAAACTAAGTTTATTGTGTGGTATTGCTACCTATATATCTAGTAAAGCCAACCAATGCCCTTGAACGGTACAAGGAGTTTCTTTACCAGTTCTTTATTAGACACAATTTCTTCGGGTCTGGTTGTCCCAAATGTTCTGTGCCTTTTACTCTCCAATGCAATGCATTCGAAGATTAGATGTGATGCAGTTTCATCACAATCATCTCAGATCCTCCATTTAGGGTCCTCTTCTGTTATTCCCATTGTATGTAGGTGTTTTTTGAAATTCCCATGGCCTGTCAGCAATCCAAACATGAATCTAATCTGTCTCTTGTTCAAGCCCACGATTACAGAGCTTCTTTTAAAACATGGCTTTGGTATCATTACCTTGCCATGTTTTTGTTTATAGATCTTGGTCCAATATTCTACATGCTGTCTTCTGAGCCAGTTATGTAGCCTCAATTTGATCATTGCCTTGGTGATTGTCAGGACAGGATCCGATCCAATAAATGGAGTCTCTGCCCCCATCCTGGCTAATCTGTCACCATGTTCGTTGCCACTGATCCCCGAGTGGCCAGGGACCCACAATAGGTTTACTCTATTGCTTTCCCCTAGCTCCACCAAAACCCTGTGACATTCTGCAACATTTGTAGATCTTGTTGCAGGAGCTGCTAGTGATCTCAGGGCTGCCTGGCTGTCTGAATAGATGTAGATACTACGGTCTTTGTAGCACCTACGCAAATTTTCCTCCACACACGCCCTGATGGCAGTGATTTCGGCCTGGAATACTGAGGCCAGTTTCTCTAGAGAGATGACACCCTCCAGTCTTGGCTGCACACTGTATACCCAACGCCACCTAGATACAAGGCCTGTGTGCTGCCTGCCAAGAGTATTCATAACAAAGCAAACTATTTGTCTTATGAAGCGTTGTGTTGAGTTTGGAAATACATATACATTGCACAATGTGTTGCAGAATGTTTTTATTGTTATCTATGTAATTCTCCGTGCAGATGTTTGCTGTTATGAGACAAAATGCCTAATATGAATCGTCCGATTCAAATATTGGTTAGATATCTTACTAATAGTTCAGAAATATTTTATACCATAACAAATGTGTCTGCGAATCACATAAATAATATTAAGAACATTCTAAAACACAGTGTGCAATGCGTATGTATTATCAAACTCTGCAGAATGCTACAAAAGACAAATAATTTTCTTTTGTTATAACTACTCTTGGCAGGCATCGCAAAGGCCTTGTATCTAGGTGGCATTGGTATACCGCAGCCCTAACGCCTTGGTCGGATTTCGACCCATCAGTAAACCAGACAATGTCCCCTGTACGGTGTCGAACTATTTTCTCCCACTGCTCCCTACTTCCAACTGTTATATTGAAAGGCTTGTTGAAGGAGTATTGGGTTATAGTTGGTCGGCATTTCCCCAACCTTTCCTATATTTACCTCACTCACTATTTTAGTGTGTGATTCTGGATATCCCAAAGAGTTTTAGTTTTTTCCAGATTTGAGCCTGTATGCACCAACCGCTGCCTACATCTTGACCCAAAGGTGTAATGGTGGCATATCCACCATGGTTTCCATCCCAGCAGTTGGCTAAGCAGGCTAATCTCTGCACCTTACCAAGCTCCTTCGCAGCAACCTGCTGTTCTACCTTCTTCCACCACATGACCACACCATAGGTGATCCTGGGTGTAATCACCGTGGTGTATATCCAGTACATACCCTTGGGGCTCAGGCCCCAGTTTTTGCCACAAGCTCTCCTGGTACTTACCAGAGTACCTTTCACCTTGGAGCAAATATTCCTAATGTGAGGGCTCGATGTCAGTTTCTCATCTAAAATAACCCCTAGATATTTCACTGTCCCCTTCATCAAAAAGCTTTAGATTCCAACTTGAATGTTGGATATGCTTCTTCATGAATGTTACAACGACAGTCTTCTTAGGACTAACCCCCAGATCCTATTTTCTGCACCAGTCTTGCACAATGTTAAACGCACCTTGTGCCATATTCCTGACTGTGTCAGCAAATTTGCCAAGTATTACTATGACAAGGTCATCTGCGTATCCTTGGCAAAAGTACTGTCGAGAGTTTAATTCTCCAATGAGTTCATTCACCACTAGATTTCACAATAAAGGGAAAAGAACTTCTCCTTGTGGGCAACCCCTAGTGGTGTTGATTACCATTTTTTCATTCATCATGGTAGCCTCTACCTTTCTTCCATTGAGCATGGACCTAATTCTCCTACATATAAGGTCATGCACCTCTTCTGCCCTAACCATGGAATTGAAGGTTGTGTTGCCGAAAGTGAGGATGGTTCGTCGTAGTTATAGAATGCGTCGTCGTCGTCTTCCGGTTTATAAGGCGATTGATGATTTGGAAATATCTGTAAATAATAAGGGTGCTCAAGAAATTTTGAAGGGTCCTGCTGTGTTTTGTGGATGTGTTCTTAATTTTTCTCTTGTTCAGAATGATGCAAACCAATGTGGTAATGGTTGAATTACTGTTGATGTCTAGGAAAATACAGAGGACTATTTCCTGAAAGTGTAGTGCTTTCTCCACCTTCCCAATGAGTTGGTGGAGAGCTGTCTCACAAGATTTACCTGGCTGAAGTTTGAATTTAGAGGAGCCTTACTAAACCACCTCTCTCCAACATGCACATTAACCAGCTTTTCCAATGCCTTAAGAATGGAGGAGGACAGGCTGATTGGTCTCATATTGGTGGCCTTGGTGTGGTCAATTCTCCCTGGCTTTGGAATTAAGACAACCTTCACTGCCCTCCAAGCATTGGGAATGATTCCTGCTGCTAGGCTAACCCTAAATAACCTGCATAGAAATCTTAAGATTTTCTCCCACTTGTTGCAGGAGAGCTGGAAAGATTCCATCGGGGCCAGGTGACTTGAACGGTTGAAATGTTCCCACCGCCCATCATAGCTTACTGAAATCGACACACTCCTTGGCCAAATCCCTATCCTCTTTGTGAATACCTGAGAACTGTTGTCTCTCAGGGATTGCATTCTGGTCTGTGTTATCCACCAGAGTATATTGAGGAAAGTGAGAAGGAGCAGTTCCAGTGTCTCATGTGCTGTCTTTGTATATTCCCCATCCTCCTTCCTCAATGTTTCTCCTGGATTAGTTGGTACCCTAGTGAGGATTTTATGAAGTCTCGCTTGAGCAGCCGTGCCCTCCACTTCCTCACAGAATACCTTCCAGGATACCTCCTTTGTTCGTCTGATGGCAAGGTTGTGATTGACAAGGGCCTCATGATATTTTGCCCATTGTCCTTTGTGCCTCAAGGTTAAACAGTCTTCGTACCTGTCGCTAGCCCATGATTTCAGTTCTCTGCTGCCAAGACCTGTGTTATGCACTTCTGCCAGTGTCTAGCAGCCCATCCACATCCTGAGCTTCACGTAGATGGCTACTTGCTCACTGTGGTGGATACACATCATTTCTTGGGACTAGTGTTTAATGACTGGTTAACGTGGCTCCATCATATTCGTCAGCTTAAACAGAAGTGCTGGCAGCACCTGAATCCTCTCCTCTGTCTTAGCCATACTACTTGGGGAGCAGACCTTCATACTCTGCTAAATTGTTATAAGGCTCTCATTTTGTCACAATTGGACTACGGGAGCATTGCATATGGTTCAGCAACACCTTCAGCCCTGCAGATGCTGGACCCAGTCCACCATTGTGTGGTTTGGCTGGCAACAGGAGCTTGGTGTTCATGCCCAATTACTCCTACATGAACTGGAATCTTTTCCACTCTCTCCCCTCTTCCAGTTCCAATCGCGTACTCCACCATGGTGTGTACGCCCTTTGCACCTTTACCTCGAACTGTCACAGTCCCCATAACACTCAGTTCACCCAGAGCTCATTCATCGCCAATTCCTGTCTCTCCTTGAAGTGTCACGGGGCTTGATGGTGGGTGGTCATTTTGGCTATGCTTACAAGCATGCAGGGCATAATGAATTGCACTCCTTGCCAGCTGGCTGTAGTGTCTTCACTGCGGAGTCAGTAGCCATCTTCCATGCACTTGATCACATCCATCTTATCTGTACTGTTGGGAGTCCTACATCATCTGTAGCGACTTCCTCAGTGGACTTAGAGCTCTTGATCAATGCTTTCCCCACCATCCACTGGTCATAGCCATCCAAGAGTCTCTTCATGCCATCGAAAAATGCAGGTAGTCAGTAGTATTTATCTGGACTCCGGGCACATTGGGATTGCAGAAAATGAACTGGCAGACAGGTTAGCCAAAGAGGCCACAACTAAACCTCTTCTGGCGGTCGGTATTCCCTCTCCTGACCTATGTTCAATGCTGCGAAGTCAAGCCTGCGGTTTGTGGGACACAGAGTGGTGTACCCTCCAGATCCCCAACAAGTTATGGGTTATAAAGGAGACTATGAACGTCTGGGGATCCTTTATACGGGCCCCTCACAGGGACGCTGTCATCCTCTGTCGGCTCCGTATTGGCCGAACTTGGTTGACACACAGTCAACTTCTCTGTCACAAGGACTCACCTCAGTGCCACTGTGGCGCCGATTTATCAGTTGCCCACATTTTATTGCAATGCACTCACCTCGCCACCCAGAGGAGGGGTTTTAACCTCCTTGATGCCCTGAGCTCGTTTTTAGCAGACAGTGCCTCTAATGTTGATAGAGTTTTTAATTTTATCCATGCGGGTGGATTATATAATTCCATCTGAATTTTATTGAGTTTTCAATATCTATCTATCCTCCGCTTACCTAGCACTTTTAGATAGGTGGTTTTACTGTGTCACAGAGTGGTCGGATGTTCTATTTTTATTACTGTGATCACCCAGCCAAGATCCTCGGGTATCATTTTTAATTCTTTCTCTCATTTCTCGTTGTTCTTTCCTTGCTGCTTTTATTCCTTGATGTGTTACCGCCTTTGCTTGGTGCATTTTATCACATAGTTTTATACACCTTTTTAGCGATCATCACTGTACTCTTTACACTTGGAACAAGAGATTGATAACCTCTGTCGTTTAGTCCCTTTTCAAAATCAAACCATCATCATCAGTAAGGGGTGGGGAACTGAAAAGGGAGGTGCAAGGGGGGAAGGGGGTGAAGTTAATAAAAGTAGGCAGCACACATTTGGAGAGAGGCATTAGTTGGGAGGGGGAGGAGAGGAGCTGTTAAATGTGGGGTGTAGGGGCACGATACGTTACTGCTAAGACTGAGGCCAGGATGGTTGCGTGACTGTTGAATGTGTTTTAAATACAACTAACGTTTGCATAGTTAAGAAGGATCAAGATGGCCTGGCTTGTAAACCAGCCATTGAAATCGAACATAAGTGCAGCTGTGTGCTGTGCTATAGGTTGCTCCATCATCTTTTGTGCTCAGTTTGTTAGTGACCATTCATTCTGATGGACAGCTTATTGTTGTCGTACCAATGTGTGAAGCTGCACAATGATTGCAGGAAAGTTGGTAAATCATGTGGCTTCTTTCTTATATCTATAACTTAGTGTGTCTACAAAAGTGCTTAGTGGAAAGCATATATTTTAATCGTTTCAGCTCCCCACCCCCCCCCCCTCACTGTACAAAATAAATAAAAATTTTAAAAAAATCGTTTGCATGAACTTGTCATTATCAGTTTCACAGGAGAGTAATAAAAAGAGACTGAAGCACTCTGTCCTTCAGTTTGAAAAAATACACAATGGTTTATTAAAACAATTTGTGGAGTGTCAGAGTTAGTTTAGTAAACAAGAATTTTGTGTTCAGGCACAGTGAGTAAGATATAAGCCCCATCTTCGCTTTGGATTTTGTGTTTTGCAGAATCAGCTGTATGACATCTTTTTAACACTTAATATGCTTGCTTTCTTTTTTACCCCTAAGGTAAGTCCTTCCACTCCCGGGATTGGAATGACTCCTCATCCACTCCCTTAAAACCCACATCCTTTCCTTTTTCCCCTCCTTCCTTCCTCTTTTCCTGATGAAGCGGCCAACCATTGCAAAAGCTTTTTTTGTTTGTGTGTGTTTTTATTTGTGTTTTTGTGTCTATCAACAAGCCTTTGATTTGGGTAAATAACTCGAGCTCTATTTTTTATACATATTAATGTGTATTAAATATGATTTTGCAGTCACTGTCTGAGGCATTCATTCGATTCTTGGAGAATGAATCTAGGCCACATCCAAAACTTCGACTACTTCCACAGACTCAAGAACAAGTGCCAAGGGAGAGATCCACTGTAAGTATCCAGAATAAATATACTGTGAATATTTAGTCGATTTCCTTTTAAATATATTTACCACAGGCTAAAATCATAGTGGCGTGTATACTTCAGTGAAATGCAAATTATCTAAATGCCCTGTGATATGAGGTTTGTCCACTTAGTTAGTTCCATTTAGTTAGATAAAGCAAATGTGTACAACTACAGAAAAAAATATTTATTGTACAAAAATCTACAACTGTTAAACTACTTTTCTACATAGCTTCTGAAATTTTGTAGGCACTTGTCATAGTGTGGCACAAGTTTTGTATACTTTCTTCATAGAAAGTTGTCACCTGTGTATTCAACCATGTGATAACATGTTTTTTCAACTCATCATCATTGTTGAAATATTGACCATCGAGAACAGATTTTAGGTGTAACAAGAGATAAAGTCACTAGTAGCGAGGTCCGGGCTGGAAGGCAGATGATCAAACATGTCACAGTGAAATTCCTATAAGAGTTGTTTGGTCACATTCAGTATGTGAGATTGGGCCTTATCAAAGGAAAAAAGCACCACCTTTCGACAGTAATTCTTGGTGCTTGTTCTGTATTTGGTCTGTACATCTTGTAGATTTGCCAATTAATTTACTTTGGTTTAATTTTCTTTGCATTTAAAAAATGAATCTCTGGTCTGACTTCACACACAGTGGCATTTTCAATTATGGCTGGCATTATAAAGAAGCACTACAAAGTGCATGTCAGCAGCAGCAATCTGAAAATAGCGTACATGTCTTCTCCTCGAATCAGAGTAACAATCGCGCATGCTCGAAACTGTGATTGTGGTGCTGCTGCTGCGGATAGAAATAGAAACAAAAACAGAACCTACTTTGTGGACAATCCTCCTATTTTCTGTGGTAAATAAGTAAGTTTATCAGTTGACATAATTTATGAAAGTAAATGTAATTCAGGACACTCTGTTATACAACCTCTCATTCCTAGAACTATGCTTTGACCATGATTTAGAATAATCTTCTGAAGATATGTGTGATGTGTTTCAAAAAGTGTTAATTGATTAGTCAACAAGAGTTTTAAGACCACTAATCATATCAAAATTTGTTAAAGTAAATTACTGTTCTGTCCTATAGAGAACTGTGGAGGCTTGCTGGTTATCCACCTTCAAATTTGTAGATGCAGATGCATTATGAAAAGAAATAGGACAAGGGCATATATTACTGAGAAGAAAGAGTATATGTTTAAAATATGAAAGGGATAAGGTGGTTAGATTTCAGATTCTTAAAGAAGTGTTGATCCGTAGCTTGAATTAACAACTGTAAACTATAGCTGTGGATTTGACCAGCTAATTGGAGCAAGCAGTGAATGTGATCATAGTGTGTCAACATTGTGGTGTCACAAATCACAGTAGGCAACATATGTAAATCAAGTGTGTGCAAAGTTTGTCCCACTGTCTTCACTGGCAAACAAAAATAACATGTGGATGACAGACACAATTTAAGTGAAAGCCAAAATAAGGACAATCTTTTCCAGGAAAAAAATCATAACGAGTGATGACATCTGCAATTATTAATGTACACCTATCGCAAAAAGGAGAAATTCACGTGAATGGTTAACACTTAGAAATATAACAGACTTTGAGGCCAATGTGATTCATGAATCTCACAACATTCCAAAGATGGATTTCTTTGAAAGTTTCACACGGCTGTGAGAATGCTCTGTGCATTGTATTTAAGTGTGAGGAGATTCTATAAAACACCCAAGCATTAAAACTACCATCCTAAATTTTCTGTAGTCTTGTTAATGTCTTCTCGGAGCTTGTTCAAATAATGAGATATGTATTGGGAAGTAACAACACAGGAATTAGTGATATGTACTCATAAATTAGCAGTTTTTTCTTTAACATGTTTCTTACAATAGACTGTTAGAATCATATAATAAACAGTTTCTAAATAGGATTTTATTATTTTTCCCAATAGCCATCACCCAGTTCTTCAAGTACTAGCTCAAGACGTTCACCACTGCTACTGTCAGAAGTCCATCTGCCTACATTTACACAATTTCCTGCTGCTCGCAGTAGTAGCAGTATACTTAAGGATGTGCTCAAAGAGAGTTGACAGATCCTTTATCCACTGTCTTTGTAAATACTGATGTGCTATATAGTTTTTAATTGTATGAAACAAGAGTCAATTCAGATTTAAGGATGAGATTGAACTGAATGTTTTAAAGTCAAGATTACAATTGTAGATTCATGAAATGTGTTGACTGTGCTCAACTGTGAATGGTATTGAGCATAATTAAATATGCAGATTTTGTAAACTTTGGATTAAGAACCATATAATTCTGTAATTAAGCACTGCTGTATATTTTTGCATAAGACATTGATACTTCATCACAACATTCCGTATAAACTGACACCAAGTGATTATATTAGAGGTAATATTCAATTAAAAAATGCTTTAATTTTCATAAATGTGAAACATTGTCCATTATTGGGCATTTACTATCTTTCAGTGTGAAAAGAGAAAATGATGGATTGTTGAATTGATAGTTATACTTATTATTTATTTTTTAATTTTAGATGATAGGAAAATTAAATGATAATTCTCATATAGAATATTTTTAAAAGAGTTGTTGGCCTGAACTTACCTTAGCTTGGCACCACCACTATACACACAAATGGAGATGAAAATAAATGTTCACACTTCCTTTCGAAAATACAGTATTTTCTGTCATCAGTTAGAGGAAGAGGACATTTTGGTGGAGAATTCCCTAAAGATTAATGATATACAAAAATTTATTAGGTGACCGTAGACCTAATCATTATTTGCCATCACATTAGTGAAGAATTTAACTGTTGCCTGCATACAAATTCCCTCCTGGTCAGTGTATCTGCTTTGAACTCCCTTAATATCCTTCAAAGCCACATTGAACAACAAGAATTCGTATCATAGTAACCATTTGATACTGAAAGAAAGTATCGTATCTTGTCATTGATAAGCTGAAGAAGATTATGATCAAAAGTGTGAGAGAATGTTTTTGTGCCCTGTTGATAGGCATATGAGAAGGGAAGAAACATAGAACATCATCAGGATATTGACACAAAGCTAGTATTTGTGTATGGAGAGTGTTCTGTGTTGGGTACATCTCAAAATTACACTCACAATCTGAGGAGTTTCACTTATTGATGGGAACTGCTACCAGAAGGAAAAATGTACAGAGTTGTGAAATACATAATAGGATAAAAGAGTAGAAGTTTACATGTCACTAGTAACCAGAAAACCAAGTCAGTTAAAATTAATACGTTTAGTGAGATGGATAGCATGTGCTATATTCTTATGACTGCAAATTCATCTTTATACAAAGAGAAATACTGTAACAGCAGTCAGTGTAACTCAGCCTCCAGCATTGAACAAAACAAATAGCTTGTTAATTGTTACAGGTAATTTAAGTATATTGAAAAATCCTTAATGTAAATATGTTTTTTATGAGCATGTACATTAAATTATACTGCCATATCAACTACTTTTCTTATGTTGTCATTTGTATTGAAACCCTTTATTACTTCCTGTCCTATCTAAAGCTTTATGTTGATGACTATTGAAATACCAAATACATTACTAAAAAAAATCCTTTTATTTAAAATCACAGTTCAATTCTTGCAAGAGTACTATGAAGACATGGCAAGAAAGGTAAAATAAACCTCACTTTGACAGAAAGTAATTTACATAGTAAGGGGAAGATCATTTGAGGAGTAACTTTTCAAAATGTGATCAGACCACAAATAAAAATTGCCAACTCAATTTTTAAAATCTTTGAATATTTCTTGTTTTTCACCAGCCAAAAGGACATAATGTGTTTTGAAACTAATTTAGATAATAAAGAAAACAAGAATCCAGTCTTTGTCTTTTATTTACACTAATAAGACACAACCCAAATGAAGCAGGAACAAGCGTCCTGTCCTGCTGTAGTTTGTGTCTGTAGACTTTAATCCTATTTCTGATTGGATGGTATACTGGGATCTCTCAAAAAAGTCTCCATCTGCTCTATCTTCCTTTTCACAATGCCTTTCTGTCGCTTAAACAAGGTACTGGCTAGCCAATCTTTTCATGTGACAATAGACTGGCCACAACAATAAGTGGTATGGTTTAGAGCTGGGCCAAAATAACGATAACTGATAGAAATAACCGATTATTTATGAATAACCGTGATTGTAATAACCGCTCATCAAATACTTGCAGTTATCATAATAACTGTGCGTACTGCGTAGCGCCATCTGTTCACAGAAGTTGGTACTAATGAAACGATTCGACCACAGTATCGACCAGAGGTCCTGTCCAAATACTGGTCAGTTCTATATTCCATGGAATTAACCGCGTAAGAATCAAGGGTAATAACTGTTTAACGATTATCCATCTGTTGGTGAAAGTGTGTACTACATTCTCATGGAAATCTTGTATCTAAGTACATGGAGTGACCAATGCGAATTCGAGGTACTATGATAACTGCAGACGCTTTAGGGAGTATCGAGTATTGAGATTAGTAGAAATATCAGTGGCAGTTAATTTTCACTGGCAGTATCGTTATGAGTATTTAGTTATTAACTGTAGCAGGTCATGATATTCCCAGAGAGGATACATATTTCGTTCGATTGCCGACTTTTAGAATTATGAAGAAATTCTCCAAAAATAATAAAAAATAAAACTTATTTTTGTAGCCAGTGCTGGTCAGTGAAAAGGTTGATAATACTGTATGACAGGATTAATAAATTTTCTAAATAAAAGAATAAATATGCACACATATTGTTATAATTAATATTTTATAGTATTACGAGGAAGAAAGTGTCCTGCTGCCAATACATTGTAAACAAATTTACGTCAGTTATTGCCATTTATTCGTTAAGGAATGAGGGGAAGGTAGAAGAACAGAAATCGTACATTTCTAACCAATTTTTGATGGGACTCACACTCCGAGGAGCATTTAAAGAACGCTTAATTGCTTAAATAATATAGTGAGGACAGTTACAACTCACCGCAAAGACGTGGCGACGAGATGAGACAGGCACATACAAAAGACACACACATACAACACATTCAGCTATCGGCCATGGCCTCCTTCAGAAATAGAGCACTCATGCAATCACACAGGCACACAACACAGTCATACAACCATCACCTCCGACTGCCACACTTCGAATCACGCTCTGCAGCGAATCGGGGACGGGAGGGGAGGGGAGGGGGAGGGGATAGAAAGGTTACGTCACGGTGGTGGGGATGGGTTAGATGGGAATAACGAGATGCAGCTTAGGAATGGAGTGGGGAGGCGGGTGAGGGGAGAAAATGAAATAAAGTAATATATATATTTCACAAATGTCTGTCTAGGTGTGCTTGCGTTTCGATATGTCTGAGTGTGTATTTGTTTACCTTCCTTTTTTCCCCCTAAGGTAAGTCCTTCCACTCCTGGGATTGGAATGACTCCTTTTCCACTTCCTTAAAACCCATATCCTTCCCTTTTCCTCCCCTTTTTTCCTCTTTTTCCTGAAGAAGCTGCCAGTGGTGGCGAAAGCTTGTATGTGTGTTTGTGTGTTATTTTATTTGTTTCTCTCGACGAGCCGGTCCTTTTGGTAAGTCATCTCTTTTCTATTTTTATTTTTATATATATATATATATATATATATATATATATATATATATATATATATATATATAATAATGGAAAGTCCAGGTTGGAATAACGCAAGCCTGATACCTCATTCCTCATAACCCTTACCAATTTCATCCTACTTAACAACTACTTTTCCTTTGAGGGGAAAGTTTACCATCAAGTCCAAGGCACAGCCATGGGCACCCGCATGGCACCCTCCTATGCCAACCTGTTCATGGGCCGTCTGGAGGAATCCTTCCTAGCATCCCAAAACCTCAAGCCTCTGGCCTGGTTCCGGTTCATTGATGATATTTTCATGATCTGGACTCACGGCCAGGACACCCTATCCTCCTTTCTTCAGAACCTCAATTCCTTCTCTCCCATCCACTTCACCTGGTCTTCCTCAACCAACCATGCCACATTCCTGGATGTCAACCTCCACCTCACTGATGGCTCCATCCACACTTCCGTCCATATTAAACCTACCAACCACCAACAGTACCTACATTTTGACAGTTGCCATCCCTTCCACGTCAAAAAATCCCTCCCTTACAGCCTGGCCACCCGTGGACGGCATATCTGCAGTGACAAGAATTCCCTTTCTGAATATGCTGAAGGTCTCACAAAGGCCTTCACAAACAGAAACTACCCCACAGACCTAGTCCGCAAACAAATCTCCCGTGCCATATCCTCACACACCCCAAATCCTCTTCCTAACACTAGTAACCATCCACAAAAGAGCGCTCCCCTTGTCACCCAGTACTACCCTGGTCTCGAACAACTAAATTCCATCCTTCGCCAAGGTTTTGATTTTCTATCCTCATGCCCTGAAATGAGAGACATCCTGCCCAAGATCCTTCCCACCCCTCCTAAAGTGGTGTTCCGTCGCCCTCCCAACCTTCACAACATCCTAGTTCATCCTTATGCCACCCCGAAACCCAGCTCACTGCCACAGGGATCAAATCCTTGTGGAAGACCCCGCTGCAAGACCTGTCCAATCCACCCACCCAGCACTTCCTACTCCAGTCCTGTCACAGGCTTATCCTACCCTATCAGAGGCCGGGCCACTTGTGAAAGCAGCCACTTAATTTACCAACTGTGCTGCAAGCACTGTACAGCTTTCTATATTGGCATGACCACCAACCAGCTGTCCATTAGGATGAATGGCCACCGCCAAACTGTGGCCAAAAACAAGGTGGACCACCCTGTGGCACAGCATGCAGCGGAGCACATGCTTGATTTCAATAGCTGCTTCACAACCCGGGCCATCTGGATCCTCCCATCCACCACCAGCTTTTCTGAACTGCACAGATGGGAGTTATCCCTACAATACATTCTCCGATCCCGAAATCAACCAGGCCTCAACCTACGATAACTTCATTATTATTATTATTATGTATATATATATATATATATATATATATATATATATATATATATATATATATATATAATTTCCCCCCCCCCCCTTCCATACCTTACAGTTCCTACCTCTGTAACCTCGCCTGATTTGAGTGGTGTGTGAATGTGTGATCGTGTGTGTGTATATGTATGTGTGTGTGTGTGTGTGTGTGTGTGTGTGTGTGTGTGTGTATGTGGTCTTGTGCACTTGCAGTGTACATGAATTATTTTACTTTATTTTATTTTATTTTATTTTATTTTCTCCCCTCACCCGCCTCCCCACTCCATTCCTAAGCTGCATCTCGTTATTCCCATATTACCCATCCCCACCACCGTGACGTAACCTTTCTATCCCCTCCCCCTCCCCTCCCATCCCGTCCCCGATTCGCTGCAGAGCGTGATTCGAAGTGTGGCAGTCGGAGGTGATGGTTGTATGACTGTGTTGTGTGCCTGTGTGATTGCGTGAGTGCTCTATTTCTGAAGAAGGCCATGGCCGATAGCTGAATGTGTTGTATGTGTGTGTCTTTTGTATGTGCCTGTCGCAGCTCGTCGCCACGTCTTTGCGGTGAATATTATATATATATATATATATATATATATATAAAAATAGAAAAGAGATGACTTACCAAAAGGACCGGCTCGTCGAGAGAAACAAATAAAATCACACACATACAAGCTTTCGCCACCACTGGCAGCTTCTTCAGGAAAAAGAGAAAAAAGGGGGAGGAAAAGGGAAGGATATGGGTTTTAAGGAAGTGGAAAAGGAGTCATTCCAATCCCAGGAGTGGAAGGACTTACCTTAGGGGAAAAAAAAGGAAGGTAAACAAATACACACACACTCAGACATATCGAAACGCAAGCACACCTAGACAGACATATATATATATATATATATATATATATATATATAAAATAGACGAAGATTACTCACCAGGCGAAGGAGCACAGGTGTGACAGCATCACAAATAAATAAATGAATACACACACACACACACAATCGCAAGCTTTCGCAACCCAGTTGCGTCTTCAGGCAGTAGGGAAGGAGAGGGAAAAGGAAATGATGAGGGTTTTAAGGAAGGGGGTAAGGAGCCATTCCAATCCCGGGAGAGGAAAGACTTACCTTGGGGGAAAAAATGGAGGGTAAACAAATGCACACATGCCCACACATTCACACAGACACAAGTCATATATATATATATATATATATATATATATATAGAAAATTCATGCACACTGCAAGTGCACAAGACCACACACACACACACACACACACACACACACACACACACACACACACACACATACATACGTATACACACACACGATCACACATTCACACACCACTCAAATCAGGCGAGGTTTGGGATACAGAGGTAGGAACTGTAAGGTATGGAAAAATATATATATAGGGAAATTATCGTAGGTTGAGGCCTGGTTGATTTCGGGATCGGAGAATGTATTGTAGGGATAACTCCCATCTGTGCAGTTCAGAAAAGCTGGTGGTGGATGGGAGGATCCAGATGGCCCGGGTTGTGAAGCAGCCGTTGAAATCAAGCATGTGCTCCGCTGCATGCTGTGCCACAGGGTGGTCCACCTTGTTTTTGGCCACAGTTTGGCGGTGGCCATTCATCCTAATGGACAGCTGGTTGGTGGTCATGCCAATATAGAAAGCTGTACAGTGCTTGCAGCACAGTTGGTAAATTACGTGGCTGCTTTCACAAGTGACCCGGCCTCTGATAGGGTAGGATAAGCCTGTGACAGGACTGGAATAGGAAGTGCTGGGTGGGTGGATTGGAGAGGTCTTGCAGCGGGGTCTTCCACAAGGATATGATCCCTGTGGCAGTGAGCTGGGTTTCGGGGTGGCATAAGGATGAACTAGGATGTTGTGAAGGTTGGGAGGGCGACGGAACACCACTTTAGGAGATATTAGGGGCCCTAATTACATACCAGCATCTCTTTAAAAAGTACGGTATTTATGAGAAGTCTGCAATTATTAGGCAGTCTATTATACATTTGTACAGCAAGAGAAAACTGAATCAGTTGTAACTTTCTATGAACTAAATTTAAGGCTGCAAGTTTCATGAAGAACAGTGTGCACTAAACTGAAATTTTTTGCAGCAGAATGAAAGACACCTTTTAATTTTTATCCCATATCCATAGTCAACTTAATATTTTCTTATGTTGATGTGAAACCCATTTACCTGCGTGTCAAACCAGCCCTGCAGAGGAACTGCTGATGGAGGTGACCCCACTAGTCACAAGCAGTATAGTAGATGAGCAACCTGTTCCATCCACCAGAGGCAGCAAGTTGTACAAAGTGCCATTACAGACTTTGTCCCCAAAAGGATTGGAATTAATGAGAAGAATAAGATAGATGGGCACCTCCTAAAATTATTTACAAAAGATTTCGAACATTTCTCAGTTGTTGAAGATACACAGTTTTGTAGTTTTGTTCATGCTCTGAATCTCAGTTATGAAATTTCAAGCAGGAAGCATCTGGCAAATATACTGCTGCCAGCAGCATACACAGCAGCCAAGGTGAAAGTGGAGACAAGCTGTTAAATGTGAAGACAGTTTGTCCGACCACAGACTGCTGGACATCTGCAGCAAACAAGAGCTACATGGCGGTGACAGGACCCTATATTGCTGAAGACTTCCCCTTGCAGTCAGTGTTGCTAGGGTGTGGCCACTTTTCTGGATCACACACTGCTCATAATTTGTCAGATTTTTTACTAGAAATTACAAACAAGTTTAAACTGACAGTAAGATTTTGTTGGTTGTGACAGACAATGCAGCAAACATTAAAAGTGCTGTAGTTTCTGTTTTACAGTGGAAGCATTTTGGGTGCTGTGCACATTCTCTGAACTTGGTTGTGCAAGATGCACTGAAAAATTTTACGGAAGTGCAGCAGAAAGTCAAAAACATTGTTGTCACCACCAGTAGAGATCACATTTTTATAAAGTTGGAAGCTTGAATAAGGTGAGTACTGTTCTCACTTTGTTTAAAAAATAGGTTATTATGTTTGCAGTATTAATTATGTTGATTGGATTGTTTCAGAAATGGCTCCAAAGTTCTGTCACCACCAGTAGAGGTCACATTTTTATAAAGTGATAGCATTAATAAGATGGTGTGTACTGTTTTCACTGTTTTTACAGGGCGTAGTATTAAATAAGTTGAGTTGCAGTTTTTTTTTATCAGTTACATCTGCAGGTTTTTCGTCACCACCAGTAGATGTTATAATGTGAGAATTTTGAATAAAGTGTGTGCATTACACTCACATTTTTGTATATTAAATATTTTTCTTAAAATGGGGTATTACGTATGTTGTGTTGCATCTTTCTCTCAGAATGGCTGCAGAAATCCTGCAATTTGTAATACAAAGGTGAGGCCAGTTTGGGTACTTGTTTGCCATATTAACCATTTTATCTTAAAATGGCTTTATAGTTGTGGCATGAATTACATATGTCGACTTTCATTGTTCCAGACATGGCTGAAGTAGTGTCACCAACAGCAGCATGTCACAGTGTTCTCTTATATTGTTGAATGTTGTGACACATTTTAAGTTATTGCTAGGTATATATTCATAATGCCTATGTTGACTTACATCTTTGTTTCAGTTGTGGCTCTAAATCTGTGCCTTTAAATGCTTATAGGTTCCTTCAGTGGTGATAGTATGTGTCATCAGATCATTACGTCCTATGAGCCACAAAGTGTGAAAAAAGTTTAACTTACCTTGTGTTGTGGGATGGTCATGTATGGTAACTCAGACATACAGCAGCAATCATCTTGTTTTGTTACCTTTTTTTAGCTATGGGTTCAAATCTAAGGAAAAATTTATTTTGATGTTCTTTGAAATATGTAATGTGCATTTTGGAAAATGTACTGTCAGCATTAACACTTATTTGCAAATTGCAGCTAGTCTGTTTACAAGGAAGGAAGTCGTAATTTAAATGTATGTGTACACCCTCTTTCTTTTTTTTATTTTTTCTTTCTTCTCTCTCTCTCTCTCTCTCTCTCTCTCTCTCTCTCTCTCTCTCTCTCTCTCTCTCTCTCTCTCTCTCTCAAATCAGGCATTAAATGTGGTTGAGAAACAATAGTTGAGAATGGAGTAACAGTTTGCAGTACCAGCTTTCGAATATCTTTGGGGACAGGGTTAAGTAAAATATATGGAATGATTTACTAGGAAACTTTTTGCTGAGAATACAGCTGCAATTATTTAGTGTACTTAAATGTTAACCCTAAATCTAAAACTGCTCAAAAGATGAAGTTCTGAATGTCTTCCACAATGGCAACATATTGTGTCACACAAAGGGCCCTACAGAAACAACCAATAGACTAGTGCCCAAAAGATAACATCTCACATATCATCATACCAGAATTTGGGTAGAAGACAACTTGATCAGTACCTTTCGATAATGGACTCACATTGTGATTGTGCTTCACATTTTATCAGCTCTAATAAATGAGTTTGAAGCTTAGTCCTTTATCTTATTGACTAGAGAATTGAAAACATTCTTGTTAAACTGAACATACTTACAAATAATGAGTGTTCATTTTGAGCTGCTGCCAGTTTTTATGTTCTTACACTATGTGCATTGCTTGTAAAGTGTTTAGACAAGAATGTTTCTGCTTTTGGTTTCCTGTTCTTCTGTTTCAGGTAACTACTATCCCATGTGTAGCAGACTGAAAGGAACATGGATCAAATAGAAAATATCTTTGAATGAGGAAGTGTAGTGATGTATCATGGGAAGTAATAAAAGGATCTTATATAACATTTGTACATTTCACAGTTGTAAGATCTTAGAGTCAGTGTGTTTTGTTATAAATAGAAAAACTGTTTCAATATTATTATGTAACAAAATAATTTGTATACTAGGGACAAACCAAATGAGGCAGTACAGCCGTTAAGGCACTGACCTCAAATTCGGGAGGATGGGATTTGCTCTGTCCGGCCATCCTGATGATGTTGTTTTCTATGGTTTTCCTTTATTGCTAAGGCAAATGCCAGGATGATTCCTTCGTAAAGGCCCTGGCCGCCCACCTGTCCTATCCTTATAGAATACCCTTAAGTAGTTTGTGTAACATATCTTAAGCTATTACTATGTCAATTTATATATAATTGTGAGCCATTCCTCTAATTAAATAAAAAGATAAACATAAATCTTTGATGCTTGTGTTATTTGATGATTCCACTGAACTGATCCCATCCTTGTCCAGTCACAGTTTGTGCCCCATCTAATTTAACAATATTTATTCCTTTATTTGTAACACTGGTGTGTTTGAAATGCTCAATTTGATTTGGGGAAGGAGTCAAGGTTCAACCCAACTGATGATCCCACATTATAAACACAGTTTGGATATTGAAACATTTTTAAGTGCCTTAATTCCTGACAGACAGTAAGTCTTCACTTGTTGCCTAGTCACATGTGTATGTATTGAGGTGAAATTGCTGTCTAATAAAAGCAGCAGAAAGAATGGCAGTGCTGGTTTACATAGAACAGGACCACACAGTTCATTATTTGTATTAGTGCATGTTTCGGATGTTAAACACATCATTCAGTAAATTAAATAATAAATAAATAAACACTCAATCCTCCTCAAAAAGTGCTTACTGTGATATTTCTGTGAGAAAACCTGCACTGCACAGCACAGTTAATGAGTATGAATGTTAGACATTTTTCTCATTTTTAAATATTGCAGGTGGTGTAAAATATTAAAGCAAATCTGAACCATCTGCAAGTACTAGTATGCCCTGTACCTCAACCTTAGTGGCTTCATTATTATCAAGTACCAATGCTGCATCACAGACATCTCTAATAATAATAATAATAATAATAATAATAATAATAATAATAAAACTTACCATATCTTATTCATATCAGCTTCAGAGTACAAATTATTTGGGTGGTTCAATGAGACTTTTCTCTTAGGCATTATTGTGAGATAATTGTGAGTGTCTAGCCTTCTCATATAGTATTCTTCAGTTACACATGGTAGCTTTTGATTTAATTATTTAGCATGAGACTTTAAAAAAAAACTTTCTATGGCACATTGAACACATCAGTTTGCACAAAAATTATACAAAAGAATATTCATATTTAGGAGACAAATGTCAAGTTTAGCACTTCATGGAGGAATGTTTTTAATGAAAACCTATATGTTTTGTTGTAATAATTGTGTCACACACAGTTCTTGGTGGTACTTTATGAATTAATAGTAATTGTGCTGATACATAAAGTATTTCATCATACAGGATGACACAGAAGAATTTTCTGCCAGGGGAGATTTTCTTTGAAAATTACACTGTCATTTACAGTGGCTATCTATCCTGTGTTGGTTGTTTTATTTGTTCACACAAGTTATTACTGAATAAAATAAAGAAACATGTAGCACCTGACAGGTGGAACCTAATTCTGACTGCAGTACTGTTGAACATAAGAGAGAGTACTTTCAAGACATTGGTAAGTGTATGCTGCAAACTCAATTGTAAGGCTATAGAATAAATTTTAATATTGAGAGTTAAATAAATAATACCGTTCCTGTTTTGTTGTCAACTGGATCTTATATGTAACCTTGTCCTGTCAGTAATTTCCCTTGTAAAGTGGACATTTTATTACCAACATGGCACACCATACCCTAAGTAAAATTTAACTGAATACCCTGTCAATAGCTAAAGATATCAAGCATTTTCCAAAGCTCAAATAACACATGCTTAAATTTTCTCAATATGTATGTCTACTTTGGCGTTGTACTGGAAGACACTTCCGCAACATCATTAAGTTTCTGATTTTACATATAGTATACCTTTAAATGCACATGTAGGTGACAAATGTCAAATTTGGCACTTCTTGGAGAAACCTAAATATTTTGCTATAATAACTGGGCCACACATAGTTGGTGGTATTTTATGAATTAATAGCAACTGTGTTGATGCAGAAAGGATTTTCATCATATAAGGTGACAGGAATTTTCTGCCAAGTGCACTAATTTGCCAGGTGAGATTTTCTTTATGAAAATTATTCTCATTTACAGTGGCTATCTATGCTGCGTTGATTTTATTTGTTCACACAAATGATTACTGAATAAAATAAAGAAAGAAACATGTAGCACCTGACAGGTGGAACCTAATTCTGTCTGCAATACTGTTGAAAACAAGAGAGACCACTTTCAAGACGTTGATAAGTGTATGCAACAAGCAGTCATCCTCACACCCAAAAATGAATAACTGTCATGGTAAAAGTTTTCTTACGGTCTCGCCAGAGTAATATGCTGGTGTTAGCAATGACCTTTGAATGCCCTTTTAAAACTCAATCGTAGGCCTATAGAATAACAGAATTAATTTCCAAATTGAGAGTTAAATAAATAATACTGTTCCTGCTTTGTTGTTGACTGGATCTTATATGTAACCTTGTCCTGTCAGTAATTTCCCTTGTAAAGCGAACATTTTGTTACCAACATAGCACACCATACCCTAAGTAAAATTTAATTGAATACCCTGTCAATAGCCGAAGATATCGAGCATTTTCCAAAGGTCACATAAAACTGTTAGTTTTCTGAAATGGGATTTCTCTTACAATATATGGAAATATATATGTATACTTTTGTGTTGACACTTATCACAACACCATTAAGTTTCTGATTTCACATGTAGTAGGCCTATACTTGTAAATGCACATTTGTAATGGTTTACTTTTTATAGTACTGGAGCAATGGTTAGTACACTTTGCATTGCAGCTTTGAGGATTTGGTCTACACAATTACGACTTATAACCTGTTTGCAGTAGATTTAATATTTTAAAACACCGATAATTTCAGATATCAGTTACATGTACTGGGCAGTATTGATATGTTCAGTGTGGTCCATTCTGGTTTTGGTCTAAAACTGTAGTAATGACGTCCTAGACATGTGGAGCTAATACATTCACTTTCACGGCCTACAGAAATGTCGAAATTCGACCTGTTTGCATTATTAAAGCAAACTGTTACATCCTAGTAGCAAGTTGTATTCCCAAATAAATTTTGTGATCTTTTTCGTCAAATTTGATGGGTGGTATCCCAGTCTTCAATTGACCCGTAGTGCATAATTGGAGAAATGTACTTCGCAGTTATTATCATATTTACAAACCAAGATGCTGTCATTAACTAAAGAAAATTTTCCACAAATCAAGCAGTTTTTCAAATTTAATATAGAACTTTATTAGGAATAAACGAAACAATCACATTATGTTTAATTTTATATTGTATTTAAAGACGCTCCACAAAACAGTTATTGAAGCAACGTTATGTTTATAATTTTAACTGCAATATTCACTTCACACACGTTTAAGCACATATTTGATAATACACTTTCACTTCATAGCTACACTGTTCATAGTAGCTTCGAAAATTAAGGCTACATTTCCAATTGCAATGGATAACTGTAGATTACAGGGCACAGATTTCATGTAATAGCGTATTAAACACCAGTACCCATCATATATCAGATGTAATACACTGGGCATTACGTGTTTATTGCACGATTCAGACGATAACTTTTGCCATTACACAGCAATCGCAATTTCAATTACACCAGATAAACTATATACCGATAGATCGTTATTAGTACTGAGTAGAAATAACCATAACTGTCGGGTACGGGTATTTCTACGTACGTATATCAATAACTGTCCGTTCTCAGTAGTGGCTACTGACTACTGAGTACTGACTACTCAGTACTAATAACGATAACTGCCGAGAATCGCTACCTATTAGAATTCACGGAATACTCATAACGATAACTGCCCGATAACTGCTCAGTAGCGCTACCTAGTAGCAGTATCAGTAAGCTGTAGCAACGCCATCTGGAAGTTAGTTTGGAAACAACGTACAGGTCGTTGGTTGGAGAAATACCGTGCAGTTATTTATAACCGTTAAAATTAACTGATAGAAAAGAATAACGATAACCATTATAACTGATATCGGAGAATAACCGTTTTGTGCAGCTCTAGTATGGTTATACAACAGATACATTGTAGTTTAGTTTTTAAACGCATTCTGTGTTGGTGCCACAGATTTTATTTACCTTACTGAAATAACTTACGTTACTAATCAGCAGTAAATGGACTTATCATGATTTGAATCAGTTTCACTGATGCATGTATTGCACTTTGTACAGAAATTCAAATTTAGCTCCTGATTTAAATGGTTAAAAATATTATTTTGAATGAAAACAACGCCGTAGCTCAATGTATCACACTTTGTAGAGTAGAAATTCACTTTAAACTAATTTTTGTCCACGAGTGGACTTATCACTTATTGAAACGTCACTCCTCGTTTACTTTTAAACATGAACTATTGCTTTCCTTTTCTTTTATGAGCCAGTAAAGTATCTTCTCATCAAGAATTGAACACAATTACAGAAATATGTAAAATGGTCAGTGCACCACTGGTAGAAAAGAAAATCAAATATATTGCTTGGTCATGCAACAGTTCGTAAGACTATAAGATTTTCTTTGACATTTCCAAAAGTTGCAAGTAACACTACATAGTATTACCAGATTTGGACATAACTGAAAGACAATGCAGAAGAAGGGAAAAAGGTGGCAGAAAAAGGTTCTGTGGCGAGATTATTGTAAGGTGTGTGAAAAAAGTAAAAATATTGACAAAACTGCAAGCAGTCTCTCTACACTGTTGTTTTAGTTGCGTAATGTGTAAATGTGTGTCCCCAATCCCTTCCAGATGCTCCGTTCAAGTTACAGCTCAGTCGGCCAGCATGTGATTTTTGGAAGCCATCTCTGTCCCTCCCCCCTCCTTCACTGTATCTGTTAAATCATCTATGCCCCATTCCTTCTCTCTTACATTCCCACATCCTTTCTCACATCCTGCTGTATGCTTCTTCAGTCACAATTATCTCATATTTACACATATCCTTGCAGGTGGATTGATCAAGCTTGTAAACCCTAACCAAGAAACTATAACACATTGGTATAAGTGGTGGATGAAAGTGGAAAAAATGTTTCTTCTCTAAGTTTGTTGGTACAAATAATGCAAACCCCCCAGATCTTACATAGAGCCTCCACTTGTGTCTCTTTCTCGTTACACTGTTTCCTCTCTCTCTTGCTCCCATTCCTGATATCTCTACCCGTTTATCTTTTTTACTGTCACTGTCTCTCTTCCATGACTGTCTGCTCTCTCTTTCTCCACCACTGATACTGTCTCTTCTCTCTCCCTCCACTGTTCTTTCATTACAAAAATGCGTGAATGTGTTCTCATGTCAAAATTTTTGGTGAGGAAGGTCAAATGAGGACTGAAGCAGCTGGTTCCCCACTTTGGCAAAGTCTTTTAAACAGGGTCATATTTGCTTTTTCTGCTTTTAACAGGAGCATTTTCAACTGGTAAACAGACT